>CM046958.1:34185242-35391842 GCA_025698475.1 Gossypium anomalum | reverse complement strand
ACATTCAACATAATGGATAATTATGCATAATATCATCTAACATCATAAATTTCTTTACTTCTCAATTTCTATCTTCTTCTTTATTTCCTTACCTTCTTTCTTATCCTGACCTTCTCCTTTTTCATAAATATAATCTACTTTTCCTTTGCTGTTAATTCACTATAATCTAACTCATTATCACGACTCGTTGAACCACTCGGAATACTAAGGATATTAGGTCAGCTTTCTGTCATCAATATCACGCCAATGCCATGTCTTCGACATGGACTTACATAATTATTCCTGTCTCCAATGCCATATATATAATATGGGCTTACATGGCTCATTCTCATCTCCAAAGCCATATATCGATATGGACTTACATGGCTCATTTCTATCACTGTCTGTGTCTGTCAACCCTTTAATATCCTAACATTCCTAAGGTTCAAGCTGGGCTTCCTAATACTTTTCTCTGTCAATACTTACTTTAATATGACTTTAAATATTCTCATAAAATAAGTATATAAATGCTGGAAATTTTACAATAATAATGTAAAATAAAAAGAATATTGCATTTATTTCTGTAAACTTACCTCGATACAAAATGTGACTAAACTTTACAATTTAGTCCTTTACTTTTCTTTTCCCAGATCTACTCTCAATTTGCTCTTCTTGATTATGGAGCTTGAAAGCTTGAAACAAACCCTAGCTATGGAGAACCCATGAATTTTCGTCCTAATGAAGAAGATGGACAAAAATTGGCTTTTAATTTTGTTTTTAATTCATTTTAATAACTAAATGACCAAAATGCCCTTACTACTAAACTTTTCAAAAATTCCTTCCATATCCTAATTTTGTCCATGAACTTAAAATTGGTCAAATTGCTATTTAAGACCTCTAATTAATATTTCAATTCAATTTCATACTAAAAACTTCTAGAATGCAAATTTTGCAACTTATTCGATTTAGTCCTTACTTTCAATTTAAACACTTTAGGCATAGAATTTCATCACAGAAATTTTCACACAATCATGCAATTATATCATGAACCTCAAAATAATAATAAAATAAAATTTTCTACCTCAGTTTGTGGTTTTATAACCACTATTCGTTTAGGCCCTATTTCGGGATGTTACACTTTCTTTCTTTCTACTCGAATACCACGATGAGTAGGAATCACGATATGGATCTCTTCTCGAATAGTCATTTGGATTTTTGTCTCGTGATGATCTTGACTCCTTCTTTTGACTTGGAGACAATCGTTCTCGTTAGTCTCTTTCCTCCAATTGGTCCAATCGTTCATGCAACCTCTCAAATTTAGATCTCACAATTTTCGCATTTCTTTCATCACATATTGAAATTTTGATTACAGAAGCTCTTCTTGAAACATGATTTATTGATGAAAAGAAAAGTGATTTAAAACAGAAAATGAATACCTCACCAATACAATCCTCATGAATCCACTCACAAAGAAAGATAATATGGCATTCCACTGCGTGTTTGCACTCTTCACTTGCCTTGTTCTTCTTTCTAATGCTCTCACAATGCTCGTGCCTTTTACCACTCGATTCTCCTCTTAGAATTCATAAATCAACTCGTTTAGACTTATAAGCTAGTATAGGGGTCGGCTTCAAAAAGGTTTGCAAAGGAAAATGATGTTTGGTATTAAGTAGGCTAAAAGAAAAGAAAAAAAATAAAAGTATGGTAGTGTGGCGTGATGGTTGATTTTTGGGCAAAAATACACTTTGATGATCGAAAACGAATTTGAGCACTTTCAAAGCAACTTGTTTCTTCCTTTTTTTTTTTTGACAATATATATGAATTCAATACAACTTGTATTACACTATTCTTGTAAAAAATTTTAATACACGAATTTTTTTAAAATATATATATTTTTTAAACACTTACTCCAGCAGCTTTAGAACGTCGGTACTTTTTAATTTTGCTAGCTCTGATACCAAATGATTCAAACTCGCCTCGTTGACTTGATTTGAGTCGTTTATTGTGCCCGATTGTTAAATGGAAAAGTTTCATTCAATTCAGAGTTTAAGGGAATTTAGCTAAATGTAGGCTTAAATGAAAGGTTTTCAAAAGTTTTAGGATGGATTAAGGATAAGATCGGCTAGATGTTGAAACAAAGGAAATAACAAGAAGAGGCGAGAATTGGCTAAGTGAAATGATGATGGAAATGGCTAGGTGAATGAGGATGAAGATTCGGCTAAGGTTTGAAGAAAACAAATCATAATGTTGGATAGAGCGGAAAGTTAAGCTTAAGGACAAGAGTGAACCAATACTATGGAGTATTGACCAGAAACTTATAAGTCACTTAAGAAAGTGGAAAGGACCTTGACGCACTAACTATAAAGAGTTAGGAACCAAAGGTATCAAATGGTTGAGCATACACTTGAGATTGAGTGATAAGTTCAAAAAAAAACAAGAAATCGCCATTAGCAAGTTAGATAAGTCTCCTTGAGTATTAAATGATTTTAGAGAGTTGAATAAACTCACAAATGAATTAAAATTCATAAAAATGTCAATGTATATTGTCTAACCTTCAAAATGTTTACAAAACAACTATTTATGGGCTGAACATGTTCCAGTAGAAAGGACACAAAAAGGAACTAAATGGTGACTTTTAATTTAGCTTAATTAAGCTAAAAATAACTATTAAGCTCTTCAACACATCTCTTGAAGTATTACGCACCTTGGTGGCGTAATGGACTGACCTCTTGGGGTTTTTAATCCAGTTGAATTATTGTCGATAAATAAAGAACTGAAATGAGTTGAATGACCTTAATTAGGTTCGGCCAAAGTGATTGAATGAGCTGCCTTGAAGAACTTATTAGTCTTGGACTTTAAATAGCAACTTAGGGCACTTCAATAGCCATGGAATGTGAACCAACGAAATTGATAAGGCCTTTTGTGTGTGAAAGCAAATCGTAGAATGGTCACCCCATGTGAAAAGAATTTCCAGCAATGTGAAAACTCTTTAAGGCCGCTTGGAGAGTTAAATAGCCAACTTGGGAAGAAGAAACAACAACTCTCCCTTGTCCTTTGTTGTTCACGAAAGGGTGTTTAGAGAAACTACATCATCAGCTCACATTAATCAAGTCATCCAATGCATGTAGCTGCAACATTCAATTCAGCAAATTTAATTAGTTTAAGATTAGTTTATGACATGATAAATTTGATTGAAGCTAGGACATTTTAAAAACATGTAATAGACTAAGACACAAATTAAATTCAACAGCAACTAATTAATTTGTCTCTACTTTAGACACATTTAAACCATGGATTAAACTAAGACACATATGACACTTTAATTACTTAGAATCAGATTAAAACATATTTATTAACACATTTATGAGTTAAAACTAAATTAATTGACTTAGCTAAAGCATGAAATTATTCCAGCAACTAAAACGAATAAATTTAAATTTATAAAATTGAGCTCAATGAGCTAGAATCGAGCTGATTTGAGCTCCATTGAGTTGGAATCGAACTAAGTCAGCTTGCAAGAGTTTGCAAGCCACACTTGAGTGAGCTAGTCCAAAGAGGCGTTCTCGGGCATGGCGAAGTATCATCATCGATTAGCGAGTTACATGGCAACTTTAAAAATCTTGGCGTCACGGCGCCACTCCTTTATCAATCTATGTCACGACATTGGGGACTTGTGGTTGTGACGGCGCCCTTGTTTTGACAAAAATCACATTGGTACATATTTAATGCTTCCAACCAAACACATTTCATTACATTATGCTTATACCAATTCCAGCGATGCTATATCATGTTGATCCATGCCAAATCAAGCTTGTAATACCTTTGAAAACAATTATTCAAATGGCATAAAACTCATGTTGAAACATAAACATATTCAAGGAGTTTATCGACAACTTACCAAATTACTTCACTATGCAAACCTTAACATTTATAAGTTATGCAAGCTTGAAATCATCAAACCAAATGGCATCAAACATGACCAAAACTATGCATCAACTAGGTCATATAACAAGCTTATCATGCAAATTCAACCTTAGCCACAATTGCCACATTAGTATCCACTCAAGAATGATCATTTACACAATAAGATGCCCTTATAGACATGCCACAATATTAGGACTCAAAATGAACATAATTCTATTGTCTTGATGATAGTGTGTGATTCGCACTGATCTAGCTTGATGAGTTCTACAAGTTGATGATCTACAAGTGGGGCAAACACTATCCATTTAAAATGCTTAGTAAGTTCAAATAAAAATTTTCAACACTAACCTTGCTCTTAGATGAGCATGCTAATTACCATAGTTTTGGCTTACATTTGGCTAAACATGACACATTATGCCACAACAAGTTACATAACAACATAGAATTCTAAACAGGTTAGGCTTTATAACATATCTAAAACATCATCAATTCATACCAATTCATGTTATATCATCACACTTTCATACATTTTTGATAGTTCACAAAATCATATCAATTCGGTTTAATTTACATATCATAATAGCTTACCAAATTTGGTTCATTTCATTTTTTTGATTTTAATATTAAATTTCAATTTTTGTCTAATAAAACCCTAGTAAAATGGACTTAGATATATGAGTGAACTACACCACACCAGAAAGATCATAGGAGCTTAAACTATACCGCACCAAGGCACCAAAATGCAAAACTCGTAGGCATCAAATATATAAACATTTTCAATTACATCCTTCTACCACAACAAAGTCTCTGTAGAGACAAATAATATTCAATGATCTGCAACAGATGCTAGATCTCAATATCACCCTTCATAATCTCCATATCATCACATATCTCGTGTAAGAGCACATATGATCTTATTTGCATGTCAATTGTACTTTAACCTTTTACTAAGTTCACATGGGAATAGGGTATTATTCATATTTGTATTTCATACCACATGTCGATCACATTTACATTTTCATTCCTTGGAATCATTCATATAAGTTCTGAATCTTGTCATATAAATATTAACACAATTTATTCATACATTTGATGATCTTTGTCATTCTCTAATTACAATTAATAGATGTAATATCGATTTTCTATTTCAATTCAAATCACATTATTAGCTATGTATGCCAATTACCATCACTACCTTAACGTAATTGTAATACCCCACACCGAGATCCCACGCGAGCGGGATACGAGGTGCTACCACATAATCACATGTATACAAACATTTCAATGTCATAAAGGGCTCAGTCAAATTAAAAATATTTCAAACTTTGTCTAAAGCTTCTTATTATTGGCCTATAATGTCCAAAACATCTCTTAGAAACTACTCGGGGCCAAATCGGGTCCTTAAATCGACTTAATAGAAATGACCTTTGAAACAGGGCACACGTCCATGTGGAAGGGCAACACGCCCGTGTGGCCATTATGACATGGCCGTGTGGATGACCGTGTGACACACACGCGGCCTAAGCACCTAGGGATACGCGCGTGTCCCATGCTCGTGTGAAATAAATTCCATATTCGAACCTACAATGGTTTTCACACGGCTTGACATACGCCCGTTTCTATGGCCCGTGTCCCTCACACGGCCATGACACGCCCGTGTCTAAAAACCTTGACATTCTATTTTTGACGTCAGCAACCAATTAAGGACACCTGCGGCCAAGGCACACGCCCGTGTGTGAGGCCGTGTCCTCCACATGCATTTGAGACACAGGGCGTGTATCGCGCGTGTGTTTACTACCTTGCATGCGACTTGAATTTTTACGTGCGAGGGGACACGCGGCGGGACAGCCGCGACCATGGGGTGACACCGCGGCCTAGACACTGCGCCGTGTGTGTCTACCTATAATGGACAATATAAGGCTGTTTACCAAGCCCTTTTTGCCACCCTAAAACACAATTTAAACACCAACCAACATATCAAGTCTAACTTAATATGATTTTCCAACCAGACAACCATAGTTAAAGCCTAAATACGTTTTTATATATCTAGCCATGCCAACAATTTCACATTCATGAAAACTACCTTGCGTTTATATAATAACTTTCAATATTAGCTATATTCATGGACTTATACAAAATGAGTCGAATACTAAAATAAGCTAACGCATTTGGCTCCAAAATAATATGACACCAAAACAAAATCAAGGGTTCCTATACATGCCATAATCAAAATGATAAAACTAGTTATACTGAGTGCTTCAAGGATAGTGTGGCTGGCTTCTCCGATGTAGACAATGATCCTCGAACTACTTTGGCGGCATTATAAGAAAAGAAAAAGGAAAGAGGGTAAGCATGAAAGCTTAGTAAGTATATATATGCAAATAAGTGTAATTAGAAACACATTCATCAACAATAGCTTATCATACATAAATGATATATCATTTTAACCTCACTATTTAGCTCTTCACTCCTTTTATGCATACTTACTACATCTCATCACATATTGTAATATCCTGATTTTGGGCCTAGTCGAAATAGTGGTTTCGTGACCACAAAATCCAAGATAGAAATAATTATTTTATGATTATTTTGAGTTCTATGATATGATTTCATGATTGTGTGAAAATTTCGTGAATAAATTTTATGCATAAAGTGCTTAAATTGAAATTAGGGACTAAATCGAATAATTTGCAAAACTTGCATTCTAGAAGTTTCTAGTATGAAATTGTTTTGAAATATTAATTAGGAGGTCTAAAATAGGAATTTTACCAATTTCTAATTCTATGGACAAAGATGGAATTTTTGGAAAGTTTAGTAATAAGAGCATTTTGGTCATTTAGGGGTAAAATGAATTAAAATACAAAATTAAAAGCCAAATTTGCTCATCTTCAACCCCATGGCCGAATATAGCAAGGAGAAACCATGGATAGGGTTTTTCAAGCTTCCAAGCTCGATTGTAAGTCCGTTCTAGCCCCGTTTTTTCAAGTTCTTTATGTTTCTAGAATCCCGGTAACTTGATTAAGCTTATTCTAGCAATAATTTAAGATAGGGTTCATATTTGGAAAAATACCCATAGGTGAAATGTTTATTTTGATGTTTTATGGTAGAATATGAAGGCTAAAATTATGTTAAACAACTTTGCTAAGTGATTTTAAGCAAAAAATGAGTAAAACGGCTTAATCGGTAAAAATTGTTATTGTTCATAACTATGTGTTAGAGTGAGAATTTGATGTTGTCATAGAAGGGAAAAATGTTCAGCATGTCATAAAACATAAGAAAATATGCTGAAGTTTAATTTCTGAGCTTTGGGAAAAAGTGTAAATATCACGAAAGTTTAGGGGCAAAGCGTAATTTTGTCAAAATATGATTTTAGGTTAATTTGAATAATGTGAGCCCTAATTAGACTATATTTTAAATGATAGAGCAAGAAAACTAAAATTCGGGCTAAAATGGGGAAAAAACCAAGTTATGGGAATGAAATGGTAAAAGTAGCCATTTTCACATACGAGGTAAGTTCCTATGTAAATGTTGATAACATAGTTATTATTTTAAATGTTTTTATGTTATTTAAATGATATGATAATTATTATGAAATATTATACTCGTGATAATTGTTTGATAATATGTCAAATTATGTGATATACTTGGAAAATGTGAAATACTATCGAGTATCGGTATCGGCATTAAAGTAGAAGATGGTTGAGACACATGATTGGGAAAAGGTCCGTTGAACCTTAGGAATGGATTAGGACACAAGTGACATGTCTTTGGGATATTTGGGCATCGAACTCGTTGAGTTGAGTGCGAGTTCACTTATGGATGCGAATGTCAGAACTCGTTGAGTTGAGTCAGGAGTTCGAGAGATGTAACTAGGCATCGAGCTCGTTGAGTTGAGTCAGGAGTTCACTTATGGATGCGAGCGCTGAGCTCGTTGAGTTGAGTCAGGAGTTCACTTATGGGCGGGTTACATGGTAGCTTGGCTACATATGTGGCACTTATGTGCAAACTTTTCGTGTATCGAATTATATTACGATGTGTTCAACGGTAAAATTCTACTCAAATGGAGGAATACTCGAGATGAAAGGGACGTATTGGTAAGTGTTGTGAAATGGATACTTTGAGCAGGTATGTACTTAACCCTCGGGTTGAAAACTCGATATAACAACAATATGGTAAGATGATAAATGAAAATGTGATATGAATGTCTCGGTGATGATCATGCAAATGATGTTTATGTTTGCTTATATAGTTGTGTTACTTGCTATTTGCATGTGAGCTTAATAAGCATTTGTGCTTACTCCCTCCTTTTCATTCCTTGTAGTGTTGACAAGCCAGCTCGGAAATCGGGAACGGTCGGAGGCACGCTCACACTATCCATATACCATCTTGGCATAATGGCTTGTATATTTTGAGTATGGCATGTATAGCATTATAATCATTTTGTATATTTGGTCTTATGATATGGTTATTGAGTGGTATGGAAATGCTTGGTAATGATTAGCCATTGGAATGGCTAATCATGATCATATTTGGTGTTATGTATGCTAAATTGCTAGCTAATCCATGGGAACCATGAAATGGGTAAAATTTACCATAAAATAGATTTAGACAATGATGATAGTGACGTGAATTTGAAAAATCACTAAAAATAGTAGAAATGGAATTAAATAATGAATAAGTTTTTGAATTTAAGCAGTGAGTCTATTTTCATATGGATGGAACAAAGCAGGTATATGAGTTATATTTTATGAGATGCTTAAATTTTTTTGTGAAAGCAGGGCAGAGCAATTTCTAGATCCCCACATTCTGACTTTGGAAATTCACCATAAATTTTTCAAAGATAATTAGAAGTCATGATTTATATGTACAGATTCCTTATTGAGTATAGTTTTATTAGAAATAAACGGCATAGTCATTGAAACTCTCTACAGGAGATATCTGATTAAGTAATACCACAGAGTCAGAGCAGTCGAACCACTGAAGCAGGAGACTTTAACTAATAAACTGTACTAATTTGCTTGACCAAAAATTCTATAAAAAAAAAGTAAATATATATATGAGTCTAGTTTCAGGAAAATTTACGGAATTGGATTTCTAGTTTCAGAACTCGAGATATGAATTTTTAAGCGAATGTGATGCAGATTGCTAGCTTGAGTGAAAAATTTAAAAATAAATTGTTTGAAATTTGTTTAAAGTAATGAATTAAGTCTGTTAACACCTCGTAAAGTGTTCGACTCGTGACGGTCTAAGTGCAGGCGTTACACATACTAAGGTCTTTATTCGAGATTTTAGTACACATACGTGAGTTACCTATAAAATAATTCAAGTTCATTCTCTCTACTAACATACCTCATTGGAAGTATCGCCAATCCATTCATTGAGTTACCCATTGAACACTCGGAAATATCAATGAATACACAGATAGTTGACTCCTAAGTGCTATACAAGTAGCCAAAGCTACTTCATACTTTGTAATACTTACATATTTGAGCTACTCACGGGCCTTTTTACCAAGTCGGTGCCGGACCCCATAGCTCTATCATGTAATGCCCGCTCATTGATCTACTCACGATCCTGCCGGACAAAGTCGGTGCAGAACCCACATTACATATTACTTATCTCATGAACTCAGACTCAACTCATGAGTTCAGACCACTCAATTTCTCATGACTTACCTTTTGTATCCTATACTATTTTCGAGGTTTGACGAAATCTTGTATCTAACACAGCGTTGTAGCATTTGTTCATAATGTAGGTTTCTCTTATTTCGCATTATTTATAGTTTCATGGTATCGAGTAAGATTATGATACATGGTAAAATAAAACATTTAAAAGTAAGCTACAATAAGACATTATTTACATATGTACTTACCTCAGCATAAAATGATAGGAACGAGCCTAATCCTCGTAAACTTTATTCTTCCCTCGATCAAGACCCGAATCACGTTTCTCTTGATCTAAAATGTTGAAAATTAGCTTATTTAATACACAAATCATTCAATTCAACTTAAGACTCATACTTTGGTCAAATGACCGTTTTGCCCTCAAGCGTTGCAAAAATTATGATTTTACCCCTAGGCAGAAAATTAATTTTTATCGAATTTCCTTATTAGCCAAGCCTAAGCAAGAATCCATTTTATAACTATAGCATCTCATAATTCTCATTATTTCACATATTTATCACCTATTTCATAGCTTATACTAAAGGGTCCCTAGTTTGGGTTTCCATGAAAACTACTTCACAAAAGTTGTTTATTTCACAACTATGACTCATTTTCTTCCATAAAAATTTAGAAAACAACATGAATACTCTCATGGAAAACCCTAGACTTTTAACCATCTTGCAAAATAGTCCCCCATTAGCTAGTTCATCTTTGCAAGGGTTTTAAAAATACAAAATCATCAATAAAAACCTTTTAAATCACTTACTTGTAAGGATGGAAAGTTGCTGAAATTTTGAGCTTCTAAAACCCCTAGAATGGCTGAAAATTTCGGTGGAGAGATGAGAAAGATGATGGCCTTTTCTTTTGTTTTATTTTATTCAATTAAGTCACCAAATGTCACTTAACTTTAAAATTTTGACCAATCTTGTCCCCTATGGCCGACCAAGCTCCTTTTAAGGGTATAATTGCCCTTTAAAGACCCTCAATTATGGTTCTCTAGCTATTTGACACTCTTAGCTAACAAAATAGGACTTTTGCACTTTATGCGATTTAGTCCTTTCTCATGATTAAGCATGCAATCACTAAAATTAATTCACCAAAATTTTCATACTCCCATATAATCATGCCACAACACATAAAATAATATTAAAACTAATTTCTATGACCTCAGTTAGTGGTCCGAAACCACTATTACGACTAGCCCTAAAATCAGCTATTACAATTCTTCCCGCCAGGGATTTTCGTCCCAGAAAATCTTGCAGGTGAATAAGTTGGGTATTGATCTCTCATAGTCTCCTCGGTTTCCCACGTAGCCTCTTGGACTCCATGTCTACCGCCATAATACTTTCACAAAGGAATGCTCTTATTCCTTAATCACTTAACTTCTTGAGCTAGGATCTTAACTTGGGTTCTTCACCATAAGACATATACGATCTAATCTCCACTTGATCGGAGAAATCACGTGTGAAGGGTTGAGGCGGTATCGGCGTAACATGGATACATGGAACACGTCGTGGATCTTTTCAATTTTGATGGTAAGGCCAAGCGATAAGCTACTACGACCCTATTTTCTCAACCACCTCGTAGCGTATGGACTCAATTTCGCTTTTTACCAAATCTGAGAACCTTTTTCCAAGGAGACACTCTCAAAAATATTTTGTCGTCGACCTGAAATTCGATTTCTTTTCGTTTCAAATCTGCGTAGGATTTCTTTCTATCCGAAGTGGCCTTTAAATAATCCTGAATCACCTTAACTTTTTCTTCAGTCTCCCTTACTAAGTCAACCCCCTGAATCTAACTCTCTCTAAGCTCGGTCCAATATAAAGGCATTCGACACTTACGCCCATACAAAGCCTCATAGGGTGCCATCTTCAAACTCGATTGGTAACTATTGTTGTAGGCAAATTCGATCAGCGGTAGATACCTTTCCCAACTGCCTTGAAATTCTAGAACACAACAATGCAACATATCCTCTACGATCTAGATTACTCTCTCTCAGACTAACAGTCGGTTTGCGGAGTGTGGCGCCGTACTAAAAATTCAGTTTTGTTCCCAAAGCCTCTTGTAACTTTTTTCAAAACCTCAAAGTAAACCTTGGGTTCCTATCCGAAACAATCGACAAGGGTACTCCATAAAGTCTCATAATCTCAGAAATGTATAAGTCGGCTAGTTTATCAAGTGAAAAGTCCATTCGCACCGGGGTAAAGTGAGTCGACTTTGTCAGTCGGTCAACCACAAACCATACGACATCTTTCTTCCTCGAAGTTACTGGTAAACCCGTTACAAAATCCATAGTGATCCGATCCCATTTCCATTCGGGGACCATGATAGGTTGAAGTAAACCCGAAGGTACTTGATGTTCGGCTTTCACTTGTTGGCATACTAAACAATTTGATACAAACTTCAAAATGTCTCTTTTTATACCTGGCCTCCAATACATTTTTTTCAAATCATTGTACATTTTCGTACTTTTGGGCTGTACCGAAAAATAATCACTATGTGCCTCAATTAAAATTTTTCAAATCAACTCGATATCCTTAGGAACACAAATCCTATCCCGGAACTTCAAGCAACCATCGGAATCAATCTAAAAATCTGATTCAACACCCGATTCACATTGAGTTTTGTTTGCTAACAATTCATTGTCACTCATCTGAACTTCACAAATTTCTTGGAGAAACATCAGTCTAGCTTTTAACTTAGCTAGAGTCGAACCATTCTCTGCCATGGCCAATTAAGCATTCATTACTCTCAATGCAAATAATGATTTTCTACTCAATGCATCTGCGACCACATTCGCCTTACCTGGATGGTAGTCGATAATCAACTCATAATCTTTTAATAGCTCCAACCATCTCCGTTGTCTCAGATTTAAATCCTTCTGAGCCATCAAGTACTTAGGACTTTTATGGTCGGTGTATACTTGACATATTTCTTCGAAAAATAATGTCGTCAGATCTTCAAGGCAAACACTATGGCGGCCAATTCTAGGTCATGTGTCGGATAATTCTTCTTGTGAGATTTCAACTGTCTTGAGGCATAAGCTATAACATTGCCTTCCTGCATAAGTAAGCATCCCAAGCCATTTACAGAAGCATCGCTATAAATCACGAACTCTTTTCTTGATTCGGGTTGCACTAACACTGAAGCCTCAGTCAACAACTTCTTCAACTTCTTGAAACTCTACTGACACTTAGCCGACCATTCAAACTTAACCTCTTTTTGCAATAATCTCATCATGGTAGTAGCAATCATGGAGAAGTTCTTTACAAACAGCCTAAAATAACCAACCAAACCTAAAAAGCTTCTAACCTCGGTCACATTCTTTGGTGGTTTCCATTCAACAACAGGAGAAATTTTCTTTGAGGTCAACCCTAATGCCACAACTCGAGACAATGTGACCTAAAAATCTGACTTCTCGAAGCCAAAATTTACTTTTACTGAACTTAACATACAACTAATTATCTCTCAAAGTCTGTAAAATGATTCTTAAGTGTTCGATATGCTCTACCTCATCTCTAGAATAGATCAGGATGTCATCGATAAATACAACAACAAACTTATCCAAATATGGTCGAAATATTCTATTCATTAAATCCATAAACATGGCGAGAGCATTTGTTAAGCTGAAAGGCATGACGAGGAACTCGTAATGGCCATACCTCGTCCTAAAAGCAGTCTTAGGCACATCTGACTCTTTAAATCTCAGTTGATAGTAGGCGGATCTCAAGTCTATCATAGAAAACCATGCTGCTCCTTTCAATTGATTGAACAAGTTGTCAGTCTGCGACAATGGATATTTATTCTTGATTGTCATCTTATTTAACTATCGGTAATCTATGTACAACCTCATGGATCCATCTTTCTT
This sequence comes from Gossypium anomalum, assembly GCA_025698475.1. Taxonomy (NCBI): domain Eukaryota; kingdom Viridiplantae; phylum Streptophyta; class Magnoliopsida; order Malvales; family Malvaceae; genus Gossypium; species Gossypium anomalum. Next base: position 35,378,408 of record CM046958.1, on the reverse strand, counting down.
TTTCACAAATAGCACTGGAGCACCCCACGATGAAAAGCTTGGTCTCACAAAGCCTTTATCACTCAACACTTGTAATTATGACTTTAGTTCCTTCAACTCAGTTAGAGCCATTCGATACGGAGCAATAGAGATAGGCGTTGTCCCTAGCATTAGCTCTATACCAAATTCAACTTCTCTATTGGGGGTAACTCGGGAAATTCTTCTGAAAATACATCCACATATTCGCATACAACCGGTATTGTCTCAACTTTCAACTCAGACTCCTTAGCATTCATTATAAAAGCCAAATAAGCTTCACAACCTTTCCTCAAACATTTCTGGGCAGACGTTGAGGATATCACAATAGGCAAATTCTCTGGTTCATTTGATTTAATCCAAAGAGTTTCACCATTTTCACATTTCAATTTAATAACCTTTTGTCTACAATTTACGACAGTATCATAGAGTGTCTACCAATCCATACCCAAAATGACATCAAACTCATTGAATGGTAATACCATCAAACCGGTCGGGAAACAGTGACCTCGACTATCAAAGGATATTTCTTGCATACTTTATCGACTATCACATACTAGCTTAGAGGGTTTGAAACCTTAATCATAAACTCCATAGACTCAACAGGTATGTTCATACTAGACACCAATTTAATGCACACATATGAATGAGCAGAACCGGGGTCAATCAAAGTAATAATAGTACTATCATAGAGAGAAAATATACCAGTGATCACATCGGGAGAAGATGCATCTTCATGTGCACGTATGGCGTAGGTTCTAGGTGGAGTTCTAGCCACGATCTCCTGTGGTGTCTCTCATCACATTCTTGCTACTAGCTCAATTACGATAATTTTCTATAGTCTTCCTTTAGAATTTGTGCCACTTGGCTTTGCACTTTGAAATTTTTCCTTCCCGTTCATCTTAGGGCAATCCTTGATAAAATGGTCTTGAGAAGCACATCAAAAATAGGATCCATCGTTCATTTTACACTTGCCGAAATGATTTCTACCACAATCTTTGGCACTCTAGTCGAGAAGACGACATTAGCCACACTAGCCACCGATGTGGCAGAGATTTAAAACCCGAATCTTGCTTCTTACGATCTCTATACGAGTGTCTAACTGACACATGAGAACGGGAGTAAATATCTCTGGATTTCTTAGACTGAGATGGAAATGACTTGCTTGAATGTCCCTTCATTGCATCTCTAGTCTCCGCCTCGTTTTTCTTCTTCTTCTTAATTAATTTTTTGGCCTTACAAGCCCGATTAACGAGCACTACAAACTCTTTCAATTCAAGGACACCCACTGACAATCTGATACCCTCATTAAGTCTGTCTTCAAACCTTCAACACATCTTAGCCTCGGAGGACACACACTTTCGAGCATACTTACTAAGTTAGACGAGCTCTCTTTCATATTCAATAACCGCATACGCCTTTGTTTCAAGTCAAGGAATTCCTTACGCTTTTGATCCATGAACTTCTTACTATTTTATTTCTTCCAGAATTCTTCTTAGAAGAATTCCCATGTAACCCTCTCGTGAGGTACCACTGAAACTAATGTCTTCCACCAGTGGTACGCTGAGTCCCTCAACAAGGATATGGCACACTTCAAGCATTCTTCGAACATACAAGATAATTCATCGAATACCCTAATAGTATTCTCAAGCTAGAATTCTGCCCTTTCAGGATCATCATCTTTATTAGCACGGACGAACTCTGTATACCATTCATTCATCATGTGGAGAAAGGCTTCCCAAGCCCTTTCTCCCCCTCCTGACTAACCGTGGGAGGTCGATAATTGGATGGAACAGCCCCTTCAGCAGGAGTCGGTGTATTACTCTCTACATCATCCACCATAGTTCGATCGGGATCCATTACTATAAGAAAACATGATAACAAAATCAGAAGCCATCACACTATCACAATTTATTTATGGCATGTATAGCTAGAAGCGTACACACGCTAGGTTAGTCTGAGAACCGACTAAATCATAGCTCTGATACCACTAAAAGTAACACCCCATACTCGAGACCCCATGCCAGAATGAGATACGAGGTGCTACCATACTTAATCACATACATACAAACATTTCGATATCATAAAGGCTCGGTCAAATTAAATACTTTTCAAACTTTGTCTAAAGCTTCTTATTATGGGCCTATAATGTCCAAAACATATCTTAGAAACTACTCGGGGCCAAATCAGGTCCTTAAACCAACTTAATAAAAATAACCTTTGAAACAGGGCACACGCTCGTGCGAAAGGGCAACACGCCCGTGTGGCCATTATGACATGGCAGTGTGGATGACCCGTGTGACACACATGGCCTAAGCACCTAGGGACACGCTCGTGTCCCATGCCTGTGTGAAATAAATTCCATATTCGAACCTCTGGGGGTTTTCTGCGGCGGCGACACACCCGTGTCTATGGCTCGTGTCCCTCACATGGCCATGACACGCCCGTGTCCTAGCCCGTGTCTAAAAATATTGACATTTTGTTTCTAACATCAGCAGCCAATTAGGGGCACACGGCCAAGGAACATGCACTGTGGCGGCGGTGTGTGTCTCCACTGCAGGTGAGACACAAGGCCGTGTCTCTGCCTGTGTGTTTACTACCATGCAGACTGACTTGAAATTTTTACATGCAAGGGACACACGGCCGAACAACACGCCCATGGGGTTGGCCGTGTGTCACACACGGCCTAGCACATGCCCGTGTGTCTACCCATGTGGACAATATAAGGTTGTTTACCAAGCCTTTTTTGCCACCCTGAAACACAATTTAAACACCAACCAACATATCAAGTCTAACTTAATATGATTTTCCAACCAGACAACCATAGTTAAGGCCTAAATACATTTCATATATCTAACCATGCCAACAATATCACATTCATGAAAACTACCTTGCGTTCATATAATAACTTTCAATATTAGCCATATTCATGGACTTATACAAAATGAGTCGAATACTAAAATAAGCTAACACATTTGGCCCCAAAATAATATGACACCAAAACAAAATCAAGAGTTCCTATACATACCATAATCAAAAACTAGCTATACCAAATGTTTCAAGGATAGTGTGGCTGGCTTCTCCGATGTATACAACGATCGTCAAACTACTTTGACGACACTATAAGAAAAGGGAAAGGAAAGAGGGTAAGCATGAAAGCTTAAGAAGTACATATATGCAAATAAGTGTAATTAGAAACACATTCATCAACAATAGCTTATCATACATAAATGATATATCATTTTAACCTCACTATTTAGCTCTTTACTTCTTTTATGTATACTTACGACATCTCATCACATACTAAGGTCTTCATTCGAGAGTTTAGTACACATACCTGTAATTAATAGTAAAATAATTCAAGTTCATTCTCTCTACTGACATACCTCATTGGAAGTATCGCTAATCTATTCGTTGAGTTACACATTGAACACTCAAAAATACCAATAAATACATAGATAGTTGACTCTTAAGTGCTAAACAAGTAGCCAAAGCTACTTCGTATTTTGTAATACTTACATATTTGAGCTATTCACGGGCCTTCTTACCAAGTCAGTACCCGGACCCTGTAGCTCTATCATGTAATGCCCGCTTATTGAGCTACTCACAGGCCTGCACAAAAAGTCAGTACCCAGACCTACATTACATATTACTTATCTCATGAACTCAGACTCAACTCATGAGTTCAGACCACTCAATTTCTCATGGCTTACCTTTTGTATCCTATACTATTTCTGAGGTTTGACGGAATCTCGTATCTAACCTGACGTTGTAGTATTTGTTCATAACGTAAGTTTCTCTTATTTCTCATTATTTATACTTTCATGGTATCGAGTAAGATTACGATACATGGTAAAATAAAAAATTTAAAAGTAAGCTACAATAAGACATTATTTACATATGTACTTACCTCGGTATAAAATGATAGGAACGAGCCTAATCCTCGTAAACTTTATTCTTCCCTCGATCAAGACCCGAATCATATTTCTCTTGATCTAAAATGTTGAAAATTAACTTATTTAATACACAAATCATTCAATTCAACTTAAGACTCATACTTTGGTCAAATGACTGTTTTGCCCTTAAACTTTACAAAAATTATGATTTTACCCCTAGGCCCGAAAATCAATTTTTTATCAAATTTCCTTATTAGCCAAGCCTACAGAATCCATTTTATAACTATAGCATCTCACAATTCTCATTATTTCACATATTTATCACCTATTTCATAGCTTATAGTAAATGGTCCTTAGTTTGGGTTTCCATGAAAACTACTTCACAAAAGTTGTTTATTTCACAGCTATGATTCATTTTCTTCCATAAAATTTCAGAAAAAAACATGAATAATCTCATGGAAAAACCCTAGACTTTTAACCATCTTGCAAAATAGTCCCCCCATTAGCTAGCTCATGCTACAAGGGTCCTAAAAATACAAAAATCATCAATAAAACCCATCTAAATCACTTACTCGTAAGGATGGGAAGTTACTAAAAATTTTGAGCTTCTAAAACCCCTAGAATGGCGAAAAAGTTTGGTGGAGAGATGAGGAAGATGATGGCCTTTTCTTTTGTTTTATTTTATTCAATTAAGTCACCAAATATCACACTAACTTTGACATTTTGACCAATCTTGTCCCTATGGCCAGCCAAGCTCCTTTTAAGGGTCTAATTTCCCTTTAAAGACCCTCAATTATGGTTCTCTAGCTCTTTGACACTCTTAGCTAACAAAATAGGACTTTTGCACTTTATGCGATTTAGTCCTTTCTCACAAGTAAGTATGCAATCGCTAAAATTAATTCACCAAAATTTTCAAACTCTCATATAACCATGCCACAACACATAAAATAATATTAAAACTAATTTCTTTGACCTTAGATTAGTGGTCTTGAAACTACTGTTCCGACTAGTCCCAAAATCGGGCTATTACAATTCTCCCCCCTTAGGGATTTTCGTCCCCGAAAATCTTACTAGTGAATAAGTTCAGGTATTGATCTCTCATAGTCTCCTCAGTTTCCCATGTAGCCTCTTCGACCCCCTGTCTCTGTCATAATACTTTCACAAGGGGAATGCTCTTATTTCTTAATCGCTTAACTTCTTGAGCTAGGATCTTAACGGGTTCATCACCATAAGACATGTCCGATTTAATCTCCACTTGAGTCAGAGAAATCACATGTGAAGGGTCCGAGTAGTATCAGCGTAACATGGATACATGGAACACGTTGTGGACCTTTTCTAATTTTGTTGGTAAGGCTAACTGATAAGCTACCGGCCCTATTTTCTCAACCACCTCGTAAGGTCCAATAAAACGCGGACTCAATTTACCCTTTTACCAAATCGAGAACCTTTTTCCAAGAATTGTTGGGTTGAATGTTGAATGTTGTGTTGTTAAACTACTACTTATAAATGGAACATGAGATAGTAAGTTATCAAGAATTGATACGTGATGTAATACTACGAGCAGATGAATGTTGGATAGAGTATGATTGGCATCTCAATAGGCTATTTTACACGCATGAGTATGGGATTAATCGAGTAGTGGTGAAGGTTTCACTATGGAAGAAAGTGCTCTAATTTGGTTGAAAAGGAAACTTAGTCCAAGGTTCATCGAAGTCGTGAGAGATTATAGAGAGGATTGGTCAAGTAGCCTAGAGATATAACCAAATTTATGTTTCTATCTTTGAGGCAGTGCAGTCGGACCCTTCACATGTAATTGCTCCTGTGGGGTTGAGATATAACCAAATTTATCATATTTTGAAGAACCGGTCAAGATTTTGGCACGTGAAGTAAAGGACTTTGGAATAAAAGAGTACTATTAGTCAAAGTTTTGTGGAATCGGCATGGGGTCGAGGAAGCCACATGGGAAACTGAAGACTCGATGAAATCATAGTACCTAAACTTACTCTCAAGTAAAATTTCGAGGGCGTAATTTTCTAAAGGGGAAGAGTTGTAACAACCCATTTTTTAGTGGTGTCAAAAAAAAGTGGTTTCAAAACCACAACTCTAACGAGTCAGTCTGTAAATATTAATTATTTAATATTTATGAGGTTATTAGTGTCGTATTAAATTTTGGTTAAGAAATTTTATCGTTTAGATAGTTAATTAAGTAAAAGGAACTAAATCGTAAAAAATGAGAAAGTTGTTTGCTATAAATTAAGGTGGTCAAATAGTTATAAAGAGGTGAATTAAAGGTCTAGAATGGTAATTAAACCATTATTCTTCATAATGGACGGTAAATGGCATATAATTGTTGATATTTGAATGTAATTAATAATGGTACAATAGTAATTAGGTTATAAATGAAATTAAAATAAAATAAGATAGAAATTTCTAGTCATCTTCTTCCATTCACACTTTCTAAACTAAAAACCATTATTGAAGGGGAGAGGAGCTTCGACAGGTTAGGGTTCTTCTATTCGATAGGTATTTGATTAACGTTTTTATTCATCTTTATGTTTTGAGCTCGTATTAGCTTAATTTAGCAAACCTGAGGACTAATTTGTAAAACTGTCACTTTTTTTGAATTGTGCCATTAATGAGTTGAGTTTTTTTTAAAAATTTTTTATGTTAAATTATTAAGCTTGGTTGTTGGATAAGACTATTTTGTGAACTAATTTTGGATATGTTAAAAGCTTGTACTTGATGTGAAATATTTGCAAACATGGTATAATGAGACCCTTGCATATTCGGCTAAGTTTAAATGTCTCTGAAAGTGGTTAAATTGCATGTTTTGGGCTTAGGGACTAAATTGTATAAAAGTGAAAAGCTTAGGGTAGTTTTATAAAATGTCAAAAAGGACTTAATTGCAATAAATGATTTAATTTTGTTGTTGGATTAGTTAATTGAATAAAATTATTATTCTAGATCAAGAACGTTTTGATAAGCGAGGTTGGGTTGTTAAACTCTTTGTTTATAAATGGAACATGAGATAGTGAGCTATTCAAGAATTGATATATGATGTAATACTCTAAACCAACGAACATAGGATGAAATCACGATTGGCATGCGAATAGATTATTTTCATACGGTATGGGATTGATTTGAAGCGGTGGAGATGATTTCTATATATTCTTTGTTCCTTTGGATATCACAGAAGTCTGCATTTTTGTGAACTATCGTGTTATATTACAGTGTACTCTGGTGTGTTGGTTGGTTTAGCTCATTTGAGCATCTGGTGTTTTGGATGGTTAACCATGTACTAGTATCATCTTATTGTTCATCGGGCTATGTTTTATTGAACTCTAGATGGTATTGAAATGTAAAAATTTATTAGTATTATTGTGTCGAGCAATACTCACCTGTTGAGAGCTGTGATTGACAGGAACTCTATTCTTTTATCTTGTTATTTGAATTGCTATGTTTAATTTGGTAAGTTTTATCGTTTAAATGACGAACTTATTAAGCTTTACGTATGCTTACTCATGCTTTGCCATTTCCTTTGTAGATTACATTTTGTAGAACTGAGAGATTGGATCAACTCGAAGAATCACACTATCCGGGAATCTCTTTGGTAGATTTTGAATTTAACTTTGCTCATATGGCATGTAATAGGACAATTTGGCCATGTTTTGTAATGGTTCATAAGCTTATTGTAGTGTATATGTGCTTGGTTTCGATATGGTAGCTTAAAACAACTATATAAAGTATACACGTTTGATTCAAGTTTGGTGTTAAGTAGCCTAACATGAAATGGTAGTTGTCATGTTTGAGGTATGGTATGGTGAGATTGAAATAGTTTATTTTGTGTGTGAAATGATTTGTGGATGATAGCTAAGGTAGTGAATGTATAAGTGGTTATAGTGTGATTACATGTATGATACATTGGTTAGGTAATAGGTTGTTGAATTTGGCATGTTTTAGTTGTTTTTTAGTGTGTTTATGGCCTTGTGATTATTTGTTATAAGTTGGATTAGGTACCTATGCAAATGGATGAAAAATAGGCATGATTTAGGCATTTTTTTGAGCACCTGCAGTGTGTGTCTCGCATAGGTAACCCATATGTGCGTGTGCCCCTAGCATGTGAGGTACAGGGTTCACACGGGCTGACACATGGCATGCGACACGGATGTGTGACCCAAGTCAGAAAGTCACACAGGCCACGCACATGGGCATGTGGTCGCACATGGGCATACAAGATGGCCACATAGTGCAGGTACGAGCGTGTGACCCTTAAATTGAAAATTTTCAATTTTTTCTAAACTTTCTAATTTGTTTTGGATTGGTCTGATTGTTTCAAAACTATTTTTAGAACCCACGAAGGTTCGATTTAAGGCCCAAAAGTATGTTCTACCATAATCTAAATTATTTCTAAAATTGTTACTTAAATTTGGTAAATTTGATGCTACTTGATATTGATTGTTACGAGTTGAATGATAATATTTTGTAACCCTAAATTGACAACGGATATCGACTTTAAATCGAGCGAGAGCAGGATAGTAAGGAACAAAATTTGTAGGAGTATCGTAACTAAAGTGATAAGTCACAGATATAGAAAAGCGAGGAGTGCCTAAAAGGTATAGACCACCAGCATAGTAAGGAAACTCGCCAAAGGTGATAGTTCGTCAAGGAAATACTAGAGGAAGGGCTAGCCCTTGGGTAAAGTTTAACATCTTGGAGATGTCATGAAAGATAACATGAAGTGGGGAAAGTCCTATAGGGTTATCAAGCGAGCAATAAATTGCAAGGAATGGGGACATTGTATATTTGCTAAATCTCCCAAGCAAGATGGCTGATGAGAAGGATTTAAAGGGGGGTTATACCCAAAAGAAGGTTGAAGCATGTGCCAAATCGCAAGAGGAACACGATGGAAGTGCAGAGTAAGAATTCACTAATTAGGATGGATCATCAGATAGACTACTACTATAATACGGAGAATGTTATGCTCGAGCTATGCCAATAAATGCTGTGGTGCTCTAACAAATTACAAGGAGTTTTAATATTTTCATTTCATTTCTTGTCCCTAAACTAGAGAATTGGCATGACATTACTAAATGGAATCTCACTAAGTTGGTATAAACTTATGTTTGAAGTGTATGATTATAGGAGCAATGGTTGACCTGAGGATCGTGATGGGAAAACAAGCCAATCATTACCAGGAGAAGTGAAAGGTGGTAGTTGTTTCATGTATATAAAGAGGCACCTTTGGAGGTCATGCTTTAGGTATTTTTAAGTATAACAACAATAAAGTCATAAGTCTCATTAACTTGTAATAATTTTTCAAGTCTCTTAAGATGAAAGCGATGAAAACAGAGCCTACTACATGTATGGAATAGTAAATATTTTATAGTTTTAAATGAGAAGTTATTATTAGCTATAAAATTGAGTATCAAATTAATGTATATAAATTGTTATGGTTGCAAATAATCGGCTAGGAATTAAGAAATAATGGGTAATTATGGTGTCCAGTACTCGAACTCGATGATCAGGTCGGGTATGGGGTGTTATAGGGAAAATTCAAACAAATGAGATCGAGAGGAGAACCATATGTCTAGGTGAGACCGAAAAGGTAGCTTAGGTGGTAACTCTTAATTAGCAGGAGACCAAGATGGTATTCCTAGTTGGGAGTAGTAAATAACTCAATTGAAATAACATATTAGCTTTATTGATAATTAGTAAATTGATTAATATTTGGCTAATTAGCTCGTATTTTTTAAATGAGAAATAGGAAATTTCTTAATTCTTTTATACATTAGTTCTAGAATTAGTTTTACCTTAAAATCTCTTTTTAATTGCACTACTAATTCACAAACCAATTAGATTAATACTTGATTTGGAATAATTAATTGGATAACATCATTTACAAATTTTGCAATCCCTTAGATTCAATCCTTGGAATGCTCTGAGTGTTCCATTGTAACACTTATAACTATTACAATTGACTTGTCACACTTTTAGTCAAAGCCACATTTTATTTCTATATTTTGTGCTAATTCTTTACTTAATGTAAAAACACCGACGTGTGTGATCAAGTTTTTGGCGTGTTATCAGGGATTGCAACGGTGTAAATGTCTTATTAAGTTAGTTTATTTTTGTAAAGCAATATTAGTCAAAAGATGAGGAATTACATAGTGCTTTTATTATCTTTATATGGGGTTTTATTTTTGTCTCTTTGTTTTTTTCTTTGTTGAAAACCTTGTTTAATCATGTTTAATAATAATGGTTATAGGTGGCTTGGAGATCGATCTGAGTATGATGATGAAAGCTTGAGCTTACGGGCGGAAATTCAATGAGGCGTTGAAATTATGATGGAAAGGTGAAAAGTATTCATAAAAGCATTTCTATGGTTCATATGGATATGCAAATGAGATGGGTAGCTATAATCATGATCCTTATTCTCCATGTTACTATCACGAAAGTAATATGGAAAGTAACAGTATGCCGAGGATCAGTCCCTTGTTTCACGTGTTGTTAGTGTATTAGAGGACGAGAATGTCTTTGTGCCGAGCCACCATGCTCTCTATGACCAATACGTTGGAGAAAATATTAGAAGTCATACGCCACAAAGTCGAAATGAACACTTTGATAGAAGAGGTCAAGTATGATGTTTCCAAACTTGAGGAGGAGGCCCATTCTACCATTATTGAACATGATGGGTTGAACATAGGTGTTCAACAAGAGTTTGTGAATGTAACACCCCACTCCCAACCCTATAGTCAAATCTGGGACATGAGACGCCACATTCGTTGTCGAAGCAAATACGATATCAATTTAATGTTCAACAAGACAAAATTATACAAATAATTAAATATTACATCTTCCAAAAACATTATTCAATCAAAATTGTGTCATGAGTGAGCTTACGAAAGCTCTCATACTAATTTGATGATAAATAAGGGAGTAAAATGTAAATTAAAAATTAGGGGGTAATGTCACAATATTAAGGAATTCAAGTCGCGACACTGAGGGTACAAGCTTAATGTCATGACTTCAATTGAGATGGGTCACGACGTTGAGGAAAGAAAGTTGATAGTATAATTTCAGTAAAGTAACATTGTGACTTACAGACTGGGGGCCTCAATGTTGCCATCTCAGCCGGGGAGAATCGCAACTACTAAAATAAAAACTCGATCTCATGACACCAATAGGGAGTGTCATGACCTTGAACTATTTCCCCAAATTTTGCATCATTGAACTTGACCTGTCAAACTTTCAATACCAAATTCTCTAAATGACCAAACGACTCAACCTAACACAATTTAGGCATCAACTTATATGCCAATTCATCATTCACATCATATCACTCACCTATTAGTGCATGATCTCAAGTACCAACCTATTTACTCTAGATTCGAGCATCATAATCTTTTACTTGACATAAAAGTAACATTCTAATTTCAATACATAGCATCACTTAACTTGAATAAGTAAACTTATTTTTATAACATCAAATAAATATATACACAATAATTAGGTAATCGCTCCTACCATGAGTACCAAAATATCAAAATGGACCTAAAAACCAACTTAAAGCCTTAGGTACATGCCACTTGTTGTAAACATGAAAATATTATTCAAACTTGTGGATTTGAGAGTGCAATTTGTATGTTGTCAATCACTCTGAAACTCAGAGATCTACAATACCTACATACAAAATTAAACAAACCGTAGTTGGGCAATAGGGCTCGATAGTGCTAACACGATTTGAATCAGTAATTCAAATACAAACAAGATAAATAAGACACTCAATTTATGATCTATTTATCAACTAGTATCATGTTTGCATTTCATGCATCATGAGCAAAATCTCATACAACATTTTATTTGGCATGTCATATATAAAGTTATAATCTTGTTTATCATCATATCACATTTCATATGTATCATAACATGTCACAAAATTCATTTCATTTTCTTGTTTCCATCTCAAATCCATTGATTTTTTTATATCCATATTGACCCTCAAGGCTCATTTAAATCGGTTCACATGATCTTTCACATGCCATCTTTTGTTACTTTGGCATTTATATGTAGACCATTTACTATTTGCATTTTGTATAAATATCACTTAGCAAGGTATATGTCTTATGATCACTATTAACCAGGCACTAACTCAAGATGGATACACGGATCATCCAACCATCACACCAATATAATCGAATCCCAATGCCCTATCGGTATATCCGAAGTATAATATGCGCTTCGTGCCTTACTCGTCTAAACCAAAGTAGTGTGTGCTCCATACCTTAGTGAAACATTTGAGTATAATATAAGCTTCATGCTTCATTGGTATAAACAACAGTAAACTCTCATACAATAATCTAATCTTATGGCATGCCAATAACACTCGACTCTACTCGAGATAGTTAATAGGGTGTCCATTATTTCTGTAACACCCAGTCCAGTGTAATCTTAGTTGGTGGTGTGGGCAGATTGTTGGATAAAGTATAAGCAAAGGAAGGTTAGTTTATGCCCTATTAGCCAAGTTAAGTTGGTGTTAGTTGTCACTCTCTGATTGGCGGATTAAGTGGCCAATCAAGTAAGTCTATAAAGACTTGGTTGAAGGTGCATCTATTGGTGAAGTATAGGTTACTGATCTATAAGCCTTGGTATGGCCATTGTGGAGAACTCGCTAATTAGCATATTCTCTTAGCAATATTGAGTTGGTGAACCCTTCTATTATTATCCGCTAGTGGCGTATTGTTAGGTCATGGACCCAATAGTTTTCTTTATGAGCATGTGGGTATGTTGTTCAATTTTAGTTGGTTTCTTATTAAGATATAGTTGGAAATTAACCAGAGCACAATGATGTTTAAAGTAGGATTTTCCTAGAAATTATTATGTCGACCACAAAAGGGTGCTGAGTCAGCCTTGTATGGTTAGCCACGTGTAGGGTTATTATGAGAGCTATGTGGGCTATAAATAATGGTGTGGCTATTGTAGTGGGGGTTCTTCTTCTTTTCTTTCTTCTACCTTGTTTTATTCTTGTGTACGAGAAAGGAGAGGAATAACCTTGTTAAAGAAGAACCAATGAGTGTCTGAATAACAAGTAAAGGTTGTGGACTGCAACAAAAGCCTTAGGCTGTAACCAGCTACTTTGAGATCTTCTATGAGTATCCAATTTGTGTGGGTTTTTTATGAGTCTACTGCAAGTCCCTATATATTGTTACTTTCCGAGCTGTAATAGTTAAAGATTATTAATTTATGTAAAATGTCTCATTTGAACATGGTAAGTTGTTGCATGTAACCATTTGCATGTGCATGTAAGTGATTAGAAATAATTATGAACTCCTTGGTGTGCAAACTTGGTATCTGGATATGATGGGCCATTAGTAGGGCATGCTAGTTACTAACCAGGTTGGAGAAGATGACGAGTCATTGGTAGGGCATGTTAGTTGCTACTGTTGATTGGTGTATGTGTTGGGTTTTGGTAGGGCATGTTAGTTGCTAACCATGGCAAAGAGCCCACGATCTTGTGGGAAACCACACATATGTTCAAAATAACATGGAATAAGACATCTATTATGAGTTTTAAATATGAGATCCGAAGTTAGCACAAGGAAAAGCATGAGAAAGAGTAAGAAAATCTGAAAAGTGGATTTTTTTATATAATGCATGTTCTGTACATTCAAAGTAAGGTATGAGACCACAAAACAAAAATGTTGATTATGTAGTTGCATTGCATAAAAGTATTAAGTCTTAATCTTATTTAATATATTTTTTATGAACGTATCTGTTAATTGCCCAAAAGGGAGTTATATTCAATAAGCATATAGATACCAGTCAACTGATATGTTTGGGATGATAGAGTATGTGATGGTAGCTTTGGTGTTCCATTCGGTTGAAGTATATGTTTGGTTGATGTTAATGAAACTGTTCTCTATAAAGTAGTTGTGAAGCTGTATTGAAAAATAATAAAGTCTGCTAGGGATAGGTATCCACCATTGTTTTATGTAAGTGTCTACACCTAAATGTTTCTTCAAGAAACTTATTAGATTGTTATGATTTAAATATATATTGAGTTATCCTTGCTATTGGAATCTATTTAGAAGGTTGAACATGTTTAGTTCTTAAGCTCACTAAGTTCTTTCGAACTTACCCTTTTTCTTTTCCTTCTCTAGGTATTACCACGGCGTTGAAGGCTCGTGGAAGGGACTTAGCCAGAAGACAGCGGCCTCTGTTGTGAGCCCCGCATATGTTTGTTTTGTAACATGCATATACTTTCATTTTGGGCTAGTGGCATGTAGCATTTTTTTTAACAAACATTTGTAATAATTTACATCTTTCGCCAAATCACTATTTTAAGAGAATGTTAACATACTCTTGAAGTATAGGTTAAACCTTTGTAAATTATAGTTTATGAGATCATTTTTTAGTTGTATACGCCAAACTAATTTAAACAATATTTAACTTCCAGTGATGCACTTAAAAATTTTGTTTGGGAAATAACTCACCTTACGTTTTATATAAACCTATCAACTTTTGAACACTTCCGACGAAAGTTTGTTTATCAATTCTGTTTTATATTATATGTCGTATTCCTAATTTGATTATTCTGGTCATTTAAAAATCTTTGGGTTAACGCCTAGTTCGGTGAGTATACGTTGAAACCTCAATAAAAGTACAAACCAAGGTTAAGCTTTGTTATCGATTGTAATGCCTCGATCCGCTTGGTGAGGGTGGGGTGTTCCAATATCAATATAGGGATAAGGCTCTTACCTATTTGTTAGACAAGTAAGATTCTTACCTTAATCAAGCTAGTTTGTAACAAGTCATATGAATATATGTATATGTATTGAATTCAAATCATGGAAGCACAAACCATATTAGCTACTCATCTACGACTCTCATCTTTCCTTTCTTTTGGGACGATCCAATGTCGTCTTTAGCTATGTATGATAATTCAAGCATTGACACGATATGAGTTTTCACTAAATTACATAAAACACATAATCAAACATAGTTTGCATTTTATTCGTTTTACTCCTTATATTCGAAATACTCATATTTTTTTTGTATTTAACATCAAATTAAAATCTAATTTCATATTCTTTCATTAAGGACTTGTAATTTTAATCTATAGCATAATTTCCTTAAAACTTTCAATCTATTCGATTTGGTCCCTAATATCATAAAATTATCTATAAAGCTTAACTTAATTTCTACCTATTTGTATCATTTTGCATAGAGCGATGCTTGTAGTGATGTGCGTGATATGCATGTTTATAAAATGCGGAGTACGGAGGCAAGTATTGGAGGGTTAATTGAAGATAACAAAATTGGTGTAATGGAGGAATGGGCATACTGAGAGGGGATTCGGGGAGGTTGGATTGGATAAATGATCTACTAGCTCTATTGAGCAACATCACAAAAGTGAGCTACTAGCTCTAGGAAATGGCATCATGGAAATGATCTACTGGCTCTATGGAGTGACACCATGAAAATGGTTCCCTGACTCATTAGAGTCAAAAGTTCATGGCTAGCCATGGCATGATCCAGTGGAAGACAAGTACGCCTTATGGAAAAACGAAGTCCGCTAGGACTGTAAACAGGGAAGGCGTCGAGGTATATATGGAGAAACCATTATATGACTCACATGATGAGAAGTTCGTTACAATGGTTATGGCGTATAGGAACACTAGAAAGCATGCAGATAAAAGGTTCAACCAAGATGCGAAGTTAATTACAACCCACGCAACGAGTTAATCTTCCTGAATTGTTTAATTGGTTTAGTCATTTGTTCACTTTTTTGGTTATTTATTTTAGTTATTTAGTTTTCGCTATTCATCTCTTTTATGATTTATCATAATATAGAATTTAACCAATATTATTTAAACTTATTAGAGAGGTTTTCAATAGATTTAATTCATCCTCCCCTATGTACGATCTACGGAATACTTCTTTGTATTCTGTTGTAACACAATATTATATTACAATTTAATTCTGTACTTCCGTACAGTGCTGCTTTAATTTCATATATATACTTGTTGTAGTATTTTCCAATCAAACATTAGCACGTTTTGTGGTGGTAAGGTTGTTGGTGTCGTTGTCGGGGAGGTTTTGGCATTAAATCTAGAAAATATCTTTATAATTAATAGGATAAATAGGAAAGTTAAAGACAATAGATACGATATTTTTATTTTTATTTTTTGTTTAACTATTCTTATTTGTTTTACTTTCTTTTTAATTTATAGGTTGTTTATGACCAGAAGCGATAATACCCCAATTGAGCCATATCTAAATCCTAAGTAGATAATTAGACATCATCATCAATTGATGAACATTGATCCACCCGTGGTAGTTACTATACCTCGAGAGAATCTATTATTTGAGGATCCATATGAACAACAAGCAAACATCCGAGACGAAGTCCTGATGAATCAAAGGACGTTGTATGAGTACCCACTACCTATACTAGATGCGGTGTGAAGTAGTATCGAAAGGCTGATGATTAATGCCAATAATTTTGAGATAAATATTGCCGCAAATCAAATGATCCAGAACACATTGCATTGCAAGGAAACATGGTGGAAGATCCAAATCAACACTTGAAGCGATTCCTTCAACTCTATGACACCTTCAAAGATAACGGGGTAATCAATGATACTGTGCATCTTCAGTTTTTCCCATTCTCTTTGTGCGACAATGTGGTCGATTAGTTAGACTCATTAGAACCGGGTTCCATCACCATGTGGGACGATTTGGCAAAAAAAATTCTTCATAATTTTTTCTCAATTAGTAGAACCATTCAACTTAAGTGAGAAATCACTAATTTCAAGTAATATGAAGGTGAGTTCCTTTACGAAGCATGGGAACATTTCAAGTTGATGATAAGGAAATGCCCCCACACTATGGATTGCAAGCATGGCTCCAAATTTAGATATTCTATAATGGTGTTGATGGTAATATCAAATCCAACCTAGACAGAATGGTTAGAGGATCTATCATGCCACACTTACGAACGAGCATACAAGAACATAGATGATATGGCTATAAATGCATATATGTGGCCCAATGAAAGATTCACATATAAATCAAAGCCTCTAACGGTAAAAGCTACCAACGAAGGCGATACATATAATCATATCTTAAAGAAGCTCAACCGTTTGGAGTTGATTGCCAAACCAAGAAAATAGAAGCCATATTCTAAGAACTAGTCGGACAAGGTGAATTTCATAGGTAATAGGGGTCGAGATCCCTATACAAATACCTACAATCCCAGTTGGAAGGATCATCTAAACCTCAAGTAGAGAGACAACCAAGATGGTGGAAATCAAAGACCAGACCGATGAAACCCTTCTTACCAACCTTCACACTTACAACAAAGATTTGTAGGTAATGACCAAGTTACAAGTGGTCAAAGATTCAACCGATTAGAAAGGGAGATGCAAATGATGAAGATGGACATTCGACAAGTCCAAGTCACGTGTGGACGAATCAAATCCTAAATGGATAGCCTCTGTGACCAGATGAGTAAGCTAATGACTATGTTTGGAATATCCTTAATACCATAGAGAACAATCCTCAGAGAGATGGGAAGAACATGCAAAAGTGATCGCTCTGCGATCAGGAAAAACACTTGAAAACCCGAAAACACCCACACATGAAGATGAGAAGGTTCCTGAAGATGTCGACAAACCCATGAAGGAGGAAGAGACCAACAAACTGATCGAGAAGATGGTAGAAATGGTGTCTAATCTAATATATACAAAGCCAAGCACCACGAAGGTACCATTCTTGACACAATTAAAGGACATGAAAAAAGAGGGATAAAGTAGATTTCATAAATTTTCTTAATTTATTTAAATCCCTCAATGTCAATTTACTGTTCTTAGAAATAAAAGATAAAACCTGAAATATGCCAAGTATTTAAAGGAAATCATGTCACACTATAAAAACTGAAAAAGGGCAAGCAAATTGACATTGATGCCTCCTATAGTGCTTGAATTGCTAAAAAGATACCCCTGAAGTTAAAAGATTCGAGTAGCTTTACTATTCCTATAACACCCCTAAACCCATATCCGATGCCAGAACAGGGTACGAGGCGCAACCTATCTCAACACACGCAAACATGCATTTCTGAGTTAAGAAATTTTGTTCTAATTTAAAACTTTTCACAATTCACCTTAATGTCCCTACTATGGGCCTACGAGGCCCCAAACACACTTTGGAATTTATTCAGGACTAATCATTGCACTCTAGAAAACTTTGAAAATTTTCAAGGCAACAGGGGCACACGCCCGTGGAGATGAATGACACGCCCGTGTATCCTCTTAACATGGCCGTGTTGAAGGCCCGTGTAGCTTGCATGATCTAAACATATTGGGACATGCCCGTGCACCTACCCCGTGTGGGATTATTTCTCAATTCGAACCTCCAAGGATTTTCACATGGCCTGTCACACGCCCGTATCCATCTCCCATGTCCTTCACACGGCCATGACACGCCCGTGTCTCAGCCCGTGTACTAAAACTTTGACATTCTGTTTCTGACATCATCAACCATTTAGGGGCACACGACCAAGGGACACACCCGTGTGCTAGGCCATGTGGCGAATTTAATTTGGCATTTATGGTGCAGACTTTACACTGCCTGAATACATGCCCATGTACTATGGCCATGTGCTCTTTACGGTCGAGACACACGGCCGTGTCTCTGCCCATGTGGTCACTACTGGGCATTTTGTTCTGCAAAAATTTAGGTGCAGGGGACACATGGCCTAACTACACACCCATAGGGTAGACCGTGTGTCACACCCGGCTTAGACACACACCTGTGTGTCTACCCGTGTGGACAAAAACAAGGCTATCTACCAAGCCTCCTTGCCAACATTACTAGCACTAACCTACGCAACTTCAAACATCTCTAATTACAAGCATAAACACACAAAATCAAAACATCCACATCCATGAAAATCCTCATTAAATGCATTTAGCAATAATAAATATTAGCCATTATCCATGGCCTTATACAAAATGTATCAACCTTCATTACAAGCCAACGTTTTTGGCCAAAACATTATGACACTAACAAAAGAGACCGAGTTCCTATACATGCCATACTCAAAATGTTAAGTCTAACTATACCAAGTGTTTTAGTCGATAGTGTGATTGATTGCTCCGACGTTCCTTAGATCCCTGAGTTAGCTTGGCAACTCTATAAGCAAATAGAAAAAAGAGGGAGTAAGCATAAATCTTAGTAAGTTACATGTAAATAGATAACAACATCAACATGCATGTTTAAATACATAGCATATTATAAACCAACTCAACATTCTTGATTGAACAAGGATAGATTTCACAACATACTTATACATCACAAGTATAAGCCAAAGATTACAAAATTTTCCCAAAATCATTTGCATAGATAAAACTTACTCATGTCATCCTTACCATTAAGGCATCATAGGCATCATAACTAGACTCATATCTCATGAGTTTCGAATAAGAACCTGTACCACTCACAACATGATTATATCATTCCATATCTTTATCATAAGCTTTAAAATAACCCATGAAATCATTTGGAATACTCAAGGATATCCGATAAGCCTCACACAAGGAGGTAAATTGCTAATGCCATGTCCCAGACATGGTCTTACACTGGCACACATGTCGAGGCTGACGCCATGTTCCAAACATGGTCTTACACTAGCTCTCATCTCAATGTTGATGACATGTCGCAGACATGGTCTTACACTGGCTCTCATAATGTGGTCAACGCCATGTCCCAGACATAGTCTTACACTAGCACACGTATCAAAGCCGATGCCATGTTCCAAACATGGTCTTACACTGGCTCTCATAATATGGTCAACATCATGTCCCAGACATGGTCTTACACTAGCACACATATCAACGCCAATGCCATTTTCCAAACATGGTCTTACACTGGCTCTCATAAAATTTTTGATGCCATGTCCTAGACATGGTCTTACACTAGCACACATATCACCCAAATGTCATGGCATGGATATCCAATCTATTCCTAGGTTCAACCGGGAATTTACCACGTTAAATTTCATCATGCATTAATCATAAGCATATTCAATCATATTAAGCAAAATTAATCATTCAATACATAATAACAATAAAGTTGCTTTACTTACATACAACTTACCTCGGTATACAAAATGTGGGCGACTAATCGATTTTTAATCTACTAGCTTAGCTTTCCCCCGGTCTAGGTCCGGATTTCGTATTTCTTGATCTATAATGATAAAATTTACTAGTTTAATCATCACATTAATCAAGACATTTTATAATCCACATTTTTGGCAAAAATGACCATTTTGCCCCTAGACTTTTAAAAAATTACGATTTTGCCCTTAGGCTCGTAAATCAGTTTTCATCAAATTTTCTCACTAACCAAGCCTAGCCGAATTTTTTGTATCCTAGAAGTAGCCCAAAATTCCAATTATTTCCCACATTTACCACATAATTTATAACTTATACAAAATGGTCCTTAGTTAGGGTTTTCATGAAAACTACTTCACAAAAGTTGTTTATTTAACAACTAGAATTCATTTTCTTCCATGAAATTTTAGAAATCAACATGATCACTATCATGGCAAAACCCTAGACTCTCAACCATTTTGCAAAATAGTCCGCCCATTAGTTAGCTTATGCTACAAGGGTCCCAAAAATACAAAAATCATCAATAAAGACCATCAAAATCACTTACTTGCAAGAGTAAAGAGTGGCTGAAATTTTGAAGCTCCAAAACCCCTAAAATGGCTGATATTTTCGGTGGTGAAGAGAAGGAATGAAAAAGATGATAGCTAGTCCTTAGGTTTATTATTTTTTTTATCAATTAAGTCACTAACATTTGACCATCCCTTGAAATAAGGCTCCATGTCCAGCCACTAATATTATATTGGTCTATTTACTCAATAAAGACCTTTAATTTAATGTTCCATAGCTATTTGACACCTTTCTCTAGTAAAACAAAACTTTCGCACTTTATGCAATTTAGTCCTTTTTCGAAATTAAGCAAGAAATCGCTAAAATTATTTCACCAAAATCTTCATGCACTCACATAGTCATGCTATAACACATAAAATAATATTAAAAATAATTTCTTTGACCTCGATTTAGTGGTTCCAAAACTACTATTTCGACTAGGCCCAAAATCAAGCTGTTACAATTCTCCCCCTTAGGGATTTTCGTTCCCGAATATCTTACCAATGAAAAAGTTTGGGTATTGATCTCTCATAGTCTCCTCGGTCTCCCATGTGGCCTCTTCAACCCCATGTCTATGCTATAGTACTTTTACTAGTGCTATACTTTTATTTCTCAATTGCTTGACCTCTTGGGCCAAGATCTTAATCGACTCTTCACTAAAAGTCATGTCCGATTGAATCTCCACCTCTGTTGGTGAAAGAACGTGCAAAAGGTCAGAACGATAACGGCGCAACATCGACACATGGAAGACATTGTGGATCTTCTCTAATTCGGATGGCAATACTAATCGATAAGCTACCGGTCCAATTTCCTCAGTCACCTCATAAGGTCCAATAAAACGTGGGCTTAATTTTCTTTTCTTACCAAATATGAAGACTTTCTTCCACAGTGATACTTTCAAGAACACCTTATCACCGACTTGGAACTCAATTTCTTTTCGTTTCAAATCCGTGTAGGATTTCCGTCTATCCTAAGTGGCCTTCAAACAGTCACGAATTACCTTTACTTTCTATTCGGTTTATTTGACTAAGTCAACACTGTGAATCTGATTGTCTCTGAGTTCGGTCCAATACAAGGGCGTTCGGCACTTGCGCCCATACAAAGCCTCATAAGGCGTCATTTTCAAACTCGACTGATAACTATATTGTAGGCAAACTATACCAACAGTAAATACTTTTCCCAACTGCCTTGGAATTTAAGGACACAACACCGCAACATGTCTTCAAGAATCTGAATTGCTTTCTCCGGCTGACCGTCGGTTTCCGGGTGGAAAGCCGTGCTAAAATTACTTTGTCCCCAAAGCTTCTTGTAACTTTTTCCACAATCGTGAAGTAAACCTCGGATCTCTATCCGAAATAATTGACAAGGGCACTCTGTGAAGTCTCATAATTTTAGAAACATACAACTTAGCTAGCTTATCAAGTGAGTAGTCGGTACGTACCGGAATAAAATGAGTTGATTTCGTTAATCGATCGACTACGACCCAAACAGCATCTTTCTTTCTCAGTGACAACAGCAATGCCGTCATAAAGTCCATAGTAATTCGGTCTCATTTCCACTTGGGAACCATCACAGGCTAAAGTAAACCTGAAGGTACTTGGTGCTCAGCTTTCACTTGCTGACAAATTAAGCATTTCAAAACAAACTCTAACATGTCTCTTTTCATACCCAGCCACCAATACAATCTCTTCAAGTCATTGTACATTTTCACACTACCCGAATGGATAGACAAACAATTGCTATGTGCCTTGTAAAGAATTTTCCCAATAAGCTCGTCATCTCTAGCTACACAGATCCTATCCCGAAACATTAAACAACCGTCGATACTAATCTGAAAATCTGATTCGTTAACTGTCTCAGACTAAGTCATCTTGGCTTGTAAATCTTTATCTCTTTTCTGAGCGTCAAAAATCTCTTGAAGAAACATTGGCCTAGTTTTCAACTCTGCTAGAATCAAACCATCCTCGGTCATAGAAAACTGAGTATTCATAGCTCTCAAAGCAAACAATGACATCCTACTTAATGCATCTGCAACCACATTCGTCTTTTCCGGGTGGTAATCAATTACCAACTCGTAATCTTTTATCAACTCTAGCCACATTTGTTGTAGTAGGTTCAAATCCTTTTGAGTCATCAAATACTTTAGGCTTTTATGGTCGGTGAATACTCAGCATTTCTTACCATACAAATGGTGTCTCCCAATTTTTAATGCGAACACGATTGCGACTAACTCTAAGTCATGTGTCGAATAATTTTTCTCATATGGTTTCAGCTGTCTCGAGGCATACAATATTACTTTCCCTTCTTGCATAAGCACACACCCTAATCCATTCAAGGATGCATCGCTATACACTACAAATTCTTTTCCCGGCTCTGGTTGCACTAAGACTAGTGCTTCAGTCAATAGTGCTTTCAGTCTCTCAAAACTCTACTGGTACTTCTCTGTCCATTCGAATTTGACATCTTTCTGCAATAACCTCGTTATCGAAGTAGCAATCATGGAAAATCCTTTAACAAACCGTCTGTAGTATCCGGCTAAGCCTAAAAAGCTTCTAATCTCTGACACATTCCTCTATAGTTTCCCCTCGACAACAGCCGAAATCTTACTCGAGTCAACTCTAATCCCATCCTCCGACATAATGTGTCCCAAGAATCTGACTTCACGAAGCCAAAATTCACTTTTACTAAGCTTGGCATACAACTGTTTATCTCTCAAGGTCTGCAACACAGTCTTCAAATGCTTCGCATGTTCACTCTCATCACGAGAATAAATTAATATATCATCAATAAAAACCACAACAAATTTATCCAAGTATGGCCTGAAAATACGGTTCATTAAATCCATAAACACTGCAGGAGCATTTGTTAAACCAAAGGGCATGACAAGGAACTCATAATTCCCATACCCGGTCTAAAACACAGTTTTCGGCACATCTTGCTCCTTAACTCCCAACCGGTAGTAACCGGACCTCAATCCTATCTTAGAAAACACTGTAGCTCCCTTTAATTGATCAAACAAATCGTCGATCCTTGGCAAGGGACACTTGTTCTTCACAATCCCCTTGTTGAGCTATCTATAGTCTATACAAAATCTCATCAACCCGCCCTTCTTTTTCACAGAAAGTACCGGAGCACCCCACGGAGAATAGCTCGGTCTCACAAAACCCTTATCTGTTAACTCTTGTAGCTGAACCTTCAATTCTGTCAACTCCATCAATGCCATCCTATACGGGGCAACCGAAATAGGTGTCGTACCAGGTACAAACTAAATACTAAACTCGACTTCCCTAGTTAAAGGCAATCTGGGCAACTCTTCTGAAAACACATCCAAGTACTCACATACCATAGGTACTGACTCAACCTTTATTTCCAACTCTTGGGTATTCAATACAAATGCAATATAAGACTCATACCCTTTTCTTATGTATTTTTCAGCCTTCATAGAAGAAATCAATACAGGTAAGCTCTTTGCTTCACCTAATTCTACCCGAATAGTATCCCCATTTTCACATTTTAGTTCAATAAAACTTACTACCACAGTTTACTAACATGTTATGAACAGTCAACCAATCCATGCCAAGAATTAGATCAAATTCATCAAACGGTAGTAGCATGAGGTTAGCCGGAAAACAATGACTTCTAATCATCAAAAGATAGTTTCTACACACTTTATCAACTATCACATGCTTGCCTAATGGGTTTGACACTTTTATCACAAACTTTGTAGACTCAATAGGCATACTCATGCTAGACACCAATTTCATGCAAGACTACGAATGGGTAGACCCCAGATCAATCAATGCAACAACAAAATACCATGAAGAGAAAAAGTACCCGTAATCACATTTGGTGACGATGCCTCTTCACGAACGTGAATGGTATAAGTCCTTGCAGGCGCTCGGCCCTCAGACCTCACGGCAGAATCTTTAGGCACACTTCTACTATTAGCCCCACCTCTCGGGTTCTTCTGTGGTCTACCTCTCGAAAGAGCATACTCGCCCTCACATCTTGCTTTTTGTCTTTCTCTTCCATTTCAAGACCGTTTCGGATGAAATGGTCTAGTGAACTGCACTTGAAACAACCTCTATCATTTCCTCAGCACTCATCAAAATGACGCCTACCACACTGCGAACACTTCGGCCTATTTGGTCGAGCACTACCAACACTCGCGATAGAAGTGGTTTGAGCTTTAGATGTCGTGTACTGCTTGTTCTTATTTCTACTCGAGAATCCCACTGAAACATTGGATTGAGTAGTAAACTCTCTATATTTCTTAGACCAGGATTGAAATGATTTCCCCATCTATCTTTTCTTTGAGTCATGAGACTCAATATCGGCTTTTCTCTTCTCTTTGGCCAATTTTTAGCCCTCCAAGCTCTCTCAAGAAGTACCACAAACTCCTTTAGTTCTAGAATACCAACTAATAGTCGGATGTCTTCGTTTAGTCCATCTTCAAACTTCTTACACATGATGGACACGCTCATACTCCATTACTATCATTCAGCATTGCTTTAGTTCAAGAAATTCATTTCTCTTCTGGTCTATAAACCTCTGACTAATATACTTCTTTCATAATTCTTTTTGGAAAAACTCTCATGTAATCCTTTCCCTTCGCACAAGCGACACAAGGGTGTTCCACAATTGGTAGGCCTAGTCTCGCAAGAGTGATACCACTTCATGCACTCCTCCAGTGTGTAAGACAATTAATCGAATACCCTAATGGTATTTTCTAGCCAGAACTCTACCTTATCAGGGTCATCATCTATTTTCGCTTTAAATTCCTCGGCCCCTTACTTTCGAATTTGGTCAACTGGAGGTTTCTCCCTTCTTAACATTTCCACCGCTTGGGGAGCTATAGGGTTAGGCTGAGGGATTAGAGGGGGTGGGGGAGGTAGAGTGTTCGGATTTGCACGAACAAACTCTGAATACCAAGCATCCATAACACGTAGGTAGGCTTCTTTAGCCCCTTCGCCCTGACTCAGTGTCACGAGCCCACTTTCGGCTAGCGTGATCCCCTTAGCGAGAGCCGACGTATTACTCTCCACATCATCTACCACTGCTCCGTCAGGATCCATTTACTATATAAAAATACAATTTAAAATCGTCAGGAGTTGTTACACTATCATAGTTCATATATGGCATGTATAGCTAGACTCGTACGCATGGTAGGTTAGTCCGAGAATAGACAAAACCATAGCTCTAAAACCACTAAATGTAACACCCCTTACCCGTATCCGATGCTGGAACAGGGTACGAGGCGCAACCTATCTCAACACATACAAACATGCATTTCTAAGTTAAGAAATTTCGTTCCAATTTAAAACTTTTCACAATTCACCTTAATGTCCCTACTATAAGCCTATGAGGCCCTAAACACACTTTGGAATTGATTCAGGACTAATCTGTGCACTTTAGAAAACTTTGGAAAATTTCAAGGCAACCAAGGGCACACACCCTTGTAGATGAATGACACACCCGTGTGTCTTCTTAACATGGCCATGTTGAATGCCCGTGTAGCTTACACGGTCTGAACATATTAGGACACGTCCATGTCCCTACCCTGTGTGGGATTATTTCTCAATTCGAACCTACAGGGGTTTTCACACGGCATATCACACGCCCGTGTCCACAACTCGTATCCTTCACACGGCCATGACATGCCTTTGTCCTTCACACGGCCATGACATGCCCGCGTCTCAACCCGTGTACTAAAACTTTGACATTCTGTTTCTGATGTCATCAACCTTTTAGGGGCACACAGACAAGGCAAATACTCGTGTGCTAGGCTTTACACGGCCTAAATACATGCCCATGTACTATGGCCGTGTCCTCCACACAGTCGAGACACACAGCCTTGTCTCTACCCATGTGGTCACTACTTGGTATTCTGTTTTGCAAAAATTTAAGTCCAGGGGACACAAAGCCTGACTGCACACCCATAGGGCAAACCGTGTGTCACACACGGCTTAGACACATGCCCGTTTGTCTGCCCGTATAGACAAAAACAAGGCTATCTACCAAGCATCCTTGCCAACATTACTAGCACCAACCTACACAACTTCAAACATCTCTAATTACAAGCATAAACACACAAAATCAAAACATCCACATCCATGAAAATCCTCATTAAATGCATTTAGCAATAATAAATATTAGCCATTATCTATGGCCTTATACAAAATGTATCAACCTTCATGACAAGCCAACGTTTTTTGCCAAAACATTATGACACTAACAAAAGAGACCGAGTTCCTATACATGCCATACTTAAAATGTTAAGTCTAACTATACCAAGTGCTTTAGTCAATAGTGTGATCGATGGCTCCGATGTCCCTTAGATCCCTGAGCTAGCTTAGTAACTCTATAAGAAAACAGAAAAGAGAGGGAGTAAGCATAAAGCTCAGTAAGTTGCATATAAATAGATAACAACATCAACATGCATGTTTAAACACATAACATATTATAAACCAACTCAACATTCTTGATTGAACAAGGGTAGATTTCACTACATACTTATACATCACAAGTATAGCCAAAGATTACAAAATTTTTCTGAAATCATTTTCATAGATAGAACTTACTCATGTCATCCTTACCATTAAGGCATCATAGGCATCATAACTAGACTCATACCTCATGAGTTTCGAATAAGAACCTGTACCACTCACAACATGATTATATCATTCCATATCTTTATCATAAGCTTTAAAATAACCCATAAAACCATTTGGAATACTAAAAGATATCCGATAACCCTCACATAAGAGGGTAAATTACTGATGCCATGTCCTAGACATGGTCTTACACTGGCACACATATCGAGGCCGATGCCATGTTTCAAAAATGGTCTTACACTAGTTCTCGTCTCAATGCCAATGCCATGTCCCAGACATGGTCTTATTCTAGCACACATATCAACGTCGATGCCATGTTCCAAACATGGTCTTACACTGGCTCTCATAATGTGGTCGACGCCATGTCCCAGACATGGTCTTACACTAGCACACATATCAACGCTGATGCCATGTTCCAAACATGGTCTTACACTGGCTCTCATAACATTGTCAATGCCATGTCGCAGACATGGTCTTACACTAGCACACATATCACCCAAATGTCATGGCATGGATATCCAATCTATTCCTAGGTTTAACTGGGAATTT
Organism: Gossypium anomalum; assembly: GCA_025698475.1. Lineage (NCBI taxonomy): Eukaryota > Viridiplantae > Streptophyta > Magnoliopsida > Malvales > Malvaceae > Gossypium > Gossypium anomalum. The sequence continues at coordinate 35,350,616 of CM046958.1, read as the reverse complement.
ACCACATTAAATTTCATCACGCATTAATCATAAGCATATTCAATCATATTATGCAAAATCAATCATTCAATACATAATAACAATAAAGTTGCCTTACTTTCATATAACTTACCTCGATATACAAAATGTGGCCGACTAATCGATTTTTAATCCACTAGCTTGGCTTTCCCTCGGTCTAGGTCCAGATTCCGTATTTCTTGATCTATAATGATAAAATTTACTAGTTTAATCATCACATGTATCAAGACATTTTATAATCCACATTTTTGGCAAAAATAACCATTTTGCCCCTAGACTTTCACAAAATTATGATTTTACCCTTAGGCTCGTAAATCGATTTTCATCAAATTTTCTCACTAACCAAGCCTAGCCAAATTCTTTATATATTAGAAGCAACCCAAAATTCCAATTATTTCACACATTTACCACATAATTTATAACTTATAAAAAATGGTCCTTAGTTAGGGTTTTCATGAAAACTACTTAACAAAAGTTGTTCATTTAACAACCATAATTCATTTTCTTCCATTAAATTTCAGAAATCACCATGATCACTATCATGAAAAAACCCTAGAGTCTCAATCATTTTGCAAAATAGTCTGCCCATTAGGTAGCTTATGCTACAAGGGTCCCAAAAATACAAAAATCATCAACAAAGACCATCAAAATCACCTACTTGAAAGAGTAAAGAATGGCTGAAATTTTGAAGCTCCAAAACCCCTAAAATGGCTAATATTTTTGGTGGTGAAGAGAAGGAATGAAAAAGATGATAGCTAGTCTTTAGGTTTATTATTTTTTTATCAATTAAGTCACCTAACATTTGACCATCCCTTGAATTAAGGCTCCATGTCCAGCCACTAATATTATATTGGTCTATTTACTCAATAAAGACCTCTAATTTAATGTTCCATATTTCGCTAGTAAAACAAAACTTTCAAACTTTATGCGATTTAGTCATTTTTCGAAATTAAGCAAGAAATCACTAAAATTATTTCACCAAAATCTCCATGCACTCATATAGTCATGCTATTACACATAAAATAATATTAAAAATAATTTTTTTGACCTCGATTTAGTGGTTCCAAAACTACTATTCTGACTAGGCCCAAAATTGGGCTGTTACAATTCCAATAGAGATAAGGGACCAACATTTCAATAAATCCCAGTGTGATTTAGAGGCTAGCATAAACTTAATGCCCTTATAGATTTATCGAAAACTTTGACTTTAGGATCTTAAAACTACATCTATAACACTACAATTAGCTGATAGATCTTTGGTACATCCAAAAGGTGTACTCAAGGATGTATTGGTCAAGGTATGGGGATTTATAATCCTTGTCGACTTAGTAGTCCTTGATTTTAAGGAAGACCGAGAAATCCCTGTTCTATTGGAAAGACCATTCTTGGTCACATCTAAGTTGACCATCGATCTCGAATGAAATGAGCTTATAATGAAAATTGATGGTGAAATAAAAGTGTTCAAATGCGGTCATGGTTCTCTAAATAAAGGACTAGTTAGGGAGGACTGTTATGTTTTATTCGATTTAATCCCTAATTGTCTCGATCAAAGTTATGTTTCAAGTTGTGCAAGTGCAAGTAAGTGAAATGCAAGAGAACGGGACAAAGGGAGAGATCCTAATAGGATAAGGAGCGATTGGAAAATTGATACTTAGTATTTTTAATTGGATTTTTTATAACATTTTAGCACTAAGGTATCGATACCCTAGCAAAGGTATCGATACTTAGTATTTTCAATTGGATTTTCAAACAAATAGTATGTTAAAATGGTATCGATACTATGGGAAGGTATCGGTACCTATAAAATCGAAATTATATAGGATTTTTCTATATATTTTTACCATATTTTAACTTAATAAATATGTTAATCTTAAGTAATTGTTATTAAAATAAGTGTATTTTACTTAATTATTAATAGTGAACATGAATTTATAAAGTATGTGAAATTATGCTTAATTACATTATTTTTGTACATAATTTATATTATTTTCATGTTAAATATTAATATATGAATTTTCACTACGTAGGAGGACCATGGAAGATGTGATTAACATAAATGATGCATGAACATGCACACGTCCACTTCATTTGGACTGCATGATCATGCAAAACAGGGTCATAAGGATGTTAATTTGACCCGGTATAAGATGTGCTAAAAGATGGACATGTCTGATTAATTATTGGAATGAGAAACTATCCCACAAAGAGAAATGAAAGCCCAATTTTGACATAAGTAGATGGCTGCCAAAAAATAAGCTTTAGGGTATTTAACCGAAAGTCCTTGTACTTGGAAAAATATCCAAAATCAGCCCACCAACTTGGTCTTTGAAACCACCCACCTTATTGCTATTAATAGCATTGTTTTGAATTTAAAAACAAACAACCAAGTCATCCCTTTTTCCACAATTTGTGGCCGACCATGTATGAGAGAAAAGAGAGCGATTTTGAATTCTATTTCTAGCAAACTCTACTGTTGCCTTCATTTATAAATACCACATACCTTTCTACTTCCCAAATTGTCCCATATCCCTCAACACTCATTTCTTATTCATTCTCTCTTCCATTTCCCTATTCTTTTCCCATGCTTAGCCTTGTCATTTCCCTTTCCATTCATTAGCCAACAAAGACTTTTTCAAGACCTTTCTTTGGCTGGCCACCTTAGGAAACTCTTAGCAAAAGGAGCATCAAGTAGAATGGAGGACCAGATCAGTCAGAAAAGATCTGAAAGGCTGTTGAATTGAATTAGAGTTTACTCTTTCCTCTTGTTATTTAATTTACTTATGCTTGCTATGTGTTTATTGTTTTTGGCAACAACGATGATATTTTTAATCCTATTTTCTAGGATGATTATGTTAATTAAATAATATTTATAATGGTCGCTAAACTAACTAAAAATTCGACTAAGGCAAGCTCACCTACCGAATAGTAGTATAGTTATGGTGAGACCGAAAATATCGTATCCACAAGGACTAAGAGTACTAGTAATTACTATCTTTTTATTATCTAGCCTAAGAATTAAAGGAGGTTTTAAACTAAGACTAATTATTTAATTAACTAAAATTATGACAGAGATTAAAGCTAGAAAATACTTTCAAAAAATCGATGAAGAAGACAATACCCAAGGAAGAATTCACCTAGACTTCACTTATTACTTTTGAATTAGACGATTTATTCACTTGACTTAATCTGTAGAAATCCCTAACTTATGTTAATATCTCTTTCAAAACTAAAAACAACTGACTCTAGGTTGATTAATTGAAATCTCTTTCTAATTAAAACCCCTATTTTCGCATTAACTCGATCTATGGATTCCCTTATTGGATTTGACTCTAATTCGACAGATTTATGTCGTCCTATCTCTAGGATTGCATGCAACTCCACTTAATTATGAGGATCTACTCTTAAACAGGGACTTTTGCTCCACTGAATAAGCACATCAAAACCTGAATTAATACCCTAGAATATTAAAACAAGAATTTAAAACTCACAATTAAGAATAAGAACAACTATTTATCATATAATTCAAATAGTAATAAAATCCGTCTTAGGTTTCATCTCCCTAAGGTATTTAGGGAGTTTAGTTCATAATAATGGAAAACATCTCAAAATTAGGAAAACAATAAAACATAAATAAACTCAAAGAACTTCAAGGAAATTGAATGGAGATCTTCAGTCTTGAAGTGGATCCTAATTCCAAGCTGATTCCGATGGCTATCTTTAGGTACCTTCTACTCTGCGTATCCTTTGATCCTCTTCTACGGTGTTTATGGAATGCCCAAAATAGCCCAAAATTAGCCTTTTTCAAATAGAATTAGACTTAGGTTTAACAGGGACAGGGCCGTGTGCCACGCCAGTGTGAACGTGCTCAAGTCGTGTGTAATTCTGAGTTGGTTTCTAGTCGACACGACCATGACACACAGGTGTGTGGCCTGCCCATTTACCTCACACAGGCATGTCTTTTACCCATGTGGAAGTACTTAGGCCGTGTGAAACACTGATTTAGGCCCATTTGGTCCATTTTTGGCCCGTTTCTTGCTCTTTTCGCCTTCCTATGCTCACCTAAGTATAAAACATGAATTTAAAGGATTAGGAGCATCGAATTCAATGAAACCAAGGAAAAATCATCCATAAATATGCCAAGCATGGGGTAAAAATATGTATATATTATGGTTTATCAAATATCCCCACACTTGAGCATTTGCTTGTCCTCAAGCAAAATCCTCAACTCACAATTAAAATAAATTCTTCTCAACTTATAATTCTCATCAATAATGTTTTGAAGTAATCCCCAAGTAATCATACATTGAGAGCTTAACTAAAAGAACATTAAAGTTTCAAACAATCCAAGTTGAGCATTTTAATCATAAAATCATAGGTATACCCCTTTATCTAGGTAATTGCCTTTAATTCCAAATCGACAAGGGTTGACATCCTCACTAAAGATTCACTCAAATCGCTCAAAGTGTTTAAGGTTCCATGATTAAGTGCTCAATAGTCAAACACGAAAAGTTATTACCATAGTCTTGCATGAAAATCAAATCTCCACCACTATAAATGAGATGATACGCAAATCAAAAGGTCTTTAACGAGTTGTAACGGGGTTTGGATTAAAGGTGTGGATAAAGGCTGAAAAAGAAGGTTAGAATCGAGATCGAGTTGATAAATTACCTAACTGGAAAAATAAACTAACACTAAATAATTACATCAATCAAATTTATTAAAAATAAACATGAGCTTCTTCTCAGTATGTGAAATTAAGTACTTAAGCTCAAACAAAGAACTAATAATAATCAATATAAATGTAAATATATTTTTTTCTTTTTCTTCTTTTTTTCTTTTTTTTTTTGAATGAACGAATATGAGAGAGAATTATACAACTAAAATGAAAGAAAATAATTAGGCAATTAACCAAATCGAATCTCGACAAAAAGGAAATCAATAAAATAGGAAAAATTCTCAATGAATCAAAAAGTATGATATAGGGGTTAAAATTTAGGGTAAATTAAGAAATGGTTTGTTAAGCTCAAAACGGTTCACTAAGGGTTAATTATGAATGTAGGCTTTTTTTGGGGTAAGTAGGTTAAAACCTAAGTGCCTTTATCATCTTAGTATATCAAATCACAGGTGTGGTCTTGACATGCATAATCGAAGCAAGTTCTAGAATAACAAATCAATGTTGACCCACTCATAACCAATAAAATAAGTGAGCAAGAAAGATAAATGCTCTAAAAGGCTCAAAATCTCATGAAAATTATGGGTATTTGATGTCAATCCTGTAAATTCAAAACTTCAAGATAATACCTCAATTCAGGAAAACAACCTAGAAATTTTAATTCTCAAAAGTCAACGTATCATGCTTGATTCTCTAATGTCTTAAAGTTTAAACAATCAATGCACAATTACCTATGATTTAATTCAAAACATATTAATAAAAATCACAAATCAATCAGAATTCACTCTAATAATAAAATGAGAACATTATTTGAGAACGAGATAAAAATTCAGAGATTTTCTAATAATCATATAAATAATCTCTCCACACTTAATATGTACATTGTCCCCAATAAACAAAGATAGATAGTAACAATATAAGCATAATATCAGAAGAGTGGGAGAGAAGCGAAACTGCCCTGAATTTTTGGATGAAATCATTGGAATAACAAAAGCGAGAATTGTAGATAAGGCCAATGAAAGGCATGATTCTGAGTTACTAATAAGAAAATAAACACAACTGTGGAAGAGAATTAAGGGAGTAGTTGATAATAACTATAAAGATGAACATAGTTCAAAATATAAAACATAAGTCTTCAAAAATAAATAAAAGGAAAATAAAATTAAAATTAAATATAATAATAAGAATAATAAATGGATTCAAAGGTCCTCATCATCGGATGCCTCATGGGTCGACGGTACCGAAGGAGAGATGTGGAGGTGGTGGCAAATTTGTCGAAGAGTGACATCGATGATGTCAAACCGCTCAAAGCACTGCTGCTCAGAGCGAGTGAGTCGCTCGGATATATCTGTCAAAGTGGCAGCAGGAGGTCAGTGACTTGGTGGTGGTGGTGGGTATGGGTCCACGTGAGGGGGAGGGACATCATCAGTAATGTCCTCTGGCTCATCCTGGTCATCAAATGGATGAGTCTGTACTGAGGGGGGTCGAATCCACGGCGTTGCTCTATCATCCTCATGTGGATCATACTACAAATTTCCTGAGGAGACATCTGACCTACTAGTGTGAGTGTCGATGACATCTCTGGAGTGTCGAAGAGGCTGAAGTGTTGAGTGAGGCGAGTCATGTAGGGGCCAAGCCAGATGGGGCCCCTACTATGGCGGTCTGTCTGGTGGCGAAAAGCAAGGGCAATAAAGTATGCCAAATCAAATACATGACCAGTCGCCATGCTCCAAAGATAGTATGCGTCAGTAGTGCTTACAACTCATGTTCCTTCTCTCCTACCACTTAACGTGTGAGCTAATAAGGCGTGGATGTATCGTAGAGCCAGAGAAAGAGATGTCGCCTTCGAGCGATTGGGTCATAACGGATCTGACTAGTAGTGAGATCGGTCCAACAGCATGAAGGTGAGTAATAGATGTGACGGTAGAGGTGAAGAAAGTTATCGGCACCTATAAACTCATTGGTGTAGATGCCCAAAGCTGCGTCAAACTCAGGGACACTCATATGTCGCACTAAGCCACCAAGGCGAAAAATGATAGTACCGGCCTCGTCATGGGTATTTATCACATACTGTAGATGGAACGTTGTGTAAAACTCCAAGGTAAACTCTGAATAGGTGGGCTCGATAATCGCAAAGAACTGATCCCACGGGGCAGTGGTGATGAAAGCACAGACCTCATCAGCTAGTCTGACCTGCTCCAATGCGGCCCAGTCAATACATCTCCCCAAACCTAATAGTCGCACGCGCAAAAGCTGAAACTAGTCGTCCTGTGGGCCTGACAAGAATCAAAGTAAAGGGTGATGAGCTTCGATCGAGGCGCTCGAGGACGTTGCGCCAAGACCTTTTCGATTTTTCAAAGCGGGGACGGCAATCTTCTTGCCCCGTGTGTTTGTCATTATATACATGAAAATAATAGAAGTCAAAAATAGCACCAAATATTTAACTACGAGTCAAAGGAAAAAAATAATGTAGAATCTAAGTAGTAAAAATAAAACTATAGTTCTAAAAAGAATATTCCCTAACACTAATCATAATAACGACTAGAATAATAGAATAATAGAGAAAAATAGGAACATACCAATAGCATTAAACAAAAAACAGAAATAGATGGATGCCAATACTAACAATGATAAAATAGAATAAAGCAAAAATTGAAAAAAAAACTAGAAAACTAAAACAAAGTAGTAATAATAATAAAGATAACAATCATAATAATCCTAACAAACATAGTGAATAGTAACAGTAATAATAATGAAGACTATTAAAAACTAAATAATTAAAAATATAATAAAATCAAAATGAAATAACATTAAGAAATAACAAAGGAATAAAGAAATAAAGAAGAAAATAAGTAAACTGAAAAAAAATAGAGGTGAGGGTAAAAGAGGAAACCGCGGGCAATGGTCGTTGGTACGATCGGCGGTGGATGTACTTGTGCGACTAGGAAGCCACGGCGGGGAGGGGAGTGGCTGGTGGTCGTGTGGGAAGGGGTTTGGGGCCAAATGAGGGAGAGGAAAAGAGAAGAAAAGAATGGAGAGGGAAAAGACGGGGTGGGGGAAGGAAAGAAAGAAAAGAAAGGGAGGGGGAAAGGGCGTCGACGGCGAGGTAAACGACTGGTGGCCGATGCTGAGGGGAGAGGAGGGTTGCGGCGGTGGCTAGGAGAGTTTAAAGAAGAAGAAGATAAAATGAAAATTAGGTTTTAGGGGGTTAAAATAGGGGAACGGTCGTGTTAAGGCTCCGTGTTGGGCCACACGGTCGTGTCACACGCCTGTGTCGCTCGAGTATTGCCCGTGTGCGTCGCGAAAATTTAATGACTATCCGTGCGTCCAGGCCGTGTGGTTCACATGGCCACATCACACTATCGTGTGCAATGTTGTTCGCTTTTCCCATGCCCGTGTGTCCAAACACACAGCTATGTGCCTTACCCGTGTAACTCTCTAACTTGCTTAAAATTTGAAAATTTAGCTCCATTTTTCACATGACCTAGGACATGCCCATGTGTCCAAGCCGTGTGGTCTACACGGCCATGTCGTACGCCTGTGTGGCTCTATCGCAGGCCGTGTGGCTTGATACTTGGGGATTTTTAGCCCTGTTTCCACACGGCCAAGGATACGCCTGTGTGTCCAGACCGTGTGGGTTACTGTTCCTGCATAAAAAACACGAAAAATAGCTAAAATAAACTAGTTAGTGGTGTTAGTGCTCGGGTTGCCTCCTAAGAAGCGCTTATTTAGAGTCTAAGCTCGACTTACCTCTCATTTGCATGGTCACGGCGGATCACGAAGTCGAGACTCTTTTTTCTCACTATCAATTTTATTATCCACATAAAGTCTAAATCGAGTAATATTTACCTTAAAAGTGCCGAATTGAGAATGATTTACCTCGACTGTACCGTATGGGAAAACATTTAGTACCGTGAAAGGGGTCGCTCCATTTGTATTAAGCTCTAAAGTAGCAATTCGGGGGTCCTTTTCATCTAACAAAACTTTATCCCCAACCTTAAATTGTTCGTTTCATCCCTACGCTGATCATAGCGTCGCTTGGATTCATTGTGTACTTTTGGTTTCTCCTTGACATATGTTCGACATTTATCTAGTTCATCGATTTGTAGTCTTCATTCCTCATAACTCGCTTTGTTTTTGTGGCATGGATTAGAATGAGGCTCCATCTCGTTCTTCCCAGGGGATTCCTGCAAAGAAGCTTGAGTTGTAACATTACTCAAATTAACAGAACTTAAACAATCATCTCGATTACTAGATATTTTAGCAGAATCTCGAGCTTGAAGTTTAATCATGTCATCACCTACACGAAGTATCAATTCACTTGTGCCAACATCAATGATAGTTCTAGCAGTTGCTAAAAAGGGTCGTCCTAAAATTAAAGGTACGTCACTATCCTAATCCATGTTTAGAACAACAAAGTCAACTGGGAATATAAATTTATCAATTTTGACAAGCATGTCTTCAATAATACCCCTAAGAAATCTAATTATTTTATCTGCCAATTGAATGCTCATCCTAGTTTGTTTTCGTTTCCCAAGACCTAGTAGTTTAAACATTTTATAGGGCATGACATTAAACTTTCCCCTAAATCAGCCAAAACATTGTTAACAGTTAAACTACCAATTAAGCAAGGAATCGTAAAACTCTCAAGATCCTTCAACTTGTTGGGTAGCCTATTCTGTAGAATGGCTGAGCAAACTACGTTTAGTTCCACATATGACACATCATCTAACTTCCGCTTATCTGCTAAAAGTTCCTTTAAAAATTTTACTGCGTTTGGCATCTGCGAAAGAGCTTCAATCAACGGTAAACTAATATGTAATTTTTTAATAATTTAAGGAATTTACCAAATTGTTCATCCATGTGGTCTTTCCTTGTCGCATTAGGGTATGGCACACGAGGTTTATACTCTTTGCTTACCAATTTCTATTTATCATTGCGTACATCAACCTTACCTTTATCTTCCACATTGTCTTGCCTTGGTTTCGGTTCATCCTCAACTAACCCTTCATCATTGTGCACAGTAATGGCATGAAGTTGCTCTCTTAGGTTAGTTTCAGTGTTACTTGGTAGGCCACCTTGTGGTCATTCAGAGATCAACTTAACTAGCTATCCTATTTGAGTTTCGAGCCCTTGAATCGACACTTGCTGATTCTTAAGCATTGTTTTGGTATTCTGAAAATGAGTTTCTGACACCGAGATGAATTTTATAAGTATCTCTTCAAGGTTCGGTTTCTTCTCTTGTTGGTAAGGTGGTTGTTGAAAGCCTGAAGGGGGTTGTGGCCTTTGATTTCCTTGACCACCCTATGAGAAATTAGGATGGTTCCTCCAACCTGCATTATAAGTGTTACTATACGGGTTATTTTGAGGTCTAGAACTATTACCCATATAGTGGACTTGTTCCTCATCGGTGCCAGGGTTGAAGGATGGATAGTCTATGTTGTGTACTCCTCCTCCATTTGAATCACACCTCATCACTAGATGTACCTGAGTAAAACCATACAATCCATCAATCTTTTTATTTAAAATTTCTACCTGGTTAGATAGCATAGTGACCGCATCGAGGTTGAAAACACTAGCCGCTTTTGTCGGCTTCGTTCTCATGACTTGTCACTGATAGTTATTCAGTAACTTCTCTTCAATAAATTCATAAGCCTCTTCAGGTGTTTTGTTGTTTAAAGTTCCACCGGTGGCTGCGTCGATAAGTTGCCTTGTTGAGGGGTTCACACCGCTATAAAAAGTCTGAACCTGTAGCCATAGAGGTAACCCATAGTGAGGGCACCTTCTCAATAAGTCCTTGTATCTCTCCCATGCATCGTAAAGAGTTTCTAGATCCATCTGCATGAAAGAAGAGATATCATTCCTTAATTTAGCTGTCTTAGCAGGCAAGAAATATTTAAGTAAAAAATTTTCAGTCATTTGTTCCCAAGTAGTGATTGACCCTAGTGGTAACGAGTTCAACCACTGTTTAGCCTTATTCCTCAATGAAAAGGGAAACAACCGAAGGTGAATGGCATCATCAGAAATGCCATTAATTTTACAGGTGTCGTAGACTTCCAGAAAATTCACTAAATGAGTGTTTGGATCCTCGTCCTACAAACCATCAAACTGAACAAACTGTTGTATCATTTGAATCGTGTTAGGTTTCAGTTCAAAATTATTTGCAGCAACAGCAGGTCTAACTATACTTGATTCAGTTCCTGTTAAATTAGGTTTAGCATAATCATACATAGTATGAGGAGCAGGATTCTGATTTACTAGATTTGCAGCAATCAAAGGAGGTAGCTGATTATTCTGATTATCAGCCATCTCCTCGGTTGTAGTATGGATATCATCCTCTCACTCTTCCTCTATGTATTGTAGGCTTTGCCTTATTTCTCTTTGGTTTCTGCAAGCTATGCTCTCGATCTCACTGTCAAAAAGCAAAGGTCCTGACGGGTTCCTCCTAGTCATAAAATAGAGACACCTGCCAGAAGCAAACAAAAGAAAATTTAAAAAATAAACAAAAAATAAATTGCAATAAAAGTAAAAATGGTTAAAGTAATAAAAATCAAATGTTCCTAATATCTTAGTCCCTAGAAATGACGCCAAAAACTTAATGGTCGCTAAACTAACTAAAAATTTTACTAAGGCAAGCGCACCTATCGAACAGTAGTATAGTTGTGGTGAGACGAAAATATCGTATCCACAAGGACTAAGAGCACTAGTAATTACTATCTTTTTTATTATCTAGCCTAAGAATTAAGGGAGGTTTTAAACTAAGACTAATTATTTAGTTAACTAAAATTATGACAGAGATTAAAGCTGGAAAATACTTTTGGAAAACCGATGAAGAAGACAATACCCAAGGAAGAATTCACCTAGACTTCACTTATTACTTTTGAATTAGACGATTTATTCACTTGACTTAATCCGTAGAAATCTCTGATTTATGTTAATATCTCTTTCGAGACTAAAAACAACTGACTCTAGGTTGATTAATTGAAATCTCTTTCTAATTAAAACCCCTATTGTCACATTAACTCGATATATGGATTCCCTTATTAGATTTGATTCTAATCCGGCAGATTTATGTCGTCCTATCTCTAGGATTGCATGCAACTCCGCTTAATTATGGGGGTCTACTCTTAAAAAAAGACTTTTTCTCCACTGAATAAGCATATCAAAACCTAAATTAATACCCTAGAATATTAAAACAAGAATTTAAAACTCACAATTAAGAATAAGAACAACTATTTATCATATAATTCAAATAGTAATAAGATTCGTCTTAGGTTTCATATCCCTTAGGTATTTAGGGAGTTTAGTTCATAATAATGGAAAACATCTCAAAATTAGGAAAATAATGAAACATAAAGAAACCCAAAGAACTTCTAGGAAATTGAATGGAGATCTTCAGTCTTGAAGTGGATCCTACTTCCAAGCTGATTCCGATGGCTATCTTTAGGTGCCTTCTGCTCTGCGTGTCCTTTGATCCTCTTCTACGGTGTTTAAATAGACTTTGGAATGCCCAAAATAGCCTAAAATTAACCTTTTCCAAATAGAATTAGAATAAGTTTAACAGGGACACGGTCGGGTGCCACGCCCGTGTGAAGGTGCTCAAGCCGTGTGTAATTCTGAGTTGGTTTCTAGTTGACACGGCCATGACACACGGGCGTGTGGTTTACCCGTGTGGAAGTGCCTAGGCTGTGTGAAACACTGATTTAGGCCTATTTGGTCTGTTTTGGCCCTTTTTTTGCTCTTTTCACCTTCTTCTGCTCACCTAAGTATAAAACATGAATTTAAAGGATTAGGAGCATCGAATTCAATGAAACCAAGGAAAAATCATCCATAAATATGCCAAGCATGGGGTAAAATATGTATATATTATGGTTTATCAATTTATTAATTCATGTTTAACATGTTTGTGCCTCAAATCGATCATGTTTTCAATTAAAATCAAGATGTATTTCATTCATACGTGAATGGGTGCATTCAGGTTAGCTGAGTGATCCTAACCTAACGATGACTAGTAGACACATAATTGAAAAGTGCAATGCTCAATTTAAATCATTAAACCCGACTAAATTAGAGGCTCATAATATCTTTAGTTAGCTCTATTATCTTGAATAGCTTTCATGTTTATGTGATTAAATTATTGCAAATGTAAATGTCCCTATGACCTCGTATAAATACTAAGAAACCATTAGTTTACTATGATCAGTAAAATGCATATTTCACTAAGTAAAAGATTCCAAGAGGACTTAATTTGGTTTCCAAACTCATGAAACACCAAGTTGTCATGGAATGTTTTCTGAACATTGTTAAGCATGATGAAAATGAATTAAGCTGATTAATATAATTATCTTAGCCTTTTTTATGTTGGTTGTTTTTGTTGCTAAAGCCATTCATTCATACATTTATATATTTTGCAAAAAAATTGCATTAGGGATCACTTTTTGCATCTAGTTATTTTAATCATCACTATCAAAAATTATTGAGTTTCTATATCAAATTGTGATTTATAATTTTGCAATCAATTGATTAACATACATAGTCCCTGGGGAGACAATAACCTATTTTACTTACTTATTACTTGAACGACTATGTACACTTGCACAAATACCACTACAGTACCCTAAGGGATGTATTAGTACTTCAAGACAAGTATCGATACCTTTTGATTTAATTGGCTTTTTATAAAAATCAAAGCTAGAATTGGTATCGGTACTTATGTATGTTGTCAATACCTAATCTGGAAACTTTAAAAACTTTGCAATTTGGTCATATTTCATGCTCAATTAAGGCTCAAATTTAATTGTATATCTTCATATCTAGATATTTATGATATGATTGAATATTTGAATAATTTTTTTATGGTATACTTGATCAAAAATTTTAAAAATGTTATGAAAAAAGTCTCTATTTGATCTCAGGTTGACTCTAAAGCATTCGTACACTCGTATAAGACCCAAGAAAGAATGTTCATGTTATTCAATATTGTATTATTGGTTAATTGCATGATTGATGAAGTGAAATGTTGTTTCTACTGTGAACTTGTTAGTAGTTGCTCCGGTAATGAATGCGGCACTTTATTGCTTGGACCTGATGAACGCATCGAGTAAAGGGTGTTACAGAATCCACCGACAAAAGTAGGGATGATAAGAAAAGAGAAGCAATAGGGCTCGATGAGGAAATTGGTGAGAGCACTAACATGAAATCGAAAGGAAATGAATCAACATCAAACTCAACCACTTAACTGACCCCAAGAAGAAAAACTGACGAAACAAGAGGCGAGAAGTGACAGCTCCGAGAAAGTTCTTCTCCCGCTGAGGAAATTGAAGCACCGCTAAATTTACAAGATAGAACCAACCTAGAAATTTTGACAATGACCCAAAAGTTTAGCCAAAATTCAAAGACAAAGCGGAGAAAACATTAGCAAAATAGAGATATCATGATGACTCCAAGAAGGTTATACTTACGAGGGGAGAATAGATCCAACAAATTCAACCCAAACTATAGATCTATTCAAAATTGTATAATGTTATCGAAAGGGATGAATAATATTCAATTACGTATGCTATTGCTTAAATCTAAATAAAAAATATTTTTTTGAGGTTATTTGCAATACCTTTTAAATAATAGTATTTTAATGTATTATATCTGGTAAAAGTATTAGGGAAGCCCCTGTACTTAGGAGCGGGTTGCATTCTGGCCCCCTACGAAAAAAGGGCAAATTTAACCCTTATACATTTCAAAACATGCAAATTAGCCCCTCCGTTAAATGTTATCTACTAAATGATAATGTGGAACATTAATTTAAATGGTTAATTACTAATTTGGTCCCTAAACTATGCTAAAATACCATTTTAAATTTTTTTTTAAAACTTTTCTTCACAATAATTCTAAAAAATATTTAAAATAAATATAAATTTTTAAAAATATTAAAATATTAAAAAATTTAAGTTAAAAAAGGCAACAAATTTATACCACAATGTTTACAAAATTTTCCATTTTAGTTCTAATACAAAAAATTCAATAAATTTGGCCCTCATTATTTACAAAATTGTTAATTTAGTCTTAATCTAAAATTTTAGGATAAAATACACCAATTATCCTTGACCTATAGTTAAAATTTTATTTTGATACTTTCAAAAAAAAATTTAATCTTAAAAATTAGAGTATAAATAATTTAAAGAAGTATTGAAACTATTTTTTTTTAAAATTTGATTTGCTATCAATTTTTTTATCTTTTTTTTTTCTTTAAGAAATCAAAGCTAGATTTCCATTAAAACAAAATCAAACCTAGATTTATTAAGGGTAAGCTACAAATATGGTCACTAAATTTTTGCAAATTTCTTTTTTTTTTTCATTGGACTATGAAAAGTTACATTTTGGTCACTAAAATTCTCAACTTATAATATTTTGGTCACTCGTCCGTTAAAAGCCATTACACTCTTAACAGAAAAGTGACGTGGCACATAATTGAAGGGTTAATATATATAATTTGACCCCTTAATTATAGCTAAAATATTCAGTTTGGTCCTTTTACAACATTTTTTAATGGTAATTTGTCAAGGAAAGAGCTGAGATAGCAGAAGCAAGGAATAAGGAAGTAACCACAGGAGGAGCTGGCAATCAAGAAATGGTCACCAAGGACAATCGAGAATTACGCAGAAGCTTGAGAGAGAGAGAGGCACCCCTGGCCTTAATCGATTTTGTCCACTTCTAAGGATCCTAAGGATTAAGAATATAAATAATAATGCATGTAAAACGTGAAATCTATCTGTATTCCTTGGATATTTTCCCAACTTCTTAACCTACTATCTATTCTCCTTTTCTATTCATATATTCTTTTTTTTTCGTTACTGACACATAACATTTTAGTGCTTTCATCGAGATTGGACAATATGGTGAATTACACCAAATCCATAAAAACTTTACAGGAGACGAGTGCCCATCACGATAAAATTTTGGTCTCTCTCCAATCTCAAGCGGAGGATCAAATGCAATGGAATGCGACCACTCAGAAAACCCTTCAGGATGTAGTTCACTAGTTAATAGTGATTTATGCACAGTTGGGAGCTATGGCAACCACTTCTTACGATGGTGAAAGTACAGGGAAATCATGGTTAATCAAGGTAAGGCAAAGATGATAGCTGAATCCGATGTCGTATTTCCCTTCTCACCAAAACTAGTTCAAGTGGATTTACCGCTATTTAACGAGAAGGACCCAGAAGAGTGGCTAGCATCCGTGAATGACTTCTTTGAGTTTTACGGCACTAAAGACCACCATCGAATAACCATGGCATCCTTCAGAACGGAAGAAACGGCCAATAAATGGTTCTGTTGGATGCAGCGACAATGTCAATTGGTAGGTAGGCACCATTTGGTCGGAGGGATGCGATAACAGTTCGCAGTGATGGAAATCAAATCGTCGAAATAGCAGCTTTCTAAGCTTATCCAAATAATGACGATAGAAGATTATCAAACACGTTTTGAAGACCTTGCCTTGCGCACAACCAAGCTATATGATGAATTCCTTAGACAATGTTTTGTGTTTAGGCTTCGTTCGGATATAAAAAATGAGTTCCTGGGCTATCGATCAAATTCTATGAATGAAGTACTTGCTCTGGCCCGCTTTCATAAAGCCAAATTCAACGAGACACAAAATTCATTGGGTCAGGTACTGGGTCTGAAACTACCGCTTCTATTACCATCACTCACCACGTTTCCTACTGGGTCTAAAGTACAACCCGAACGCCCACCTCCATTAGACCGTCACACGATCTCTCCTAACCCTATACAACCCCACAGGATTTCTACTATTAAAGCTCAAGCACGACGAGAGAAAGGTTTGTGTTATTACTGTGACGCTAAATTCGTTTCGGGTCATAAATGTAAGGATCCTTAGTTATTTCTATTCGATAATGAACTTAAGGATGAGCACCTAGTTCCGGGGACAAGGGCAATAGAGAATAAAGCCAACGAACTATAGGGTTTGGATGAAACCATACGAGAACAATTTTTGGTCTCCTTCAATGCCCTCGCGGGCTGCTTAACTTCTAATACCTTTTTTGTTACAGGGGAGATTCGAGGCCTTCAGGTATGTATTTTGATTGACGGTGGCAGTACACATAACTTTTTACAGTCCCGAATAGCGAAACATTTAAGTTTGACGGTGACGGCAACA
Source organism: Gossypium anomalum (assembly GCA_025698475.1). Taxonomy (NCBI): domain Eukaryota; kingdom Viridiplantae; phylum Streptophyta; class Magnoliopsida; order Malvales; family Malvaceae; genus Gossypium; species Gossypium anomalum. Next base: position 35,333,754 of record CM046958.1, on the reverse strand, counting down.
TCAAATTTTAAGGTTTTGGTGGGTAACGAAGACAAGTTACAGAATGAGAGTTGTGTGCATGATCTTAAACTATGAGTTCAGGGTACTGAATTGATCATAGACTTCTATGTGCTACCATTAGAAGGTACCGAAATGGTTTTAGGGGTTGCTTGGATGGCCACTCTAGGGCTAGTGAATATGGATTTTTCCACGCTTCAGTTTCAATTCCGTCAAGGGGAAAAGGAACATCGTTAGCAAGCGGAAATAGGGTTGGCACCTCAATCAATACAATTGCAATCCTTACGGCGTTTGAAAGACACTAAGGCAGTGGATGCATATTATTGTTTACAAATTGATACGAGACCAGCGACGGAAGGCACAGTTGAACCAAAGGATATGAGAAATCTATTGGCTGAGCTTGAAATGGTTTTTGTTGCTCCACATAGTTTACCTCCTGTTAGAGAAACTAACCATGCTATCCATGTAACACCCCTTACCCGTATTCGACACCGGAACAGGGTACGAGGCATTACCGGACTCACATTCCAAGTAATCGTAGAATTTCGAACCATAAATTTTCGTCCAAATTAAAACCACTTGTAATCAATCATAAAGTCCCTAATATGAGCCTACGAGGCCCAAAACATGCTTTGGAAGTGATTTGGAACTAAACTAAGAACTTTAGAAATTTTTACAAAACTTAGAAAATTTTCCACTATACAAGGGTCACATGCCCGTGTGAATATGGGACACACCAGTGCGGGTAGGCCGTGTGATCACACATGCCTATGTTCTGACCCCGTGTAACTCTCTGATTTGTAACTCATGAACAAAATGAGATTACATGGCCAAGTCACACGCCCGTGTGCTAGGCCCTGTGGTTAATTAATTTAATTCAAATTAGGTGCAGGTTTCACACGGCCAAGACACATGCCTGTATTCTAGGCAGTATGGCATACACCGCTGGGACACACGCTCGTGTCTCTACCCGTGTGCCCAATTCTGAGCATTTTGTCTCTCAAAATTAAGGTGCAGGGGATACACGGCCTAACCACATGCCCATGTTACCAGGCCGTGTGTCACACACGGTCTAGACACACGCCCATGTGTCTACCGATGTGGACAAAATAAAGTCATTTCCTAGCTTCATTTCTCACCCAAAATCACCCAAAAACCTGCACATGAACCACTCAACCAATTCCAACCATTTCAAGCATTAAAATTTAGTAATTTCATCATTCATCAAGCTATACCATTTCATGCATACATGGTTACAAACTCACCTTAGCTTAACTTAGGCATTAACAACATTTGATCACATGAACTTAGCATAACACATATGTATATATATATCCAATGGCTAGGTTACAAAATAACATTTCAAGCCACTATTGGCCAAGTTGTCCTATACATGCCATTATACTAAAATGATTTTACTATATATACCCAAGATAGCTAGTTGATAGTGTGATGATGTTCCAACGATCTTCGTAAGACAGGGGAAAAATAAAAGGAGCAAGCATTACATGCTTAGTAAGTTTGTATAACGGAAATTAAACTTCCCAATCTTGATTATTAAATCTAAACATACGATATCATGTTTCTATCCATTTGGCTAAATTTGCCTAAGCACATACATTCAATCAAACATGTTAGTCACCGAAATCCTCATATAAACCAAGTAACATAGATGAGCTCATCAAGCAATATTCTATCTAGTCATTACTATTTCATCTCAAGGTCTTCATGCCAAGTCAAGAGTTATATGTCCTTTGAATCATTAAATTCCAATGAATGCTCAAGTAGTACACTCGAAGTGTACAATTCAATAATTCGTCAATTTCTTATTCAAGGGTACCCATTAGGACACTTAACCAAGAAACACTCTCTCGAGCCACATATTGTATAACAGGATTACCACTAGGCTAAATCCATTATATAACGCAAGCTCAGAAGAGCTCGATTAGGATTACCAGTCCAGGCTAAACCCTAATCATAACTTATGCTCGAGAGATATTATATCGGGATTACCCATCTGGGCTAACTCCTTTCTATAACAAGGTCATTTGGATTACTCGTCTCAGCTAAATCCTGACCACAACAAAATCAGTACCTTATTGCATTCGGGAAAGTGCATATAATCATCGAAATTCAGTATTCAATTGGAACTTAACCCCTTTATCACCATTTGATGCATACATAAATTATCCATCATACCATACATATATGGCACATTATATAATTCACATTACATACAATGTAGTATTCAATTAACATAATTGCATACCTGATTAAATTACACGAACTTACCTCGACACTTGTTAGTGCAAAAGTTTACTAATCCGAAATCTTTTCTTTTCCTTGATTTAGCCTCGAGTTTGTGTTTTTTAAATCTATATAAATGAATTCTATCATCAATTTCATACATTTCATACTTAAACAGACTCAATTTACGTCCTAGGCAAAATTACCATTTTGTCCCTAACTTTTCCAAAAATTCCATTTTCGTATCTAGGCTCAGAAAATGAAACTTGTGCAAATTACTCCCTATTCCAAGCCTAACCAAAGCCCCATTACGAATTTTCCAGCACATGTATTCATAATTTTTCATCAAATTTTACAACTTTTCATTTTAGTCCCTAAATCATGTTTTCATCAAAAATCACTTTGTAAAAGTTGTTTATCTATTAATAATCTTTCATTTTCTACCATAAATTTCTAATTTCTAGCATAATACATCCATGACCCATTTTTATACCTTGATAATTTTTCAAATTAATTCCTCAAATAGAGTTATTAAGCTATCCCGATTTCAAAAATACCAAAATTACTAAAAACGAGACAAGAGAACTTACCCAATTAGGCTTTGAAAGCTTCTTTTGTAACACTCCTCGCTCGTATCCAACGCCGGGACAGGGTTCGAGGTGCTACCGGACTTAAACCCAACCAACTATAAAAAATCGGGCCGTAAAATTTTGATCAATTTAAAAATTTTCATTTCACATACATTTTGTCCCTTAAAAGGGCTTACGAGGCCCAAAACATGCATTAGAGACGGTTCAGGACTAAACCGATAACTTAAAAAAAACTTCGAAAAATTTGATGCTTTAAGGCTCCACACGCCAGTGTTGGTATAGAGCACACGCTCGTGTGCTAGGGACACACCCGTGTCCCGAACCCGTGTCCAAAAACCTGGAAATTCTACAAATTTGGTCATGAACAAATTAAAGCCACACGGCCAAGGCATACGCCAGTGTCCTATGACCGTGTCCTTCACACGGCTGAGACACACGGCCGTGTCTCTGCCCATGTGTTTACTACCATGCAAACTGACTTGAAATATTTAGATGCAGGGGACACACGACTGGAAAACACGCCCATGGGGGCGGACCGTGTGTCACACACGGTCTAGACACACACCCGTGTGTCTACCCGTGTGGACAAATACAAGGCTATTTTCCAATCCATTTTGTCACCCTCACAACACATGCACGCATACTTATACAATAGAATACAACATGGCAAAATTAGGCACTTAAACATTCCTAACATGTCATGACCATGGCAATTTCACATGCAACAAATATCATAGGTTTTACCTTCATTTTTACCACATTAATGCTATAGCTGTCAACATGTCATCAAACCTCATTTTCATCACTAAGCATTCATGATCACATCCAATACCATTCATACCAAGCCATTAAAGACTTTTCATAAATAAATAGGTTTACCAACCCCATAATCAAAATAATCCAAAACATTTGGCTAAAGCAATATCACATACTCAAATATTTAAAGTCCAATACATGCCATAGACTCAAATTACTTGAAATCACTTATACCAATAGTGATAGCTTGACAGTGTGATAATATCTCTGAAGAACTCCAACCCGAGCTAACCTGGCAACACTAGAGAACATGGGAAAGGAAGGGGGGTAAGCTTTACGCTTAGTAAGCTCATATGAAAACAATAAGCAACTCATTAACATGTTTTATCAATGTTCCCAACATATTCTCAAGTTCATGATAAGTTGTCTTCTTGTACAATAGACAATAAAATATTTATATCAGAGCTACAAAACTCCAAATTAAGTTCCGTTAATTTTTCATGAAACTAGACTCATGTACCTTTCTACCATAAAATTCCCAGAATTTTTGGTTTAGCCAAATAGTACAGTTTATTCCTCAAAGTTACCCCTGATTCACTGTTTGATAGTTTCGACCCTTTTGTGCTAAAGTTCAATTATCTTATAGCACAGAACTCGAATAATGTTCTCGTCTATTTTTATTGAAACTAGGCCCATTAAGAATCCTAAACATATAAATTATAACTCAAAACTATTTTTGTACAATTTATAATGATTTTCTCAAATCAGAACAAGGGATTTTGAAGTCATTCTGACTTTGTCTCACGCAACTTCAAATATCTCATTATAGGAAATTCTTTTGCTTACACGGTTTCTTTTATAAGAAACAGACTCAATAAGATTTAATTCCATATTTTATTCAACTTCTAACTCATTATCCACTATTTTTAGTGTATTTTCCAATTTACACCACTGCAGTAGCCCAAAACTGTCCAGGCTAATTTACTCATTCACAATTATTGTTCACCAAATTAATACATCATCATTTCATCTATCATGGTAAGAACACATAGCTATGCATTATAAGCATGGACCCATAATCTCAATGTCATCAAGTATCAAATACTTGGTCCAAATCATGCCATTTTCATAGTATTCACCAAATACTATATACTTCATAGATTATCACATATCAAGGCATTACTCACAAGTTTAGTGTACATACTTGTACAACTTGTAACATAACTCAAGTACACACTCACCAGTGACTTACTTCATTGGAACCATATTCAACTCTTTCCTCTAATTTCCCGTTGAACACTTGGAATACTAAAGGGTACTCGGGGAAATTCGTACACATAGTAAAATGCCATTGCCATATCCCAGATATGGCCTTACATGGGTTCATACACATCGATGCAATGCCATGTCCCAGACATGGTCTTACATAGAATCTCATATCAAAACTTTATCGAATGTCATCGAGACATCATGAATCCATTTCATAAAGAAAAATACATGTACATATACATTTTATGCAATATTTGAACATTAGACATATAATAATAACAGCACGTTGCATTATTTTCATACAACTTACCTCGACACCAAATTGGTAAAAAAGGCCTAAACATCAATTTCCTGTTTTTCCTCGTTCTAATCCCGAATCTCATTTTTCATCATCTATAACATCACATTTAACTTATTAAAACAATATACTAATCAAATTAGCCTAATGACACATTTTGGCAAAATTTCTGATTTTGCCCCTATACTTTGCCAAGATTACCAAATTGCCTCTAGGCTTGAAAAATGGTTTTTATCACATTTTCTTACTCATTAAGCCTAGACAAACCATTTTCATAACTATAGCAACTCACAATTTAATTATTTCACACATTTACACTTATTTTACAAACTTTACAAAATAGCCTATTCAGGTGCTTTCATGCAAATTTCTTTCATGAAAGTTGTTTATAATACTACCAAGACTCATATTCTTCCATAAAAACTCAGAAAACAACACATATGCTTTCATGGCAAAATCTTACACTCTTAATCATTTTGCAAAATAGTCCCCTCATTTGAAAGCTCATGCTCTAGGGGTTCCAAAAATGTAAAAATCATCAAGAAAGACATTAAAAATCACTTACTAGCATGGGATTTTCTTTGCTAAAATTTTCCAGCTTCTAAACCCTTTCTTTGCTGCCATTTTTGGTGAAGAGAAGATGAAGAAAAGATTAGATCTTTCTTTTCTTTATTTTATTCTATTTTTAGTCAATTTACTCACCTAAAAGCCACAAATTTTGGCTTTTAGACCATTTTGTCTCCCTTGGCCGGCCATCACACTTTCAATGGTCTAATTTCACATTAAGGACCCCCAATTTAAGATACAAAGAAATTTAACACCTTTAGGCATCAAAACACAACTTTTACTTTTTACGCGATTTAGTCTTTTTTCGAAATTGGACTAGAAATCGCTAAAATTAATATACCAAAATTAACATGCACTTATAAAATCACATTACAATACATAAAATACTCAGAATAGTGGTTCTGAAACCACAATTCTTCCCCCCTTTAGGGATTTTTGTCCTCGAAAATCTTACCAGAAGAAGTTGCTTTCACTTTCACGAGTCACTTTCACCTTTTCCTCACAACTTACAATTCAACTCAGTCTCATACTAAATATTTCCTGTAGCTTTTCCATAATTGAGGTATAAACCTCGGAGCTCAATTCGAAATACTGGAGACTGACATTCTAAGAACTATAAACTCAGATACATAGCTCGGCCAAATCTGTCGAATAATATATCTGTACATACTAAAATAATCATGTGGACTTCCATCATCAATCTATCACAATTCAACTTGCATCCCTCATTTTTCCAGGGATGAGAGATATCCCGATACGAAATTCATAACAGTCCTTTCTCATTTTCTTCCCACTGTCATCATTGACAGTAATAATCTCGAATACATTTGATATTCGGCTTTACCCTGTGGACAATTCAACACCCATTGGAAGAATAGACAAGATACTGCTGTGAACCCTATACCCAATTCTCTGTATAACCTAGAGTTTCTCAGTACTCAAATCTTACTCGGAAATAATAGTAACAGAAACCAAAAATCAAATCCTCCCTGCAATTCCAAATTAAAAGTCGAATCATGTTGTATTTGTTTAATTTACCACTTATAGCCACATTTCTATACTCTGGTCATCAACTGTTTAGAAACTTTACTAACATGAATCAAATGATTCCAACTTCATAGATGTGGTCTCTTTATTAATCAGGACAACTTTACTTATAACAACATCTCTCGAATGAGAGAAAATCCAACTAATATGTTTTTGTATCATATTTTCAAGAATAAAATTTCTTCATCTCAGACTGTACGTCTACTTACCCGTAATTGCTCAACATTATTCCCGAACCAAGGGATAAAATTAATGCACATGACTTAATTTACCTTTGCTGATAATAATCCTTTACGCGAAGATTAGAGAAATCCAAATACTAGAATTCCCACACTTCTATAATCGAACCAGTAGCATAATCATAATAGACATTGTTATCACAAGTAGAAGAATACCCTTAAAGATAAGCCAGACTGATAATTCTTGAAATAAGAACAATAGGAACAACCATGATAACGAATTCCAAGACATAACACTATACCAGAAATTCGAGAATATAACTCAGAAGAAAATAATAAAGAAGATCTGAACGTTCTCTCAGAGAAAACCAGAAAGAAACAACTGTTTACACACTCTCGAATTTCATCATAACGGAGACAATACATTTTTTCCATATAGATAAAACCATAGTCAATAGGAACATCAGAATGGTCTCACATGAATTTTCACCGTCTATTTCATTCCTACATATCAGAATAGAATTCCAAAAAGACAAATAAATGTTGATCATAATTAATCGGATCGACAGAGCTTTCGTCTAATATCACAGTAGCTAGCATCCTCATACACTAAAAATTTTACTAGAAATGAACAACCATAAATATTCCCAAGGATAGAGGAAAATAAAGAATACTCAAAAGAGAGAGATAGTTAAAATTTTACTTAATTGGATTTGTCATGCTCAAACATCTTTGAGAATCTGACATCATTCCTCTGATTATTTCTGTCATCACTAATCCCATGATACTCCATTATTGCACTCTTTAGCTTCCCATTTGTAAGCTTATACAACATATCTCTCGTGAATTTCCTCATATAACTCTATTCTGGTAAAGATGTGAAGATTGTAAAGCCTCTAAACTTTCGACTCTCACACATATACACATTTAACAACAACATAGTATCATGCACATCGATTCAAACATTTCAAATTTCCAACTTGTTATAAACACACTTTCACATATCTTAGTAACACATGCAACTTTATTTCATATGAATACTAGCCAAACATTAGTGAACTTATCACAATATAAATTTTCATTTCTTTTACTCGAATCATCATTAATGTCTAATCAAGTTTCAACACTTAGCCTTATTTTACTTACCAACATTTACCAAATTAGAGAACGTCTTACGGTTTTGAGTACATCATTCACTTGGTGCCATATTCCAACTATGGTCTTATACTAAGTCTCGTCCATCTATGTCGATGCCGTGTCCCAAACAGGTCTTACACTAACACATGTCAAGTCGATGCCATGTCCCAGACATGGTCTTACACTAGCTCACATCTCAAGTCGATGCCATGTCCCAGACATGGTCTTACACTGACTATCATCATCGAGGCCGATGCGTATCACAGACATGTCTTACTGTAATGGCCTAAATTCAAGGTTATCGGAACAGTGGTTTCGTAACCACAAATCCGATTTAAAGAGAAATTTATTTCAATAATTTTGCATGAATATTTATATGATAGAAAATTCATATGAAAATATTGATAGAAAAATTTTATCGATTTAGTGATTAGTTAAAAAAAGAAATTATTGAAAAAATTGGGTAAAATAAGGTATCAGGACCTCTATCTCATAAAATCGAGTCGAAAAATAATTTTATAAATATTTATGAAATGTTAGTAATGTGGTATTAAAATTTCGTTAGGAAATTTTAATGTTTGGATAGTTAATTAAATGAAAAGGACTAAATTGTAAAAGGTGTAAAAGTGGGTAGGATGATTAAATAGCTTAAGTGTCTAATGAGAGAGGAGTTAAAAGGCAAATAGACCAAAAATTTATTTGGGCTGGACGGCAAGGGCATGAAATCAGCAAGAAAATTGATAAATTAAGGGCAAAATTGGAATATTGCAAAATTAACTAAATAAAACTAGGACTAAATAGGAAATATCTAGATTTCTCTTCATTTCTCTTCAATTCCAGCAGCTAAAAACACCACAGGAGGGTCCTCTAAGCTGGTATTCCATAATTTTTGCACCAAGTGAGTTAATCCTTGCCTTTTTCTTGTAAATTTTGTGTTTCTAAGACTTTTACAACTAGGTCCTACTATTAAATTCATTAGTTTTGATTTCATGGATGAAATTGAAAGTCACCATAGTTGAGTTATGTAAGTTTATGATGAAATAGAATGAAATTAAAGCTTTAAATTGTTTATGAGATGATTTTATTAGGTAATTTCAATGGAAATTGATTTTTAGGACCTAATTGTGAAAATGTTTAGAATTAAAGTCTATTTCTGAAATTCTGATTCCTAAAGGTTGTAAACTAGTTTAAGGTGATATAATAAAGTGTTAATTGAGAAAAATAAGCTCAAATGAGAGACTAATTGAGTAGGGACGAAATTATCATTTATTAAAAGTTTAGGGGAAAATGGTAATAAATAGCTTGCACTAAAACAGTTTGGACAGCAGCAGTAGACTAATTTTGAAAAATCACCAAAAATTGTAAGAATCGAATTAGTAGATGAAAAAAATATGGAATTAAATCTATTTTGAGCCTAGTTTCTCATAGAAGAAATATTGCAAGCAATGAATTTGTAAATTTTGATATATAATGAATTTTGTGAGACAAGGTCAAAATAAATTCGAGTTCCCCTGTTCTGACTTTGAAAAATCATAAACAATTTAATAAAAATATTTAGGGGCTTAAATTTATATGTATAGAATCCTGAATGAGTCTATTTTTAATAGAAACAAACAAGAACATCATTTGAATTCTGTATGAAGAGATAATTAATTTTTAGTAAAGAAGGTTCAGAACTATTAGACAGCAGAATAGGGGTGACTTTAAAGAATAAACTGTACTGATTGGCTAAACCAAAAATTCTGAAAATTTTATGGTAAGAATATATGTGAGTCTAGTTTTATGGAAAATTATCAGATCCTAATTTGGTGTTCTATAGCTCAAGATAAAAATAATTTAGTGACTATGACTCAAGTAGATAGCTTTGAATGAACTATAAATAATAGTTGAATTATAGAGAATGTTGCATATGAACATGAAATGTATTAAATTGAAAATTAAATTTATTTATTTAGGTCCAGAAGATTCAAATACAAAGCTAGATCGAGGAAAGGAAAAAGTTCAGGATTAGTATATTTTTTGTGCACGAACAAGCATCAAGGTAAGTTCGTGTAACTTGAATTATATTCTTAAATGCTTGAAATGTATGTTTTTGATATGAATATGATTTGAATGTTCATTATATGAAAATTGATGAAACATTAACATATTTGATAAAAAGGGAAGAAATCTTGGTTGAATGAAAGGAAAATTCGATGGATCTCTGAAAAGGAATTGACGGTAAAAAGGATTTAGCCTGGACGGGTGATCCCATCCTGATATAGCCCTCCCCGAAGAATATGTGTAAAATGGATTTAGCACGGACGAGTAATCCGGATTAGGGTCTAAATTTAGCCTAGACTAGTAATTCAGATCCAAGCTCATTAGAGTAATTGTCGTTGCAGAGGATTTAGCCTGGACTGGTAATCCCGACAATACTCTATGAGTTTATATTGCAGGGGATTTAACCTGGACTGGTAATCCCGCTGCAAGGTTGAGGTTCGCAGGAGTGTGCTCTCTGAAATGGAAATGTGCGCACATGAAATGAATTGACGGACTCGGATTTGTACACTAAAAGTGTACCTCTAAAAAATCCATTGAAATTCTGAGTAATTCAACGGATAAATATGGAAAAATAACAAGGGAATGGAAATCATAGTATTGATGAGCTCATCAATCATGATATATATTATTGATACATGGAAATTATTGTACTAACTTGGATGTTGAGTTTGTGCATGTTAGGGTAATAATGCATTGAATGGATATATGTAATGTTTATTGTATTGTACTGAAAATATTAGGTAAGTATAATTCTTGTTACATGAGCTTACTAAGCACAAAGTGCATACCCTGTTTCCTTTTCCCCTGTTTTGCAGTGTTAAGAGCTCGGAGGTCGGATTTCGTCGGAGACACATCACATTATCAACCTCAGGATTTCGGTATATAAAGAAACTTTATTTTGGGAATCAATGGCATGTATAAGCTAATAAAGTAAATGATTCTGTGAAATGAATGTAAGGTTAGCCAATGGTATGGCTAACAAATCTTGGTTTTGGTATGTGATGAGGTTATCTTATAAAAATACATGAATCTATCTTGAAAATATGTTAAATTGGATTGGTTGATGTGGATTGGTCTCGATTTAATATTGCAGGAAAGGTTAGATATCTGTAAAAGGGATTATATTGAGTTTTCTTAAAAAAAAATTAATTTGTAAACTCCGGTAATGCCTCGTACCCAATTCCGGCAATGAGCACGAGTAGGGGGTATTACACTTACACTAGCACTCGTCTCAATGCCGATGCATGTCCCAAACATGTCTTACACTGGCTTTCACTATGTGGCTGATGCATGTCCCAGACATGTCATACACTGACGCACATATCACCTGTACTGCCATGGTCCAACCATGGTCTTATCCATCAATTCATAATCGAACGATCGTACTCAATTCCAGCGTTCTACTCAATTTGATCTTTCATTTCATTCCACGATTTCATATTCTTTAAATTATGATTATCACATATTGAGTATTAATTCATATAAAAATCATGAATTTATTTTCATACCTTTCCAAATTTCAACATATCACAAGCACGTTTCAATCATCTCAATATTACTTCTATCATTAACAAGATTTGCTCGGTTGCAAGTCTTTCCTGTCTTAGCAAACAGTTTCATTAGCGCCGGGAGATATCACACTTTCACGAGTAGTATTATGCCATAAATAGCTAGACTCTCTTACGCTATGTTAGTTCGAGAACCGACTAAACCATAGCTTTAATACCACTAAATGTAACACCCCTCGCCCATATCCAACGCCGGGACAGGGTTCGAGGTGCTACAAGACTTAAACTTAACCAACTATATAAAATCGGGCCGTAAAATTTTGATCAATTTAAAACTTTTCATTTCACATACATTTTTTCCCTTAAACGGGCTCACGAGGCCCAAAACATGTACTAGAGATGGTTTAGGACTAAACCGAGAACTTAAGAAAAACTTGGAAAATTTTCATGCTTTAAGGCTCCACACGTCCGTGTGCTAGGGACATGCCCGTGTCCCGAACCCGTGTCCAAAAACCTGGACATTTTACCAATTTGGTCATGAACAAATTGAAGCCACACGGCCAAGGCACATACCCGTGTCCTATGACCGTGTCCTTCACACGGTTGAGACACACAACTGTGTCTCTGCCCGTGTGTTTACTACCATGCATACTGACTTGAAATATTTAGATGCAGGGGACACACGGCTGGACAACACGCCCATGGGGGCATGCCCGTGTGTCTACCCGTGTGGACAAATACAAGGCTATTTTCCAATCCATTTTGTCACCCTCACAACACATGCACGCATACTTATACAATAGAATACAACATGGAAAAATTAGGCACTTAAACATTCCTAACATGTCATGACCATGCAATTTCACATGCAGCAAATATCATAGGTTTTACCTTCATCTTTACCACATTAATGCTATAGCTATCAACATGTCATCAAACCTCATTTTCATCACTAAGCATTCATGATCACATCCAATACCATTCATACCAAGCCATTAAAGACTTTTCATAAATAAATAGGTTTACCAACCCCATAATCAAAATAATCCAATACATTTGGCTAAAGCAATATCACATACTCAAATATTTAAAGTCCAATACATGCCATAGACTCAAATTACTTGAAATCACTTACACCAACAGTGATAGCTTGACAGTGTGATAATATCTCCGAAGAACTCCAACCCGAGCTAACCTGGCAACACTAGAGAACATGGGAAAGGAAGGGGGGGTAAGCTTTACGCTTAGTAAGCTCATATGAAAACAATAAGCAACTCATTAACATGTTTTATCAATGTTCCCAACATATTCTTAAGTTCATGATAAGTTGTCTTCTTGTACAATAGTCAATAAAATATTTATATCTGGAGCTAAAAAACTCAAAATTCAGTTCCGTTAATTTTTCCTGAAACTATACTCATGTACCTTTCTACCATAAAATTTCCAGAATTTTTGGTTTAGCCAAATAGTACAGTTTCTTCCGCAAAGTTACCCCTGATTCACTGTTTGATAGTTCCGACCCTTCTGTACTAAAGTTCAATTATCTCATAGCACAGGACTCGAATAATGTTCATTTTTATTTCTCTTGAAACTATACTCATTAAGGATTCTAAAATATAAATTATAACTCATAAAAATTTTTGTACAATTTATAATGATTTTCTTAAATCAGAACAGGGGATTTCGAAGTCATTCTGACTCTGTCTCACGCAACTTCAAATATCTCATTATAGGAAATTATTTTGCTTACACGGTTTTTTTTATAAGAAACTAGACTCAATAAACTTTAATTACATATTTTATTCAGCCTCTAACTCATTATCCACTATTTTTAGTGTATTTTCAAATTTACACCATTGCAGTAGCCCAAAACTGTCCAGGCTAATTTACTCATTCACAATTATTGTTCACCAAATTAATACATCATCATTTCATCTAACATAGTAAGAACACATAGCTATGCATCATAAGCATGGACTCATAATCTCAATGTCATCAAGTATTAAAGACTTAGCCCAAATCATGCCATTTTCATAGTATTCACCAAATACTATATACTTCATAGATTATCACATATCATGGCATTACCCATAATTTTAGTTTACATGCTTGTACAACTTGTAACATAACTCAAGTACATACTCACTAATGACTTACTTCATTGGAACCATATTCAACTCTTTCCTCTGATTTCCCGTTGAACACTTGGAATACTAAAGGGTACTCGAAGAAATTCGTACACATAGTAAGATGCCAATGTCATATCCTAGATATGGTCTTACATAGGTTCACACACATCAATGCCAATGTCCCAGACATGGTCTTACTTGGAATCTCATATCGAAACTTTATCGAATGTTATCGAGACATCATGAATCCATTTCATAAAGAAAAATACATGTACATATACATTTCATACAATATTTTAACATTAGACATATAATAATAACAGCACGTCGCATTATTTTCATACAACTTACCTCGACACCAAATTGGTAAAAGAGGCCTAAACATCAATTTCTCGTTTTTCCTCGTTCTAAGCCTGAATCTCATTTTTCATCATCTATAACATCACATTTAACTTATTAAAACAATATAATAATCAAATTAGTCCAATGACACATTTTGGCAAAAATTTTTATTTTTCCCCTATACTTTTCCAAAATTACCAAATTGCCCCTAGGCTCGAAAAATGATTTTTTTTCACATTTTCTTACTCATTAAGCCTAGACAAACCATTTTCATAACTATAGCAACTCACAATTCAATTATTTCACACATTTACACTTATTTTACAAACTTTACAAAATAGCCTATTTAGGTGCTTTCATGCAAATTTCTTTCATGAAAGTTTGCATGAAAGTTGTTTATAACACTACCAAGGCTCATATTCTTCCATAAAAAATCAAAAAAAAACACATATGCTTTCATGGAAAAACCCTAAACTCTTAATCATTTTGCAAAATAGTCCCCCCATTTGAAAGCTCATGTTTTAGGGGTTCCTAAAATGTAAAAATCATCTAGAAAGACATTAAAAATCACTTACTAGCATGGGAGTTTCTTTGCTGAAATTTTCCAGCTTCTAAACCCTTTCTTTGCTGCCATTTTTCGTGGAGAGAAGATGAAGAAAAGATGAGATCTTTCTTTTCTTTATTTTATTCTATTTTTAGTCAATTTAGTCACCTAAAAGCCACAAATTTTGGCTTTTTGACCATTTTGTCTCCCTTGGTCAGCCATCACACTTTAAATGGCCTAATTTCACATTAAAGACTCCCAATTTAAGATACAAAGCAATTTAACACCTTTAGGCATCAAAACACAACTTTTACTTTTTACACGATTTAGTCCTTTTTCGAAATTGGACTAGAAATCGCTAAAATTAATATACCAAAATTAACGTGCACTTATAAAATCACATTAAAACACATAAAATAACATCAAATAACTTTTTTCGGCCCCGGAATAGTGGTTTCGAAACCACTGTTTCGACTAGGCTCAAAATTGGGCTGTTACATCTTTTCTCTCTCCTAGGGTTTCCTTGTATTTTTATGGTTGAAGATGACAAAATAAGATGATATTTCTTTTTTATCATCTTTTAATTTAATTGATTATTTCAATTTCTAATTTAGTTTTTGACCTTTTTCTATCTCTCCATGGATGAGTCATCATGAAAAATCTACATACCTTCTTAATGGTCTAATTACCATATAGGGACCTTAAGTTTTGAATTCCATAGCTATTTGATCCTTATAGCTACTAGGATTCAACTTTCACATTTTATGCGATTTAGTCCTTCTCGTAATTAAGCACTTAATCGATAAAATTTTCGTATAAAAATTTTCACACGACATATCTACCATATTACGGACATATAATGAAATAAAAATAAACCTTATTTTTGGGTTAGATTTGTGGTCCCGAAACCATTGTTCTGATTTCACTAAAAATGATCTTTTACAATCCATCTACAACCTATGAGCAAATCGGTTAATGTCAGGCCATACGGATATCCCTATTTTTAGAAAGGGGAAGTCGAATGTCAAGTTCAACACATGTTAGACCACCAATTGATTCATAATAGTAATAGTCCATTTTCTTCTACAATGCTACTGGTAAAGAAGAATGATGGAACGTGGCAGTTCTGCATTGACTACCGTGCCTTAAACGTAGTCACCGTTAAGGAAAAATTTTTGATTCCCACAGTCGACGAGCTTTTTGATGAATTGCGTAATTCTCACTTCTTCTCTAAATTAGATTTACTTGCAGGATATCAGATTCGAGTCAAGGCTAACGATGTCCCAAAAATAATGTTCTAAACACATAAAGGACATTACGAGTTCCTCGTAATGCCATTTGGGTTAACCAATGCGCCATCCACTTTTTAGGCAACAATGAATGATCTCTTCCAACCATTTCTACGTAAATTTGTTTTAATTTTTCCTAGATGACATTCTTGTTTATAGTCAAAATTGGTAGGAACACCTGGAACATGTACGACAAGTGCTACAAAAGTTGCAATAGAATGGTTTTTTCGCAAAGCACAGCAAGTGTACATTCAGACAAACCACGGTTGAATATCTGGGTCATATAGTCTCACGAAAGGGATTTGTAGTGGACTCCGCAAAGGTTGAGGCAATCTGAGCTTGGCCGATACCTACCACGATCAAGGGTATATGAGGGTTTTTAGGCATTGCATCATACTATTGCAAATTTATTAAAGGATTTGCCACCATTGCAGCTCCCATATCTGATTTGCTCCGCAAAGGCCAATCATTTGAATGGACTGAAGCGGCTCAGGGTGCCATGGAACACTTGAAATCACATCTTTACTCTACGCTAGTGCTTGGACTGCCACAGTTTGATAAAGAATTTCGATTTGAAACTGATGCTTCTGGAATAGGGATAGGAGCGGTTTTAACTCAGAAGGGTAAGCCATTAGCCGATTTTAACCAGAAGCTTAGTCCACGAATGCAAGGTGCTTCCACTTACAATTGAGAAATGTTTGTCATTACCCAGACAATAAGGAAGTGGTGTCAGTATCTTGTGGGTCATAAATTCATCATCATCACTGATCAGCAGTCGCTAAGGGAATTGAACCAATAGACTATACAAACTTTAGAACAACAACGATGGTTGTTAAATTAATCGGGTACGATTTCAAGATCCGTTACCGACTAAGGAAGCTAAATAATGTTGTCGACGTATTATCGAACGAAATTGAAGCATCTTTCATGTATTTTTCTCAACCACTGTTTGGTATCATTGATGATCTACGTGCAACAAGTTGACAAGATATCGATATTTAGTACATTCGAGCTAGCATTTGAGAGGGACAAACTGATTTTTCTAGGTATGAAGAGCAGGATGATTTGATATTGGTGCGAGGGAGAATTTTGGTACCTTAAGAAGATGCACTGAAATCACTATTGTTATGAGAATTTCATAGTTTGATAATGGGTGGACATACTGGTATTACACATACCTTTTAGAACTTTTATTGGAAAGGTATGTGGAAAGAGGTTCGACAGTTTGTCACTGAATGCCAAGTTTGCCAATGAATGAAAAGTGATAGCTTAGCCCTGGCAGGACTTCTTCAACCCCTCCCCATTCTCAACCAGGTATTTGAAGACATCTCTTTAAACTTTATTGTGGGCTTGCCGAAATCTAAGGGGAATGAGACTATCTTGGTAGTTGTCGATCGGCTCACTAAGTAGGGACTTTTTTTTGCACTTCCGAAGCACTTCAACAACAAATATGTAGCCAAGGTCATGATACAAAGGATTGTGAAACTGCATGGGATACCGAGAATAATTTTAGTAATAAAGATCAAATTTTTGTTAGTAAAATATGGACCAAAATAGCCAAGGTACAAGTAATAGAGTTATGTTTAAGTTTAGCTTACCACCCACAGACAAATGGGCAAACTGAAGCTTTGAATCCCAAAGATATATCTTTGTTGTATGTCAGGCGACGATTCGAGAAAGTGGGAACAATACTTGGCATAGGTGGAGTACTAGTACAATACGACCTATCAGACATCAGCATGGATAACCTATTTTTGAGCTTTGTATGGGCACGACCCTCCTACCATCCTCAACTACTTAGAAGGCAGTTCTCATAATGCTCAGGTAGATCATGATTTGCAAGAATGTGATAAGTTGCTTAGGGTATTGAAAGACAATTTAGTTCGAGCACAAGGATGTATGAAAAACCAAACAGACAAGCATCGACACGAACTAGAACTCAAGGAAGGTAGCTGGGTATTTGTGCGTTTACAACCCTATCGACAATTGTCGTTATGTCTAAGGAGACATCAGAAGCTTGGACCACGATTCTTTGGCCCTTATCGAATTCTAAAACACAATGGTCCTGTGGCTTACAAGCTAAAATTACCGGATTCCACCCGCATACATCCCATATTACATGTGTCCCAGCTAAACCATGTAAGAGTCAATCTTTTCAACAAATCACTCATGTGCCTTTGATGATGGAGGATTTTCTTCAACCTGCACCTACTGATAACCTTGAGGACAAGGTCCTTCTTTTAGAATGGGGTAATGTCAAGGAAAGAACTGAGATAGCAGAAGTAGGGAATGAGGACGTAACCACAGGAAGAGCTGGCAATCAAGAAACGGTCACTAAGGACAATCGAGAATTACGTAGAAGCTTAAGAGAAAGAAAAGCATCCCAAGCCTTAACCGATTTTGTTCACTTTTAAGGATCCTAAGGATTAAGAATATAAATAATAGAGCATGTAAAACATGAAATCTATCTGTATTCCTCGGATATTTTCCCAACTTCTTAACCTACTATCTATTCTCCTTTTCTATTCCTATATTCTCTTTTTCTGGTTACTGACACATAACATAATTCTAAAAAAAGTATCAAAAAATTCTTTAAATTTTCATAATTTTATTTATTCATTTTTTCAAACCATAAAAAAACTAATTTATAGTAATGTAAAAAAATCACACATACTTACAACAATAAGAAGTCAAAAATCTCATTTCTTTAAAACAGTTTTAAACGATACTGTTTTGGGCACAAAAAAGCAAGTAATAGTTTTACAGGGATGTTATAGGTGGATGTACATAGAAGATGGTGGTGTAGTACATTATAGATTTTTTTCTCAAATCCAAAATAATGAACCTTTCAGTTCATTGTCCATTTATGAGATTAAATGCAAAAATTATCGTCAATAAAGATTGACGTAATTAACATATCTTGTAATTTTAATATCTTTACCAAGTGATTTTTCTAGCTTAAGCATTAATGGTATCCATCAAATTATTATAGCTGTGAAAATAGAATGTCGATAATAGCAATGTATCGTAAAGAAAAGAAAGAAAAATAGAACATACAGATTTTACGTGGAAACTCTTTTAGGGAAAAAACCACAAGCAGAGGAGAAGGAAATTTACTATGTCAAATTCGAATGATACAAAAGGAGAGGCGACTACGTCTATTTATAGGTTTCTAAAACCATATTCTAATCAAAGTCAAATAGAAGTGATGCAGTAAGGTTAAAACACCTTATTCTAATTAACATTAAATAGAGGTAGTATACTTTTATACAAATTTCACTTATGCGGCCTATATCATGCTGCGAAGGGCCCTCAACCTTCGCCCTTGTAGATCCCCCTATCTTTAATTGTAACTTCAGTTCCTCTAGTCTACAATCTATGGAAAAGGAAGAAGGTTTTGGCATAAAACATTACATTGCATTTAATGCTCTTATCTTTAATTGTAACTTCAGTTCCTCTAGTCTACAATCTATGGAAAAGGAAGAAGGTTTTGGCATAAAACATTACATTGCATTTAATGCTGTGATTATATAATTGCAATGTTTATTAATAAAATGTTTAATTACTTTGTATATTTCTGCTTTTTTTAATAAAAATGGATGTTCTCATTGATTTTGTAAGACTAATCTAATATTGCATAGCTTTTAAATTCCTAAACATGTTTAGTTAAATTTTGATTCATATTATAAGTTTTGATCATATCTGTTCTTTTCAACACAATACTTAAAATTATTCATAGCCCCTCCCCAACCATAAATAGGAGGATAATGTGCTTCAGCGCATTTGAACTCACGTCCTCCTACATTGGCAATAATGCCCATATCAATCAAACTAAAACTCAATCGACATTCCAACTTAAAAACAGAACAACGGTATATTATTCAAATTTTAAATTATATTTTTGAAAACATAGTTTTAATACATTAAACATTTTTTTTTAAGAATACGTTACGTTAAACATATATACTTACCAATATATGATAAATTCTATATATTTCAATTTAATGTGATACTAACTATACCCAAAGATCATCACGTAGTCCATGCAGAAATCTTTTACAACTTTCAATTTTGGATGGCACAAATTCAACAATGTACTTACTGAGTTGTAAAAACTCTCATTCATAATCAGCTACTGTCATCTCGCTTTACTTTAACAGTAAAAACTCTTGTCTCATATCTTTGAGATACAATTCTCTGATGTATTTCTTTTGGAATTCCTTTTGGAAGAATTCCTAATTGGCCCATTCGGTAGGTATGTGGTGTGTTACTGACTACCACCAAGTATACACTTCTCCTTGCAGTAGAGAAACATCACGAATTACACTTTCATGTGGGTTGCATTCAAGTTGTTGTAAGACGTGTTTAGTAGATTCGATCCAAACTTTAGCTGCTAAGAGATCAACCCCTTTCAATACCAAAAATTCAATCACACCATTTCTCCGTAATTCATTTATTGGAGCCCGTTGAACAATAGGTGTCGGTACTATAGTAGAAGTAGTTCCCGCAACACACTGAAGAACATCAGCGGTATCTCGAAGTAAATTTGAATCACCTATTCCCTCATTATTACCTCGTTCAACATTAGGTTGTTGAGCACCAACTGGGTTAACATTTGGCATTACTGATTCAGTTTCCTCACAATCCTCAGTCTAATCATCGCTAGAGTAAAACTTTTGTTCAACTTCATTATTTGATTCATTTGCCATCTTTTAACTATAAAACATAAATAATTATAATCAGCATCCAAATCCCGACTCAAAATCAACTCAAACTCTATTCAACTTTGGCATGTACCTCTACACTCAATTTTGAGCTTGATTTAGTCTGAAAATCGACTAAATCTGTAGCTTTGATACCAGTAAATGCAACACCCCTAACCCCTTTCTGTCGTTAAATTAGGGTCACAGGCATTAGTAACCAATCAGAGCATTTAATTATATCATATGTGAAAGTGCAAGTCGACTGTTAACATTACATAATACAGAGAACAAATCATGCCAGTCTAATACTACCTTATGAGTGTCTTATACATTCGAGTAAAGTGTCATGCTATACAATGCTACACTTGGTATTCCATTGTTTACACTCTTATCACTATTTATCCCCTCTTGAAAGCTAGAAGTTGGATACATAACAAGACTAATCCAATTATTAGCATCAAAGTATTGAACCATACTTCGACTACTATTACTACCTTTGATGATATTAATAGAATGACCTACTTCGCCTAATTTAGGTTTGCTATTTCATTCAAAATCAGAGTAAAAATACTCTTACAAACCTTAATCCGAGTCTATAGATCCCTAAAAATAGCCTATAAACAAATGCAGACTAATTTGAACAATTCTAAAAGTTTAGGGCAAATCTCAAAAATACCTAGAAATAGTGGTCACACGGCTATGTGGCCAGGCCGTGTGAAACATCCCAAACCGTATAACTTACAAAGTTGGGACACACGGCCATATGCCAGACCGTGTGGCTCTTGGCATGGGTGTACGACTATCCTACACGCCCGTGTGCTATTTCACATACCCGCGTGCCTGGGCCATGTACCTCTCAAATTAATCTCATACGGCCGTGTCACAGGCTGATAAGCTATAAAAGTAACATATTTTAATCTCATTCTTAATTTATTTTTGGATGATTAATTATGCAAATTAGTGAATTTAATGCTCTTAATCCTTTAAATTCATGTTTAAATACTTAGGAGAGCATTTGGGAGCGAAATAAGCAAAAAATGAGCCAAAATCAGACAAATAGAGCTGTTTTCAGAAGCCACATGGCCTGAGCATTTTAACACGGGCTAGACATGCTCACAAGGGCTAGACACATGCCCATGTGCCAGCCGTGTCAATTTCGCACCCTACTTCCCAAATATACAAAAAAAACTCAATTTTTAGGCTTTCTGAGCATTCTAAAGTCTATAAATACCCATTAGAATAAGACATAAATGTGTAATCAGAGAAAATTGAAGAAAACACTCGAAGAACACCATCGGAATCAACTCGGAAGTAGATCTCCGTCAATATTGAAAAATCTCCTTTTAATTTCTTTCGAAGTTTTATTGAGTTTCTTTATATCTTGTGATTATTCTGACTTTGAGATGTTTCTATTCAGGATTATGAATTAATTCCCTAGATACCTAGGGAGGATGAAACCTAGGATGAATCCTTTTATTTAATTTATGTTTTTACGTGATAAATATTTAATTCTAGTTCTCAATTATGTATGCTTATTTCTTGTTTTAATATTTTCAGGATACTAATTTATGTTTAATGTGCTTATTTCAGTGGAGGAAAAGTCCATGTTTAAGAGTAGATCTAGCATAATTTAGTGGAGTTGTATGTAATCTTAAAAATAGGACAACATAAATCTACCAGATTAGAGTCAAATCTAATAAGGGAATCCATAGATCGAGTTAATGCGACGATAAGGGTTTTAATTAGAAAGAGATTTCAATTAATCAACCTAGAGTCAGTTGTTCTTACTCTCAAAATAGATATTAACATAATTTAGGGATTTCTATGGGTCAAGACACAAGTGAATAAATCGTTTAATTCAAATTCATAATAAAAGGTGAAGTCTAGGTGGATTCTTTCTTGTGTATTGTTTATCTCATTGATTAATATTCAATTATTTCTTTATTGCGTTCTTAGTTAAATTAGTTTAGTAAATTTAGATTAAAACACATCACCCCAAATTGTCAGCTAAATAATAGAAAAATAATAATTCCTAATATTTTTAGTCCTCGTGGATACAATATTCTCTACTTACCATAGCAATACAATTGTTCGATAGGTGCACTTGCCTTTATCGTATTTATAGTTAGTTTAGTGATCATCACGGGCTATGTAGAAACTGCTCCTATACTGATTTACAACATGTTCAGGGCACATGCCCATGTGTGTTGCCAATGTATGACACACGGCTATGTGACAGACCATGTCCTAAGCGTGTGTACCTAAATGTACATTAAAAATCAAGTTTACCAAATTGTGTTTACTTGGGCACCAAGAAACCAATTCACTAGTCATTTAACCTATTCAAAACACAATTAAACATGTTCAAAATAAGCCAAAACAACCATATATACAAATAACTAGTATTTCACTAGAAAACCAAAATATCATCACATTATAAACAACACCAACCAAAAGACATCCTAGGTACATGTCATTATAAATTTAAACATCACCACACTTGAGTTTGGGATTGTTGTTGGATGTTGGGTTGATGATAAGTTGAAAGTACCTAACCAGCGCATGGAAAATAAAATCATACGCTGAGTATAATTCAGTGGTATTTCTATAATCTGAAGAATTTAAACTTGATATGAGTAATTAAAATGTAAGAATGCAACAAGTAATGTTATGAGCACATGTTTCAATTCAATAATACAAATTTGCTCATTCTTTATTCACATCCACTAAATTCCACATGTTCTAGTACCTGACAATGACATTCCATATAGCATTTGATAATTTCAACTCATGCAATAGCATTATTCATCTCTTTGTTTAGTACATGAATTCATTTCAATATTCATATCTCATTTCATCATTTCATATTCCATTTCCCATCTCATATCCATTTCTCATCCTTGTCATCTCACTATCAACACATAAATTTTATTATTTAATTTCCCCTATTAACACGACTTGAACTCGGATGGGTACACGGATCCAACCAATACGCCAGTTTGGCACCCAGTGTCTCATCGGGTAAATCTGAAGTAATAAATGCGCCCAGCGATATATAAGTTGACACCCAGTATTTCATCAGTTAAACCGAATCAAATTGGCACATAGTGCCTCATCGACTCGAGGTTGAAGAAATCCCTAAACTCTCCCTATCCTATGGTGTAACACCCCTCGCCCGCATCCAACGCCAGGACGGGGTTCGAGGTGCTACTTGACTTTAACTCAATCAGCTATATAAAACCGGGCCATGAAATCTCAAACAATTTAAAACTTTTCTTTTCACATGCAACTTGCCCCTTATGCGGGCTTACGAAGCCCAAAATATACATTCGGGGTAGTTTGAGACCCAACCGAGAACTCATGAAAGACTTAGAAAATTCTCTTGCATCAAAGCTCCACACGCCCGTGTGGTATAGAGCACACACCCGTGCGCTAGGGACACGCCCGTGTCCCAAGCCAGTGTCTGAAAACCTGGGCATTCTGCCGAAACAACACGGCCCAAGCACACGCCCGTGCCCTGTAACCGTGTCCTTCACAGGGCCGAGACACATGGCCGTGTCTCTTACCCGTGTGCTACTAGCTTACATACTGACTTGATGGCACGGTATGGATACACGCCCGTGTGGCCTGCCCGTGTGCTAGAATGACTTTAAAGTTTTAGGTGCAGGGGACACACGACCATAACACACACCCGTGGGCGTGAATCGTGTGTCACACACGACCTAGACACACGCCCGTATGTCTTACCCGTATGGACAAATTAGTCTATTTTCCAAGCCCTTTGTCACCCATCTTGCACAACCTACACAAGATCATTTCAATATACTCATCTAATCACAATGAACATTAATTCAACCATAGAAAAAAAACATCGTATTTATTCATCAAAATGAATAATAGCCATTATTCTAGGCTTGATACAAAATAAAGGGCTTTTGACTTAGGCCAAAATACATAAACAATTCTCATGATGAATATCCTAGTCTAGCCCTATACATGCCACCTCCAAAAATATAAATCAAGCTATACCGAATGCTGCGGACGATAGTGTGATCGATATCTCTGACTTTAAGGGATCCTCGAGCTAGCTAGATAACGTTGAAAGAAGAGGGAAAGGAAAGAGGGTAAGCACAAAGCTTAGTAAGTTGCATATAAATAAATATACAAGAACAATATCACCACTAGATATCATGCTCAAATGTAAACATAATTCAACTTACTCTTTGTCATCTACTCGAGTCACATTTTCTAAATTAAGCTCGTTACTCATGCTTACCATATAGGTACCTGTAACACTCACAACATGATTATTCCTTCTTTATCAAGATTGATCTATAACTCTCACCATTGAAACATTTGGAATACTACTGGATATTCACTGAACCTTTAACATGGGATATATTGCCGATGCGTGTCCTAGACATGTCTTACACTGGCTATCTCTGTCGAGGCCGATGCATGTCCCAGACATGTTTTATACTGGCACTCATATGTGCGTGCTGATGCATGTCCCAGACATGTCTTACACTAGCACAACTCTTATCCGATACGTGTCCTAGACACGTCTTACACTGACTATCTCTGTGCTGATGTCATGTCCCAGACATGGTCTTACACTAGCTATCTCTATGCCAATGCCATGTCCCAGACATGGTCTTACACTGGCTCTCATAGTATGGCTGATGCATGTCCCAAACATGTCTTACACTAGCCCTCGCCTGGATGCCGATGCCATGTCCTAGACATGGTCTTACACTGGCTCTTAGTATGTGGCTGAAGCATGTCCCAGACATGTCTTACATTGGCTCACAAACCACCCAATGCCTTGGCACGAATATCCAGTTCGTATCCTAATGTTTCAACGGGATACTTCTATTATCTCAAATATTACTATGCATTCTCAATTCATAACTCAACAATTCATACAATATCAATACAATGGCGATATGAATATTTAGTATTAATGGTGTAGTTGTATTATTTACATACAACTTACCTCGGTTTACAAAAAGTACTCGACTACTCGGTTTAGTCGGTTTGCTTGGCCTTCCCCCGGTCTAGGTTCGGATTTGGTAAATCTTGATCTATAATGACAATATGCATTCATTTAGTCACTAATTAGGATTAAACAATCATAAATTCACACCTTTGGTAAAATAACCATTTTGCCCTTAGACTTTGACAAAATGATCGTTTTGCCCCTATACTCAAAAATCAATTTTTATCGAATTTCTTTGTATTTCAAGCCTAGCTAAACTCTTTTTACTACTATATCAATCCCAAATTCTCAATATTTTACACACTTATCATCTATTTTGCAATTTATGCAAAATAGCCCCTTTAGGTGTTTTCATGCCAACACCTTTCACAAAAGTTGCTCATAACCCATCTAGGACTCATATTCTTCCATAAAAACTCAATAAACATCACAAATGCATCCATGGCAAAAATCTAATCTCTTAACCATTTTGCAAGATATTACTCTTATTTGAAAGCCCATGCTTCAAGGGTCTTAAAAATGCAAAAATCATCAACAAAGGGTGTGAGAATCACTTACTTGTGAGGGCCTTAAGTTGCTGAAAGTTTTCAGCCTTCAAACACCATTTTCTTGCTGATATTTTTGGTGGAGAGAAGAAAAAAATTGAAGAAGAAATGGCTTTTGTTTTATTTAATCAAAACTAGTCAAATTTGATGACCTCACCACACCTAACCATGTCAATCTTGTCTCCCCTCACACCATGGCAGGCTAGGCTATTCATTGCCTTTTAAAGACCCTAAATTTAAGTTATCTAGCAATTTAACACACTTGGGTACTAAAATACAACTTTTTCCTTTTATGCGATTTAGTCCTTTTTCACAATCGGGCTTGAAAACATTAAAATTAGCTCACCAAATTTTTCAAGCACCAATAAAATCATACTATAACCTCATTAAAAATAATAAAATAATTTTCTAACTTCGAATTTGTGGTCCCAAAACTTTGTTCTGACTAGGCCCTAAATCGAGCTGTTACATATGGCATGCCATCTATATCCGACTTAGCCTGAAATAGGTAATTGGGTTTCATTTCACTTTGCAAAACAACCAAAGTCTCATTTTCATATATGTACATTATCACATATAAGCATATATTCAATTTGATAGCAACCAACTTTTCTCAATAAACATATTCCATTCAATATTCATAAAAACATTACATTTCTTAATATTCAAAATTAATTCATTCTAATAATCAATTGATTCAATTCAACCCAAAGTACAAGAATGCTCACCTTAAATACTTACCATATGCAAACAATTCAATATGCAATAATTTGTAAATTATTTCGGATTATAGAAACACAAACCGTAGATTTCGAGCTACTCGACGTTGACCTTGTCTTTCCCCTTCTTACTCGAGGATTCTAAAATGACGTTTGCTATGGAATAAAATAATTAAATAAATTAATAATATACCATTCAATTCACAAGAATTTAAATTTTTCTACTATATTTTGTTTATTCTTTAATTTAGTCCCTAAATTGAGACTAATTTTAATCTCACCTTTAACCTCAAATTTTTATACTAATTTCACTCTAAGCTAATCTAGCTCTCTATTTTTCAATTCTATCCCTTAATTTTAATTTTTTTCTCAATTTAGTCCCTATTGCTCAAAATCAACAATGAACTCCACAATTTAGTCCTTTTCCACTTCTAACTTAAAAATTTATCAATTTAATCCCTAAAGCTCTAGCTAACTAATAATGGTAACATATTCAATCTTGAACAATATTAAATCTTGCAATATGGGTCGGGTAGCTCTAAGTATCAGGATTTCAAAAACATAAAAATTACAATAAAATAGACTAAATCGACTAACCAATTGAAATTGAAAGGTTATGAACCCCTAATGCCGAGTGTTACCCTTTATTATTTCCTTCTTCTTTCTTTTTTGTTTTGCATGAACTATTCTCTCACCTTCCACTTTCATTCTTATTTCATTTATTTGTTTTCATTTTATTTATTATTATTATTATTATTATAAGAACATATATATATATATATTAAAGTTATCATAACATATATAATATACATATCATAATTGTTTCACTTAACCGTCCACTTAAAAGAACAAGGGTATAATTTCACTTTAGTCCCTTTAATTTATTTTAATCTATATTTCAACTTTTAACACCTATTTGATTTAATCTTTGTACATTAATAACTCCTAATTTATGAAAATTACCTATCTAGAATTTAATTCGCTACTAAACTAACTTTGTAAATATTTAATAAAATATTTATGGGTTCGTTTTACAGGAACAGAGTCCTAAACTTCACTTTTCGACACCCCTGACTATCGATTCGTTACAGCTATTTTTACACTAACCGCAGGTAAACGTACTGCACATCCAAACTAAGCCTTAATTACATTCATTGATTAAAGTAGTGTAAAGATAAATATAAAATTAAAAAAAATCAAAATTTAACAATTTTAACATTAAAACAAATTAATTTACCAATATATAATATAAATAACCTGAAATTAATAATAATATTATTTAAATTATAATTTTATATTATTTTAGTATTAAATAAAATTAATATAATTGATTCTAATTAAATATTTTTTAAAATAATTTTTGAAAAATTTTATTAAAAAATTTAAATAAAACCAATATTATAAAATATTAATATATATAATCAGCCCTTACACCGTAGAAAAGTACGAACTAGTCTAATACTAATTCTAAACAAATCGTATTATTTGAAGAAAAAAACTGTTTCCAGATAATATTTTTTTATAAGAAACTATTTCCAGATAATTATTAACCAATAAAAATATGTAAAATAAGTTAAATGGAACGAAAATGGTTAAATTCAAAGAAATAATCGTAAAATTCGAACCGTCAATTAAAAGATCTAGAATCCAATCTTATTCAAGAAAAAAAGGGAATTTACCCGTTGAAAGATTTGTGCACGGCGTTGCCAAAACAGATTTATTATTTGAATTTGTTCAACAATTCCTCAATTGAATTTTTATTTATTTTTCTTCTTTTTAATTTTTAATAGTTACTTAAACTTGCCTTTTATAATTTTTGAATTCTTTTTCACTAAACTTTTAGGTTTTTTTATCTTTTTTAAATATTTACCGACGTAATAAAATATTACATCAATATCATATACATATGACATGTCAAGTGCTACCAATAATTTGTTTTATTTATTACATCAATAAGAAATTAGGATCAAACTTATTTAGTATTAACAAAAAAATCTTAATTAATTAATATTTCAACTTTTAAGAACTCAATCAATGAAATTTATCTATATATTTTTCATTCAATATTTTACATGTCTCCGGTAAACAAATTTTCTCACGATTTTTTTTATTAAAATAAAATTAGTTTTCCTAAACCAAATCCAGCACATAACTTTTCTTTCTTTCCCTTTGTCTACAAAACCATAAGCGTGTCTGCCCACCGCACGGAAACAAACAACAGAAATATTATAATAAAAACAAAAGGTTTCATGTAAATCGTGACTGGGCTAATGTAATTAATTGGCACAGCCAAAACAATAGATAAAGATGAAACAAGAATGGGATTATAATGTTTTAATATATTTATTATTTTAGTACCAACAAACTCTTTGGATTCAATTTCAAATTATAAATAAACAAATTTTTTTTTATAATTTATATTTTTTTTACATGATGATGATATCATTATGAATTTATGATGTTATCATATAATTGATAGTAATTTATGATTGACTAAATATCTTAATTAATTTTTCTAAATAGCCAAAAGACTAAATTGGATAATGTTATAAAAAAGTAGACAAATCTAACTAACAACATAAGCAATCAGTGTTAAGTTTTTTGTTCACATTCTAATGACTGGGATTTAATTTTTTTTTTTTATTGTTGTGGTTGTGATTTTCTCCCTTAAATTGTAAAATGTAAAAAAGGAAGAAGAAGGTAAATCTAAGTTTTTTGTTTAATTACAATATTAACAGTTTGAGTCAGAAATCAAGTATTGAATTAAAACTAATAAGTAATTACACAAATTAACTGTAACACAAAATAAATTCAGTTAAGTTGAATACGAAATTAAGAAGATAATTTGATTCTAAACTAGCTTTTTAGCTTGTCTCATTCTAAAAAATAAAAAGCTTACGACTCAAATCTGCAGCTAAGATGCCCACTAGAGAAGAAGATTCTTAAACAAAAGGGGGATAGGCTTGGAATAGAAAACTATCTACTTCAATTTAACGATTTATATTTAGTATTTAAATTTTTATTTGGATTTAATTAGTAAAATTATAAATTAATTTAAATACTTTCTTTTGTATTTGATTAATATTGTTAAAATAAATTGATGTAATAGTATGGTGATATGTGACAATTTTTTAAAATAATAAATTTCAAATTTATAAAAATTTTATATTTTTTTATTTTTATCACATGCCAAAATATAATGTTACCATATGTTATCATGCGTTACGTAATTATATTTTAATAATATTAGTTAAATACCTAAAAATTAATTACCAAATTAACTTATAATTTCTAAACTTAAATAAAAAATAAATATAAATTATCAAATTTAGACCCCTCTAATTGAAACATAATTTTGGGTAAATCCTCAGTTGTTTTTTCATGAGATTTATATTAGGAATATATGAAAAGTAGAGGGGGAAGACAGTTGGACAGTTGGCATTTGACAAAAAAGTGTTAAGCAGATGATACCACCAGACTTGTAGGTAGTAGTTTCGGTGTTTGATAAAAATAATGAATGAACCAGTGTGCTCCAATGTATTTACGAGAATGCCCCTTTTTTAATTTTTGTGTTAAAAGAATATACCATGTTACTGGTTTGGCATATTCCAAGTTCCAAGCTAATTAGCTTTTATAATTGATTAATTTTTTGATGATGTCTTTCCCTCCCTACCACATTTTTATCCTTATCACGTTGCTTCATCTTCACGCTTTTTTTTTACTATTTTATTATTTCTTATATTGATTTTTAAGAAAATATCTACAAAAAAAGGGTTGTCCAGTATCTTATAAAATTATAATAAAATATTAAAAAATAACAATTTTAAAAATTATTTATAAAATAAAAAATACATTATCAATGTATTAATTATTAACTCCTTTAAATTTGTAACCATGTCTATGATACAATACAATATAATACATATATTTTAAATTTTAAATGCTATAATAACCATCAATAAATAAATAAAAGTTCTTTTTTTGAGTTTCTCTTATCAAACTTTTGCTTATTGTAACTCTAGATTCCTTTTTAGAAAATAATTAAAAAGCTGTAGTTTAAAGATAATAAAAATAAAAAATATCAAAAAATTAGATAAGATTGCATAATTTTGCTAATAATCAAATTAGATTTAGAATTATTGTCACATATAAAAGGTATGCTCTCAAGTAGCACGTTATCCTCTGCTCTCAAGTAGCAAGTCTTAGGGGGTTTTTTCCGCTGATAAAGAAAATTCTCTTTAAAGAGAAATTTTGAAAATTTGTTATAAAAAGTCGAATATATTGGTTCCAAAATTCACGAAAAATATGTAGAAATATTTTAAGCATGTTGAAGGCGTTATCGATGGAGAAGGAACTTGTAGATTTAAGTCTTGATGAAGAGGAGGACGAAGGTTTGCAATTTACGACTGAGGCCAGGCCATAGAGATCGGTCTACTAGTTTTGTTTAGTTGGATGTTGTCTTACAGCAAGTGTGGTCCACTTTCTTGTAATGAAGAACACGATGGCTAACTTGTGGCAGCCATTGGGGGGAATCCAGATCTTTGACCTAGGTGAAAACGCTACCTCTTTCAATTCTTTTATAAGGTAGATGTGGAACGAGTGATGAGTGGAACACCATGGGCTTTTAATAATTATCTTATTCTGCTTCATAAACTTAAAAGAATGAGAATATCTTAATTTAGTGCCTTTGGTTTATGCTGATTTTTGGGTACAAGTTCACGATCTTTCACCCAATTTTTTCTTTGATTACGTGGCGCAACAATTGGATGACTTTATTGGTAAATTTCTGGAACATGATACAAAATAGTTAAATCAAGGTTTTAAAAATTTTATGTGTATTAGGGTTCAGCTGGATATTAGAAAGTCGTTGAAAAGGAGGAAAAAATCATGATTTCCCAGTCAAACTTTGTTTATGTGAAATTTCAATATGAAAAATGGTCCTTATTCTGTTTCCTTTGCGATTATTTGGGGCATGGAGATAGGTTTTGTCGTAGGAGAATTAATTTAGGACTCAAAGAGGTCGAATGTGGGTGGGATTTATCATTAAAGGCAGAACCAAAGAGAGTAGGTATCACGCCGAGTGTATGGCTAATGGAGGACAATGTAGGGAAAATTTTAGGGAAGATACGAGTAAGGACATGGACGTGTGCCCAGGTTGTGTGGCTCATACGGGCAAGGACAAGGGCATGTGTCTAGGCCGTATAACTCACTGTTTACGCTTTAGAACTATACGGCTAGGGACATAGGCGTGTGTCCAGGCCGTGTGAGCCACACAGACAAGGACATGGACATATGTCTAGGCCGTGTAACTCACTGTTTATGATTTAGAACCACACAGACAAGGACATGGACGTGTGCCCAGGACGTGTGAGCCACACGGGCAAGGACATAGGCGTGTGTCCAGGCCGTGTGGCATATGAATAGGATCTGAATCTAATTTTTGAGGTTATAAGTGTTGCCCAACATGAGCACTGACCTCTACCATGTATTTATGATTTGAATTTGATCACAAGAGGACTATCTGATGCTTTAAAACTGATATACGGATGATATATGTGATATTTGAACATGTTAGACTGATGATGAACAACTTGTGATCTGGACGAATATTTGTTATGTTTGAACATTAGTAAGTAGGATCTATCAAAATGTAATGTGCTATTGTTTATGTGTGTGAATTTTCATGTATGATCTGTATTCTATTAAGTTTATTGGTACGCGTCTGTGTTGCTCTGTTGATGAAGAGTATGCGATATCTGAACATGTTAGACTGATTGTTACTGATTCTGATTTATAATCGTGCATGTGACTTCATGGTAAATCTGATATGGTCTGTTGATGTTTGATAAGTCTATTTTACAAAACATGGACTCTCATATTTACTAATTCTATTGTTGAGAAATAATATTGACTTACATGTTTATTACTCT
This sequence comes from Gossypium anomalum, assembly GCA_025698475.1. NCBI lineage: Eukaryota > Viridiplantae > Streptophyta > Magnoliopsida > Malvales > Malvaceae > Gossypium > Gossypium anomalum. The sequence continues at coordinate 35,300,916 of CM046958.1, read as the reverse complement.
GATTCTACATAAGCATGCCACGACACATTGTATGGGAGTTGGGTTGAAGTAAAAGGAGGAAGTTTCTAGCAGTTTAATGATCTGCATTATCTGGTGGTTTATCCACACTTCTGTTCCTGCAGTTTGACTGCACTATAGTGGATTGACCACATATATTAGATTGGCAGTTTAACTGCCTATTGATAAGCTATTGTTGCCGAGCAACTCGAGGTGGTGGATTATCGTTGCTGGGCAACTCGGGATGACTTTATTGGTGTGTTTTGACGGATGAGTTCAGGGGAAAACTCTATTCTAGTGTGTAGTTGAGTTTGGGAAGACTATTTTGATAAATCTGCATTTTGATCTGTTGAAAAATACCACATCCGCATAAACATACATGCTTTGTTCTACTCTGTACAGTTCAATTCTGTTCTGTTTGAATTGTGTTGTTCTGCTCTGTTCTATTTACCTTGTTCTACTGTACTACCTTTGTTGGAACCTCTGTGATACTCTAAATCTGTTTCGTACTGGTTATACAACTATTATCAAATGCTTGCGTCACTATGATTTATATATCACGTTTTGTTATTTGTATTTAAGTTTGGTTATGCGCGGTGCTTGATAACTCACCATTTATCTTACTTTTATCTGTCAGGAAGGCATCTAAATTAGGATATGACAGCGTGCAGGAGCTCAGATTGTTTTGCACTGAGTTAACTACAATTTAATCCTTTGGATTTGTAATCTATTTTGGACTTGTCTTATTTTTCTTTTTATAATCTCGTCAGTATTTGTCAAGTCTAAAACGAAACTACAAAATCATCTAAATCAACTAAAATGAATTTCTAGTTTTCAAGTTAAAACTCTGAAAAGAAATACATTTTTACTATGTTGGTGTAACTCATCCAGATTCAGTTTAAACTTCTAGGCCGGGTTTGGGGTGTTACATGACTAACATTTGTTCTTATACCTAAAGTGGCGAATCTAACCAACCTTAAGAACTTTCGACCAATTAGCCTATGTACAGTACTTTATAAGATCATATCAAAGGCAATGGCGAATCGACTTCAGAAGGTATTAAACATATGTATTGACAAAGCCCAGAGTGATTTTGTTCCAGAAAGATTCACTACGGACAATATTATACTGGTGTATGAATTAATGCATTCTCTAAAACAAAGAAGAATGGGTAAATATGGAAGTCTTACTTTAAAACTCGACATGAGTAAAGTGTATGATAGGATTGAATGGCCTTTTCTGGAAAAAGTTATGCTAAAAATGGGTTTTGCAAATTCTCTTGTGACATTAATCATGCGGTGTGCAACTTCAATTAATTATTCGGTGTGCGTGAATGGAGAGATGGGTGAATGTTTCAAGCCAATGAGGAGGTTATGTCAAGGTGATCCCTTAAGCCCCTACTTATTCTTAATTGTATCATATGAGTAAACATAAGGACATTAATCGATACATGATGCTGCTCAAACAAGCTTCAGAGAATCCGCAACACATGAAAGACCTCAAGCCATTGGTACAGTATTAATTATCGATACATAGTACCTGCTAAATAAAACACAGGCACAGAGTACCTGCTAATAAAACATTGGCACAAAGCCTGTTAAATATACATTGGCTCGAAGCCTGCTAAATACATTGGCACAAAGTCTGCTCACCCTAATGACATGTCATTAGTATCCTAGCTATTCACTAAGTTCATACGGGCTTATTCTGCTTTTCCGAGACATTTCACACTCAACTTTATCCTTCCGAATCATTAATCATCACAACATTAAATTTCATATTATCAAACATGTAGTAAGTTAAACATAAATATTGTAACAAACGTAATACGAACTTACCAAAATACTATAGCTAATGAAACGAGATGACTATTTCCTTCTCCAGTTTATCAACATACTAGTCCTTTTCTAGATCATGCAAGTGTAATAGCCTTGATCGAAGCTTAGAAAGTTCAAAAATGGTGTTTTTCACCGAACATTCGGTGGGGGTGTTAAAATGAATATGATAGCCCATTTGTCATCTTTTGTTTATTTTAATTAATTTATTAATTTACCATTATAACTTTTGTAATTTAAATAAATTTCTTAACCTAACACCATTAAACCGTCCACTATAATAAACAAGGTATATTTACCTTTTAAAACCCTTAATTCATGGTTCCTTAGTCATTTAGTGCTATTAAACTATTAGCGATTGAGTTTTGTAGTTTTTACGATTTAGTCTTTTTTACTTGATTAACTATCTAAATGTTAAAATTTTCTAACTAAATTTTAATAATAATAAATAAATAATAAAATACTAATTCACTAATCGAAATGGTGGTCTTGAAACCACTATTTCTGACACCATTGAAAAACGAGTTGTTACACTATTGGCTTCAACCTTAAATTCCTCTTCCAAGGACCTCTCAAGTCTAAATTCTTTGGGATTTTTTTCGATTAGTAGGGTTGTTGGCAGGGGTGAATCTAGAATTATTTTAGGAGGGGCTAGAATTAAATTATAGAATTTTGAAAGGTCAAAATATAATTTTATCATATATTAGTTTATGATTTCATTATTTTTTAGAAGGACTAAATAGATTTTTTTTTTCATTTTGGAGACAATGTATAGTTTTAGGCTTTTTTACCTAAATAATACAAAAAATAAAATTATTAACTTAAATGGCATGCTCATTAGATTATTTACCAAAATGGTATGGTTTTATTGATTGGTGGCACCGGACTGAAATATAATGATCTAAAGTATTTAGGGATCTGATATGCAAATTTACCATGTTGAGTGATTGTTAAAAAGAAAAAGTGAAAGGGTGCCACCTGACTGTGTGGCGGCATCAAAGCTTAAATGTGGCTAATTGCCTTCTAAGCCCTCTTTATTTATTATTTTATTTTTATTTCCCTTCAACTAACTACATTGTGTTTAAACAAACCCTCAACTTATTTTTATAGTTAAATAAGCTCTTAACCTATTTACACTTTAACATTAACATAAAATCTAAAAAAGGACTTTTATGAATAAAAAGATGTAGACATTGTTAATTTTGACTTTCGCGAATCCATGTAAAATCTGTTTGAAAAAAGAAAATAAACCGAATATTTATCTGGCAATTGGTTTGTAATAATAAGATGTAAGATGTAATCAGGAAGGGACCTTACGTTCTTGTATTTGATGTAGGTTATTATATGTAAAAGAAATTTGCAGTCAAATGGCAATCCTTGAACAACACATTTCTAATACCCTTGCAATTTAAAGCATACAACAGTTTGATGAACAATTTTATGGAAACAACAGTTTCATGCGTTAAATATGCAAGAGTTTGAATTTGTGCAAAAATATTTCTGACTAAAAGTTTTTGTATGCACTTGATTGTAGGTATTTATGGGTTTTTTTTTTTCTGACATAATGTAAAATAAAAATATAAGAATATATTCATTGAACCAAAAACAATATATTTACATATAAATTTAAATAAATTTAAATAAAATTCATGTAAAATGTCGTATGATGATATTCGAATTTAGTATCTATGGTCTAAGAACCTCAACCTTGTTATTTCATTAAAGCTCCCAATAGCTAATTTATATATAATATTAATTTTATTTTTATATAAAAAACTCACGTTAATTTGATATTTATCTAACTTTCTATGTATAATAATTATTTACTTTTTTTATGTCATCTATATATATACTATTAATAAAATTTTTAATTAAGTTGGTGTCACAGGTTAATTGGATGCAAATTTAATTAGAAAATGACTAGTATATCTCTTTATTAAATGACTGTTATTATTATTTTGATGATTTTTTAATTATTTTTTATATATTTATATAATTTCTAAATAAAAAAAACTAAAATTCACAGGTCTAGGGATTAAACCCACTTTATTGGATTTATAAATCAATTCTTTACCATTACACTAATAATAATTTTTTTAGTAAACTTTAAAAAAATTATCTTTTAACGTAAAATGTTTTCTTTCACTAAATTTGTGTATCTATACTATTAGTACAAAATTTTCTCTGACCAAATTTACACATCTATGCTTTTACTATGTCCATCAGTTATAGTGCATATAGTATTGTTTATATGATGTATTTATATGTTTAAATTACATTTTACTAACAATTTAATCTAATTTTTTATTTTAATATCATACACATTTAATCTGTTATTATAATTAATTAGTTTTAAACCATATATTTCATTGTTTATTGATGTTATTTTTAAACACTCATCTGTGTTCTAAATTTGTGGTTTTCACATATATATGCATGTGATAGGATTTTTAGTATTAATAATATTGTTAATTGAGTTGGTGTATTTAGTATTGTTTATCTGATGTATTTATGTGTATAAATTTCATTTTACTTATAATTCTTATTTTTTATTTTAATACCATACATATTTCATGTGTTATTATGATTAATTAGTTCTAAACCATATATTTTATTGTTTATTTTATATTATTTTTAAAGACAAATCTATAATATAAATTCGTGATTTCCATATGTGTGTGCAGTGGCAGAGCTAATTGGGGCTGGCAAGAGCCCTGACCCCTAAAATGAAAAATTTCCATTTAGGCCATTTATAATTTATAAAATTCTAAATTAGTAATGGTAAAATTGTACTTTAGCCCCCTAAAATGATAAAAAATTGATTTAATCCTTTAAAAATTATAAAGATATAGACTATCAAAATAGTGAAATTGTATTTTTACTATCATAAAAATATACAATTTAATTCCGCTGCCAAAAATATTTCTAGCTCCGTCACTGCGTGTGTGATAGGATTTCTAATATTAATAATGTTGTTGATTGAAATGATGTCACAAATTAACTCGACACCAACTTAGGATTGATGACAATATCATGATAAATAATTGCATTCATTTAGTAATATTATTATGATATATTCAAGTGTTTAAATTTCGTTTTATAATTTAATCTAAAATTTTAATATAATACATATTCCATGTGTTATTATTGATAATTAATTCAAATAATATATTTCAATATTTATTACGTGTTATTTTTAAAAAAATTAATATTTTAAATATATTATTTCCACGCTTACATATTTAATAAAATTTTTAATTTTAATTTGGTGTGATTTAATATATTTTTACCAAAACCAGAGTATCCACCTCTGGAATCTAATATTCAGATATTCACTATTGTAAATGGGGAATGAGAAGGGGTAAAGGTGTGCATGAGCCGGGCCGGGCCCATAAAAAAATTTCGGCCCGCTTTCAAGGCCCGGGCCTGGCCCAAAATATGGGCCTAGAAATTTGTCCAAGCCCCGCCCGAGAAAAAAATGGTAGGCCCGACCCGGCCACATTAATTTTTTTTCTTTTTTTATTAAATAAAAAACTTTAAAATATAATAAATCAAAACATTTAAAAACATAAAAACAAATATTAAAACAAAAAAACAAATAAAAAATGAGACTAAAATAATTCTTAAAATAATATATAAATTAAAAATATAATAAAAAGTAATTATATTAAAATTAAAAATTTGAAACAAATTAGAACTAAATTAAAAACCAAATTATATTAACAACAAAAGTTTTACAATATCAAAATACATTAAAAACAAGAAAAAGAGTAAAGTAAAAGTACTAAAGTTACTTAAAATTAAAATAAAAAAATTTTAAAAAAATTTAATATTAAAATCGAGCCGGGCCGGGCCGGGCCTGGGCCAAAAAAATCTTACCCGAGGCCCTGCCCGTTTTCTAAACAGGCCTCTTTTTTTGTTCAAGCCCATTTTTCGGGCCTATATTTTTACCCAAACCCTCCCATTTTTCGGGCGGACCTTCGGGCCGGGTCGGGCCGCTGGCCATGCACACCTCTAAGAAGGGGTGGCTGTAGCGTAATAATAGAAAATGGAAGGGGGTATATTTTGAAAGGAAAGACGCAGGGCAAAAGAAAAAAGGTGAAAAATTTGGTTCGGTTGTATCGCCCACAAAAGCAGTATTACGACTCAGCAGTCCGAGAGTGAGATATAAAATGCACATCACTTCCACTACAGACTACTCCCCATACCAAACACCCCGCCGCAGCAACCATCTACCATCCATCTTCTCATTCTACTCTTTACCTACCAAGATCAAGAAACCTCAACAATCAACAACTACCAACTAGATTTGGATTAAGTCACCCAAAACCAATCAACCAACCAAGCAACCGTGAAGCAAAAAGAATGGACTCTGATTATGGCATTCCCAGAGAACTTTCTGATCTTCAGAAACTCCGATCTCAATACCAACCACAGCTCCCTCCTTGCCTCGAGGTCGCTCCCTTCTTTCTCTTCACTTTCTGCATCTGAATCTCATGTTTTCTTTTTCTTTTTAATTTGTAATCGTTCATCTCGAGATTTTCGCGTTTGTTTATTTTTTTAAAATTAAGTTTCTATTTTTGGCTTTTCTTAGATCTATTCAATTTAATCTCTGCTTTCACACTATTATTGCTATTGCTTAATGCTAATCACGGTTCGTACATCTCTTCTGATTTTTATGATCTTTTGCTTCTGCATGTACGGTGTTTAGATTGACCTGCTGTTACGCGGCTGTAGACTACACTAGACACTCGATTGCGCTCATTTTTCTTATTAACAATTCGTTTTCACATTTCTTCAGGGAACTACTGTCAGGGTTGAGTTTGGTGATACCACTACATCTTTAGACCCGGCTGATGCTCATACCATAGCCCGAGCTTTTCCTCACACTTATGGCAAGCCCTTGGCTCACTTTCTCAGGGCAACTGCCAAAGTACCTGATGCTCAGATTATAACTGAGCATCCAGCTATTAGGTGCTTGTTATATCACACTTCATGATATTTTTTCTCTACTTTTTTCTTTGGGTTCATTTTCATGGCAATAATTCTCCATCCTTTCACCTTTCTGTGGAATTATTGGCATTGATTCATGGTCGTATGCTTCTGTATGTATGTATTTATGTATGCAAGTGTATTTTAATTTGTCTAATGACCAGATCTTCTCGAACAACAGGGTTGGACTTGTCTTTTGTGGGAGACAATCCCCTGGTGGCCATAACGTCGTATGGGGCCTCCACAAAGCTCTCAAAATCCACAACCCTAATAGCACTTTGCTCGGCTTTTTGGGTAAGCTGCACTCAGTTTAAATGGTGTTATACAGTCAATGCCACAAAAAACACATACATGATACAATTATATGAGAGCACACACGTAAAATACACTAGATTTTGGCTCGCCCAAGATGTCGGTGAAAAACAAACTTTGATTGAAATAGTAAAATGAAAACTATAAAGTTCAAATCAATGTGTATTTTTTTTAATAAAGAAGATATAAAAAGATGAACTCTCTCAAATAATATAATTTATTTTGTAAAACAATGTTATTTTTAGTCGTTACCCAACAATCGAGTTGTTACTTGATTGACTACCAACCTAGTCAAGGGCTTAATATACAGTGTGGATGCATAATTATAAGGACTATGGTACATCCACAGTGAGAATTTAAAAAAAGATATTTTTTTGAGAGAAGTTACTCTGATTTTTAGAATTACATGAGAGATAATATATTAGTATTTAAAAAAAAAAGTAAAATACTTGTAAAACAACGTGGGTGAGAAAATGAAAATAGGAAAAATAGGAAGAAAATATGAAATAGGAAAAAATAGGAAGTTATATGTGAACTAAAAATGGGAAATTATATAGTATATATATGTTTACTCTTGTAAATGTCCATAAATGAATGCGCACGCTCACTTGAACTTATGAGTATCTGTTCAAGTAAAATCATTCTATTTTATGTTGTGGTTGATTGTATATTGCACATCTTGTGATTTTCTTATATTTTCTGTTATTCCATTACAATACAATTTATGTTTTTGCTTGCCATTCTCTGTGTGACGGGTGATTCTTTTTCTGCTCCTGCTAACAGGTGGTACTCAAGGTTTATTTGCCCAAAAAATACTAGAGATCAGTGATGATATTCTTTCAACCTACAAAAATCAGGGTATTCTTTTCATGAGGCAATCTTGTGTAAAAAAGCTTTGATTTCATGTTGTTCTATAAAATCTAACATGCTTTGCTATGTTTTTTTGTGTGAGAAGGTGGTTATGATCTCTTAGGACGAACACAAGATCAAATTAGAACAACTGAGCAAGTTAAGGCTGCACTAGCTGCCTGCAATGATTTGAAGTTGGATGGCCTTGTAATTATTGGAGGTGAATTAATTTTTAAGGTTTTTAAGATGTTATTATAAGTTATTAGAAGTTGCGAAGTAAGAGTTTTGTTTTGCTTGTAGGTGTAACATCAAACACAGATGCTGCTCAACTTGCTGAAACATTTGCTGAAGCTAAATGTCCAACAAAGGTAACTTCTATGATTAGATTCTGTATACCATAACAGCTATTTAGGTGCTTCTATCTCTATTTCAATTGGATATTTCTCAATGCGTCTCACGTTTTTAGGTGGTTGGTGTTCCTGTTACACTGAATGGAGACCTCAAGAATCAATTTGTTGAAACCAATGTTGGTTTTGATACTATATGCAAGGTCAATTCCCAACTCATCAGTAATGTCTGCACTGATGCTCTCTCTGCAGAGAAGGTGAGTTGTTTACATCATAAGATAGTATCTCCTTGGTGAATGGTCACATCATAAGATAGCTTTTTATTGTCTTACCCTAGCTGCTTTTGTTGTTTAGTACTATTATTTTATCCGTCTTATGGGAAGGAAGGCATCACATGTTGCCCTGGAATGCACCCTCCAATCTCATCCCAATATGGTCAGTTTTGGCTTGCTAGTTATATCTTTTAGTTACATATGGTACTGGAAATATCTATTTTTCTCTTTAACTTTTGATATATTTTAACAGGTAATTCTTGGTGAAGAAGTGGCTGCATCAAAGCTTACACTTTTTGACATAACAAAGCAAATTTGTGATGCAGTTCAAGCTAGGGCCGAGCAAGGTCAAATAATTCAAGTTCCTTTATTTCATGTTAGAAAGAGCTTAGTTGTCATTGTGTTTTCCTGACCTTGTAAGTATGGACCAGACAAGAACCATGGGGTCATCCTCCTGCCTGAAGGGCTTATAGAGAGCATTCCTGAAGTGTATGCGCTATTGAAGGTAACTAATGTTAAACAGTGACTCCTCTCTAATTCCCTTCACATTCCTCTTGCTCTCAAGGATAGAAGTTTCTTTCTATTTGAAGCTTTGATATATGACATTAATCTGTGGTTATGTTGATGATTTTTACTTCAGGAAATTCACAGTTTGCTCAGGCAAAATGTATCTGCTGATAAAATTTCTTCCCAATTATCACCTTGGGCATCTGCTTTGTTTGAATTTTTGCCACATTTCATAAGGAAACAGGTGCTGATTCTAATTTCCTAGAATTCTTAACGATTAGAAGATATTTGCGCATGGTGTACCGATTAATGAGCTTAATGTGTTATAATTCTTAACGATTAGAAGATATTTGCACATGGTGTACCAATTAATGAGCTTAATGAGTGTTATGTTAAATGTCTCAGCTTCTTCTCCAACCTGAGTCAGACGATTCTGCACAGCTATCACAGGTCACTAGCTTAAGATATAATTACTTTCTTATTAAGAACATAGCCCATCAAATCTTTCAAATAGCTGATATTTGTTCTGTTTTCTTCCAGATTGAGACAGAGAAACTACTGGCGCACCTTGTAGAGAATGAAATTAATAAGCGCCTGGTAGGCAACCTTTTGTTTTTCACCTACCTCTTTGATGTTTTCTTCTTGACATTGAAACAAGCTCTTCAAATCAATAAATGAGTTCTTTTACTTCTCTGTCAACATAACACTTCTCCTCGAGAATACTTTTCAGATAACAAGTTCCTTCCTGCCTTTCAATATTTACCAGAATGTGTAGGAGCATCCCATTGAATCATGTCTTCTTAAACTGTCTAGCCTTTGTGGGTTCTGAATTACAATTCTTTACATGTTTCTGTTGTTGTGGGCAGAAAGCAGGCACTTACAAGGGGAAGAAATTTAATGCTATTTGCCACTTCTTTGGCTATCAAGCTCGTGGATCCTTACCATCAAAATTTGATTGTGACTATGCCTATGTAAGCTATCATTAAAGCATTGTTATGTCACCTTTGCCTTGTTTTATATTCTCCCTTTTTCTTTCAAATTTTTTTCTCCCTTTCTTAATAATGATGCATTTTCACAGGTTCTTGGACATATCTGCTATCATATTCTTGCAGCTGGTCTAAATGGTTATATGGCAACTATAACCAACCTAAAGAATCCTGTGAACAAGTGGCGCTGTGGTGCTGCACCTCTTCCAGTTGAGTTTTTTTTTTTTTTTTTGTTTTGTTTAGTACAATCAATGATATGACAACAAAATAGGAGAACAATCTTCTCTATGAGATACGCCCCTCCCCTCCTTCTCTTGCTTTCTTTTATGCTCCCTGCCATTTTCTTTCATAGCATATTTTCTGTGCAAGGCTTGACTTGGATTGCATTTGGTAAAACTTAGGCAATGATGACTGTGAAGCGCTGGTCTCAAAATCCCAATGCCGCGTCAATTGGAAAACCTGCTATTCATCCAGCTACTGTAGATTTGAAAGGCAAAGCATACGAGTAAGTTTTATTGCTCAAGTTGTAAGTGAAGCGTTGGAGATTCTAGATTTATTGGCACCCATACTAATTTTTGTAAGGCTATAATTGCAGGATGCTGAGACAAAATGCAACAAGGTTTTTGCTGGATGATATCTACAGAAATCCTGGACCCCTCCAGTTTGATGGTCCAGGTGCTGATGCTAAGGCTGTGACATTATGTGTTGAAGACCAGGATTACATGGGCCGCATCAAGAAACTGCAGGAATACCTTGACAAGGTGCGGGATTTTCTGTTGCCTTTGAGTTGTGAATAATTGTTCATTTGGTTTTGTTGCTGTTCAACTGCAATTGCTGTGTTTATAACTTTGTGATACAGTCAGTTACCGTATGCGCACAATGTAATTTTCAGGTCCGTACCATTGTGAAGCCTGGGTGTTCTCAGGAAGTTCTGAAAGCTGCTTTAAGTGTAATGGCTTCTGTGACAGAGGTTCTGTCAGTGATGTCTTCATCGTCATCTGGCGGACAAGCCCTTTGAGAAGAAAGCAGTGATTGTAATGGTGCTCACGTTTTCCTTAATGATCCTAAACTGTTTGTGAGAAACTGATTTTTGAGGTACCCCTGTTTTCATGTTTTCGGGATGGAAGATATTTTATTTTCTGAAAAGAGATAATATATTAATAACAAAACATTAAGTGTCTACACATGTTAACAGTATTCAGCGGCAAGAAGTGGATTTTAAGCGGGCTGATGGAGTCTTAGGGCCAGTTCTTCATTGCTTTTGAGAAGTGCTGTGAAAAAGTACTTTTGAGAAGTGCTTTTGAAAAGTTTGGTTTAAAATTTGAGTGTTTAGCATTGCTGTCAAAAAGTGCTTTTGAGAAATAAAATGTCTATTTTAGACATGTTATTATCAAGTAATAAATATGCATTTAAATAATATTTAAATTAGTTAATATTATTATATTTTAGTAAGAATATAAAAAATTTATTATAACTTATTGTTAATATTTTAATATATAAAATATAAATTTTAAATATTTTAAGCAATAAATATTAATTATTTATAAAATTTAATTAGAATATATAAACTATATTTTAAATATTTAAATATAACTATTAAATATTTGTAATTAATATTTTTAAAAATATTTTTTTATTTTTAATTAATGATTTTAACATATTTGTAATTAAGAATCAAGAAAAAAAAACGAAGAATACTATGTTATTGGAAGGGTGAAAAAGTAATTAATCACTAAAAGTGCTTTTGGGAGAGGAAAAGCTAAAAATTTTAGCTTCTCCTTTTCAGAAGTGCTTTTGAAAAGCACTTCTGAAAAGCTAAAAATTTCAGTCAAAAGCAGCTTGTTCTGCACAGCTTTTCTTCCAGAAGTGCTTTTGAAGCCAGAAGTGCTTTTGAAAAGCAATGAAGAACTAGCCCTTAGTTTAATTCACACTCTTATTAAAATAATGAAAAAGACGTGTTCAAATAGATTTTAAGAGGTTTTTTAATGGGATGGTACGGGAAAATCATATCATAGGGAAACAGAACATCGGATGAATTGTTTGTTTGTTCGTGAATTATTCCTATAACGTTCGGTTTATTAAGTTAAATAAACAGGTAAGAACAAAATTTTTATGACGAACACGAACAGAGGTGTATTCGGTTCATTTATGTTTACGAATAAATTCGTTTATTGATTCGTTTATCACTTGTTTATTTATTAAAGACTTTTTTTTTATAAAAATTTCATTAGTATAAATTAATAAAATTATTTTAGTTTGTAATTTGTTTTCATTTTTAATATAATTATTAATATTTATATTTGACTATTTTATATTTTTATTGTTTTCGTTTATTGTTTATTTGTTTATTTAGTTTGTACTTTTTTTTAAAAGAAAAGTACTTTATGAATATCGCTTCCATTTTTCTTTGTTTTCCACGTATTGTTCAACAGCAAATGCAAAATTTGATATTCTCAAGTCAAATTTGTATACTATTTCTAAATGGAAAGAGAAATTGGAAATTGATGGTAAAAGTACTATGGAGTCCCTTGTATTTTTTTTTTTAACTAAAAGAATAGGTAAATTTATTAATGTATGTCATATCAAAGAGTAAATTGTTAAAATTTCCATCAATTTCTATTGTTAAAAATTGGCCACTTCAGATGCACATATGGCACACCATGTGTAATTGTCTAGATTGATGAAAAAATTCTAATAGAATTTACTTTTTGATCTAATAAATAGGGGTTAATTTGCTTACTTTTTAAGTAAAAGGGCAAAATGCAATTTAACTCTTTGTATAAGGGTCTCCATGATACTTTTACCAAATTTGATTTATATTCTACTTGATTTTATTAAATTTGGCTAGATTTTAATTCAATTTAGTTTTGTATTTAAAAGTTAAAAAAACATAAATATCAAAAGCATTATGTTGTAGGCATTAAAGTTTGGGTTTGATCCTAAGCAAATCCCATTTCTCTTTTTACGATTATAAAAAAAAATAAAAATTTATACAATGCCTAGAACTATCCATAGCCTCTCTTCAACCCTTGAATAGGAGGATAATATGCTTCAACGCACTTAAATCCACATCCTTCTGCATTAACAATAATGTCAGTACCAATCGAGTTTAAGACTTAATTGACAAAATCATGTTTTTTAAAAAGATTACAAGTAGAATCACAAATAATAATTAAAACTAAAATTGCCCTAAAATATAATAAATAAACCTAAAACTAACTTTGTAGGGGACTTAAACCCAAAATAGTTTAGGGAAAATCTCAAACACGGTGGGACTCAAATTAAGATACTCAATGTCCTATGAAAAAAGTGTTTATGGGTCAAGTTAATTCTAGACTAGATTTCAAAAAAAATTCCAGGCTCTAACTTTATGTAGATTATCCAAATTGCCTATTTCACTATTTAAAAATTTTATAAATATATAAAATTTAACACATTTATTTTTTATATTTTTAAAATAGTAAAACTAGTCATATTAGGAGGAGTTGGGGTTGATAAATAGAGACCAAACTCGGCTCGTAAGGGGTTGAACATATTATCCAACCCATAAATACTTCTAGTCCAATGATTTTAGATTTTGTCACAATATTAATAATAATTTATTAACTTATTATGAAAATATATTATATTTAAAGTGAAAAGAATTATAAAATATTTTTAAAAACAATTAATCAAATTCACATGAATAGATGGAATTCAATTTGATTAAATTTTATATTAGAGTTAATTTCAAATCAGATTTTTAAAAGTAATAATAATGATGGTTTTTTTTTTTTAATCTTCCAAAGGGTCGATCATGATATTTACAAGTTGTTTTTTTTCTCTTAATTTTAAATTTAAGGTTTAACTATAAAGTTAATCCTTAAATTTCACCACATTTCCACTTAATTGTCTATTTTTAAAAAAATAATATTTAAATTATCAATTTCATTACCTTCTTATCGATGTATCGTATTTTAAGTTAAAACGAAAAAGAATTAATAGTTTAGATACTAATTTTAACAAAAAAAATTATATACGTAAATAAAAAATAATATAAATTGAAGGTCAATTTTGTATTTAAACCCCTTTTTTTTTTGAAATCTTAAAGTAATTTATTTTTTAGGAAAAACGTCCCTCTCTTTAACTTGCAATTGAGCGTTGGTTGTAAGCTGGTTTGGCTTTACTTGGAGTAACATCTATCACCTTTAAATTAAATGGAATCGATATTCGTTTATTGTTTTCTTCCATTCTGTAATAGCCCAATTTTGGGTCTAGTCGGAACAGTGGTTTCGGGACCACAAAGTCGACACAGAAAAATTTATTTTTATTATATTTTTATGGTCTATAGTTTTATGGAGTGATTTCGTGAAAATTTCGTTTAAAAATTTTGACGTTTGGGCACTCAATTTGGTCAAAAAGACTAAATTGCAAAAAGTGCAAAACTTGAGTTCTATAACCTATAGGTGTCTAATTGTTATGAACTTTTAAATTGGAGGTCCTTAAATGGTAATTAGACCATTGGTTAAGTTGGTGGACAAAAATGGATATGGTTAGGTATATTTTTAAAGTTTTTCATTAAGGGCATTTTAGTAATTTAGTAATTAAATGAATTAAGAAGCTAAATTAAAAGCTAATTTTTGTCCATCTTTCTCCCATGGCTGAAATTCACAAGGGGAAACCATGGCTAGGGTTTCTAGCCTCATTTTTAATGATTTTTATGTTTTTGGAATAATTGTAACATGATCTATCTATTTCTACCTCTAATTTAAGACATAATCAAAGTCTAAAATTTTACCCATTATTGATATTTGTGTATTTTGATGTTTAATGGTAGAAAATGCATGTTGGTTGTTTGATAAACGACTTTAGCTAAGTAATTTTTTATAAAAATGCCTAAAAAGGACTTATTTGTAAAAAAGTTGTAAAATGGGTGTTAAAATGTGAATAAAAGAAAAATGTGGGCTGCTATAAGCATGTATAAAGTTTGTCTAGGCATGGGTATTGAAGAAATTGAGTACATTTCATTTTACGAGCCTAGAGACTAAAATGTAAAAATGTGAAACTTTAAGGGTAAAAATGTAATTTTTGCAATAATGTGATTTTGGGCTGATTTGAATAGTATAACAATTAAATAAGTTAAATGTGATATTATAGATCAAGATAAAACGAGGTTTGAAATTAGAACGGGGGAAAAATAAGTAATTGACGGTTAGGCCCTTTTCATTATTTTTATGCCGAGGTAAGTTCGTATATTTAATAAGCATTAAATTATATATGTATAAATTCTTAATTGAGATAATTGCAGTAAATGTCATATTATTGAAATGAAATGTGAATGCTATTGAATACGATACTACGGAAATGACCGATAGAGATTCGATACAGCAAAAGTCCCAATTGAACCTTAGGAATAAATACGATACAAATGTCATGACATTAAGGTTATTGAGATTACATATAAGACCATATCTGGGATACGACATCGATATGAGACTTCGTGTAAGACCATAGCTGGGCTATTGGGATCAATACGAAATTGCATATAAGACCATATTTGGGATATGGCATTGATACGGTACTGAGTGTACGAGATTCCCGAATATCCTTTAGTATTCCAAGTGGTTCAACGGGAAATTCAATGGGTATGTCAAAGAAGAGAAAGAGCATGTAAGTATTACGAATTTGTACAGGTATGTACATAAGTTTATAAGCATTGACTTCATGATATTGTGAGTTCATGGTTTCCATGAGAATGTTTTTGTGAAAGCCTAGTGATTATTGGTCTATACTTGTGATGGACTAAATACATGGTAAATTTGGTTGGCAATCGTGTAATTGGCTTTCGGGCCAAATTGAGTTATGATATAACATGTTTTATTCACACGAATTTTGATTCATCGGATATGATAAAGAGGAAAGAATGACATAATTGCCTATTAAAATAATTATGAGAAGATATGAACTTTAAACAATTGAAAGATGTTGAAATATATGCTTGAAAAGTGAATACTCATAATTAATGTGCATGTTTATTAGGAGGTTTGAAATGATGGGTTAAATTATGCTTGCAAATTGATAGAGCAAACAATGTGACTGAATAAGTTATAACTGTGGGTTTTTGTGCAATTTATATTATCTTATGTTTATATTATTGGACTTGGTAAATGATTGGTAAGAGTTGCTTGTTATTTTCATACGGACTTACTAGGCTATATAGCTTACCCCCTTCTTTTCCCATGTTTTATAGTGCCATCAAGCTAGCTCGGGTTGGAGATCGCCGGAGATCCTATCACACTATCAAGCTATCATTTTGGGTATTGATGAATTCAAGTATTTTGAGTTATGGTGTGTATAGGGACTTGTTCATTTTGTTATATGCGTCATATGATTTTAGCCAATGTAGTGGCTTGTAATCATCAAAGGCTTGTTTTGCTATTTGGCCATGTAAGTTGACTTATAGTGGCAACATGGTTGAAGCCTAAGTATATTCATATATGTGTCAATGTCTATGGTGATATGATCATGGTATGCTTGGTGAATGTGAAATATTTGGAAATGTGATTTATGGCATGATTGTGTAATGTTTGGAATTGTGACCTATTGATGAGATGAGGAATTTGAGTATAATTTGGTAACTAGATACTAATTGAATGAAGCCTAATGAATGTGAGATTTGTATGTTTGATTTAGGGCTTAATAAATGTAGTGAATATGTTACATAAAGATATAAATTTGATATGTTTTAACCATGAATGTGGATGTTTTGGTTGCCTAAGTATGTATTGGCTTGTGCCTTTGAATTGGGGTAAGTGTATGTATGAATAAGGGTGGCAAATGACTTGGTAAATAACCTTATTATTGTCCACATGGGTAGACACACGGGCGTGTATCTAGGCCGTGTGTGACACACGGTCAGCCTATGGGCGTTTGATCCGGCTGTGTGTCTCCTGCACCTAAATTGTTGCAAAACAGAATGCTCAGTATCGAGCACATGGGCATGAGACACGGTCGTGTGTCTTAGCCATGTGAAGGATACGGCCTCAGGATACCGGCGTGTATCTTGGCCGTGTGACTTCAATTTGTTGTTGGGTGACAAACAGAGAGTTACACGGGTTAGGGAGACGGGCGTGTGTGACCACACGGCCTGCCCACACGGGCATGTACCCCTATTTTAGCAAAAATTCTCTAAGTGTCGTAAAATTTTCTAAAGTTCTCTGTTTAGTCCGAACCGCTTCCAAAGCATGTTTTGGGCCTCGTAGGCTTGTTTTTGGGACGATGTGATTGATTGTTAAAAAGTTTTAATTTGGTGCCAAATTTACAACACGGAATGTATGTTTGCTTGTGTTTATGTCTAGTAATGCCTCGTACCCTATTTCGACATCAAATACGGGTAAGGGGTGTTACACATTCGACCTTCCTCTCTAGGTAAGCCCTTTCCTTTTCAAAAGCATATAAAATCTCATTAAAATCTCCACAAACCAACCAATTTGACTTATGTTCCATCCCTAATCTCCTTAAAATATCCTAAGCCTCACTCCTTCCAAGAGCCTCTGATGCACCATAGAAACCTGTCAATCTCCAATTTTCCCTAATTTCACTATCCTCAATGTCGATGTCAATATGATGTTTGGAGAAACTTCTCAAATTGATCTTTACATCACTTTTCCAACCAAGACTTAACTCTCCTCTCGTTCCTATTGTCGGGACTTCGATACCATAATTAAATCCACATTGTTGTTGAATCCTTTCCATTCAAGAATTATTTAATTTTGTTTCCATAAAGAAAATAATTTGGGGATTATAAATTTTCAGCATATGCTGAAGTCTTCTAATGCCCTTTGGACTCCCCAATCCATGGACGTTCCAACTTAAGATTTTTATTGTGACCGGTCGGCTTGCCTATTGACAGCTGCCGATATCTTGTCTTTAAAGTAATTCTCTCTTTGTTCCTCTTTTCCATCCACAACTATGTGATCTCCTGACCTAAATCTCATTTTCCCTTCTTCGTTCTCTAATGGAATCTCTTCCATATCCTCTACCATGTCTTCTCTCTCTCCATCGCTTTGCTATATTATACCTTTCCCTTTTTCTTGCTGTTTGTCTCCTTTTAAATTAATCCCCGAAGTTTGACTATTAAATCCCAATTCTTGTCGCAAGCCTAGATTATTACGAACATCATCCTTACCATTCCCTCTGTGGGATCATCTTCTGCTAGATCATCACTTCCCAACGGCGAATACCATGCCGTTTTGTCTCTTGGATTCGCCAACCTTTGGCGCAGAAAGCCAATGAACCGACTATGCAATCTTCCCAAAATGTACAAAGCGGCCGTTTCTTGCACAAGTTGAAAAGATCACCTATTAAGGGATATGGACAGAAGCGTTAGCCCGTAATACGGAGAAGCGATGAATACCCTGTTGAGAAGGCTAAGTACGGATTCTAAGCCTCATGAACCTTTTTGGAGAATTTAGATTTGGTTTAGTGACTCATGATTTTTGGGAAAGAAATAAATATAATATAATGAGAATTTTATTGAAGAAAATATGGAGAGAACAAAAGAGTTTTTTTGGGGAAAGAGAGTGTTTACAAGAAAAAGAGATGTCAAATATGTGCCACTCCATCCCCTATTTATAGTACTAGAAATCCTAGTCTATTCCTAATGAAATTCTAAAAGATAAATAATAAATAAATAAAGATAATTAAAGATAAATAAAGATAAATGAATATAAATCCTAAAATTAAATCTAAATAAAAATTCTTAATAATTATCCTAATATAATTGAAATTAAAATAGAGTCTTGTGCTATAAAATCTCTTCTTTTGCATTTTAGTCCTTGGGTCTTCCATGTTTGCATTTTTGGTACCACTTCTCTCTTTCTTTGCATGTTGGCCCATTATATCTTCAAATTTGCACTTTTTGCCCTTAAATTTCCTCTTGCCTCCAATTTAGTCCCTAAAAGATAAAAGACCACAAAATAATCCAAATTAGTAGGATCATACTCAAAATAATCATGCAATTAGCACATAAAATATGTTGTTCTAGAGTATTATCAAATTCCCCCTACTTAGCCCATGCTTGCCCTCAAGTATGGTTCGTATCCACTGTGAAAATTAAATCTTGCCATGGAAGAAATACTACTCCAAAGTTTTATAAAAATTAGAAAAAAATGCATACGAAAAATAAAGAGAACCCTTAGCTTGATTGAAGTAAAATTGAAAAAATGTTCCAATTAACACACACAAAAGTTAGGATCGACTTGGATTATTTCATGAAAATTAGGTAATTTACCAAACCTATCAAGACACCCTATTCGTTTCTACCTTTAGTCCTCACACTTTATTAATATGTCTTTTTTTTCTTTTTTTAATTTAATTTATTTATTTTTACTTAGGAATATATTGAACCTTTTTGCGAAGAGAGATGATGACCAAGCACCTCACCCGGTTATTCTCATTAACACTTTCTTAAAAATTAATTCCGGTTAGCAGAGTTTTACCTAACACGTCACACAACCTTTTGACGTGAAATAGGATGACAACCCAAGCACCCTACCCCAGTTACTCAGCTAGTCATGTCTTAAGCTGCACTCGTAACCACGGAAACATTATTATTATTAAACGAAATTTTAATTTTGGAGGACTTAGGAAAAACAATCAAGTGTCAAAAATAAGTTTTAGTAACTACCTTAATAGTCATGAACATATTTTAAGCATGCAATTGTATTAAGTGTCCTCTTGTATTTAGACTTAATCAAATTTACCAAAATCAAGATAAGGTTAACTCTATTAATCATAATTATTTAAACTAAAAGAAATAAAACAATGGAGATGCAATCAAACAGGCAAAATCATAACTAACTTAGTAGACAAAAATCATGTATGTGGGTCAAACAGTGGGCAAGTCGTGGTCAAATTCTTGGGCATGAAAAGAGGCAGAATAAAAAAATTATATGGACTGAAACGACCAAATCAGCAGCAACAACAAAAATTCAGCATCTAAAACGACAGAAATAATAAGGAATGCTTCCCCCCTACTTAAAACACATAGTCCTCGATGTGGAATAAATAAATAAATAGGTAGAAGAAAAGTTTAGAAGAACTCCCCGTGTAGTATTGTCATTCGCGCATTATGGTAATGAGTTCTCCCTATTGTTGCTTCGGTTTACCTAGACAAAAGAAGAGAATTTTATTAATATCTGAAACAAAATAAAGTAATAAGTAATAAAATAAAATAAAATAAAGTAATGAGTAAGTAAATAATAAATAAAATAAAATAAAAAATAATAAAATAAAATAAAAATAAAGAAAAATAAAAATTGGGTTGACTCCCAATAAGCGCTTGTTTAACGTCGCTAGCTTGACGCCTCAACTAGTATTGGGGTTGTTCTAGCTGAATTCTTTCATTCGTATGGGCTTTAAAATTCTCATTTTTTATCACGCCCATCATATTTGGGTTTAATCGTCCTTGCGCCCCTTTCTTTGGTTTCATATTTTCCTCCAAGGGATTGATCCCTTTTAAGTCGGCAATGGTCTCATCATTCTCCAAAAATATGCATTTGAGATGCTCGGGAAGTGGTTTTAATTTCAGATCTGGTGCCTGCATAATAGAAGGTAGAAGTTTAGTATTAGTAGGAGTCAATAATTTATTAACAGATTCAAAATCATCAAACATCATTTTAGATTTATCTCCATAAGATGACTCAAAAGTTTTTTCTACTGATGAGTCAATTATGTCGACACGGTTTACGTCCAAGACTTCACTTGGGTGACTAATAGTGCCATAAACGTTAAACTTCACGATCTCAACGTCAAACTCCATCGTGAGGGTTCCACTTCATACGTCAATCTTAGTATTTGCAGTATTAAGGAAAGGTCAGCCTAACAAGATTTTTGAAGACCCAGGAGCATTATCCTCCTCCATTTTTATCACATAGAAATCTGCAGGGAAGATAAGCCCATTGAATTTGACTAGTACGTCCTCGAGGACTCCTTCGGGATGCACAATGGACCTGTCTGCCAATTGAATGGTAACACCTGTCTTTGTCAAAAAACCTGCGTTAAGTGATTCATAAATAGAAAAAGACATGACATTTACGGAGGCCCCTAAATCACACATAGCCTTCTTAATTCCTAAATGGCCTATTTTGCATGGTATTGCAAACATGCCCCTATCTTTACATTTCACTGGCATTTTCTGCTGTAACACTGCAGATACATTCTCACCAACACTTACCTTTTCATTACCTATTAGTTTTTGTTTGTTGGTGCAAAGATCTTTGAGGAACTTGGCATACCGCGGAATCTGTCTGATGGCACCCAGTAGTGGTAAATTGATCTCGACATTCCTGAATGTTTCGAGGATCTCCTTGTCTTCTTTGCCCTTTCGACACTGATTTAATCGTCTTGGGAATAGAGGTTGAATTTTCAGCAATTGAGGTTTCGCTCGGACCTATTCGTCACTTTCGGGATTTTTCTGGGCGATTTCTTGGCCAAGATTCCTGCCAGGAATTGGTTCCAGTACCTTTCCACTTCGCAACGTCACTGCATTTGCGTGTTGTCTTGGATTAGGTTCTGTTTGTGACGACAGCTTCCCTTGAGAGTTCAATTTCTCAATTAATATAGTCAATTCTCTTATAGATGCCTCGGTTTTATGTTGAAAATCAAGCATATTAGCTGCTAATTTATTGACCAAAGTTTCTAGAGAATTACCTGAATCTTGTGGCTATTGTGGAACCCGATTTTGGCATGGCTGGTTATATCGTGGGTTGGCCCCATAACTTAAGTTAGGGTGATCCCTCCATCCTGGGTTGTAGGTATTAGCGTAAGGGTTGTATCGCCTTTGTGGTGGCCCAGGGAAATTTCCCACAGCATCTAAATGAGCCATAGTATTATCATTCAAATTGGGACATGCATCAGTTGTATGTTCAGGTGTAGCACATATTCCGCATAACCGGGCTGTTTTTACTTTTTCTGCAATAAGAGAATTCATCATATTAGTAAGTCTGTCAACTTTATCCTCTAAGGTTGAATTACTTAGCTGGTGAACCCTTCTAGAGGGTTCAGGATTGGCTTGAAATTGCTGAGAATTTACAGCCATCGTGGAGATTAAGTCTCTTGCTTGTTGTGGAGTCATGTTGACCAACGCTCCTCCACTCACAGCGTCTACCATATTCATCTCCATGGGTTTTAGGCCTTCATAAAAATACTAGAGCAAACACTGTTCTATTATATCGTGTTGTGGGCAACTTGCAAATAACTTTTTAAATCACTCCCAATAGTCATACAGAGACTCTGCGTCTTTTTGCCTTATACCCACGATTTCTCTTCTTAACTCGGCTGCTCGCGATGCTAGAAAAAACCTGTTGAGAAACAAACGAGACAGATCAGCCCAAGTCATTACAGATCCAAGAGGTAAATAAAATAACTATTCCCTAGTAGAATCTGCTAAGGAAAAAGGGAAAGCACGCAGTTTAATTTGATCCTCAGTTACCCCCTGAGGTTTCATACTAAGGCAAACCATATGGAATTCTTTCAAATGCTTGTGGGGATTTTCGTTCTGTAACCCCCGAAAAGTTGGCAGTAGCTGGATCAAGCCTGACTTTAATTCAAAATCAGTATCCATAGTAGGATACGCGATGCATAGTGGCGGTTATTCTACCGGTGCTTCGGCCAATTGCCGAATTGTCTGAGTCATAGGTTGAGGTGCTAAACTAGGGTTTTCGTCAACCCTAGCGTTAAGCACTTCTTCTGGGGAATCGACTTCGACTTTTTTGCCTTCAAAAGTTTGAGTAGGGTTTTCGTTAACCCTAGACTCTGCTTCGTGTTCGATTCTGATTTTTGGCGGTGGATTTCTTTGAGTCCCAACCACCGCTGATTTTTTTTTCCTTAGCTTTGTTTCCTTGCGATTAGCTCTCGCAGTCTTTTCAATCTCTGAATCAAACGCAAGAGTTCTTGGAGCAGATCTGGTCATAAGAAACAAAAAACAAGGTTAGTACATTACCGATCCCCGGTAACGACGCCAAAATTTGATGTGTCGTTGAGAGCACCAAAAATATCCTATTCCCTATAAAATAGTAAAAATAACAGTAAAGGGAAAGTAGGGTTGAATCCTCAGGGATCGGATTGCACGAATGCTCGTTTCTTGAAATCTTGGACAATTTCTTGGCCAAGAAAACTTGCGTTTCTGAAAAATAGAAAAATAAAATTAAGAATCTGGAAAAATTGAAACAAGATTTAAAGTGAATTGGAATTGCGAAATTAAATAAACTGTAGAAATTAAAAAGAGGAGTATAAAAATAGATAGGGTTGGGAAAAGGGAGTTTTCTTATGTGGTGAGATTCCAGCCTCCGGTTGTCTCATTCCTCCATGGGTTCAATCTTTGGCTTTTAAGTAATCCTTCTCGAGCAGGTTAAGCCAGTTATAATGGAAGAGGATGCCTACGACCACCAACTTCAGGAGTTTAGATTAAGCTTTGGCAGAACCTGACTCTAGCCAATAATCGCTTCTGTGGGATTATCTTCTACTAGATCATCACTTCCCAGCGGCGAATACCATGCCATTTTGTCTCTTGAATTCACCAACCTCTGACATAGAAAGCCAACGAAACGACTGTGCAACCTTCCCAAAATGTACAAAGCGGCCGTTCCTTGTACAAGTTGAAAAGATCACCTATTAAGGGATATGGACGGAAGCGTCAGCCTGTAATACGGAGAAGAGATTAATACCCTGTTAAGAAGGCTAAGTGCGGATTCTAAGCCTCATGAACCTTTTTGGAGAATTGCAACAACCTTCGGCTAGATTAGGTTTAGTGACTCATGATTTTTGGGAAAGAAATAAATATAATATAATGAGAATTTTATTGAAGAAAATATGGAGAGAACAAAAGAGTTTTTTGGGGAAACAGAGTGTTTACAGGAAAAAGAGATGTCAAATATGTGCCACTCTATCCCTTATTTATAGTACTAGAAAACCTAGTCTATTCCTAATGAAATTTTAACGCCCCTTTACCCGAGACCGTCGCTAGAATCGGGCACGAGGCGTTACTGAACTTACCTTACAACTTAATCAAGTTCAAACAATTTATTTTATTTCTCGCAATAAACTGTCCGTTTACGTTAAAGTTGCTAAAAAAATCATATCTCTAGTTACGAAACTCAAAATCAAAATCCATAAATTTTCCCTAAAACTAGACTCATATATCTACTTAATAATTTTTTTATAGAATTTTTGGTCGGGCCAATTAGTACAGTTTATTAGTTAAAGGCTCCCCTGTTTCAGGGTTTGGCTAATCTGATCTCTATGCACTACAAATCAAATTTCTTCTGATACAGAAATCCAATGATTATACCGTTTATTTATCTTAAAAATAGACTCAATAAGGAATCTATACATATATATTATGACTTCTAATTGTTTTTGTACAATTTACGGTGAATTTCTAAAGTCAAAACAAGGGATTCAGAAATCACTTTAACCCTGTTTCACTAAAACTGAAGTATCTCATAAAATACAACTCATTTACCTGTTTTGATTCCTCCATATGAAAATAGACTAAATAAGATTTAATTCTATCTCTCATTCACTATCTAATTCCATTTTTACTATTTTTAGTGATTTTTAAAATCCAAATCATTGCTACTGATCAATATTGTTTTAAAGCTAAATTCACCCATTTTCATGATTTCCATGGAATAACTAGCATTTAGGCATACATAAAACCAAACATGTCTTTGGTTAGCCAATCCAATAGCTAACCATCATCAAGCATTTTCATACCATCCATAAGCCATATCATAATATTATACACTCAAAATGATTGCTATGCTATACATGCCATACTCAAAATGAAGCGTCTAGCTATACCAAAATAATTCTTGATGATAGTGTGTCCGGATCTCCGATGTGCTTTGTGATGCCCGAGATAGCTTGTCAAAACTATAAAAGAGAAGGAAAATAAAGGGGTAAGCATTAATCTTAGTAAGTTTGCAAGTAGATAAATAACAACTTTCATAAGAATTATTTTACTTATCTTTTTCCTTATAAAACATACATGAGCATTATATACTTACCTTTGTTCTTCTATCATTAGCTTATCTTACCTTTTGATGTATAACTCGTCTTACCTTACCTTACCTTGATGTTTTCTTTAAATTTTCCCTTGTTGAACCACTTGGAATACTAAGGATACACGGGTACCTTACCATTGCCACGACTTGTCATGGTCTTACGTGGTATCCTTGCCTTATGAACTCACCAATGCCATACTTTGGCATGGTCTTACATAGGATTTTTGCCTTATAGTAACCTATCAATGCCATGTCTTGACATGGTATCCTTGCCTTAGAACCTTACCAATGGCCATGCCTTGTCATGGGCTTACATGGTATCCTTAAACCTTAATGTCATGACATTCGTATCCTACACATTCCTAAGGTTCAACCGGGACTATCTGAAATTACTTCTCCTTCAATTCATGTTGGAGTCTTCTTTGAATAATTTCATGAAAGAAATATACACATGCTGGAAAATTAACAACAGTAACATAAAATAATAGAAAATTGTATTTATTTACCGCAAACTTACCTCGAAACAAAATACAATCAACTATATCGATTTAGTCCTTTATCTTTTTCTTTCCCTGGTCTACCTCCGTATTTCGTTCTTCTTGATCTATAATAATAAATTTAGCTTATTTAATACTCACATTTATCAAAACAGTCCTTGGCTCAAACTTTGGAAAAATTACACTTTTGCCCCAAAACTTTTGCATATTTACATTTTTGCCCCAAGGCTCGGAAATTAAACTTCATCCTATTTTATTATGTTTTATGACATGCTGATAATTTTTTCCTTCTATGGCAACATCAAATTCTCACTCTAACATGTACTTATGAACATTAGGTATTTTTACTGATTATGTCGTTTTACTCGTTTTCGCTTAAAATCGCTTAGCAAAAGTTGTTTAACATAAATTCAAGCTTCATATTCTATCATAAAACATCAAAATAAACACATTTCACCTATGAGTATTTTTCCAAATACAAACCCTAAGTTAAATTATTGCTAGAATAAGCTTAAGCAAGTTACCGGGACTCCAAAAACGTAAAGAACATTAAAAACGGGGCCTGGAATCACTTACTATAGAGATTGCAAGCTTGAAACAAACCCTAGCTATGGAGAACACCTTGATATTCGTCCTAAGGAAGAAGATGAGCATTTTTTGCCATCTTTTTCCCTTTTTTAATCTTTTAATTATCATATGGCTAAAATACCCTTCATTAAATTTTTTTTGTTATTTCTACCTATGTATATCTTTTTTTGTCCATGAAAATATAATGATTTAATTACCATTTAAGGACCTCTACTTCAATTATACACTTCAATTTAATCCTTTAACATTTAGAACTCATATTTATCAACTTTTGCAATTAGGCACTAATATGCAAATCAGACATGCAATCACTGAAATTTCTGATCGGTACTCTAACACATGCATCTAATCACTCGGTAAATCATAAAATTTAATCGATCTAAACTTTTCTATTTTAGATTCGTGGTTTCACAACCACATTCCATTTAGGCCCTATTTCGGGATGTTACATTTCTCCCCCTTTAGGGATTTTCGTACCTGAAAATCTTACCTGTGAAGAGATTTGGGTACTGTTCTCGCATAGCCTCTTCGGGCCCCCATGTAGCCTCATTTATCACATTTCTATTCCATAATACTTTCACAAGTGCAATACTTTTGTTCCTTAATTGCTTTACCTCTCGAGCTAGAACCTTTATAGGTTCTTCACCGTAAGTCATGTCTGGCTGAATCTCAACCTCTGTCTGAGAAATCACGTGTGACGGATCTGAACAATAACGACGTAGCATAGACACATGAAATATATTATGAATCTTTTCTAGCTCAATCGGCAAAGCTAACCGATATGCTAATGGTCTGACTCTCTCAATCACTTCAAACGGTCCAATAAAACATGGACTTAGTTTGCTTTTCTTACCAAATCTGAGAACTTTCTTCCACGGATACTTTCAAAAACACTTTGTCACCAACTTGATACTCAATCTCTTTTCTCTTCAAATTCACATACGACTTCTGTCTGTCTGAAGCTGCTTTTAAGCAATCTCTGATGACTTTTACTTTCTCTTCGGTTTCTTTGACCAAATCAACTCCGTAAATCTGATTTTCCTTAAGCTCTATCCAATACAAAGGCGTGCGACATTTACGTCCATATAAAGCTTCATAAGGTGCCATATTTAAACTCGACTGATAACTATTATTGTAGGAAAATTCTACTAATGGTAAGTTTTTTTCCCAACTACCTTGGAATTCTAATACACAGCATCTAAGCATATCTTCAAGTACTTGGATAACTCTTTCTGACTGACCATAGGTCTGAGGATGGAAAGCTGTACTAAAACTCAACTTTGTGCCCAAATCTTCCTGTAACTTCTTCCAAAACCGTGAAGTAAATCTCGGATCTCTGTCTGAAATAATCGATAATGGCACTCCGTGTAATCTGACTATCTCTGAAATATACAACTCGGTCAACTTGTCAAGTGAATAATCCATATGAACGGGGATAAAATGAGCCGACTTCGTTAACTTATCAATCACAACCCATACTATATTTTTCTTTCTCGGTGCCAATGGCAATCCTGTTACAAAATCCATAGTAACTCGGTCCCATTTCCACTCAGGAACTAGCACAGGCTGCAATAAACCTGAAGGTACCTGATGTTCGGCTTTTAGTTGCTGATAGATTAAGCATCTAGAAACAAACTCTGAAATATCCCTTTTCATTCCTGTCCACCAGTACATTTTCTTCAAATCATTATACAGCTTTGTACTACCTGGATGAATAGATAAGGAACTACTATGTGCTTCCTGTAAAATCTTTCGAATAAGCTCATCATTCTTTAGTACACATACCCTGTCTCTGAACATCAAACAACCGTTAGAATTGATCTGAAAATCTGACACTATATTTGACCCACACTGAGCTCTTTTGGCTAGCAACTCATTGTCATTTTTCTGAGCTTCACAAATTTCTTCAAGAAACATTGGTTTAGCTCTCAACTCAGCTAAGATAAAACCATCATCTGATAAGGCTAGACTAGTATTCAAAGCTCTTAATACAAACAAAGATTTCCTACTTAAAGCATCAGCAACAACGTTTGCCTTACCTGGGTGATAATCGATCACTAGTTCATAATCTTTAATCAACTCTAGCCATCTTCTTTGCCTTAAATTCAAATATTTTTGAGTCGTCAAATATTTCAAACTTTTGTGATCAGTGAATATTCGACATTTCTCACCGTACAGATGATGTCTCCAGATTTTCAGCGCAAAGACAATTGCAGCTAGCTTTAAATCATGTGTTGGATAGTTTTTCTCATGTGGCTTTAGTTGTCTAGAGGCATACGTAATTACCTTTCCTTCCTGCATAAGTACACAACCAAGTCCATTCAAGGACACATCACTGTAAATCACAAACTCCTTACTTGGTTCTGGTTGTACTAAAACAGGAGCTTCAGTCAACAATGTCTTTAACTTGTCGAAACTCTGTTGGCACTTCTCAGTCCATTCAAACTTGACATCCTTTCGTAGCAATCTTGTCAGTGGAGTAGCTATCATGGAAAATCCCTCTACAAATCTTCTATAATATCCGGCAAGACCAAGAAAACTTCTAACTTCTGATACATTTTTAGGAGGCTTCCAATCAACAATGGCTGAAATCTTGCTCGGATCAACCTTGATACCTTCACCTGAGACAATATGTCCAAGAAAACCAACCTTTCGTAACCAGAATTCATTTTTGCTGAACTTGGCATACAACTGATTATCTCTCAGAATTTGCAAAACTGTTCTTAAATACTCTACATGCTCAGTTTTATCATGAGAATAAATCAAAATATCATCAATGAACACAATTAGAAACTTGTCCAAGTACAGTCTGAAAATTCGGTTCACTAAGTCGATGAAAATGGTAGGAGCATTAGTCAAGCTGAATGGCATCACAAGGAACTCATAATGACCATACCTAGTCCGAAAAGCAGTCTTCGAAATATCTGAATCTTTAACTCACAACTGATAATATCCGGATTTCAAATCGATCTTGGAGAACACAGTGGCTCCCTTTAATTGATCAATGAAATCATCAATTCTAGGTAGTGGATACTTGTTCTTTACTGTTACCTTGTTAAGCTGCCAATAATCTATGCACAATCTCATCGATCTATCTTTCTTCTTCACAGATAACACTGGTGCACCCCATGGTGAACTACTGGGTCTTGCAAAGCCTTTATCTGTTAATTCCTGCAACTGAGTTTTCAATTCTTTCAATTCCAACGGGGCCATTCTATAAGGAGCAATAGAAATAGGTGTGGTACCTGGAGTCAACTCAATTCCAAACTCAACTTCTCTAACAGGAGGTAAACCTGGTAGTTCTTCCGGAAACACATCGGGAAACTCACATACCACAGGTACTGATTCAATTTTCAATTCTGGATCCTTAATGTTCAACACAAAAGCAAGATAAGCCTCATACCCTTTTCTCAAACATTTTTGAGCAGACATAATAGAAATCATGGCAAATGAACTATCTGGCTCTTTTGAATTAACCCGAAGAATTTTCCCATTTTCACATTTCAACTCAATAAATTTCTTTCCACAATTCACTATCACATCATGTGTAGTCAACCAATCCATACCAAGAATCGCATCAAATTCGTCAAACGGCAATAGCATGAGATCGGCCGGGAAACAGTGACCTCTAATTATCAAAGGGCAATTTCTACATACTTTATCTACTAGTACATGCTTGCCTAATGGATTTGATACTTTAATCACAAATTCTGTAGATTCTATAGGCATACTCATATTAGGCATCAAGTTCATGCAAACATATGAATGGGTCGAACCCGGATCAATTAAAGCAACAACTCTAGTATCATGAAGAGAAAATGTACCCGTAATCACATCGGGGGAGGATGCCTCTTCACGTGCACGAATAGCATAGGTTCTCGCAGGTGCTCTAACATCTGGCCTCATTGCCAAATCTCTAGATGCACCTCTATTACTTGCCCCAGCTCTCGAATTTCTCGGTGGTTGCCTCTAACAGGAGCGTTACCTGATCTTTCACTCGGTATCACTTCTCTTTTAATCATCTCGGGACATTCTCGAATAAAATGGTCTGGTGCACCACATCTGAAACAACCTATCTCAGTTGCTCGACACTGATGTCGACCACATCGAGGGCACTCTGGTCTATCAGGCTGAACACTGCCAACACTTGCAATCGAAGTGGTCTGAGCTCTCGGACTCATAAATCTTCTGCCTCTGTTTTTGGCGAATATCCGGTGAAAAATTAGATCTAGTAGAGAACTCTCTAGGCCTCTTGGATGTAGACTGAAATGACTTGCTAATTGGTCTTTTCCTGGTGTCTTGCGTCTCAATTTCAACTTTGCCCTTTTTTTTTAATAGCTCCTCTGCCTTACAGGCTCTCTCAACTAGGACAACAAATTCCTTTATTTCCAGAACACCAACCGACAATCGTATATCATCATTAAGCCCATCCTCAAATCATCTACACATAATAGCCTCTGTAGACACACACTCTCGAGTATAGTTGCTGAGTCTAACAAACTCGCGTTCATATTCAGTCACTGTCATATTACCCTGTTTCAACTCTAGAAACTCTTTTATTTTCTGGTCGACAAATCTCTGACTGATGTACTTTTTACGGAATTCCTCCTGAAAGAAATCCCAAGTGACTCTCTCTTTCCGCACAACTGATACAAGTGTCTTCCACCAATGGTAGGCCGAATCTCTAAGAAGTGATACAACACATTTCATACATTCCTCAGTGTGTAGAATAACTCATCAAAGACTCTGATAGTATTCTCGAGCCAAAATTCTGCCTTTTTCGTATCATCATCTTTTGTAGCTCGAAACTCTTCGGCTCCTTATTTTCTGAGTTTATTAACTGGTGGCTTTTCTCTTATAGTCGTACCTGTGATTGGAGAAGCTACATGGGTGGTTTGAGGATCATGAGGGGGTGGAGGTCTAACAGCTGGATTCGTACGAACGAACTTGGCAAACCATTCATTCATAGCTTGGAAGAAGGCTACTCGAGCCCCTCCTCCCTGACTAACTGTAGCGGGCCTTTCATTACGATCTGGTGGAGTTGTCCCTTCTGCGGGAGCAGGCGCGTTACTCTCTACCTCATCTACACTAACTTGCTCGGGATCCATAACTATATAAAAAAAATTTCAAAATCATCAGGAGCCGTCACACTATCAACATATAAGTATGGCATGTATAGCCAGGCTCTTACTCATACTAAATATTTTGAGAATCGACTAAACTTAAGCTCTGATACCAATAAATATAACGCCCCCTTACCCAAGACCGTCGCCGAAATCGAGCACGAGGCGTTACTAAACTTACCTTTCAACTTAATCAAGTTCAAACAATTTATTTTATTTCCCGCAATAAACTGTCCGTCTGCGTTAAATTTGCTAAAAAAAATCATATCTCGAGTTACCAAACTTGAAATTGAAATTCGTAAATTTTTCCTGAAACTAGACTCATATATCTACTTACTAATTTTTTTATAGAATTTTTGGTTGGGCCAATTAGTACAGTTTATTAGTTAAATTCTCCCCTGTTTCAGGGGTTGGCTAATCTGACCTCTGTGTACTTCAAATCAAATTTCTTCCTATAAATAAATCCAATGATTATGACATTTATTTCTCTTAAAAAATACTAAATAAGGAATCTATACATATATAGTATGACTTCTAAATTTTTTTGTACAATTTATGGTGAATTTCTAAAGTTAGAATAGGAGATTCAAAAATCACTCTGACCCTGTTTCACTAAAACTAAAGTATCTCATAAAATACAACTCATTTACCTGTTTTGATTCCTCCATATGAAAATAGACTCAATAAAATTTAATTATATCTCTAATTCACTATCTAAGTCCATTTTTACTATTTTTAGTGATTTTTCAAATCCACGTCATTGCTATTGATCAATACTGTTTTAAAGCTAAATTCACCCTTTTTCATGATTTCCATGGAATAACTAGCATTTAGGCATACATAAAACCAAACATGTCTTTGATTAGCCAATCCAATAGCTAACCATCATCAAGTATTTTCATACCATACATAAGCCATATCATAATATTATACACTCAAAATGATTGCTATGCTATACATGCCATACTCAAAATGAAGCGTCTAGCTATACCAAAATAATTCTTGATGATAGTGTGTCTGGATCTCCGACGTGCTTTATGATCCCCGAGATAGCTTGTCAAAACTATAAAAGAGAAGGAAAATAAAGGGGTAAGCATTAAGCTTAGTAAGTTTGAAAGCAGATAAATAACAACTTTCATAAGAATTATTTTACTTATCTTTTTCCATATCAAACATACATGAGCATTATATACTTACCTTTGTTCTTCTATCATTAGCTTATCTTACCTTTTGATGTATAACTCGTCTTACCTTACCTTACCTTGATGTTCTTTTAAATTTTCCCCCATTGAACCGCTTGGAATACTAAGGATACACGGGTACCTTACCATTGCCATGACTTGTCATGGTCTTACGTGGTATCCTTGCCTTATGAACTCACCAATGCCATGCTTTGGCATGGTCTTACATGAGACCTTTGCCTTATAGTAACTTATTAATGCCATGTCTTGACATGGTATCCTTGCCTTAGAACCTTACCAATGGCCATGCCTTGGCACGAGCTTACATGGTATCCTTAAACCCTAATGTCATGACATTCGTATCCTACACATTCCTAAGGTTCAACCGGGACTATCTAAAATTACTTCTCCTTCAATTCATATTGGAGTCTTCTTTGAATAATTTCATGAAGTAAATATACACATGCTGGAAAATTAACAACAGTAACATAAAATAATAGAAAATTGTATTTATTTACCGCAAACTTACCTCGAAACAAAATACAATCAACTATATCGATTTAGTCCTCTCTATTTTTCTTTCCTCGGTCTATCTCCGTATTTCGTTCTTCTTGATCTATAATAATAAATTTAGCTTATTTAATACTCACATTTATCAAAACAGTCCTTGACACAAACTTTGGCAAAATTACACTTTTGCCCCAAAACTTTTACATATTTACACTTTTGCCCCAAGGCTCGGAAATTAAACTTCATCCTATTCTCTTATGTTTTATGACATGCTGATCATTTTTTCCTTCTATGGTAACATCAAATTCTCACTTTAACATGTACTTATGAATATTAGGTATTTTTATCGATTATGTCGTTTTACTCGTTTTCGCTTAAAATCACTTAGAAAAAGTTGTTTAACATAAATTAAAGCTTCATATTCTATCATAAAACATCAAAATAAACACATTTAACCTATGGGTATTTTTCCAAATACAAACCTTAAGTTAAATTATTGCTAGAATAAGCTTAAGCAAGTTACCGGGACTCCAAAAACGTAAAGAACATTAAAAACGGGGCTTGGAATCACTTACTATGGAGCTTGGAAGCTTGAAACAAGCCCGCTATGGAGAACCCCTTGATATTCGTCCTAAGGAAGAAGATGAGCATTTTTTGCCATCTTTTTCCCTTTTTTAATCTTTTAATTATCATATGACTAAAATACCCTTCATTAAATTTTTTTTTGTTATTTCTACCTATGTATATCTTTTTTTGTCCATGAAAATATAATGATTTAATTACCATTTAAGGACCTCTATTTCAATTATGCACTTCAATTTAATCCTTTAACATTTAGAACTCATATTTATCAACTTTTACAGTTGGGCCCTAATATGCAAATCGGACATGCAATCACTGAAATTTCTGATCGGTACTCTAAATCATAAAATTTAATCGAACTAAACTTTTCTATTTCGGATTCATGGTTTCGCAACCACTAATCCGTTTAGGCCCTATTTCGGGATGTTACAGAAATTCTAAAAGATAAATAATAAATAAATAAAGATAATTAAAGATAAATAAAGATAAATGAAAATAAATCCTAAAAGTAAATCTAAATAAAAATCCTTAGTAATTATCCTAATATAATTGAAATTAAAATAGAGTCTTGTGCTATAAAATCTCTTCTTTTGCATTTTAGTCCTTGGGTCTTCTATGTTTGCATTTTGGCACCACTTCTCTCTTTCTTTGCATGTTGGCCCATTATATCTTCAAATTTGCACTTTTTACCCTTAAATTTTCTCTTGCCTCCAATTTAGTCCCTAAAAGATAAAAGACACAAAATAATCCAAATTAGTAGCATCATACTCAAAATAATCATACAATTAGCACATAAAATATGTCGTTCTAGAGTATTATCACCTCTTCCAAAAATACTTCCTATATTATCTTCCCTTAGCCAAGCGCTTGGAGTAATGCTCGCCCTCCTAGGCTGTGCCCTAAGTGAAACATCCCATCTATACTCCACTTCTTTCAATCCTATATTAATCCTTTTTTGGCAAAATTTGTCTCCATGTCCCAAAAATCCACAAAGAAAACAAAATAAAGATAATTTTTTGTAGCAAAATCTCACAAATATCAGATTTGAATGGGGGATCAAAATATTCTTTTTCCTCTTGAGCCGATTTCTAATATCAATTTGAACTCTAATTCGTATGAAATTTCTAAAACCTTGATTAAGTTGTTTTGTATCATGTTCCAAAAATTTACCAATAAAATTTCCCAATAA
Organism: Gossypium anomalum; assembly: GCA_025698475.1. Taxonomy (NCBI): domain Eukaryota; kingdom Viridiplantae; phylum Streptophyta; class Magnoliopsida; order Malvales; family Malvaceae; genus Gossypium; species Gossypium anomalum. The sequence continues at coordinate 35,266,102 of CM046958.1, read as the reverse complement.
TTGTGCCACATGATCAGTAAAGAAACCTGGTGGAAGATTATGAATTTGCACCCAAAAAAAAAAAAACTAATGGAATAGAACTTGGATCCTCACCAATTTTTAATTTGTAGAGGATAAGGAGATGATTATTGAAAGTCCAAGGTGTTCCATTTATCACCCGTTCCAGATCAACCTCATAGAAAAATCTGAACAAATACCTTTTTTCTCCAATTTTAGAGATTTGAATTCCTCCCAGTGAGTGCCATAAATTAGCCATCGTGTTTTTCATGGCTAAGAAATTGACCACACTAGTTGTAAGGGCACATTCAACTAAACATAGATCATATACTGTTTGTTGCGATCCTTCCTCTACTGCGAATGGAGCCCTTAGTCTTCTTCCTCATCAAGACTCAAATTTTCCAAATCCTTATCCACTAATGCCATATCAATCCGTGCGCTAGCTTTTCCAATCGAATAGAGAACCTGAATTTTTTTCGGCAAAATAAAAGAACACTAAAACCCTTATCGAAAAGCTCAATCATAACCCTAGACTTTTGCTAGACGGGAGAACGTACCACTTATTGGGCAGACTCGAATTTTTATCATTCAACTTTTAGGTTGGTCATTGAAAAGAAATTAAGTGTAAAAAGGTAGAAATTAAAGAATGCATTAAAATTTATTAAATTGTACATTCCGAATATTTTAAATTACTTTTTTTTAATCTTAAAATCTTAAAATTTAAATATCAAAATTATTTAAATAAATGATTGAAATTTATTATCCTTTTTGTTCTCATAATGTTGAAATTAATTAATTTAATTTTTAAAGTTTTAAATTATTTTATGTTTTAAAAAATCTTTAACAAAATTAGCTCAAGTAAATTATATTTAATAATTGTCTAAAAAACTTAAATATCTTTTAATTACATAATCTCGAATATTCCATACTAAACTAAAAGTAAAAAAAAAAATCATAGCAAATAATTGCATCTTTTTCGTTATTTTGGGTTTTGTTCGGCATGGAAGTTAAAATTAATTAGTTAAATTAAATGTAAAGATTTTTTCTTTTGCTTTTTGTTTAGCAGGAAAGATTCAAGATAATATAGTTAAAATAAATTTGAGTTTTGTAGACAATTATTAAAGATGAGTTATTTGATTTGATTTTAATTCGAAAATATAAAATAAAATTTTAAATTTTAGAAGGAGATTAAATTAATTAATTTCAGTACTATACTAAGAAATCGATTTACACTATTAATGGAAAATTTTTTAACAATTTTTTTAATTAATTTTAATGTTTTGGGATTTAAAATTTCAATGTTGAAAATAAAATAAATTTAGAACTTTTGATAATGGGGTAAACAAGTACAATATGATAATTTTTTAATGCGTACTATTTTATTGTAATCCTTAATGTTTTGTTTATCTCGATCAATATTTAAAAAAAAAGATATTTTTTTTGGGTTACTAAAATGAAAGCGACCTAAAGTTGGGTGACCAAAATGGAAGCGTAAACATGATGTGGTGTGTACAGTCAACCAACGTTAGAGATTTAATTCTTGGATGACTAAAATGAAAGCGCTCTAAAAATTAGGTGATTAAATTGTAAGAATTTCTTTTTGAGTGATAAAAATGAAAGCGCCTTGAAAGTTAGGTGACCAATTGGATAATTTACACTTAAAACTAACATTTTTCACCAATTGTCTATTTTGGTCAAAGTTGTAACGGTCGGTTGATCTTCCGATATTTTAAGTTGGTCCAATTAATATGGTTTAATAACTTTAATAAATTAATAAAATAAGCCTTAGCCATCATTGGCATTGTTGTTAGGGTAGGAGGACATGAGTTCGAGTGCCTTGAGGTGCGTTTGTCCTAAAGTGCATTTATTTTTCTATTTAAAGGTTGAAGAATAATGTTATGAATAGTTTTAAACATTGTATAAAAAAATAAACTAATAATTACAATGTTCATATTTTTCATTAATTTTTAAAAATACATATTAAAAAAAAGAAAAACAAAAAATGGTTTTTTTATTTTTTCATTTTTAATCATTTTTCTTGATTTTTGATTTTTTCCAATTCAAAATGTTTTTAGTTATTTTCGATTATATGTCATTGATTTAATTCAGCAGTTCAATTCAATTCCAATAATAATATTTTTAAAAAATAAGAAATATTTAGTTTGAAATAAATGAAAATACAATTATAATTAACAAAAAAATCTTACCATCAAGTTTAAGTCAAGTGTCTCATCTTTGATTATATATAAAAGCTCAGTCGGTAAAAAATTTGACTCTTAATTTAACTGCGCTAGTTATAAACAATAAGTTTAAGGGTAAAAAACACTCTAAGCAAAAAGATAAAAAAAATCAATGGTCCCTAAAAGAAATTATTTTACTAAGCCTTCTATGATAAAAAAAAAATCAATCAAAACCTTTCGTTAATAAAAATTGTCGTTGATCAATTTGACCATTAATAATCATTAATATGATTGACAGACACATGAATGCTATATAAATAGTATGTTGATGCAATTAGATCAATATATATATATATAAATAAAATTTTAAAAAATATTTAAATTTTCATAAAAATTACTAAAAATGCACACAAAATAAACTTGGGCAAAAAGACATCCATGTTCATTTAAATCTAGACACCTGTATGTTTAGGTTCATTCGAAAAATATTGTAAAAAGATAAATAATTATAAATAAATAATAATTATTATTTAAAATTCTAAAATAAATCATAAAAGTATTAAAAACAATATTTTAAAAATATTTAAAATATTTAAAAATTATCAAAATCACCGAATACAGACAGTAAGATAAAAATATCATGGGATATTAAGGTAAATATATATGTATGCATTCAAATTTTCAAAAAAATAATTTCTTTCCATCTTCACCCCTCTTTATGTTAGTCCGTTTGCACCCTTATCCATTAATATGAGTTTTGTGTTCTTTTTTAGCAAGTTTTAAAATTTTTATAACAAAACAAAGTAGGGGTATATAGGGGAACATAGACAAAATTTAGATAAATTTTTTTATAAATTTTGTTAGCTTGAATGTACAAAGCTTTTGATATAACAACATTTAAGATAAATTTTATATAATATATCTTTTTAAGTTATTTGATGAAAATATGGTTGAAAATTTTATCAAACATTTTCAAAGACTTGCAATATATTCAAAAATATGTTTTAAATGTGTTTTAAATTATCTAAATATTTTTGAGTCAATTACAAGGTGGTCTAAGATGTTTAAAATGTTTTTGAGGTACTTTGGTAGTTAAGTCTCGAGACATGAAAATTCATATGCAAAATTTTTGCTTTAGGGGCAGCATGTCTAGAGACATGTGTTGCATGTTTAGAGATATTGACCTGTAAGTCTCGGGACATAGCTTGCAAACGACTATTTTTTAGCCATGTCTCAAGACATATAACTTGCAAACGACTATTTTTTAGCCATGTCTCAAGACATCTTGGCAAGCCTCGGGACCTGGGTTGCAAGGACAATTTTTAAACCTGGAATTAATGCTTCCAACTACTAAAATTCATCTCTACGACCGTAAACGTCCACAAAATTATTCATTAGTATAAATACAAGTTAAAGACACATCAAAACACAAGAGAGATATCTAAGCATCAAGCACAAGACAAAAATATTCAAACTTCATTCCTTCATTTCTCTTGTAAATATTCTCTAAGAACTTATTGCTAGTCCTTTTATCATTCTCATTGCATTTCTTTAAGAACTTAAGTTTGTAAATCATACCTTGTGGAGGTATCTTTGTTTACTCTATTTCATATCACCAATTGTAAATTTTTAGGATTTTTATAAAAATAAATTAAATATAAGTTGACATGGCATGTTGGTTTTTAAGTGTAACATAGTCAAACCAATCAATTGTGGTTTTCGTTGACGGAAGGGCCTAATTTTTTTGTCACTAAGAGCTCAATAGGTTGAAATTTTTTAAAAGGCTTGATTTTTTTTATTGAGGGGCTTTTTGACCCTTAAACCCAAATAATATATATTATATTATATTATATTATATTATCCTTAGTTTTGTGAGATTACTAACATCGAGAACTAAAAAAAATTCTCATTAGTTTGGAATGTTGGTAATTGCTTTGCCTTTCACACCAAAAGTGTAACACCCTAACCCGTGTACGTCGCCAGAACAGGGTTATGGAGTATTACTAGAACTTTCAGAGCATTTTCAGATCATTTACAACAATTACTATTCACTTTCTAAAATTATTCATAACGTGCCTTAAATAGACCTTCGAGGCCCAATATGAACATTAAATTCAAGTAGGGACTTAATCGGGAACCCTAAGAATTTTCGTGAAATTTTCAAAATTTTTCCAAGGTGCAAGGCTCATACGCTCGTGTGACCCTGGGACACGCTCGTGCTACAGGTCGTGTTTGACCTCGTGTAACTCTCTGACTTGTGCACATGGCCATGCCACACGCCCGTGTGCTAGGCCGTGTGGTTAATTAAATTCTTTTGAAATTAGGTGCAGGTTTCACACGGCCAAGACACATGCCTGTGTTCTAGGCTGTGTAGCACACATGGCTGAGACACATGCCCGTGTCTCTGCTCGTGTGCTTAATTCTGAACATTCTATTTTCTCAAATCTAAGATGCAGGGGACACACGGCCTAACCACACGCCCATGTACCAGGCTGTGTGTGACACATGGTCTAGACACACACCTGTGTATCTGCCCATGTGGACAAAATATAGCCACTTCTAGCTTCATTTCTCACCCAAAATTTTTACCAAATTTCCTGCACCAACTTACATCGAATTGCCAACCAATCCAAGCATTGAATTCAAGCAATTTATAATATCTAACATGATATATTGTTACATGCATTCATACTTTTAATCTTATCTTTTATAAGCATACTCATTTAACCTTTCTCAATCAATCAATAATAAACAATTATGTTATCTCCATAAAATAAACTTAAATACATATATATATATACATGTACCAAAACATAATCATCACTAGCCATTCTAATGGCTAGATTACAATAATCATTTACATTTACTTGCCAATATGATCAATATAACCTATACATGCCATTGTAACCATAATTGCTTTACCATATTGTACCGACATGGGCCGATGGATAGTGTGGGTGATCTTTGCCAAGCTTCCAATTCGACGAGCTTCCGATTTACTCTAAAACAGGGAAATAAAACTAAGTAAGCATAAAATGCTTAGTAAGTTCGTATAACATGAAACTTAACTTACCATTCATTCTATTTCGAGGTAACTATGTAAGGCATATTCAATCAATTTGACCTCAAGCCCTACACACATCCTCATTCCCCTTGTTAGTCATATATTCCATAATAACATCAAAACATATATGTGCTCAACAACAATCAAGTTTCCAAGCACATATGCTTTCCTCAGCATGTATTCATTCAACATGCATAATTCATCTCATTATTACAAGTATAATCTCATAATAGTTCATTTCAAGTTCAGATCTTTTCATATCAGAACTTTACTCATATTACTCGGAATATCAAGGTCACGATTAATACACTCAGGTGTATAAGTCCATAGTCAAGAATGAACATATATTAATCAAATAAAGTCCATGTACAAATATCATCATCTCATGTTTTCATATATCATTTGTCATGTATCATCATTTTCCTGTATTTCAGACGGATACGTGTAATAACTCATTTTATCATTCATATCTTCTCATGACTGGAATTGTCATCCGTTGAATTTATTCAAAATATCAATGGATAAGCAGGTAGTACAATCGAGGTGTACGAATCATGATCCGTCAATTCGTGTCTAAGGTACCCATAAGGTAATATATTAGAGAGTACACTCTCGAGCCACACATGTATACAACAAGATTACCAGTCTAGGCTAAATCCTTTTTATGACATATGCTCTAAAGAGCTTGATCTGGATTACCTGTTAGGGCTAAATCCAATCTATAACATATGCTCGAGAGGACTTATATCAAGATTACCTGTCCGGGCTAAATCCTTTCTGTAATGAGGTCAATAGGAATACTCATTCGAGCTAAATCCGTCAGCAACAGATGCATGACCCCATTCATTTTGGGAAATCACATATCCATCGATTTTCCATTTATTCAATCAGGATTTAGACATTTTTCTCTAGCATTATCGGGCATGTGATTATTTCATACATCCATAACATTCATATAATTCAAATAAACACATTCCACATTCATTTCAAGCATATAAGTAACATTCTCATCATTTATCCTTTATCATCTATCGGGCATTATCATATAATTTAAACATTTTTATTTATCGGGCTTGATTGGATATGTAATCATTTCACATATTTAGGACATTTATACAATTTACAAAAACGCAATCAATGCAAGCATGCAATTAAACACAATTTAGTTACACGAACTCACCTCGACAATGTTTGTGTACGTAAAATCTACTAATTCGACATTTTCCTCTTTCCTCGTTCTAGCTTCGAATTTGGTCTATCCGGATCTATACGAGTAAATTTTACATCAATTTATCACATTTCATATTCAAGTGGGCTCAATTTACAACCTAGGCAAAATTACCATTTTGCCCCTAACTTTTCCATTAATTCCCATTTCGTCCTTAGGCTCGGAAAATGAAATTTACGTAATTTACTCCCTATTCCAAGCCTAACCATTACAGCACATATATTCTACAAAATTCAGAATTTTTCTTCAATTTTCACAAATTTATATTTTAGTCCCTAAATCATGTTTTCATCAAAAATCACGTTGTAAAAGTTGTTTATCTATCAACAACCTTTCATTTTCTACCATAAATTTCAAATTTTCAGTATATACATCCATGACCTAATTTCCATACTTTGATAACTCTTCAAATTGATCCCTCAATTAGATAGATTAAGTTATTCCAGTTTCAAAAATATCAAAATTATTAAAAACGGGACAAGAAAACTTACCCAATTTGGCCAATAAAGTTTCTTCTCTCTCTCCTAAGGTTTGATTTTTATTTCTTTTTAATAATTTATCATCTTTTAATAATTTTGATTTCCAATTTAGTCCTTAGCCTTTTTATAATTTTCCATGGATGAATCATCCAAAAATATCTACTAACTTTTTATTAATGGTCTAATTACCATATAAGGACCTCTAGTTTTGAATTCCATAGCTATTTGATCCTTCTAGCTACTAGAATTCAACTTTTGCATTTTATGGAATTTATCTTTCTTGTAATTAAGCACATAATAAGCAAAATTTTCTTATCAAAATTTTCAAATGACATTTCTATTATAATATAGATCATATAATAAAATAAAATAAATTTTATTTTCGGCTCGGATTTGCGGTCTCAAAACCACTGTTCCAATTTCACCGAAATTTGGGCTGTTATAAAAAGAGATTATGCATAGAAGATGATATCTCTTAATTTAAATCACTAATTAACTAATGCACTTTAGAATTTTAATGAAGTTATTGGTATGCGCAGATTGAACCGCAACTCCTTATACTAATAATGAAGATGCACCAAACATAATATTCATTCATAACTTCATCAAAAGTTTCACTTTTAGTGCTAATACATCTATGCACTCATCTTGTTCTTAATGAACATTTACAATAGAACCCCTTAATTCCCATTGTTGAAGTGACCCCATTTCTTATGTTTATATAGGTAAAGTTTCTTTATTGTCCCTATTATTTTAAACTCTAAATAGTAATCAACAAACTCAATTAAGAGTATTCAACTAATCCTTTATACACAATGGACCACATTAGTCTTTATGACGTTATATTTTGAAATGTGTTTTTCTAGTGCATCACAAACATGTGGCGATAATTTTTTTTTTTACCATTTGAACTTTATATTAGAGGTTATGAATTAAAAGTTGGGTTTCCATTTATTGGTGTTTGATTAAAGATAACAGTAAAGAAGGGTGGTTTTTTTCCCTTGATTTGACTCTAACTCGCTTTTTACAGCTTTCACCCTCCTAAACTCACAATATTAAATATTTTTATATTATACTTGTAACACCCTTACTCGATCTGACCACCGAATCTAGGTATGGAGTGTCACAACTGAACTAGGTTTGTGTACAAGATTAGAACTCATTATTTTAAAATTAGACTGTATTACCCATTTATTTAAAAACCTTTACAACAGAGGCAAAATTTTAAATAAAAGTTTAAAAGTTCACTTCCCCAACCTCGGACTCTAAGGAAACTACATAGTTACAAATATATTTACCCCTAAGGCGAAACCTCTGAAGGTACCCTCTTCCTAAATGCATGACACCTCTTTGACGATGATCTTGGATCTGGCACGGTTGAATTAGTCCTTTCTCGAGTTCCTAGTCCAACTAGTCTTGCATATGTTGTAACACCCCTAACCGGTATCTGTTGTCAGAACAGGGTTACGGAGTATTATCGGAGTTAACGGAACAATGACAAATAATTCATGTCATTTACTGTTCATATCTGAAACTAATCATATCATCCCTTGAATGGACTTTCGAGGCCCAATTTAAGCATTAGAAACAAGTCGAGTCTAAATCAGGATCTCAAAATTTTTTTTACAAAATTTTAAAAATTTTCTTATATACAAGAAGGGTAGCACACCCGTATAAGTAGGCCATGTGAGCCAAATGACATGCCCATGTCTCAGACCGTGTGGGCATTTGATGGGAGGCACACGGCCATGTCCTAGCCCGTGTCCATACCCGTGTAACTCTCTGACTTAGGTCACATGACCAGCCACACGCCCGTGTGTTAGGCCGTGTGGTTAATTTTAATTTTCAAAATTTAGGTGTAGGTTTCACACGACCAAGATACATGCCCGTGTTCTAGGTAATGTGTTACACATAGCTGAGTCACACGTCTGTGTCTCTGCCCGTGTGCCCAATTTTGAGTATTCTGTTTCTAAATTTTAAGATGCAGGGGACACACGGGCAAACCACACGTCCATGTGCCAGGCTGTGTGTCATACACGGTCAAGACACAAACCCGTGTAGACAAAATAAAGCCATTTTCCTAGCTTTATTTCTCACCCAAATTTACCAACAACCTATACCAATACTTGTATTCATATACCAACCAATTCAAGCAATATAACCAAACCAACTCTATCATCTAACATGACATATCATCACATGCATTCATGTTTATAATCTTACCTTTTATAAACATAAATGTTTAACATAAATCAATTAAACCATATGAAACACATATGTATTTATCATGATTTAACCTTATAAATATACCAAGACAAACTATCACTAGCCATTCCAGTGGCTAGATTATAAACAACTATTCACTAGCCAAAAATTGACCAAGTTAAGCTATACATGCCATTATACCAAAATAAGTTTACTATTTATACCAAAACGAACTGGTGGATAGTGTGGTGATACTTCGACCGATCTCCAACCTTTGCGAGCTTTTGAGCACTATAAAATAAAGAAAAGAAAACCTAGTAAGCATTTAATGCTTAGTAAGTTCGTATAACAAGAATTAAACTTACCAATAACATTTATTAAAATAAGCATTCAATAATATGCTTGTAACACCCTTAACCCCGTCCCGTTACCGGAACAGGATTACTGAGTATTACCAGTCATTACAGTACATTTGCACATAAACGAGTATGAATGCAATATATCCATCTAAATATAATTGTTAGTGGGTCCACAGTACTTTGCAAGTGTAATTAAAAATAATCTAGGTTTCGATCCTAAGCTTAGTAAATTTTTCGTGAAATTTCAAATTCACTTCCTTTGAATAGTACAACACGCCCGTGTAGCTAATTTAACATGCCCGTGCGGCATGGGACACGCCCGTGTCCTCAACCCGTGTGTAACACTGACTTTTAAACACGGCCATGACAGACGTCCGTGTGGCCTGCCCGTGTACAAAACTGACTTTAAGACACGGCCGTGGCAACCAAGGCAGACGCCCGTGTGACAAACCATGTAGACTCGAAATGAACCTTGTATTTTATAATTTACCAATCCTGCAAATTTTCAACCCATAACTAATACAAATACCAGTACTAAACCACTCCAAACGCATTTTATATACTATCCAATACTTAATTTTAAAACACTTATCATGTATCATTATCAATTATCAATTATCAATTTAGTTATTTAGTTATTACAATCACAATCCAATATAACACACTTAAGACATCCTAGGTACATGCCATTACTGATAATTAACATACTTTACCTTTTTAAGTTCGTGATCGGCTTATGATGCTGATTTGACGATCTGTCTTTAACCTAACCCGCGCACGGAAACAAACTGTACGCTGAGTATAAACTCAGTGGTACTTCTATAAACCAATACTTAAGTCAATAATAAATCATATATCAATGAACCTTGAGTACTCCTAATAGTTCAATCATTTATTTTTGAAATATAATACTAAGATCTTGTTAATCACTTTCGATGAAATGTATACAATTTCAATGTTTGTTCATTATCCGTCGATTTTTCATATTTATTCAGTGATAACTTGTGTTCAGTGTCATTCAAACATTTAGTAGCAGTCCATTATTCAGTAACAATTAGTTTTTCAGTACTTTTATTTACAATTCATTTGAGTAATAATATTATTCATCTTCCATTCAATATTCTGTACTATTCCATTTCAATAACATCCAATATTATTTGGTAACAATCAATTGATCTTTATTGTTCGAGCGATCGATCCAATGATAATAATCGGTTAATCAAGTAATATTCATTTATTCGAAGATCGATCGTTTATTACATAACGATCAATTGTTCGAGAGCAAAAGCGATCTTTAATACTTTTCATTACCCCTATTAACATGACTCGGACCTAGACGGATACACGGATCCAACCCACACACTGGGGATAGTATACAGTGTTTCATCGGCCGAAGCCGGAATACACCGTAAGGGTAACAGTAACAGTAACAGTAGCTGTACACAAAGTACCTCATCGGAATAAATCCAAAACAGTAACAGTCAGGTACGGAGTACCTCTTCAGAACGAATCCGGAATAGTCATAGTAGTCGACACATATAGTGTCTCATCGACACACAGTCGGAATATCCCTGAACACTTCCAATCCTATGGCATGCCAACTATATCCGACTAGCCCGATACAATTACTAGGGTATTCAATAAACTTTCAACTTTTCAATTTCATTTGTAATTTAGTTTCAATCCAATTTAATACATTTTTCCATATCGATCCACATGCAAATCAATTTCAATACAATATACATTTCTCAATTTTCCACTCAATATTCACATATTCTATTCAATATAAAAAATCACTAATAATTCATGAATTTTTATTCAATTCAATACCTTAATAATAATAATAATACTTACCATTCATATAAATAATAAATTCAACAAATAATTATTAGATTCGGTTTATAGAAATACAAACCGTAATTCTCGAGTTTACTCGATATCCTCGTCCACTTCTCTTTCCCCTTCTTCGATGACATTTCCGGCGCTACGTTAGCTACTGAAAAATTTACATTCATTCAAAGTCATTAATATCACATTCTTAAGATTTTCATGTAACTTTTTCCATAAATTCCAATTTAGTCGTTCCACCATAACCATTCTTTTTCTTCAAAATTAACTTAAGTTTTCATCTTTATACTTGCTTAAAATAAATTCTAGCTTTTTATATTCAACATAAAACTTAAATTCTGAATATCTTTCAACTTAGTCCTTACTATGTCAAAACTTAACTTTCTTTTTATAATTTAATCCTTTTCCCACTTCTAACTTAAATTCCTATCAATAAAACTCATAATTCATCATTTTATTCAACATGAATAATACCTAGAAATCTAATAATCTTCAAAATATCAACTTAATTTCATCAAAACTTTGTTCTAAAACTTCTAAAACATCAAAATTAAGTAAAAATAGCTTGATTGACTTACCAATTAAACTTTAAAGCTTCAAACCTTCAATTTTCCCTTTTCTCCCTTTCTTTCTTTTCTTTCCTTCTTTTTCTCCCCTACTCTCTGTTTCATTTTATTCTATTTCTCTTTTTCATTTCTTTTTATTTCATTTATTTCTTTGTTTTTATTATTAAACTATTATAATATTTATTATTTATACATGTGTATATTTATTAATACACATGTATTCATTTATTACCTTACACTTGTCATAACTTTTATTTTTTATTTATTTAATATAAAATAATATTAATATAATATACTTTAATTATTAATATTTTACTTATATAATAAGTAAATACACATGTATAATACATGTGTACCATTTATATTTGTACACATTTTACTTATTTTAACCATACATTTGTCACCTCTTTTTGGTTTATTTGCCTATTTAGTCCCTTCACTTTTCTTTATTCTATAATTAAACTTTTATTCTTTATTCAATTTAATCCTTATACTTAATTATTCTTAATTAAGCTAAATTCTCTTAATTAAGCTTTAATTAACTATTCACTTAACTTCGTAAATATTTTTAAATATTTACGAATCCACTTTTCAGAAATAAAGACCCGAAAATTCACTTTTTCGATAACTGAAAAATTCGGGTCATTACAATGCTTTCCAACAATTTGACAATTTTCCTAATCACATGTACTCAATTAAGCAAGTTACTCATATAATTCACATGTACATCAAATATACATGGATAAGCTCATCATGCTACAAACTTTCAGGTATTTTAAAAGCATTAACGACATAATTCTTTTAATCTCGAAATTTTCTCATGTTAGGAGTTTTATCCGTTGAATCATTGAAATTTCGATGGATACTCAGGTAGTATAGGTGAGGTATACAAATCAGTATTTTGTCAATTCATGTTCAGGGATACCCAATAGGGCACATAATCAGGGAGCACATTCTCGAGCCACATATCAGGATGTTTAGATGAGCCATGTAATATGATGCTTATCCGGGCTAAACAAGAAACTCATAAGGGTTTTAATCAGGAAACTCATAGAGCTTAACAGGTAACTTCGAAGAGTTTTTATCAGGGAGCACCGGATAGTGTAACAATGAGTTCAAGTGAGCCATGTCAGGAAGCTCATAAGAGCCTATATTAGGACGCTCACGTAGAGCTGTGTTTGTGTCCGCATTTTATGTTGGATCACAACTGATCGAATCATGTAATAGGACACTCACAAAGAGCTACGGTAGTGTGCAACACATGCAGAATCACTACTGATCAGGATGCTTACAGGAACTATATAACAGGATGCTCGAGAAAGCTTTTAATAGGATTGGTCATTCGAGCTATAGTCTGTCCGCAACATATATAGGACTTTAATCAATACGGGAAAATATTGTATCCTTCGAATTTCATTATTCATACGGGACCTAACATTTATCCAGCTTTATCGATCATGAATTCAATTTCACATCAATAACATTTACACAATTCATATATACAATATTCAATGTAAGCATATAAATAAACATGATTTTGTTACACGAACTTACCTCAACCTTGTTCGTATTTAAAAGTTTACTAATTCAGCACCTTTTCTTTTCCTCGATCTAACTCTTTATTTGACCTTTCCGAATCTATATAAATGAATTTAACATCAATTTAATCCATTTCATACTCATTTAAATTCAATTCACACCTTAGGAAAAATTACCATTTTGCCCCTATACTTTTCATAAATGACAATTACGTCTTTTGGCTTGGAAAATGAATTTCATGCAATTTAATCCTTATTCTAAGCTCAACTGAAATTTTCATATAACATTTACAGCACATGTATTTCACAAAATTTAAAATTTTTCCATAACTTTACATCTTTACAATTTAATCCCTAAATCATAATTTCATCAAAATTCACTTTGTAAATTTGTTTATCTAGCAACAACCTTTCATTTTCTACCATAAATTTCAAAATTTCAGCATTTACGTCCATGGAAAAACTTTTTTACTTTGATAACTTTTCAAATTAATCCCCAAAATAGATAGATTAGGCTATCCCGATCTCAAAAATATAAAAATTACTAAAAACGGGACAAGAATACTTACCCAATTAAGCCAATAAAGCTTGCTTGAACACTTTTCTCTTTCCTAGGGTTTCCATGTCTTAATTTGGGGAAGATGATATAAAATGATGATATTTTTCTATTATCATCTTTTAATTATTTTAGTTTCCAATTTTGTCCTTATCCTTTTCTAATTTTTCCATGGATGATTCATCAAAAATATCTACTAACTTTTCTTTAATGGTCTAATTACCATATAAGGACCTCAAGTTTTGAATTCCATAGCTATTTGATACTAATAACTACCAGAACTCAACTTTTGCATTCTATGTAATTTGGTCCTTTCCATAATTAAACACATAATCGGTAAAAGTTTCTTATCAGAATTTTCATATAACATTCCTATCATAATACGGACCATGTAACGCCCCAAAATCTCTTAACATATCTATTTTTGTATTTTGTGACACAAATAACTGTCTGCTTTAGTGGTTATATGTACTGGGTGTGTGTGAGAGGTTCCAAGTTCCCCTATCTCTAGTTAGTAGGCTTATAAATAAATATTGGTAAAATATGTCAGAATGGGCCTGTTGGTCTGGTGGTTAAGTGGAAAGCAAAGGAGCAGGAGGTCTGGGGTTCAAGTCCTTGCACAAACATGGAATTTATTTTTACTGCTTGTGCCGTGTGGGTGTTATGGTTTGACCAAAATTCTGAAGAGTTTGAGTAGGGTTTGAATTTGGTGGTTGACGGGATTGTATTGGAGTGATTTGGGGAGAAAAATATGGGTGGAAGAGGTTGGATAGAACCGAAACTGGTAGTGGAAAATTCAGCTACCTTTTTTCATTCTTCTAGTTTTCTCTTCTCTACATTTAGGTTCTCTCTGCTGAATTTCCCCTTGGTTTTCTTATCTTCTCTCTTTTGTTTTTGTCAATTAATCTTATTTCTTTGTACTGATTATTCCTATTTGAATTTTCTACTGATTGTTTTCCTCTCCTATCTCCCTTATGTTGCTGTCAAAATTCCTATTGGTTCTTGCTAAAGTTTGAATGTTCTTCTTACTCTCTTTTCCCTAACCGAATCATATTTGATCTTTTTCCAAAATTTTGGCTTATTTTTTTCTCTACTGGGATACCCCCTTCCTGAAGTGCTGTCGAGGTATTATGTTATTTTACTGGGTGCCGAATTGTTCCTCTTTGTTCTTTATCTTTTCCTCTCTCGAAATTATCTCTCCATCCCACGGTAATAGTGTTTCTTGCCTCTACCTTTGACGATTCTGTGTGTGTGGTTTTGGTAAGTGAGTTCCCGGCTTTTGGCAAATTATTGTTGTTAGAGTTCTAATTATTATTCCTTTATCTTTTTGGGCAGTAGCGGATTTTGGAGAAAGAGACCAGACGCGAGTGGAACCTTAGTCAAGCATTCGAGGGTCGTGGGTAAGTTTGGAGGTTGTGTATTATAATGATTTATTCGTTTCAATTTGGTTTGAATGTGTTTCAAGGAATTAATCTGGTGTTTACCGATCAATTGATAGGTATTAGAGTGATCCAGTGTGCAAACCATCGAACACGGTTCAGGTGTGTAACCACAATGCTAAAAATTGAAATCGGTAAAAAGCTGAAAAGTGAGGCTGTCGACACTACACGGGCGTGTGGCCATCCTTGTGGCAGGCCGTGTGACCGAACAAAGGTGTGTGATCAACAAGGCAGGCCGTGTATGACGCATGGGCCAGGCCAAATTGGGTGTGTGGCCCCATATGAGCGTGTAGGAATTTTGGGCCGTGTGGGCCAGATGGACGTGTGGGCCCACATAGGCTGATAACATGGGCATGTGGGCCTATTTTCACTATTTTGTTGCTAAGGTTGCACAGGTTGCCTGAGACGATTATGAACTTACTGTAGGGTCGGTAAGCATAGTTGGACCCTTGCTTGACTGAATGACTATTATATCCATATACGATATAGATATCTGTATGACTATATATTGAGCATGCTGTTAAAACTGTACTAAATACATGTATAATACCATGTTTTGGCATGACATATTGGTATATTGCATTACATTGGATTGAGGGTTTATATTGTTTGAAGGAAGTGCACTGAAAGGCCTCGAGCCTAAATTACTGGCAGCTCAGCTGCAAACTACTGTCTAATGCCGGATTTAGTACTACTTGGAGTGTAGGGATGTGTGGGTTGATTATATCTCCACATGGAGTGTAGGGTTGGACAGAGATGGAGTGTAGAGGCTGGTTGGGTAGGATTTTTGTGACTGTATATCTGTTATTGTTACTATACTGAGATGGGCTAAGGCCCAAAATTGACTGATATTGTTACTAAAAAAGGGCTTAGGCCCAGACTGTGATTATCTGTATGCTATTTATTTGTTTGCATGGGGATTACACACTGAGTTTATGTAAATCACCCCTTCTGTTTTATCTGTACAGGAAATCCCCAGACTTAGGTAGATTGGAGTGAAGGAGGACTCAATGGTGGCCACACGACCCTTTTTACTATTCGTACTTAATTAGTTTTTTTAAAAGTTTTACTTGGGTATTTTACTGTAATAATGGTCTCTTTTGGATTTTTGTTTTAAATTTGGATTTTATACTACTTTATGTTTAAAATCTACTAGAGGTGGGTAAAATACGTTTTAAAAGAAACATATATGTTTTAACAAAATACACTTAACTATGCAAGCTATTTTTAAAAGCTTTCATAACGTATAATATTTTGAAAATTAAAGACTCATGATTTTGGAATTAACAAAAGATGATGATGAGTTCTAAACGGGAAACGTTTTAATCACATTTACGATTTTCCAACACAAGCTACGATTTTCAAAACACACTATATGTGACACCGCCAAATTCGGCCATAATGTCTAGGCCAGGTTTGAGGTGTTACATTTAGTGGTATCAGAGCCAGGTTGTAAAACTTGGCTGTGGATTTGGGTTTTTAAGATTCAATTTTCTAAGAACTATTTTTCTAATGATTTGAAATATTTTTACCAAATGTGTGGTACACCGAGTCTCTGGCGCCGATCCTATAAGTCCTCTGAACTGCTATCTGATTAAAAATTAAAAATACTATAGATAGTATTTACCGAGACTATTATAGATAAATTGGACTGAAAACACACAAGATAGTATATACTGAGACTGTAGTAAAACCGACTTGATACTGATTTCATAAAATATCTATTATAAAACACTGGAACTGTAAACTGATACATAAAATTGTTAACTCAGATAAAATGCAATTAGACAATGAGCACCACAAGTACTCGTGGACGTGGTACAAGAGGCCGTGGTAGAGGTCGTAGAAGGGCTCGAGCAAGGTCCCCATCTTCTGGAAACCTGCCTAATTTAGATACTAGTGAGATGTCGGTTTCACCTGTGATCGAGACTAGGTCTCATGATCGAGCGGCTGGCACGACTCACTATCTTAAGCCATGTTAAGGATTCTATACTGGGTCGTTAGGCCCAATACTGGAGCTATAGGCCAAGGGTCGGTTAAGGAATGACTTCAGTCTAATGGAGTTGAGATTTTTAGGGGTCACTGGGGTTGCCCCTAATGTGGCTGAATACTGGATTGAGGCCACAGAGAGGATTATAGACGATCTGGACTGCACCCCCGAGTAAAAATTAAAGGGTGCTATATCATTGCTACGTGATGAGACATATTAGTGGTGGCTCACTGTTAAGGAGGGCACTCATTCTGAATGACTGTCCTAGGAATATTTTAAGACTACTTTTCAGGGAAAATATGTGGGTGCCAGTTATGTAGATGCCCGTCGATGAGAGTTCCTGAATTTGACTTAGGGAGATAGATCAGTGACCGAGTATGAAGCCGAATTTTTGAGACTGAGCCGCTATTCGCAAAGTATGGTGGCGACAGAGTACGAGTGACGTGTTCGCTTCGAGGATGGCCTCAGGGATAGTCTAAGGATTCTGATAGCTCTACAGAGGGAGTAAGACTTTATTACTTTGGTGGATAAGGCGAAGATCACTGAGGAAGTGAAGTGCGCTGAGTGCCAGAACCAAGAAAGAGGTAGGAGCAAGAGGGATTTAGAGCCTTCAAGTTCCATTTAAAGGCCTAAGAAAAAGGCCAGAGTTGATGGGCCGACTAGAGTTGGGGCCCCTATTGCTACTACTGGACAGCCGCCGTGTACTGATTATGGTAGACGCCATCAGGGCAAGTGTTAGAAAAGAACTAGAGCTTGTTTGAGGTGCGGTTCATTAGAGCACCGCATTAGAGAGTGTCCGCGGAGGTCGGATCAGATGCAAGCTTCTGGCATGGGTACTGCACCACCACCAAGAGTAGTTCAGCAGCCACCGAGAGGCTGTGGATAGGTCAAAGGTAGTAACGGGTTGGGCCGTGGTCAGAGAGCACCGAGCAAAGGTGCTGGTAATATTGAGGCAAGACAGCCAGCTCTAGTATATGCTGCACATCACCGAGAGGAGAGAGATGCTTCAAACGTCATCACGGGTACGCTCTTTATTTATAATGTACCTTATACTGCACTGATAGATATAGGATCTACTCACTCCTATATAGCTTGTACCGTATCTAAAAATTTGGGTATACAGGTCAAGAGCACTACGAGTGAGGTCACTGTACTAAGTCCGCTAGGGCAATCGATAAGGGTAAATAAGTTGTTTAGAGACGTTCCTTTGGAGGTTGAAGGGGCTATCTTTTTGGCTGATATGATGGAATTGCCTTTTGGAGAATTTGATCTGATAATAAGAATGGACTGGTTGGTTAAACATCGAGTGAGCTTAGAATGTGCCACGAAAAGGGTTGTTCTGAGAACTGCAGAGGACAATAAGGTAGTCGTAATTGGGGAGCATCAGAATTACTTATCGAATGTGATTTCTGCATTGAGGGCGGAAAAGTTGGTTCGTAAGGGATGTGAGGCGTATCTGGCCTACATCAGTGTTTCAAACTCTAAAGATTTTTCGGTTAAAGATATCAGGATGGTTAAGGACTTTCCGAACATTTTTCTTGAAGAGCTACCTGGTTTACCTCTGAATCGTGAAGTAGAGTTTAGGACTGAGCTCCTTCCTGGTACAGCTCCGGTGTCTATCGCCCCTTATAGAATGCCACCAAAGGAGCTCGTGGAGCTTAAGGCTCAGATTCAAGAGTTACTGGATCGTGGGTTCATCCGCCCTAGTGTGTCTCTGTGGGGAGCACCAGTTCTGTTCGTGAAAAAGAAGGATGGATTCATGCATATGTGTATTGACTACCGACAATTGAACAAGTTGACAATTAAGAGTAAGTATCCCTTACCGAGGATAGATGATCTGTTTGACCAGTTTCAAGGAGCTTCGATTTTCTCTAAGATTGATCTCCAATTAAGGTATCATCAGTTGAGAGTTAAGGAGGCTGATGTGTATAAGACGACATTTAGGACTCGTTATGGTCACTACGAGTTCCTAGTAATGCCATTTAGACTGACAAATACACCAACAGCTTTTATGGATTTGATGAACCGAGTGTTCCAGCCCTATCTGGATCAGTTCATAGTGGTATTTATTGATGATATACTGGTGTATTCAAAAATTAAGGATAAACACGATGAACACCTCATAGTGGTTCTTCAGGTTCTACTAGAGAAACAACTGTACGCCAAGTTCAGTAAATGTGAGTTTTGGTTACGTGAAGTAACATTTCTGGGACATGTGGTTTCTACTGAGGCGATTAGAGTCGATCGTCCAAAGATTGAGGCTGTCTTGGATTGGAAGTAGCCTAAGACTATATCTGAGATTCACAGTTTTTTAGGACTGGCAGGGTATTATCGACGATTTGTAGAGGGGTTTTTACTGGTTGCTGCACCTTTGACTAAGCTGTTACGCAAGGGTGAGCCGTTTAACTGGACTAATGCGCAGCAAGAAAGCTTTGAGAAGCTCAAAACTGTATTGACTGAGGCCCCTATTTTAATATAGCCAAAGTCTAGAAAAGTGTTTATTGTTTACAATGATGGATCACATGTTGGTTTAGGATGTCTGTTGATGCACGAGGGTAAGGTGATAGTGTATGCGTCTCGTCAGCTTAAGACTCATGATGCGAATTATCCGACACATGACTTGGAGTTGGCCGCAGTGGTATTCGCACTGAAAATCTGGAGGCATTACGTGTATAGGGAGAAGTGTATCATTTACATTGATCACAAGAGCTTTAAGTACCTCCTCACTCAGAAGGAGCTAAATCTTACGCAACGTAGATGGATTGAGTTGCTTAAGGACTACGGCTGTACTATTGAATACCATCCTGGTAAGGCCAATGTGGTGGCCGATGCGCTGGGCTATGACTGATTTGGGGATAATGTTTGCTCGCCTCAGTTTATTTGATGATGGTAGTTTGCTAGTAGAGCTTCAGGTTAAGCCTACATGGATTAAGCAAATTAAGGGTAAATAGTTGGAGGACGAGTCTTGGGTCTTTGTTTTCGACAGATTGAGAGTGGGGATACTGTGGATTTTGGACTGAATAGCGAAGGGGTACTCTATTTTCGTGGGAGAATTTGTGTACCGAAAGATATTGATTTGAGGCAATCGATACTAAAAGAGGTGCATCGTAGCCCTTATGCTATGCATCCTGGCAGAAATAAGATGTATCGAGATCTTCATAAGTTGTACTGGTGGCCAAGTCTTAAGCGAGAGGTTACTGTATTTGTGGCTAAGTGTCTGACTTGCCAGCAGGTTAAGGCTGAGCATTAGTTACCTTCGGGTTTGTTACAGCCAGTCAAAATTTTGCTTTAAAAGTGGGAGAGAGTGACTATGGACTTCGTTAGTAGGTTACCCTTTACACCCACTAAGAATGATTCTGTATGGGTCATCGTGGATCGATTGACCAAGTCTGTCCATTTTATACCTGTTCGCACTGATTACTCTCTGCAGAAACTGGCTAAGCTATATGTGTCTGAAATAGTGAGACTGCATGGGGTTTCGGTTTCAATAATATCTGATAGGGATCCTCACTTCACATCTCAGTTCTGGAAGAAGTTACATAAAGCTCTAGGTACAATATTGGACTTCAGTACTGCTTTCCATCCTCAGACAGACAGTCAGTCAGAGAGGGTGATTAAGATACTGGAGGACATGTTAAGGAGTTGCGTGATTGATTTCTGAGGCAGTTGGGAGGATTAGTTGCCGCTAGCAGAGTTTGCTTATAACAATAGCTATCAGTCTAGCATGCAGATGGCACCTTACGAGGCATTATACGGTCGTAGGTGTCGCACACCTTCATGCTGGACTGAGTTGGGCGAGTGGTGTGTTCTAGCCCTGAACTAGTTTCTAATACCGAGGATAAAGTTAAACTGATTTGGGATTGACTGAAAGTAGCATATGATAGGCAGAAGTCCTATACCGACCTGAAATGACATGAAATTGAGTATTATGTGGGAGGCTCCATGTTTCTTAAGGTCTCGCCATGGAAGAAGGTACTGAGATTTGGTCGTAAGGGCAAGTTGAGCCCTAGATTTATTGGACCTTATCGTATCCTGAAGCGTGTGGGACTAGTCGCCTACCAGTTGGAGTTACCTCCGGAGCTAGATCGAATTCATGATGTATTCCACGTCTCAATGTTGAGGCGCTACCTCTCTGATCCTACGCATATTGTTCCTATTGAGGAAATCGAGGTTAGGACAGATATGACATTTGAGGAGGAGCCAGTTTAGATATTGGAGCGAGATGTAAAGATTCTAAGAAGAAAATCCATCCCACTGGATAAGGTTCTTTGGCGTAATCATAGCACTGAAGAGGCCACGTAGGAGCCGAAGGATGCAATGCGTCAGTAGTTTCCTCATTTGTTCTGATTAGGTAAGATTTCGAGGTCGAAAATTTTTTTAGGGGGTAGAGTTGTAACGCCCCAAAATCTCTTAACATATCTATTTTCATATTTTATGACACAAATAACTGTCTCCTTTAGTGGTTATGTGTACTGGATGTGTGTGAGAGGTCCCAAGTTTAAACTTTGGCTTGGGCAAAATTTTTTTGTTTTAATTGAACAAACCCCTCTCTCTAGTTAGTAGACTTATAAATAAATATTGGTAAAATATGTCAGAATGGTCCTGCTGGTTTAGTGGTTAAGTGGAGAGCAAATGAGCAAAAGGTATGGGGTTCAAGTCCTTGCACAAACATGGAATTTTTTTTACTGCTTGTACCGTGTGGGTATTGTAGTTTGACCAAAATTTTGAA
This sequence comes from Gossypium anomalum, assembly GCA_025698475.1. Taxonomy (NCBI): domain Eukaryota; kingdom Viridiplantae; phylum Streptophyta; class Magnoliopsida; order Malvales; family Malvaceae; genus Gossypium; species Gossypium anomalum. Next base: position 35,243,924 of record CM046958.1, on the reverse strand, counting down.
GAGTTTGAGTGGGGTTGAATTCAGTGGTTAAGGGGATTGTGTTGGAGTGATTTTGGGAGAAAAATATGGGTAGAAGAGGTTGGATAGAACTGAAACTGGTAGTGGCAAATTCGGCTACCTTTCCTCATTCTTCCAATTTTCTGAAAGTTTTCTCTTATCTGCTTTTGGGTTCTCTCTGCTTTCCCCTTGGTTTTCTTATCTCTTCTCTTTTGTTTTTGTTAACTAATCTTAGTTCTTTGTACCGATTATTCCTATTTGAATTTTCTACTGATTGTTTTCCCCTCCTATCTCCCCTGTGTTGCTGCCGAAATTCCTATTGGTTCTTGTTAAAGTTTGAATGTTTTTCTTACTCTCCTTTCCCTAGCCGAATCATATTTGATCTTTTTCCCAAATTTTGGCTTATTCTTTTCTCTGCTAGGACACTCCCTTCCTGAAGTGCTGTCGAGGTATTGTGTTGTTTTACTGGGTACCGAATTGTTCCTTTTTCTTCTTTATCTTTTCCCCACTCGAAATTATCTCTCCATCCCACAACAATAGTGTTTATTTCCTCTACCTTTGATGATTCTGTGTGTTATAATAAGTTATTCGTTTCAATTCAGTTTGAATGCGTTTCAAAGAATTAATCTGATGTTTATCGATCAATTGATAGGTATTAGAATGCTCCGGTGTACGAACGCATTGAAAACAGTTCAGGTGTGTAACCAAAACGCTAAAAACTAAAATCGACAAAAAGCCAAAAAGTGAGGCTATCGACACCACACGGGCGTGTGGCCGCCAGTGTGGCAGGCCGTGTGACCGAACACGGGCGTGTGATCGACGAGGCAGGTCGTGTGCGACGCATGGGCCGGGCTGAATTGGGTGTGTGGGAATTTTGGGGTAGGCCGTGTAATCCACACGGCCAAGGCCATTTTAGGCCATGTGAGCTAGATGGACGTGTGGGCCCACATAGGCTGACAATATGAGCATGTGGGCCCATTTCACTGTTTTTTTGCTATGGTTGCACGGGTCGCTCGAGACGACTGTGAACCTACTGTAGGGTCGATAAGCGTAGTTAGACCCCTGCTTGACTGAATGACTGTTATATCCATATACGATATAAATATCTGTATGACTGTATATTGAGCATGCTGTTAAAACTATACTAAATACATGTATAATACCATGTTTTGGCATGACATATTGGTATATTGCATTGCATTGGGTTGGGGGTTTATATTGTTTGCATGGGGATTACACACTTAGTTTACGTAAATCACCCATTCTATTTTATCTGTACAGGAAATCCCCAGACTTAGGCGGATCAGAGCGGCTAAGGACTCAGCGGCGACCACACGACCCTTTTTACTGTTCGTACTTAATTAGTTGTTTTTTTTAAGTTTTACTTGGGGTATTTTACTGTAATAATGACCTTTTTTGGATTTTTGTTTTAAATTTGGATTTTATACTGCTTTATGTTTAAAATCTGCTAGAGGTAGGTAAAACATGTTTTAAAAGAAACGTATGTGTTTTAACAAAATACACTCAAATATGCAAACTATTTTTAAAAGCTTCCGCAACGGGAAATGTTTTAAGCATAATTACGATATTCCAACACATGCTACGGTTTACAAAACACATTACATGTGACATCGCTAGATTCAGCCATAACGTCTATGCCGAGTTTAGGGTGTTACAGACCATGCAATAATATTCAAATAAATTTTCTTTCTAGCTTGGATTTGTGGTCCCGAAACCACTGTTCTGATTTCACTGAAAATGGGCTATTACATATACAAGCCAAATTCTGTAAGTTCAGAAGAACTTAGTGAGTTTCTTCATAATGCTACTCAAATATAAAACCTATCTCATCAGGGTATTGGATGAAACAAACTAAATACATTTAACTCCCTACTTTTTTTGAGGACAATTTTCCTCAACTTGAAGTCGCGGTTAGACTATTAAGCAATTTTCCCTTGGAGAATCTTTTCACCTTTTGACTACTTCCTACGTTTCCTCAGATGTCCCGCTATATTAACGAACTCTTTATTTCTTGTACTTTCTTTCTTCCTTTCATTTATTCCTAGTGTTGGATTCTTCTTTTCATCATGTGCTTATAAGGTAGTCTTTCAAGCTACCCTCCTAATGACCCTTTTAGTTATGGCCTTATTGGTAAACCTCCCACCTTTTTTTAGTCCTTGACGAAATTTTTTTCTTACCGTAGTCCTAAAGGACTTGTTGGGCTAACTAATGAGGACCCACGCCACCCTGGCGGAACAAGTTCTACTTCCATTGAATAGTGGTCAGATTACTTCCTTGTAATCCTCCTTATTCACGATACCATGCTTTTAAGTGTAACATACTCGTTTGCTCTGGATTGCTTTGGCCTTCAGTACCTAGTAGAACATCATTTGAGTGATCATCTGTATTCACAATTTCCCTCATATGCTGGTTCCCTATGGAACTAGCCGTTTGGATAGTACTTTATCAATAGTTTCCCTCTTGAAGAGGAATAGTATTGACAGACATATCTGCCACTTGGTGTATCCCTCTTTGAAACCCTCTCTGTCAATAGGTTCTAACTAACCCCTCTCTTCCTTATAGACTAAATAACGTACTTTATGTTTAATCCTTAGCTTATAGGGTTTCTTTAAGCACCCTCTGGTGGTTCTTAATGGTGGATCCTTAATGCGATCCTTGGTTAAACCATCTTTTGTTACCTGTACACTAGGTACCACTGGTGCGTCATTTCCTATGGCTATTTCTTATTGGGTTACCTTCTATATGCCCTATTGACTTTCACAACTACTATTCTAGTATTATTTTCCCACTTCCATTACATTTCCCATTCATTGACGGATTCCTTCGAATTGCTTGCTAATTATTGCGTGCCTATACTTCCATTTTCCTTCTAACCAGTTTTCTTTATGTGCAAAATTTCCCATGATTACCATCTTGATTAATCACCTGGGTTTATTGTCTCGGCGGACTCCACAAGCTGCCATAGCTGAGCTACGGTCTTACTCGTAAGGTTTCATGTTTAATGTCTTGGAGGACTATATTGGTTGCCATAGTCAAGCTACGGTCTTACACCTCATAATCCCTGTGTTTTCTTTCTCGGTAGACTATACTGGTTGGCATAGCCAAGCTGTAACCCTATGTTTAATGTCATTGCAGACTCATTGGTCGCCATAGTCGAGCTATGGTCATACACCTTAAACCTCTTGGAGGTGTCGCCCCGAAGGACTTTACCGTCATTGCAGTGTCACACTACAGAGCCTATTGATTGCTGTCACGGTGATACTCTATGGAACCTAAATATTGTCGTCACCGTACCAACCTGAAGAAGTAGTTGATATAATTTCTTTTCACATTTTACCTTTATGCTCGAACACTGAAGCGTTCCCTCGCAAGGCCCAGAGCTTTGCGCATCACGGTTTGTTGCCAACCCCCAGATGGTGGAATCTTAATGGAATTCCAATTTTCCTATTCCTTTGCCCATTCCTCCATTTCGCCATTCCTAACCTTGACGCTCGAACATTACAGTTTTCTTTCCATAAGACCCAGAGCTTCGCTTATCATGGGTGCTCTCAGCAACACTGTATGATGATATCTAACAAAATCACCCCTTTTTCCCAATCTTAACTTCGTCTAACATGTTTATGATTCCCTTCCATGTTCTACTATTATAAACATGCAATACATGTATTTCATAGATGAAATACCATGGAATCATAGTTAATTCATACACACTAAACTAATACTCATATGCCTCTACAATCTTAAACATACTTAGTATGTGACACCCCACGCACGACTTGACCCTCGGATCTGGGTATGGAGCATCACAAGTTGTGTTGGGAAATGTGCCCATATTTTAGTAAACATGTAATTGTTTTCTATTTATTTGAATGATAAATAAATAAATAAATAAAGTTAATTTCACATTTCACTATTATGTCTTTTGTATTTATGTCTTTTATATTTTGCATGCATAGCAAAATTGTGACAAGTAAATATTAGCTTATTGATTGTCTAAATTTCAAACTAAAGATAAGTGGCATTGAAAAGAATGTTTACATTGCGACAAAGACGACTTACTTCAGTAGATAATCTAAATGAGTTCGTAATCCCGTAAAAGAATCAAAGTGAGCATTTGATTCAAATACTGAGAAGGATTATTATGTTACCTACAATTCCAAGTGGGGAGATGGCTAGTCTTGGCTATTGGAGCAGTTGACTCCATGAGTAGAGACATAGATGTATCCATTGGTAGAATGATACATTGGACTGGACCCAAGATGAATTAATTCTAAATTCATTTATGAATTAATTCACTTGTGACGTTCATGGTGTGCTTTACCTAAATCCTGAGTTAGTCACTAACCATGCATATGCAAGTCATGTGCTTTGATATAAGTCGAGGCTTATGCTCTAAAGATAATCGAGCCCATAGCTGATATGTTAGATACATACTTGTGTATGGCATGACTTTACTAGCAACAGTCTAGAGTTAATGATATCCTCTCATTGGCACTATGTGGATTGATAAATATAGAAAGTGGCAGTGGGTTGCTCATTCTTGAACTAGCAATTTATCATAATCATTTGTTGACAGTGATCATATTAATCATTAAGAAGACACAATGCTAACAATGAGATAAAATAGGATTGTATTAAGTGAATGGATTTAACTCAAAATAATCAAGGATGTCAGATGAGGTTAACACACACATGACGAGGTCATTGGACAAAACAGTTGGATGAATTGCTTTCATAAAGAGTATACAATAGGGAGTTTTCAATTATGGTATTTCTTGTGGACTGACTCCACGATTAAGTAATTGCGAATTATCAGAACGATGCTTCTGGGCATAATTGCAATCACAAGAGCCTAGTTGTATATGTCCGATTGGTCCCTCCACTAGCTTAACAAAAGCTCGATCAGACTGCATTTGAATCAGAAGAAAATCCTACGACCTTGGGAATAATTTAATTAAGTTAATTTATTCGATGTGGAATTAAATTAGGTGGTCGTAAGGATTGTTCAACTAGAGAATTTGATTAAATAATTTTCTTGAAAACTTAATTTGGAAAATCTAAGTGATTTTTGGAAAAATTAATTTTGATAAAGTAAATTTAAATAAATAAGAAATTTTTGGAAGTTAATTTTCAAGTCAAGAAATTGGCCCAATGGGTAATTGAACTTGAAAATTGGACCTGAGATTGTAAATTGGGCTTGGGAGCCCAAAATCGAGGACAAGACCAAAAAATGGTCAAATTAGGCCCGGTATGTGAAAGCGGGCCGATGGTCCAATCGGTGGCTAGATCAGACCAGTCGGGTCATCATTGATTCGGACCAAACTGGCAACAGCCAAACCAGCACAGGATGTCATAAGGTTGTCGCACCTGCATCATCGAGCATGGTAGTGTTGGTGGCCACAATGCCGGCGTCCTGGTGGCTGGTGGCGGTTGGTCATCATTGGTTGAGCAGTGGAAGAGTTACACTCCTACTGGGACTCTACTAGAGAATTTGATTTCAGATTAATTATTCTAAATAATATTAATAATATTATTTTAATAGTTTAATACTTATCTTAATAGTATTTTATTAATTTAATATTGAAGTGATTATCTTAATATTAAATTAAATTCATCTTGTAGATAAATATTCTATTATTTTAATAAGATTTAATATTAAATTTAATATTAAAGTGATTAAGTTTAATCATAGTTGAACTCTCTAAACTCTCCCTATATAAAAAGAGCTTTGGGTCATTATTTACACACACTTGAATTCAAGAGAAAGTTGTAGAGAGAAAATTCTATGAAGATATTATTCTAGAAAATTTCTAGAAATGTTTTTCTGATTTAAAACATGACCCAAAAGTTTAGAGAAATTACAAAATTACCCCACTGGTAATTTTTGTGAAAATTTTTTTGATTCGAAGTGAGCCCACCCTTGACAGGCGTGAACTTGAGGATAGCAAAGAAAACTACTTGGTCGAAGCGCTCATCTTAGACAAATTGAAAAGGTAAAATTTTGATTAAGTGTTTGTTACTTTAAATATCACAACTAAGATCTTGTTTTGGAAAATTTTTTAAAGCTTTTGTTTTTTTTTAATTTATTTTCCGCTGCGTTTTCAAACTTGTTTTTTCCAACAGGTTGACCCGATCTAAAAACACGTGTACTCATTTTCCTTTCTAAAAGATAACATTATCCATTTTGGCAGATACCCTCTCCACCAAAGTAGTAGTTCCCTTGTCCAAGTTCACTTGTATTTGGTCACATGATTTTTGTGTAACAATCTGCCACTTTTAAATACTTAATTATACTCGGATTACCTTTTTTTAGCTATTGAATTTACATTAACGAATCATAAATATCGTTATGCCGTCAAGGCTTCCATTCATTATTAAACGTTTTCAAAATAACATTCAATACAAGTAAAAAAAAATCCCAAGAGGCAATATCTAACAAGAAACCTAACAACACCAGCAAGTAAATGTTAACCTTGAAATTAAGAAGGCTCACAAATGGCCGCTAATCTGGCTGTGTCCCTTCAGTCACCACACTTAACTTAAGAACCTGAAAGGAAGGAGAAACTAAGTAAGTTCGTAAGAACTTAGTGAGTTTCTAGAAAAAAAAATCCGAACTTAATTACTATCAGATAAGAAGGAAAAAGAGACTTGATTAGTTCACCACGTTTGGTGGATACATTAATCTGGTTATAAATGAACTCACGGATGATACCGTAATTCAACTCAATCGGTTAGCGAACAATGCTTCTTCTACACTCATATAAGACAATCACGGGCACATATGCTCAGTGAACACCCTACTTGTGTGGTTTACTAATAACTCTTGAAAAGAGTTATAGTTTATACTTTTAGACTTAATTATTTGCTTGTACTTAAGTAAAATTAGCTTTGTTTTAGGTAATTGCATGATCATTTGTAGTCAATCGAGCAGTGCATCTAAGAACTTGAGATGGTGACTACTTTATTGTATCTTTACTTTTAATTACTTGTGAATAGATCTTGTTGTGGCTGAATGGTAGGTTTAAGGGAGAAGGATAGCTAAAGATGAAGGTTTTCTGAGGCATTATGAGAGGTTGCTATGGCAATGCTGGCGAAGAAAATGACACGGTCAACAATGAGGGCACTCAGCATTTGGTCCCCCACATGCACGGGTAATGGAGAATATTCACCTTAAAATTTGGGAAAAAGTAGTCATTAGCTAACGACTTTTACCTTAGAGGACAACCCAAGTATAAAAGGCAATAAAAAGAGGAGGGAAGAGAAGTGGGAGATGATTTTTTTGAGTTAGGACAGAGGCCTCATTGTGGCAAGAAGGGCAAGTTGAGCTGACTATGAACTTTGGTGAAGATGAGCAACAAGACACCGAGTTGGGGGTTTTGAGTTTTGAAACCCATATTTTTTCCTCTGCATTTTGTTTCAATTCTTTTGTTCAAAACTAATATTTTAAATGATGTTTTAACTTCGATTAATGTTTATGGATTAATATGGTTTACCCAATGATTTTTTTTGTTTAAATTCTTAAGAGAGAATTGATGAATGCTCAAAAAGTCTTAAGGTAGCTTGACACCAACATGATTAGCTTACCTGGACCAAAGTTGGGTAATATAAGTGAGTGTTGAGTGAAACACTTGTGTAAACTCTAGACATAGAGCCTTACTTTATACGATTTAGAGGGTTGAGCTTTAGTATTACTTGCTAATGCCGAGCCTATAGACATATATAATGTCTTGGGGTGAGTAACCCTAGGTCTTGCTTTTGACAGAGGTAAACCACATTAGTACCCAATCGAATAGTAAGTTTGCTATAGTTTTGCCATAACATTGTTCATGGGTTAGAACAGATCCCTTACTAATCCCAGCCTTCATGACCAATATTCCAACCTTGCTAATGTTCTTAATACTCTTGTTTTATTTGTTGCAACGGTAATCTATGCTAGTATACTTCATTACTCTCACTTCTAATGTGTTAATCCCATTTTAATTTCATTAAACATCATTTGATATATTTATCTTTTTTGTTCAATTGTGATAACTTAAACAAATAGTACTCATCCAATCCTCGTGGGAACAATACTCAATCATCACTTTATTACTTGATTTGACGTGTACACTTGCACAATTCGCACATCATATTCACATGTAGCATTTACCCACTATAATAGACAAGTTTATTGCTCATGTGATCATGCAACGTGAAATACCACTTGCACCCTTTTTTTATGTACTCCTTTCATCGTGCTAGTTTCTGATCCCCAATTCCAGAAGAACCAAATATTTCCTATATCTTTAAATTCATTCATCTGAGCTATATACAACACTACCTCCTTATCCTCCTAACTCTCCTTGTATGAACATCTAAGTGTTCTCCTGTAAGGTCGAGTTTTCACCAACCACGGTTTGTAACAAGTGCCATACTGGAGGAAAATTATATTATACTATTTATTCTTTATCATTATATTCAATATCCTTTCAATACCTCCTTATACCCATCTAGATATGGAGTTTGTGTACCAAGGAATGAGTACTAGTATTGTATACATATACTAGGTTTTTCAGGTCTATTTAACCATAATTAGCAATACATGCTTTGACTCTTTGAATGAGACCTCTCAAACATGAACATCAGGAATAGATGACTAAGCCAGTTACCTAACAGTACAGAGTTTAAAAGTAAACAATTTAAGATAGATACTAGACACAAGCTACAAAGGAACTCATCATAATACTTTACTTAGAGCTATATCTACACTACTAGTTATTTTCCTTTAGCACTGAGACCTTCTCCCATTTCTTTATGTAAATAATAAAAAAACTTCTTTAATCATCAAAAAAAAAAAACATAAGATGCAATAAGAATCTATAGACATGCAAACGGTTTTTGGATAGGAGTTTCCTTCCTACCTAGTATTCAAAGAAATTCCACCAATCTTTTCTTAGGTTAATCTCTATCTATTTGGAAAAACTTAAAAGAAGGTTTAAGAATTTACTAGTAGACAACTAGCATCGAAATTCTCTTAAATTTTACTACTAATACCCTTGCTAGTAGTAAAAAAACTCTTTTAGTTTCTTCGAAGAGAACAAAGTTTGGTGGAGAAGATGAATAAAAAATCTTCTCTCCATTACCACACTATCCTATTTATAGCTAAACCACGTCCAAATCCCAATAAGGATTATCTCTAATCATTATCTAGTCTTGCATGTTTCCACTAATTAATCACCTCCTATGAGGCTCTACTAGTGTCCTAATTATTGACACGTTGCCTTCTCTAGGATGCCATGTGACTTAAATGTATCCTACAAGCCATCATATTCACCTAAGTAACAACATTAAAACACGTGTGGGGATCTTATTAGCAGGAAAGTCCATCTATTAAGATATTTGCCCTAACTATAGTCTCGCTATTGTTCGGATTGGCACTCCACAGCATTGATGAAATTCTTCTTAACTCTCCACCACGAAGTTATAATCCTTACCCGGTCTAAGTTTCACAAATTAGGTGATCTCCGCGGGTGTAGTCTCTCAAACCGATCCGGTTCGCCTAACTAGGGTGTGACAACTCCCCCACCGTAAAAATAAATTTTGTCCCTGAAATTTCTTACCTAAGAAGAGATACGAATATTGTTTACTCATGGTGCTTTCGCTCTCCCATGTAGCTTCTTTTACCTTGTAGTTTCACCAAAGTAACTTAACTAAAGGAATCTCTTTGTTCCAGAGTATCTTAATTTCCATGTCTAGAATACATATAAGGTCTTCTTCATAGAAAAAAATTGGTTCTACCTCAAACGTTGCCAACTGAACTGCATAATTTGGATCTGAGCGATATTTTCATAATATTGACACATGGAATACGTCATGAATTTTGGATAGTTTTGGTGAAAGGGCTAAACGATATGCCATCAGCCCGATACACTCTAAAATCTCGTAAGGATGAGTGAATCGTGTGCTAAGTTTCCCTTTTAATCCAAAATGAATAATCTACTTCTAGGATGAAAGTTTAAGGAACACTTTATTGCCAAAATTATAAGATATATCCTTCCTCGCTCTATATGTGTTTGCCTTCTGGCAATCTTGAGCAACCTTCAAGTGGTTTTTAATGGCCACTACTTTTTCTTTTATCTTGCGGACTAAGTCTGGCCCAACTAGCTTCCACTCACTAAGCTCCATCCAATATATCGAGGAACTACATTTTCTCCTATATAATGCTTCTAAAGGAGACATGCCCAAGCTGCCATGATAATTATTATTATAGGAGACCTTCACCAAAGGTAGATACTTCTCCCAATTCATTCCAAAATCAAGCACATAACTCCGAAGCATATCTTCCAGCACCTAGATCACTCTCTCTGATTGCCCGTCGGTCTGTGGATGGAAAGCGGTAATGAATCAAAGCTTCGTTGCTAAAGAAGTCTATAACTATTTCTAGAATCTCAACATGAATCTAGGATATCGGTCAGACACAATTGTAGAAGGTATGCCATGCAAGCGAACTATCTCTAAGATGTATAACTTTGCTAAATTTTCCAGCGAGTAGTTCGTTCGTACAACCAAAAAATGGGCTTACTTTGTCAGTCCATCCACAATAACCAAAGAACATTTTTCTTGGATACACTAATGGGCAACCTCGAGATAAAATCCATTGTGATTTTGTCCCACTTCTATTATGGGATTTCCAGTGAGCAAAGTTGTCGCATATAAAATGATATGCGATTTTGTGCAAGTATACACATCAATTCAAGTAATAATGTGATGAGTGAGTACCGCTCCCACAAGGATCAAATTGAGGCACAAAATGGTCAAGTTATTATAATTTGGTTACTGTGATGGCAAGATTGATGAATAAGATGCTATGGAAAAAGTGAAAGCAGAAATGTAATGGTAATAACATAAGTGATTATCTAAATATAATGTAAATAAAGAAATAAGCAACTAAATATGTTGTGACAAAGATACTATGATAAAGAATAAGGATAGAGTGGTGTTGATTCAGAAAGTCGGGATTACCCAGAATCGACCCTGACTGTCAATAATGCCCTGGAAAAATCGTATCTAGTTTACTGCACAGAATAGTTCTAAAATGGCCTGCCTTTCATGAGGGCAAAACCTAAAATTACCTTGCCCATGTCTATACGAATTTTAGGTATCTCGCATTGGTTCCTCCTATATGATCATGACTCTATGTCTAGAGTCAACTAAAAGTATCTATCGAATACTTGCTCATTTCATTTAATTTTAATCTAACCAATCCAACCCTTTTGGAATTAGAATTAGTTTATAGTATGCGAACAACCTTCTATGTCTAGAGATCGTTGCATTTTAATTAAGAAATAAGAACAGTCAGATGAAAAAGTAAAGTAAATTAGATATATACGACATCGATAAAAATAGTTAAGGTTTCATCGAAAGTAATCCCATCCCAATGAGATTTAGCTCATGGGCTGGGAAATAAAATTCCAAACCAAAATATTATCCGACATTGCGTTCAACTACTTCAATTCAATCTTTCGAAGAACACTAATGGAAATAACTAAAGAACTTTGGGAAACAGCTTTCGCTTGGCCAGCCCACACTTCGGCAGCACAACGTCCTGTGATGGCTAAGAAGGACTGCCTTTGATGTAACACCCCTTACCTGTGTTCGACGCTGGAACAGGGTACGAGGCATTACCGAACTTAAACACAAGCAAACATACACTTCCAAGTCATAAATTTGGCATCAAATTAAAACTTTTCAACAACCAATCATATCATCCCTAAATCGAGCCTACGAGGCCCAAAACATGCTTTGGAAGTGGTTCGGGACTAAATCGAGAACTTTAGAAAATTTTACGACACTTCGAAAAATTTTGCTAAAATAGGGGTCAAACGCCCGTGTGGATATGGGACATGCCGTGTAGGTAGGCCGTGTGGTCACACACACCCGTGTCCCTAACCCGTATAACTCTTTGTTTGTCATCCAAGAACAAATTGAAGTCGCACCGCCATGGCACACGCCTGTGTCACGAGGCCGTATCCTTCACACGACTGAGGCACACGGCCGTGTCTCATGCCTCTGTGCTCGATACTGAGCATTCTGTTTTGCAACAATTTAGGTCAGGGGACACACGGTCGGATTACATGCCCATGGGGCTGACTGTGTGTCACACACGGCCTAGACACACGCCCATGTGTCTACCTGTGTGGAAAAAACAAGGCTATTTACCAAGCCATTTTCCACCCTTATTTGCACAAACACTTACACCAATTCAATGTCACAAAACATATTATATTTAGGCAACCAAAAACATACAACAATGTCCAAAAAATGCCAAAGTAATATCAACATGTATCATACTCATAATGTTCATTATGCCCTAACTCAATCATGCCAATTTCATATTTATTAAGCTTCAGTTATTTCCTTTCAAGATACCTAATTGTACACAAATCTATCATCTCATCCATGAATCACATTTCTAAACATTTCAAAATCATATAAATTACATTCCATCATTCAACAAGCATACCATGACCATATCACCAAAGACATAGGCACATATATGAATATACTTAGGCTTACAACCATGTTAGCCAAAATAAACCAATTTACATGGCCAAATATCAAAGCAAACTCTTGAAAATTACAAGCCAATACATAAGCTAAAGTTATAATGACACATATGACCAAAAGGCCAAGTCTCTATACATGCCATAAACTCAAAATACTTGAATTCATCAATACCCATATGATAGCTTGATAGTGTGATAGGATCTCTGATGATCTCCAGCTCGAGCTAGCTTCATGGCACTAAAAAAAACATGGGAAAGGAAGGGGGTAAGCTATATAGCTTAGTAAGTTCGTACGAAAATAATAAGCAACTCTTATTAATCTTTTATTAAGTCCAACAATTTAAATACAAGATAGTACAAATTGCTATGAATTTCACAGTTATAACTTATTCAGTCATATTATTTGCTCTATAAATTTACAAGCATAATTTACCATGTCTTAACATTAGCCTAACAACCATAATCTCTTCATTACAACAGATTGCCACAACAACCAATCATTTCAAACCTCATAATAAACATACACATTAATTACGAGTATTCACATTTCAAGCATATTTGACATCTTTCAATTGTTTAAAGCTCATATCTTCCCATACTTCCATAGTCATTTTAAAAGACAATTATGCCAATCTTTCCTTTTCTCATATTCGATGAATCGCAATTCGTGTGAATAAAACATGTTATATCATAACTCAATTTGGCCCTAAAGCCAATCACATAATCCTCAATCAAATTTATCATGAATTTCATACGTCACAAGTATAGGCCAATAATCACAAGGCTTTCACAAAAATAGTATTATGGAAACCATGAACTCACAATATCATGAAGTCAATGCTTATAAACTTATGTACATACTTGTACAAATTGGTAACACTTACATACTCTTTATCTTCTTTGAAATACCCATTGAATTTCCCGCTGAACCCCTTGGAATAGTAAAGGATAGTTGGGAATCTCGTACTCATAGTACTGTACCAATGCCATATCCCAGATATGGTCTTATATGTAATCTCGTATCGATGCCAATATCCTAGCTATGGTCTTACACGAAATCTCATATCGATGTCATATCCCAGATATGGTTTTACACGTAATCTCAGTAACCTTAATGTTATGACATTTGCATCCTATCTATTCCCAAGGTTCAACCAGGACTTTTGTTGTATCAAACCTCTATTGGTCATTTTCGGAGCGTCATACTCAATACATTCACATTTTATTTCAATAATATAACATTTACCACAATCATATCAATTAGGCAATTATACATATATAATTTAATGCTTATTAAACATACGAACTTACCTCGACATAAAAATGGCGAAAAGGACCTAATCGTCAAATACGCGTTTTCCTCCGTTCTAGTTCCGAACCTCATTTTTCTTGATCTATAATATCATATTTAACTTATTTAATCATTATACTATTAAAATTAGCCCAAAATCATATTTTGGAAAAAATACATTTTTACCCCTAAAGTTTTACATTTTTATATTTTAGTCCCTAGGCTCATAAAATGATTTTCATCAAATTTTTTCATTACCCAAGCCTACCCGAATCTTTATTGTACTCATACCAGCCTACATTTTTCATTAAAACACACTTTTACTGCTTATTTTATAACTTTTATGAAAAAGTCATTTTAAGCATTTTCATCGAAAATCACTTAGCAAAAGTCGTTATCAAACATCAAACTTGTATGATCTACCATTAAACATAAAAATACATAAATATCCATCATGGGTAAAATTCTAGACTTTGATTATGTCTTAAATTAGTGGTAGAAATAGATAGATCATGTTGCAAGGATTTCAAAAACATAAAAATCATTAAAAACGGGGCTAGAATGGACTTACAATCGAGCTTGGAAGCTTGAAAAACCCTAGCCATAGTTTCTCCTTGTAAAGTTCAGCCATGGGAGGAAGATGGACAAAATTTAGCTTTTAATTTTGGCTTTTTAATTCATTTAATTACCAAATTACTAAAATGCCCTTAATGAAAAACTTTAGAAACATACCTAACCATGTCCGTTTTTGTCCAACAACTTACCCAATGGTCTAATTACCATTTAAGGACCTCCAATTTGAAATTTCATAACAATTAGACACCTCTAGCTTATAGAACTCAAGTTTTGCACTTTTTGCAATTTAGTCCTTTTGACCAAATTGAGTGCCCAAACGTCAAAATTTTCGAACGAAATTTTCACGAAATCATTCCATAAAATTGTAGACCATAAAAATATAATAAAAAAATCTTTCTAAATCGGATTCGTGGTCCCAAAACCACTGTTTTGACTAGACCCAAAATCGAGCTGTTACGTTCGACTTCTTTTCTTTTGCGCAGCTGAGCCCTTATTCACGCCTAAGGATTTCTCCCACTTTTGTTTCACTGTTTGTAAGGTACCCTTCATCGATTTTTATAGGTAGTTATGCTAGGGCCAGCTAATAGCTCTTGATTATCTTCTCCTCTTTTGGGGGGATTTATCTGGTACAAGTTTGAATTTAAACTGGGACTACTGCGTGAAAAATGTTGACTTGGTATTCCAGGCATTGCCACAGCATCAGGGTTGGCAAACTGTCATAAAATGCAACAAAATGTACTTAAGTACAATCAATTAGCTAGGTCTAAAAGCATGAAATATAACTCTTTTCAAGAGTTGTCAACAGCTTACCAGAAGGAACTTGGTGTTCTACATTGACCTTCTAGCAGGTTAGACACTTCATTACAAACTTCGATATTTCTCTTTCCATTCCTAGCCACCCAAATAACTACTTCAAATCTCTATACATCTTTACACTTCTAGGATGAAGGGAGTAGGGTCATTGATGAGCTTCTTCCAAAATTTCCTGCCTCAAATTTTCTTCATTGGGAACATACAATCATTCCATGAAGCGTAACTCTCCTTTATCGAGGCTAAAATTATTAGTGTTCTCAAACATAATGCACTCTTTTATTTCCTCATATATTGTGTCCTTCAATTGGGAATCCAAAATTTTAGGTAGGAACATGGGTTATGCCCTTAATTCAATGAGAACAATCTCATCGTCCTCCAGACATATTCTTGCTTTCAAAGAAGCTAAATTTGTTACAGTCTTACTGCTCAAGGCATCAACAACCACATTAACTTTTCCTGGATGGTTTTCGATACTCAGGTCGCAATCCTTTAGCAGTTAGATCCATCTTCGTTGATGTAGGTTCAACTCCTTCTGGGAGGGTAGATACTTTAGGCTCTTGTGTTCGGAGTATATGTGACATTTCTGCCCATATAGATAATTCCTCTAAATCTTCAGGGCTAATACCACACCTGCTAAATCCAAACCATTAGTTGGATAGTTCCTCTTATGTGGCTTGAGTTGGCGTGACGCATAAGCAATTACCTTTACCTTATGCATGAGTACACACCCTAACCTATTCAAAGATGCATCTGTAAATACAACATATTCTACTCCCGATTCCGGTTGACTAAACACAAGGGTTTCTATCAACGTTTTCTTCAACTCATCGAAATTGCATTGACATTACTTGGTGCATTGGGACTTCTCATCTTTCCTTATAAATCGTGTTAATGGCGTTGCTATTGAAGATAATCTTTTTACAAACCTTTTGTAATATCCTACCAGTCTAAGGAAACAACGTACCTCAGTAACGCTTTTCAGCAGATTCTAATCAAATACAACCCATATCTTATCGGGAATCTACTTTGATTCTTTTTGTGGAGATAATATGGCCTGAAGAATGGACTTTTTTTAGGCAAAGTTCACCCTTTCTAAATTTGGCGTACAACCTATTCTCTCCGCAAGTGTTCCTTATGCTCTACCTAACTCTTCGAGTGAACTAGAATGTTGTCTATGAAGACAACGATACAATGATCAAGATAAGGTTGGGATACTGTATTCATCAGATCCATGAATACTGTTGGCATGTTTGTCAAACCATAGGGCATGACTAAAAATTCATAGTGACCATACACACCATAGTGTGTATGGAACTTAGTTTTTGGAATGTTGTCCCCTTTTAGCTTCACCTAGTAGTATCCAGACCGCAAGTCAATCTTTGAACACACCTTGGCTCCACTAAGCTGATCGAACAAGTCCTCAATCCTAGGTAATGAATACTTTTTCTTTATGATCACCTTATTTAGATGTTGATAATCAATACACAACCGAAGGGTTCCAGCCTTCTTCTTGACGAATAGTATCGGTGCACCCCAAGGTGAAACACTTGGTCTGATGAACCCTTTGCTAACAGTTCTTGCAGTTGAGTTTCCAACTCTTTTAATTCTACTAAGGCCATTCTAGAAAGCAAATTTGAGATAGGAGCGGTTCTTCAGGTCACATAAATGAAGAATTCCACATCTCGATGTGGATTGTCGATGGAGCATGTCACAAAATTCTTTGACTTGACAATCTCGATGGAGCATTAAAAAATTGCTGAGTACTCAATCATGTTAGAATTTAAACCAAAAGTCACTCATGATGCTATGGCTTTTAACTAAAAATATGGATGGAACATACAACTACCTCATTAGCTACTCAATCCTTTGCTACAGCGGAATGCCCCTAAAATTATACCATAAGCTCTTACTTAGGTCCTCCTTTTTAATCAATAGCATGAAGGAGGAAACAAAGTGATGCTGACCTACTTAGCAACTCTAAGCATTAGAGTGCATACTTATTTAAACAAAATGTCGTGGCAATTTAACTAATGTTTAGTTTTAAAAATCCCTAAGGAAATTAAAAAGATACTATATTTAAAAAATGCATAAAAAATAGAGTATAGGACATATCGAACATCATAAAGAAAAACTGAACTTCTTATAGACAAAACAATATTTCAATCCATTGTTACCTGTTCTAGGTTTATCGAAAAAAATTTAAGCTCATCATCGAACATCATAAAGAAAAACTGAACTTCTTATAGACAAAACAGTATTTCAATAGTTATTATGTCATAGAAAAATATCCTATAGAACATACAAAATGCAACCTAGATGAACAATACACCCCCAAAACTAAGGGATGCATTGTCCTCAATGCATGTAAAATCTTGAACAGTATATAACAAGTATTTATATGCACACAAATAAGAATAAAACAAATTATGCAATGCATGAGAGAAAAAAAACTTAACCTCTTTAGACTGGAACGTTGGTACTTCATTCAATTCTTTCTTGTGGACTTGCAAGCACTGACTTTGTATTGCATCTTCTTTTTCGGAGGTATATTGCATCTTCTTTTTCGGAGGTTAACTTCTTTACCTCCTTTGTCTGTCCCTGTTAGTTCATCGATGAGTTGATCGATTGCTTGATCCTATGCAGTCATGGAGATGGGTGAAGATGTCAGTTTAGGAGTTTTACCTTTTTCAGTAGCAGTAGTTGGTGCAGTGGTACGGACATTTGTTTATTCTTTTCCTTCTTCTACTTCCTTCTCTAGTTCGACATATTTTTCCTTCTCTAACTTATTCTCAACAGTTTTTCCTTTATCTGTAGTGACTCATTCAGTCACTTGTTCAGTTCTAGCATCGGGTGGAATTGGCTCTTTTCCACACTCCGTAGATGAGAGGAAAATAGCTGGGAAAGTAGGAAATTCTGGCATGAGTCTCAAACAATTTTTTTGGAGGGATCTTCTTAATGCTAAATCTCTATCTTTCACATATAACCAGTACCGAGCTTGGCGTTCGTTGCTTTGTTCCAACTCTTCTATCATTTGGTATTGCTGCACTTGAAAAAAAGACAACCTCTGTTCTAACTATTTTAAAGAAGTTAAGATTTCTTGGTCATGAGAGGCGGGAGATTTTTCTGTGGGAATACGTGTGGTAGGGAAAGCTTGACTATGCTGGGATGTTGCGGGAAACTCAGTTCCTCGTAGCTTGGTAAAAATTGCTCGCGTTTTCCCACCCTAATTGGGCGTAACATCCTCAGCATCAACTAAAGGCAAATTTTTTATCTTACATAGGGCAGAAATAAGGGAAGGAAAATTCAAGCTCCCGACATTCTTATCAGCACACTTATAGACCTTTTGGAAGATAATCTTCCCTACATTTACTTATCTTCCTTGTAGAATAGAATGCAATAGCAATATTCTTTCTTTCAAAATTTGTGTTATGCGTAGACGACATAAGATGACTCCTTAAAAAGTGGTACCACACCTTCCTAATTGGTTTTAATGCAACTCTTTCAACTGTATAACACTCCTAGCTTGAAATAATCCACTATGTTCCTCCAATCGCATAAATCCTCTAATACTTTTGCCAACCCCTTTGATGTAATATTCTCAACAAATTTAGAATGCTCATCTCTAACCTCCTCAATGCTGAATTGGGCAGTAATATGGTTTTCGTCGAATGGCACAGATTTACACCTTAATAAATGAAAGGAGGATATAGGGAATTTACATGAGCGTAAAACTCTCTTACCACTTTACCCACAACATTCCCTGGGTGTAGACAAAACCTGCTCCATTTATGCTTTTCTACAATTGAGGATATCGATTCATCATACCCCATATGGGGTTCATCCTTTAATAAAAAACCCTGCTCAAAACAAAATGGCCACTTCAGAATATTAGTTGAATACCTTGTGGCTGCAACAATATTGAAGAATATCTTTGCTTGTGGGGTGCTAACGCGTGAATATTTTGTTGTTTTAGAAGTACTCCTTACACTAGCCATGAAGAAAAGGTCAGAGAAACAAAAAAGGAAAATAATAGAGTAAACAACAAATAGTAGAGAGGTTGAATATAAGAGAATAGTAAAAATGTGAACTTTTTGATAAATGGGAAACGTGAACTAGTTGAAGAAAATAAAAAGGGGATAATGATGATAGTTTTTAGGGAATGGGAAACGTGAGGGAGAAGGGTTATCACATGGAGGAAAATTTAAAAATGGAAAAGACTTTTGAGGGGAAAATGAAATAACTAAGCCCTATATTGTGGGTTTCATACTTTGGGTTTTTCCAATATTCACTAAATGCAACTACCTAAAAATATTTCCTTTGGAATTTTCTAACTGGCCAATTCTTTTATTAACACCTCATTATTTAGTTTGTCATGGCAAAACGTTTCTCTATAATGCTACGGCAAACTACTACTCTATATACACCAAAAAGTCCTGCTTCTTTTATTTTGCTCATGTTTATCATAATAAAAACAGAAATGAAATTGTATTTAAAAAATAAAAATAGCAATGGGAAATAAAACGAAAAAAACTATTTATTAACAAAAATTCAAACATCACGAAGGTTAATGCTTTGCTTTTCATGTTCTATAGGAGCACCCTAGTAATGCTTCAAGCGTTGTCCATTAAACTTGAATGTAGCCCCTATTCTTAGGTCTTTAACAACAACAACACCATACGAATACACTTGAATTACTTTAAAAGATCCTGACTATTGAGATTTTAACTTATCAGGAAATAATTTGAGCCTGGAATTAAACAATAATACCTACTGTCCAGGTTCAAATTGCCTTGGTAAAATTCTAGCATCATGCCATCACTTGGTTTTTTCCTTATAAAAATGAGCATTGTCATATGCTTATGTTCGAAACTCTTCCATCTTATTCAATTTTAGCAATCTTTTACTGCCAGCAGCAACCCAATCCATGTTCGGCTTCTTAATCGCCCAAAATTCTTTATGCTTAAGTTCAAAAAGTAAATGACATGGCTTACCGTAAAAAAGTTTAAAAGGTGACATCCCTAGTGGTATTTTAAAAGTGGTTCGGTATGCCCATAAAGCTTCATCCGATCTAGTAGACTAGTCTTTTTAAGATAGGTTCACCATTTTTTCCAAAATTTGTTTAATTTCTCTATTAGAAATTTCAGGTTGGCCATTCATCTGAGGGTGATATGTCGAGGCAATTCTATGTTTCACCCCATACCTGTGTAAGGCATTGGGAATCAGTTTGCAATCAAAATGGGAACCTTCACCACTGATAATGGCTCTCGGTGTACCAAATCATGTGAAAATGTTCTTATGCAAAAATTTCAATATCGACTTAGCATCATTAGAGGCTAGGGCTACTACTTCTACCCACTTAGAAACACAGTCTACTACCAAAAGTATGTATATATTGCCCATGGATGGTGGAAACAGTCCCATAAAGTTTATTCTATATACATCAAACAGTTCAATCTACAATATACTTTACAATGAGATTTCCTGTCTCATAGACACATTTCCTTTTTTCTGACTAGGGTTACACGACCTACAAAATTCATGAGCATCTTTAAATAAACTTGGCCAATAGAATCCTGACTTGAGTACCTTAGCAGCTATTTTCATCCCTCCAAAATGTCCTTCATATGAGGCTGAGTGACAATGTTGTAAGACACTATGCATCTCATCGTTGGGGACGCACTTCTGAATGATTTGATCTGCATAATGCTTGAATAGGAATGGTTCATCCCGGCAGTACTGTTTGGCATCGTGAAGAAATTTTTTTTTTTTTTTTAGCATTGAAGTCAGGTGGCATTACACCACTTACTAAGTAGTTTACTAGCTCAGCGTACCAAGTTAATGCCTTGGTAATGAACAAATGTTCATTTGGGAATTCTTCCTTAATAAATTTCTTGCTTTCATCTTTATTACTCGATTCTATTCTTGACAAATGGCTAGCCACTTGATTTTTGGTTCCCTCCCGATCTCTAATTTCCAAATTGAACTCTTGTAAAAAGAGTATCCACCTAATCGATCTCAGCTTGGAATCTTTTTTTCGTACCAAGTACTAGATAGTTGAGTGATCTGTGTAGATTGTGACATTTGTTCCTACTAAATAAGAACATAATTTGTCAAATGCAAAGACGACTGCCAGTAATTCCTCCTCCGTAGTGGTATAATTAAGCTGAGTATCTGTCAATGTCCTACTAGTATAATAAACTGCATGTAGAACCTTGTTTCTCCTTTGACCCAAAATTGCTTCCATAGCATAATCACTAGCGTCACACATGAGTTGAAAAGGCAATGTCCGTTCTGGAGCAACCACAATTGGTATTGCTACAAGTCGCTTCTTGAGTTCCTAGAAAGCATGCAAACATTGATTTAGAAATTTTCGAAAAATCCATGCTAAATCTTCTTTAAAATCTTGCTTGTCCTAGAAAACTTCTAATACCCTTAAACTGGTGGGTGGTGGCAATTTTTCGATCACTTCTATTTTTACTCTGTCCACTTCAATTCCTTACTGTGACACCCTATGTCCTAGGACAATGCCTTCATGGACAATGAAATGACATTTCTCCCAGTTTAATACTAGATTCATTTCTTTATAGTGGCATAAAACCATCTCCAAATTTCTTAAGCAATCTTCAAAATCATTTCCGAACACAGAAAAGTCATCCATAAAAACTTCAAGGAAAATTTCCACTATGTCTAAGAATATCCATCATGTAGCGCTGGAAAGTTGCCGGGGTATTGCATAACCTGAACGACATCCGCCTGAATGCGAAAGTGCCATATGAACATGTGAAAGTTGTCTTCTCCTAATCTTCAGGTGCTATGGAAATATGATTATATCCTGAATAACCATCTAGGAAGTAATAAAAAGCCTTACCAACTAATCTATCCAGCATTTGATTGATGAATGGCAAAGGGAAATTATCCTTCCTAGTTGCCTTGTTAAGCCTTCGACAGTCCATACACACTCTCCATCCCATAACAGTACGAGTCGGTATGAGCTCATTGTTGTCATTTCTTACTACTGTGACACATCCTTTCTTGGGTACACATTGCATAGGACTTACACACGAGCTATCAGAAATTGGGTAAATAATGCCAGTATCAAGCCACTTGATAATTTCTTTCTTGACAACTTCCTTCATAATTAGATTCAGTCGTCTTTATTGTTCAATGGATTTGCTATGGCAATCTTTGAATAAAATTTTGTGCATACAAAATGTAGGGCTAATTCCCTTTATATTGGCAAGGGTCTAACCCAATGCTCTTTTAGATTACCGTAACACTTCTAACAACTAGTCCTCTTGCTCAGGTGTTAGCTTAGCAGGAATTATGACTGGGAAAGTATCATTATTTCTCAATACACATATTTCAAATGTTGTGGCAAAGGCTTTAACTCTAGAATGGGAGATTCCACTACAAATGGTTTAGGAGGCTTAAAAGATCATTTTGATAAATCTAGGGATTCAAATTTCTTCCCTAGCCTATCCATTATCTACTAGGCTTCCATAAATTCACCTAGCTCTTCAAAACTTACTGTGTCACCTTGCTCCATCAAATCGTCTTCACTGTCAGAATTGTTGTCGTAAAATTTTACGAATTTTTCCACTGCTTCTTCTATCAAGTCAATGGTGTGACATTCCTCATTTTCATCCGTGCATTTTAACGTATTAAATACATTAAAAGTAACCTTATGGTCAATCACTCTCATGGTTAGCTTACCTTTTTGTACATCAATCAGGGTCTTGCCAGTAGCAAGAACGATCTTCTAAGAATAACTAGTACATTATGGTCTGCTTCACATTCTAAAATAAGAAAATCTGTACGAAAAATAAAATTATCCACCCTTACCAATACATCTTCAATTTTACCTTCTAGATGGGCGTAAGATCAGTTAACCAATGGCAACGTTACTGTGGTAGGTCTTGCTTTTCCCAATTCTTATCTTTCTGAAAATAGACATAGGTATTAGATTTATACTTGCTCCTAAATCGCATAATGTTTTTCCCACATAATGGTTTCCAATTGAACATGGAATAGTTGGAAACACAAAAATATATAGACTTTTCTAGGCCCCTTTTAACTCAAATTCATGCAAATTTCATAATAATTTTGTCGAAAAATATAATATAATTATAAAATAATTAAATTGTACTTAAATTATTAAAATATCAAATTTTAATTAATTTTATAATAAATTTTGATTTATTTTCGATAGATTTGCACAAAGGATGAAAATTGGCTCAACAAACACTGCTAGAAGCATAAAACTGAGAAGTGATTTTTGAAGCATCTAGGCAAATTAAATTTTCAGCCTAAGACGGTCCAAATTATGAATATTACTTAATAATATAATTAATTTTAATTTTAATCCAAATTATTTTGGGTTAAATAATAATTATTAATTAAATTATGCTAAACCGTCCTACATGCTGATCCAATCAGCTTATTTAGCTGATTATTTGGCTTGCAAAACAACCCGTGAAGTTTCCTTGAAATTTCATTTAAACCCCTCCACTAATCATGCTTTTGTAGATTTGCCCCAAGCTAAATTTAGCAAGTTTGAAAGCTTCAAACTTGCCACATGTGTGGCCGAACATGGGGGGAGTTAATGGCTGTTGATTTTTTGCTTTTTTTTTTTCCAACCTACCGAAACTATAAATACCCCCTTTGCTGATCATTTTAAACACACCTTTCAAACCTTTCATTCTTCACTTCTCTCTCACTTTTTCTCTTCAAAACCCTTCCTTTGTTCTTCATTTTCCTTTCCATTCCCTTGCCGCTTTCACCTCTTGGAAAAGAGCCCTTAAACCACCGTTGGTAGTAGCATTCAAGTGCTTGTAAAAGCCTTAGTTTGACAAGGACAAGTGGAGAAGGAGGAGCAGGGCAAACTAGTCAAGCTTCGAAGAAACACAAGATTTGATTCTAGTTCCCTATCCTCTAATTTTTATTCTTATGAACATGTCTATGAATACTTGTTATGTTGATATGTTTCATTTAATTAATGTGGCTTAAATTTAATTCATGTTAGGTTGATTGCATTTTGTCCACTTAAGTTATCAAAATTATGTTTGTGTTGTTATAAGTCTTGGTAAATTGTTTGATTAAGTAAAACCATGATTAAGTTATTCTTGCATTATAATTGTAAGGTAACTAATGAATTAATTATTAAATCCTGTTGAGATTGTAATTAACTGACACAATATTTAATCAGTGCATGTTTAATCTTCTAAGGTAGTTGGGGGTTAAATTAGTGACGGTATTAAATGATACATTAGCCTTGCATCACTTGCAAGATTATTGTGATTAAACTATTTCAATGTAGGAATATATTGCTACCTCACTTAATCTTTTATATGCTTATGAGGATTGATTAATTGTTTGAATTGGCATTGAAAAATGTTCAAGAGATTATTTAATTTAATAAGTATGTATGAGCAGTAGTTAACAAATTACCAAGTTGTCGTGAATTTATTCGTAACAACATGAACATGAGTTTAGTAATTTTAAGTTAAGAAATGAAATTAATCTAACACAATTATGTCATCTTGATTAAAATCATCTTTTGAAATCGTGCATTGGAGCTTTTATTTTTGTTTTATTTTATTTTACTTAGTTAAACTTCAGTTTTTAATCACTTCCTCAAAATCAAAATATTTTTCTTCACCAAAGTGTTCTTAATTGCATTCATAAATAATTCTTGTCAAAGTCCCTATGGGTACGATAACTCGACATTTACTTGTCACTTTATTACTTGCTGCGATAGTTTACACTTGTACATTTCCATCGCTCCAAGTTTTTGGCGCCATTGCCGGGGACTGTTTTAAAAGAAATTATTTGTGAAATTGTTAATTTTGCATTTTGGTCTTGTTTTTCCTTTTAAATTTTAATTCCACTTTTTGTGTTTGTTTAAGGTGTTTATGAGTATTGATCAAATTATTGATTACTCCCCGTAGACCCTAAAATTGAAAGGACTTTCAGACAAAGGAGAAGAAAGGCGAACCAAAGAAGGACCGAAGAGATGAATTTCGAAAATTAAAACCAAAATCCAGGAGGAACATTCACTTATAATACTCATAATCTGATCATTGTTGCCAATGACAGAAACTATGCCATTCGATAATATGTCATTCTTCTATTCAACGAGCTCAATTCGAGTATTAAGAGACCTGAAATCGAGGCACAATAATTCAAGCTGAAGCCGGTCATGTTCCAAATGTTACAAAATATGGGTCAATTTAGTAGGATTCCTACTAAAGATCCACATCTTCATCTTTGGTTATTCGTGGAAGTAAGTGGCTCATTTAAACTACTCGGGGTGACCGAGGATGCCTTGAGACTGTGATTATTTCCATACTCCTTAAGAGATAGAGCACGAGCGTGGTTGAACTCCCTACCGTCCGGTTCCATAACTACATGGCAAGAGTTAGTTGACAGTTTCTTAATGAAATACTTTCCTCCATCTTTGATAACCAAGATTCGAATGAACTCACTTCATTTCAGCAACCTAACGAAGAATCTTTATACGAGGCATGGGAGCGGTTCAAGGAGTTATTACAAAAGTGCCCTCATCATGACATTCCTTATTGCATTAAAATATAGGCTTTCTATATTGGTCTCAATATTCATACCAGAATGATGGTGGATGCTTCGATAAACGAAGCCTTTCTTTCTAAGTCTTATAACGATGCTTGCAAGATTATTGAAAAAATTACCAATAATAACTATCAATGGCCAACCAACCAAGTAGCCTCAAAAAGACGAGTAGCAGTAGTG
Source organism: Gossypium anomalum (assembly GCA_025698475.1). Taxonomy (NCBI): domain Eukaryota; kingdom Viridiplantae; phylum Streptophyta; class Magnoliopsida; order Malvales; family Malvaceae; genus Gossypium; species Gossypium anomalum. Next base: position 35,217,914 of record CM046958.1, on the reverse strand, counting down.
TATGAAACGGACACACTTGCTTTTTTGGCAGCCCAGGTATCCTCTATGTCTTCTATGCTTAAGAATATAACTAGTAATGGTTTCAATGGTAATCTGACAGCTCAGCGGCCAAACCAGTTTGTGAATATTTCTTGTGAATACTATGGAGATGGCCATTTCTTTGAAAATTGCCCATCGAATAAAAAATCAAAATATTACATGGGAAATCAGAATTGGAATGGTCCGCAATCAAATTCTTACAACTCTTCATGGAAGAATAATCCAATTTCTCCATGGAGTAATCAATGGGCAGACCATAGTGACTCTTTTATGCCATTTCAACCAAATTATCTACCAAAATATTCTCCATAAGTGCAACAACCTGCACTAACTTAATCTTCAAGTGATATGCTGAAGGCATACATAACGAAGAATGATGAACTAATCCAAAGCCAAGTAGCAACATTGAAAAATTTAGGAAACCAAGTGGGAAAACTAGCTAATGAGCTCAGAAGCAGACCTCAAGGTATTTGGCTAAGGGACATAGAAAATCCTAGAATTTCAGGCAAAGAACATTGCAAAGTAGTCACTTTGCCAAGTGGAAAGACATTGGAGCCCAAGGTGGTTAAGGTTCAAGATGAGCTTATTGTAGCTCAAGACAAAGAGGAAGTTCAACCGAGTGTTGAAACACGTGTTTCACAGAAGTCAAATTCAGTGATCCTTGATGAGGTAAACTCTAAATCAGTTAGTTCTGATTACCTAACACCCTTGTCAGATGCGAAAAAATTACCACAGAAGAGTTGTCCAGTTAGAGCTAAGATTCCACTACTGGCATATCCTTAACGATTCCAGAAGCAGCAATGTGATACTCAGTTAAAAGAAATTTTTGATCACGACGTGACTTTTAATGACTTCGATGCTGCTAAATCCCCAGATGTAGTTGAAGATTATTCTGCTATTGCCAAGATGAAATCACTTGTAACACCCCAAACCCGACCTAGAAGTTAGGCCCGAATCTGGTGTGTCACATTGAAGTGTTTTTCCAAAACCATGTTCTCATTGAAAACCCTTCTTACAATTTAAAACTTCTGGCTATTTTAAAACTTGTGAAAACCTTTTGGTTTATTAAAATTCATTCTCTTGTAAAACATTATTACCTTTAAAACTTTATTTGCTGCGGAAGCTTAATTTAAACAGTTGCGAAAATATGATATTTTGAAAAATAGTTTTGGAAAAAATCATGCTCTACTCCAGCAGTTATAAAACAATATATAAAATTCCAAATTTAGAACTAAAAATTAAAAGAGGCCTTATTACAACCCATATCAAATATAAGTACTTGTAAATAGATAACTTAAAGAAAAATCGGAACAATAGCAGTTGTGTGGCCACCTCCGAGTCCTTCGCAGCACCGATCCTCTTAATGCTAGGGATTACCTACATAGTTAATAAACTCAGTGTGTAATCCCCTCCTAAACTAAAATAGTTAGTAAACCGAGCGAGATTCGATGCGGGCGGAGCCCATCACGAGAATAAATGCATATAGTAACAGTGCGTGCTCGAGCCCTATTCAATAACAAAGATACCGGGCCTAAGCCCTATGCAGTGACAGTGTGGGCCTATGCCCAAAATAGTGTATCACAATACAGGTATGCAACCCAACCCAATCCAATCAGCTCACCACCCGTACCAACCAACTCACTTGTGGGGATTAAATCGACCCACCCAGCCAACTCACTAATATCGCAGCGTAGCTGCTAATAGTAACGCAATAGAGCTGGTAATAGTAACGCAACAGAGCTGCTAATAGTGGTAAATGTGGCATATCCACTAATATTAGAATACGTGGCAAAGCCACCAGAATAGTAAAACGTGGCAAAGCCACTAGTACATAACTTCCTCCAAATCAGAATCCCAATCCTAATGTAATATGTCGTGTATGTCATGCTCAATCATCACACGTGTATGCAAAATGGCCATGCTCAATAACAATCATTTAAACATATATTAAAAACATATCAGTCGTACAACCACCGTCAAGTCAGTTAAATCACAGTCATACGATCATAGTCAAATCAGTCAAATTCACAGTCTAAGTAAGTCATTTACCCACAAGGGCAAAACAGTCATTTTGTCCTATTGGGGTATTTCGGTAATTTTACACTATAAGGGTATTTTGATAATTTCACAAACTAGGGGTATTTCGATAATTTTACAAATTAGGGGTATTTTGGTAATTTTACAAACTGAGGGTATTTTAGTAATTTTACAAATCGGGGGTTTTTCAGTAATTTTATAATCTGAAGGTATTTTAGTCATTTTACCAATATTGGGGTCTCGATACTTATTACGACCTCTTAGAAGGTCTATTGTCGCTTAGAGCGACTCAAATAACCTACATGGCCAGAACAATGAATATGGGCCCAAGTGGGCCCACACGTTCGTGTGGCCCATCTATTCCAGATTCACATACGGCATCGCGAGCCTCATAAACCAACCTATCAATGATCACTTACCGAGGATTTTACCCGTGTGGCCCACAAGCTCATTGGGCCCACGCGGCCCATTTCGGCCCATAACGGCCCCAGTCCACGAAAACGCACGTGGTGGCCTCTACAGTCTACCATCCACAATTTGGGCTTGGTTCGCCCCACGTGCGCTCACACGCTCGTGGGGCCCCAAATGTCTATGCATCCCAAGATTTGAACCTCAGACCTCACAGTTACACAACACACCACCTTGCCACTCCACCACAGGCTCTTTCTGTGTTATAAATTCATCAAAAATATTCTTAAAGCCTACCCACTAACATCAAAGCTCCTTTAAGAGAAAAACCAAAATAAACTGCAAGAGCCAAGACTTGAACCCAGGCTCCCTTGCAACCTTAATGATGCCCCAACCATTAGACCACATGCTTCCTTGTGTCATTTATTTAACACAATAATTTAAAAGGCCTTCATCCAAACATCCAGGGTTTTATTCACTTAAAACCAAAATTTTTGCTAAAGCCTAGGTTTGAACCCAAGATTTCTCCAACACTTCTCCAGGCCATTAACCACTAAAGAAGACATTTAATTGTGTCATTTCCTCGCACAATTAAATACTTATATACAACCTCCTTGCGGAACCATACTCAAGGCCCAGTACTTCTAGGCCCAAATTCGGGGCGTTACATCACTGGCTTCTACAGAATTGGAGCTCAATTCTCTAGATGATCCGTTAAAAAGTATTCTGCTAGTGGATTTGCTAAGTGATGATTAAGACAAGGAATGTTTGGCTTTTTTAAAAGCTAAAACGAAGGGATTTAGTCAGGAAGTTCCACTAGAATCATTAGAGTTATTATCTCAAGAGTACACGCAACCAAAAGTGTTGATTGAAGAGCCAGTTGAACTATTTGCCTCCTCATTTGAAATATGATTATTTGGGTTTGTCTCCATCTTTACCTATCATGATTTAGACTGAGTTCATCAAGAATCGAGAATAAGAGTCACTTGTTGTTCTAGAAAAGCACAAGAAGGTGTCAGATGGATTATTGTAGATATTCGATTCATGGGTTGGAGGATTTGTAGGACTTACAAGAAGTTAAACAAGGCTACCAGAAAAGATCATTCTGAGTTTTCTTTCCCTAATAAGATGTTGGATAGATTTTATGGGAAATAATATGATTACTTCCTAAATGAGTATGATTGGTATGATAGATGGCCTTTTGACACTGTCTCTGTCAGTGACGATTCTGAATAAAATGGAGGGAGTACTCTTCACTTTCTCTATCATTATTTTATATTTTCAATTTTTTTTTCATTTAAATAAAATGACATACTTAGATATAATTTTCTTTGGATCATTGCATTAATTAAAATTATGTCTAGAAGACTGAGACTTAAACGAGACCATCTGTGACCCCTGTTGTCTTTCATGGGAGTTTAATTTAATGTAATCTTTCGAAAAATATTTTTCTAAATAGCCCAAATAATTTAAGTATTTGTTTTGTTAAATAAAGAGTCAACATTTAACCCAATGACTTAAATTATTAACCCAAACATGAAAATATATAGACTTTTCTAGGCCCTTCTTAACTCAAATTCATGCAAAATTCATAATAATTCCGTCGAAAAATATAATATAACTATAAAATAATTAAATTGCAGTTAAATTATTAACATATCAAATTTTAGTTAATTTTATAATAAATTTTTATTAATTGTGATTTACTTTTGACAGATTGGCACAAAGGACGAAAATTGGCTTGGCGAACACTACTAGAAGCGTAAAATCGAGAAGCGATTTCTGAAGTATCGAGGCGAATTAAATTTTCAGCTGAAGACGGTCCAAATTATGAATATTAATTTATAATATAATTAATTTTAATTTTAATCTAATTTATTTTGGGTTAAATAATTATTAATTAAATTATGAAAAGAGGCCCAATTGTGCTAAACTGAGAGATTAATCCAACCGAGCAAATGGGCTGCCCAAAATCGTCCCAAATGCTGACCTAATTAGCTTATTTAGTTGATTATTTGGCTTGCAAAATATCCCTAGAAGTTTCCTAGAAATTGCATTCAAACCCCTCACTTATCAAGCTTTTTTAGATTTTCCCCTAGCTAAATTTAGCAAGTTTGAAAGCTTCAAACTTGCCACATGTGTGGCCGGAAATAGGGGGAGTTAATGGCTGCTGATTTTTGCTATTTTTAGCAGCCTACCCAACCTATAAATACCCCCATTTTCTCCTCATTTCAAACACACCTCTCACACCTTTCATTCTTCACTTCTTTCTCACTTTCTTTCTTCAAAACCCTTCTTTTGTTCTTCAAAACCCTTCCTATAGAATCCTCAGGTAGACAAGAACAAGTGGAGAAGGAGGAGTAGAGCAAACTAGTCAAGCTTCGGAGAAACACCAAATTTGATTCTAGTTCCTTATTATCAACATGTCTATGAATACTTGTTATGTTGATATGTTTAATTTAATTAATATGGCTTAAATTTAATTTATGTTAGGTTGATTGCATTTCATTCACTTAAGTTATTAAAATTATGTTTGTGTTGTTATAGGTCTTGGTAAATTTTTTGATTAAGTAAAACCACGATTAAGTTATTCTTGCATTATAATTGTAAGGTAACTAATGAATTAATTCTTAAATCGTGTTAAAATTGTAATTAGTTGATACGATATTTAATCAGTGCATGTTTAATCTTCTAAGGAGTTGGGGGTTAAATTAGCAACAGTATTAAACGATACATTAGCCGTGCATAAGTTGTAAGATTATTGCGATTAAACTGTTTCAGGGTAGGAATATATTACTACCTCACTTAATCTTTTATGTGCTTATGAAGATTGATTAATTGTTTGAATTGGCATTGAAAAATGTTCAAGAGATTAGTTACTTTAATAAGTATGTATGAGCAGTAGTTAGTAAATTACCAAGTTGTCGTGAATTTATTCGTAACAACATGAACATGAGTTTAGTAATTCTAAGTTAAGAAATGTAATTAATCTAATACAATTATGTCATTTTGATTAAAATCACCTTTTGAAATCGTGCAACCAAAATAGCACCATTTCAATACATCTTTAAGCAACCAAAAACCTGCCAATTCATACTCATATCATGCCATCTATTCACAACCATATCAACCACTCAATTCCATATTCAAAACATACCAAATCATTATGCCAACACCATTACAATTTACCTAATTTCCAAATGCATCAACTTATCCTCTATTTCAAGTCACTTAATACACTGTATCATCATCTCAAATCAAACCACAATATGCCAACTTCCAAGCATTAGTACATCAATTAACAACTATCCAAAATAACAAACACATAACTACACAAATTAAGCCAACATATAAGGCATTATATTCATCACATATATAACCCTTACCAAACACAATTCAAGCCAACTTAAATGGCAATACATACCAACATTTACAAGCCAAACCTCATGGCTAATATCATAACTCAAAACATACCAATATGGCACTAGCTTATACATGCCACATACCATATATACAAGGCTTCCAAAAGTACCAACAAGACGACCAATAGTGCGATGATGTTTCCTGATGATCCTCGAGTCTGAGCTAGCTTCAATAATCTATAAAACATGGAAAGAACACACAAAGCTTAGTAAGTCATATACAAATAAAGCTATCATATGAACCTTTGCATATCAATTAAAATATGATAAACATAACTAATCACACATAAGTTCTCAAACCTTTCTCATTGATCACATATTCAATGTCTTCATCAAACTCATCATTTACTTCACTTTTCAATACTTATATGAATCTTGTACGTACCTAAGTCACTTAGCTCATTCACATATTCTTTCTCAACTTGACCTTTCCCGTTGAACCGTTCAGAATCATTAAGGATACTTGGCAAACATATATAGCTCATACAATGCCATATCCCAAATATGGTCTTACATGTTATCACATATCAATGCCACTGTCCCAGACAGGGTTTTATACGAAATCGATTAATGATGCCAATGTCCCATACATGGTCTTATACATAATCTCAATACAATGCCAATGTCCCAGACATGGTTTTACATGTAATCACATCTCAGTAACCTAATGTCATGACATTCGTATCCTATACTATTCCTAAGGTTCGTACGGGAATTTCGGATGTTGTAACTTCATAGATTCTTGCTCGTAATTACTCGTTCAACATTCATAATAACTCAATGGCAAGTAAACACATATAATTCAATTTAAATACATTTATTTACATATGAACTTACCTCGTGTTTGGAATAAACGGACTGAATCAACTATTTGTCAACTTTCGATTTTCCCCGATCTAAATTCGTTTTCTTTCATTCTTGATTTATATAAATTCAAAATTAACTCTTTTATTCATCAACTCATTCAATTTAGTCAACAAACACATATTTAGGCATTTTTTCACTTTAGCTCTAAACTTTCACATTTCTTACAATTTAGTCCTTATTTCATAATTACACAAAATTATACAATTTCTTTCAAATACATGCTAGCCAAATTTCTATAGGCTCTATAACAGCCCATATTTTCATTTATTTTACACTTTTAACCACAACATTTCACATTAATAATGATGATAATGCTTTTGGTTTAATTATTTAAGCTTTAATTCATAAATTACAAAAATAAACTTTGTTTAAACATTAATAAATCACCTAATTTAAGGCTATTTATGTCCATATCCACTATCAATGGACTAATTAAAACATAAGGACCTTTCATTTAATAAGCCATAGCAATTAAGTACTTTTAACAAGTGGAATGCAACTTTTGCATTTTACGCGATTAAGTCCTTTTCTCGAATTGAGCTATTAAACAATAAAATTAGCTCACGAAATTTTCACACATACATATTCACATGCTGTAAACACATAAAATAATATTAAAATTATTTTACGACCTCAGATTTTTGGTTCTAAAACCACTGTTCCGATTTAGCTAAAACTGGGTTGTTACATTATTCAGCAACATTGCTGTGCACCCTTTAGTGAGAGCAACAGTCTCAAATTCTCCCAATTTGAGCTTCTTTGACTGTATGTCTTTCATAAATTTCACATAATTGGGAATTTTCTCCAAAGCTTCGACTAACGGTATGTTAATATAGAGTTGCTTCAAAACCTCCAAAAATCTTTTAAACTAAGCTTCTTGTTTGGAATTGTGGAATCTCTGATGAAATGGTAGAGGTGGTCATCCTTCAGGTTGCTGATATTGTTCTGCTATGGTATTTTTGTTGGCAACATGATCTCATTTTACCATAACATTTTCCTACTTATCCTTTTCAGATGTTGTATGTTTTTCAGATGGCTTTGGGATCTTTACATGGTTGTTATTCGAGTTATCCTCTCCTGCCGTGGCATTGTGAACAACATCACTCAACTGAGTCCTACTTCTAAGGGTGATTTCTTTGCAATGATCCTTGCCTTGTGTTCTTGAATTCTCGGTATCACTCGGTAATGCTCCTTGTAGCCTTGATTTTAGAGCATTTGCTATTTTCCCCACTTGATTTTCAAGCGCTAGGAGAGATGTAGCCTGACTCTGAATAACAAAATAATTCTTGGCCATATATTCATTTAACAAAACTTCAATAGAAGTAGGAGATGATGCTTGATCGTATTGGGTATTTTGCCTCGGCATAGGTTGAACATAACTAGGCCGTTGCATTATTGACATTCTGTCTTGCGGCATTGTTGAAGTTTTCTGCACCTTGATTTCCCTAACTAAAATTCAAATGCTGCTTCCACCCTGAATTGTAGGTATTGGAATATGGATTGCTATTTCGATTGGAATTACCCATTTAGTATACTGACACTGGGTTTGATGGGCATTCGTCAAACACATGATTTTCCCTGCAATTAATACATGACAACTCTGCTTATTTCATTTCATGGGCTACAGTTGGATTTTTCATGGTTTTAATCATATTAGCTAGAGAAGATATTTAGGCCATCAACGAAGTGATTGCATCAAGCTTAATGGTACTGGCAACTCTCTTATTGGTATCAACTATCGTAGTCAGATACTGATAATCGTTGTTGGCAATCTTTTCCAAGATCTTGTATGCTTCATTATTAGTTTTGTCCAACAGAGTACCATTGGTAGACACATCAACTTCCATCCTTGTGTGTGCATTCAACCCATTATAAAACATCTCCATTTGAGTCCAGTGCTTAAATCCACATATCAGACATTTCCAAATTAAGTCTTTAAATCATTTCCAAGCTTTATATAGCGTCTCGTCCTCCATTTTTTGAAAAAATGTAATATCATTTCTTAACTTGGCATTCATAGTTGGCGGGTTATATCGTAGCAAGAATCTTTGGCAAAGATCATTCCATGATGCCACTGTTCCTGACGGTAAAGTATTTGGCCATGCTCTTACACGATCTCTTAAAGAATACAGGAATAGCTTAAGTCTCAAAGAGTCTTTAAGAACACCTTGTTGTTTGAATGGATCACATACTTCTAGAAAGAGTCTTAAATGTAATCTCGGATCTTCAGTGGGTAGTCCATGTAACTATCCTACTATTTGTAACATCTAGAACATTAGCGATTTCAACTCAAATTTTTGAGCTTGTATGGTTGGTCTGACTATCCCTGGATTCAAATCATCCAGCATTGGGATGACATGCCCTCTAATTGGCCTATCATCTAATACACATCCAACGAGAAGATTTTTATTGTGATAATTTGGATTTCCATTAAGGTCATTCCTGTTTCCAACCATTTTTCTCAATTCTTTTCTCTTTCTCCTCAAGGTTCTGTCAATATCTGGATAAAAAAGGTATTTTGTTTTAGTAGGAATGCCTCTTTTCATGCACTGATGACAAACTTGTAAAAGGTAAAAACACTAAGTTAAATAAAACTACTAAGTAAAATAACCAAACCAAATTTTACCAAATTGTCGATCCCCGACAACGATGCCAAAAACTTGTCACGAGTAAAATGATATGTGATTTTGTGCAAGTATACACTTTGGTTCAAGTAATAAAGTGATGAGTGAGTATCATTCCCATGAGGATCAGATTGAGGTTAAAAAGTGGTCAAGTTATTATAATTTGGTTAATGCTATGGCAAGACTAATGAATAAGATGCCATGGCAAAAGTGAAAGCAAAAATGTAATGGCAATAACAAGAGTGATTATCCAAATAGAATGTAAACAAAGAAATAAGAAACTAAATAAGCTGTGACAAAGATACTACGACAAAGAATAAGGATAGAGTAATGTTGATTCAGAAGGTCGGGATTTCCCAGAATCAACCCTAACTATCAATAATGCCCTGGCAAAACTGTATCTATTTTACTATACAGAAGATTTCTAAAATGGCCTGCCTCTCGCGAGGGCAAAACCTTAAGTTACCTTGCCCGTGTCTATAGGCTTTTTAGGTATCTCGCATAGGTTCCTCCTGTATGATCGTGACTCTATGTCTAGAGTCGACTAAAAGTTTCTATCGAATACTTGCTCATTTCATTTGATTTTAATCCAACCAATCCAACCCTTTCAAAATTAGAATCAGTTTAGAGTATGCGAACAACTTTCTATGTCTACAGATCGTTGCATTTTAATTAAGAAATAAGAACAATAAAATGAAACAGTAAAGTAACTTAGATATATACAGTATCGATAAAAAAAATTAAGGTTTCATTGAAAGTAATCCCAACCCTATCAGATTTAGCTCATGTGTTGGGAAATAAAATTCTGAACAAAATATTATCCAACATTGCGTTGAACAACTTCAATTCAATCTTTCGAAGGAACATTAATGGAAATAACGAAAGAACTTCGGGAACAACTTTCACTTGCCCAACCCACACTTCGCAGCACAACGTCCTGTGATGGCTAAGAAGGATTGCCTTCAACTTCCTTTCCTTTGCATAGCTGAGCCCTTATTCACACCTAAGGATTTCTCCCACTTTTTTTCACCATTTGTAAGGTCCCCTTCATCGATTTTTATAGATATATTAGGTTAGGGTTGGCTAATAGCTCGTGATTATCTTATCCTCTTTTAGGGGGATTTATTGGTGCAAGTTTGAATTTGAATCGGGATTGCTGCACAAAAAGTGTTGACTTGGTTTTCCTAGCATTGCCACGACACCTGTGTTGGCAAACTATCTGCACTTTGCCCTGGCAAAACTTCACTCCTTTATTTCCTTGTTCCAAAACTTATTCCTGCCACAAAAAAAAACTCCATTGTAAGTGATCAAAAGCACCTAATTCCAACACAATCCAAGTCCTAATACAATATTAAAAATGCTAACTAAAATGTCCTAAAATGCAACAAAATGTACGTAAGTACCAGCAATTAGCTAGGTCTAAAGGCATGAAATATAACTCTTTTCAAGAGTTATCAACAGTTTACCAGAAGGAACTCAGTGTTCTGCCTTGACCTTCTAGCAGTTTAGACACTTCATTACAAACTTTGATATTTCTTTTTTCATTCTTGGCCACCAAAATAACTACTTCAAATCTCTATACATCTTTACACTTATAGGATGAAGGGAGTAGGGTCATTGATAAGCTTCTTCCAAAATTTCCTAGCTCAAATTTTCTTCATTGGGAACATACAATCTTCCCATGAAACGTAACTCTCCTTTACCAAGGCTAAAATTATTAGCATTCTCAGACTTAATGTACTATTTTATTTCCTCATATCATGTGTCCTTCAATTGGGAATCCAAAATTTTAGATAGGAACATGGGTCACACCCTTAATTCAGTAAGAATCAACCCACCGTCCTCCAAACATACTCTTGCTCTCAAAGAATCTAAAGTCATTACAGTCTTACTGGTCAAGGCAACAACAACCACATTAGTTTTTCCTGGATGATATTCGATGGTCAAGTTTCAATTATTTAGCAGTTCTATCCATATTTGTTGATGTAGGTTCAGCTTTAGGATCTTGTGTTCAGAGAATATATGAATTTCTGCCCATACAGATAATTCCTCCAAATCTTTATGGCTAATACCACACCTGGTAACTCCAAATCATTAGTTGGATAGTTCCTCTTATGTGGCTTGAGTTGGCATGACGTGTAAGCAATTACCTTTACCTTATGCATGAGTAGACACCCTAACCCATTCAAAGATGCATCCGTAAATACAACATATTCCACTCTCAATTCTGGTTGACTAAATGTTGGGGCTTTTGTCAATATTTTCTTCAACTCATTGAAATTGCATTGACATTACTCGGTCTATTGGGACTTCTCGTCCTTCCTTATAAACCGTGTTAATGATGTTGTTATTGAAGATAAAATTTTTACAAACCTTTTGTAATATCCCGTCAGTCCAAGGAAACAATGTACCTCAATAATGCTTTTTGGCAGATCCCAATCAAATACGACCCATATCTTCTTGGGATCTAGTTTGATTCCTTTTACGGAGATCATATGTCCTGAGGAATGAACTTCCTTCAGGAAAAATTCACACTTCCTAAATTTGGCGTGCAATCTATTCTCTCCGCAAGTGTTTCTCATGCTCTACCTCACTCTTCGAGTAAACCAGAATGTTGTCTATGAAGGCAACAACACAATGATCAAGATAAGGTTGGGATACTCTATTCATCAAATCCATTAATACTATTGGCATTTTTGTCAAACCAAAATGCATCACTAAAAATTCATAGTGACCATAGCGTGTACGAAATGTAGTTTTTGGAATATTGTCCCCTTTTGTAACACCCAAACCCGGTCTAGACATTATGGCCGAATCTGGCGATGTCACATTAAATTATTTTTCACAAAGTGCGAAATTGTTAAAAACCCATTCTCCATTAACCCTTTTTGAACAACCATGAAGATGATTTCAAAGCTTGCCGTTTATCTTCAAAATGTAAGTCGTTTGTCAAAAATTAATCATATTAAAACGTCATTATCTATTTAAAAATGATGTTTCTTACGGAAGGTTTTGAAACGTGTTGCGTAGCCGTGATGTTTTGAAAAGCATTTATCCTTTGAAAACCCGTGTCCTACTGCTAGCAGATATAAATCAATATAATAAAACCTCAAATTAAACGTTAAAAATTTAAAGAGGCCTTATTACAGAAAATACCCAAATTAAAATACTTATAATTTAAAAGTCAAAAATAGAAGCACGCGCGGTTGTGTGGCCACCTTTGAGTCCCTCATTGCACACATCAGCCTAAGGATTACTTGCGCAGATAAATAGAAGGGTGAGTTTACGAAAACTCAGTATGTAATCCCTTAATAAACAGACAATCAAACATCTGAGAAGCAAATCTGATGCGGTCCTAAGCCCTTTTTAGTAACAGTTGCAATATCAGTTTGGGCTTTAGCCCATCTCACTACAGAAACAGTCATATGTTCGAGCCTTGGCCCATTGCAGTAACAGTAAATAGTGCAGTAATAGTTTAAACAGTATGCAAGTACTACCCATCCAGCTTCTACACTCCATCTCCGTCCAACCTTACACTCCATGTGAGGATAGAATCAACCCACCCATCCCTAAACTCCAGAATTAGCACTAGTTGCGGCACTAAACAGTATTTGCAGCAGAGCTACTAGTATAATAGGTTTAGAGCCATCAGTGATTTGCAGTAGAGCTGCCAGTACAGTACACTTCCTCCAATCATATATAAACCCATCCCTATGCAATGCATCATGCGACGTGTCAGGACATATCATATTATTATACATACAGTCAATACAGTTACAAATAGCATGCTAAAATATAAACATACATCACATAGGGGCAAAATAGTCATCTTACCAAATAAGGGCATTTCAATCATTTTACCACATAAGGGCAAAATAATTATTTTATCGATTAAGGGTCTAGGTATGCTTACCGACCCAACAGAAGGTCCACAGTCATCTCGGGCGACCCGTGCAACCTTAACAGTCAAACAGTGAAAATAGGCCCAAGGCCTATAATAAGGGCCCATATGGGCCCACACGCCTGTGTGGCCCACAAAGCCCAAAAATGGACTTGGTCGTGTAAACTACATAGCCTGGCCGAACAATCTCCACACATTTGTGTGATTTACCCATGTGGGACCCACGAGCCCGTGGGGCCTACGCGGCCGATTTCGGCCCAACATGGCCCAAAACGGCCTAAGCCCATGAGATCGCTCATGGTGGCGTCTACGATCTAACACCCATGTTTTACACGTTCGGATTACCACACAAGCGAGCACACGCTCGTGTAGCGACAATTGTCATACTTTTTTGGCTTTTGTCGGTCTACGTCTATAGCAGTGTTGTTACACACCTGTTTGCGAAAATGCGTAACTATGCCATGAGCACTCCAACCTATTTCAACAAAAGCTTAGGTTAGTAGCCTAACAATCGAGTTGAAGCGAACCTTAATCTAAGCCCTGGATCACAAAATTACCTATCACTTGTCTAGATCGGTCGATTGAAGCTCGCCCACTAACTTCTTTGCAAAAGCCTAATCCTTAGACCTTGGGGGGTTACCTGTACTCAACTGGGCCTTATCAACCATTAATCAAATGAATAGTTGCACAAGATGTATATTACTTACCGAACTCACAAATTCAAGATTAGAGGTAAGGGACAATCGGCCTACAACCACACAAGAGCTGAATATACCCAAAATGATCGAAGCAAAGAGGAACACTCGCACCCCTATCAGAAACAGCCGCACAGGAAGATGTTAAGTGCAAGGATAGCATGGTAAAGAGGGAGAAAGAAAAAGAATCATGTATCTATACCAAAGATCAGACTTACCAAAATGCAAAACTGACGAATAGGAATGACTACAGAGATGGTAGACAACAATGAAAGGAAAGTCGGCACAGTGAGGGTAAGAGAGGCAGGAGTATACGGCCAAGTATTATGATTGAGAGAGAGGGAAGATAAGAAGAGAATCGGCTAGCCAAGGAATGATTGAGGGGAAAGGGAAAAGAGAAGGAATCGGTCAAGCATTAGGAGTTAAAAGCTAAAGAATTTGAGAGAGGGGAGTAGAGGGAATATTCAGCCAAGGAGAACAACAAACAACAGAAAAAGAAAAGAAAGGTACTAGTAGTACCCACAACAATAATCGGTCTCTAGGAGAGAAAACAGTTGGCAGAAACAGAAAATCCAAAATGAAAAATTCAGTACAATGGGAGAAAATGTGAGTTAATACCATCCCAAGCCAAATTCTTAAGAGCCATCAGTTCCAAAATCGGCTCCCTTTCCCACTCCTATCCAATTTCAAATTTGGCAACATGCAAATCTCGCATTCGGCATGCTACTCCATCTCTCCTCAACCTCCCTCGATTTTCTCCTAAAATCTCACCTCAAATTTCTCAATCGATCTTAACTACACAATTCAAACTCCACTCCAACACCCACTACTCAGACTTTTAATGAAACACAAACTCTAGCCGTCCAGCATTGTAAAATTTTAATCCCTTCGTGCATGCAGGGATTCAAACCTCAGACCTTAGGTATAGATGACACGCCTCTTATCCCCTAGACAGCAGGCCCTTTTCTGTCATGTTTTTCCCATATTTATTTAGAAGCCTACTGCTTAGAGATAGTGCTTACTCCTCTAAAAACAAAACTTTTTGCACTTGCTCAGGCTTGAACCCAAGACTTCTCAGACTCCTCTTAGGACACTTAACCACTGAAGCAGACACACTGTTGTGTCACTTTCTTGCATAATTAAATATTTATGTGCAACCTCCAAACTATACCCCTGCTCAAAACATAATACTTCTAGGCCCAAAATTTGGGGCGTTACACTTTTTATCTTCACCTGCTAGTATCTAGATTACAAGTCAATCTTTAAACACACATTGGCTCTACTAAGTTGATCGAACAAGTCCTCAATCCTAGGCAACAAATACTTTTTCTTTATGGTCACTTTATTTAGCTTCCAGTAATCAATACACAACCAAAGGGTTCTAGCCTTTTTCTTGACAAAAAGTATTGGTGCACCCTAAGGTGAAACACTTGGTCTGATGAACCCCTTGGCTAACAGTTCTTGCAGCTGAGTTTTCAACTCTTTCAATTCTATTGAGGCCATTCTATAAGGCACACTTAAGATAGGAGAAATTCCTCAGGTCACATCAATTGAGAATTCCACATTTTGGTGTAGCTGAATCCCTGATAATCCTTCAAGAAAAACATCAGGAAATTTTTTCACAATTTGTACCTATTTAAAGTCTCCCCTCACCATCTTAGAGTCTAGATATATGCCTAATAGGCTTTTCCACCTTTAACCAACAACTTCTAGGCTGAAACTGTCAAAACTAAACTGTTCCAACATCCCGCTTTATCCTAGAGGCAAACACTTTATCATCATTTGCGGTTATTAACCATAACCCTTGGAACTTGCACTCTACCACAGCGTTATGCCTAGTAAGCCAATCGAATCCCAATATGGCGTTAAACTCATGAAAACATGATAGCATCAAATTTGCCAAACATACATATTCTCCATAACTTAGCAAATAGTCATTTACCACTTTGTTCACTACGTTACTCTAGCCTAGGGGATTGGTAACTAACATACTTACCTCTGTGGGGGTAATTGGTAACTAACATACTTACCTTTGTGGGGGTAACTCTAAGACTACGCCCAATCACAAACTTATCATAAATATAGGAATAGATAGACCTAGGGTCTATTAATGTATATATGCATGTGTCAGATAAAAAAAGTTTACCTATGATAGCGTCGTGAGCTTCATATTCCTCTTTTTCCTGCATGACGTACACCTTTGCTGAAGCTTTCGGGCTGGGTGTGGCTACATTCCTTATTGGAGTTTCTTGGACCAAACTAATTTAGCCATTGTGCCTGATTTCACTTCCAGTTTGGGTTCTTTAATCACCTGCACAGACTATTCAATATTACCTTCCACTCTTACGAGAAAATCCCTCTTGAAATGGTTTTTAGACCCACAATTAATGCATCCCCCAGTGGCCTTCCAATATACATCCGTATGGTTCTTCCTGCAATTGTTACAGATGGGAACTTTCATTTTTTGAGACCCTTTTGTGCTGGCCATCAACGAAGCTTAGCATAAACTCCTTTCTCGTTGGGTGCCCACAGTTTGCAAATCCTTAGCTAGGGTGGCAGAATACTGTCTAACATCTCTGAGCCTTTTAAACCCAGCATTGGACACTACGCCAGAAGTTGCTCGCTTGTTTTTTTCCCTGTCTTTGACCTTGCTTCTTTCTTTAATGGCTTCCATTCTTTGGGCTTTAGCAGAAAAAGCTGCAAAGTCTCTGGTCTTGAGAGCAGACTATAGTACCCTCAATTCCTCATTCAAACCTCCTTCAAATCTAATGCATAAACCCTCCTCGTCCACCACCAAATCCTTGGCATATTTGCTTAGCCTGATAAACTCCTTCTTATACTCAAACACTGTTATTTCCCCTTGTTTGAGCTCTAGAAAATCCTTTTTCATTTGTCCAGCAAAGAGTCTGTTGACAAACTTTTCCTTGAACTTTTTAAGGAAAAAGCCCCAATTCACCTGATCTCTTTAGACCATGCTAGATATTGTGGTCCACTACTGATATGCCTCATCTTCTAACAGAGAGATTACACAATTCAAACTATCAACTAGGGAACATTGCAGCTCCTTAACTACTTGAAAAACTTGAGAAAGCCAATTTTCTATTGCAAATAGATCATCCTCTTTGCTGCCTCAGAACTCTTTCGAAACCTTTTTTTGGAAGGTCTCTATTGAGTCCCCCTCTATACACAGCTACAGATGGAGCTAGAGGTGCAAGGTACACTGGCTGTGTAACATTTACTATCCTTACTGTTTCCTGTTCTTTCATTGATTCATCACTATGTAGATGAGATGAGGTTGGGATAACTCCCACGTAACGATCAAACCATTTCCCCATAACGTGTCTTATCATATTCATGAAAGCATCCTGAGCCTCAATTCCTAATACTTCCTTACTTAGAGATGGTGTAGAGCTATTCACATGTAGAAGGGCATTACTTTGTATTCCCTCACCCTCTTCATCCCTAGCATTCATAGACATCCTTCTTTCTTCGCTACAACACACACAAACTTAATTAACACTACTTTGGGAAATACAACTAGATTTAGGTAACATGTATTGTGGGGTTTCTAATTGACTTTGGTTTTCGAGCATCGGCTAAACCAAAGCTTTGATACCAATTGAACTTATGACACCTCATGCCTGACCCGACCCCTGGATCTAGGTATGGAGCATCACAGGTTGATCCAATCTAAAAACATGTGTATTCATTTTCCTTTCTAGAGGAGAACATTATCCATTTTGGGAGATACCCTCTTCACTAGAGTAGTATTTCCTTAGTCTGAGTTCACCTATATTTGATCACATGATTTTAGTGTAATAGTCTACGACATTTAAAGACTTAATTATACTCAGACTACCCATTTTCAGCTGCTAAATTTACATCATGAATCGTAAATATTGTTATGTTGTCAAGCTTCCATTTAGCATTCAACGTTTTCAAAATAAAATTTAATACAAGAATTTTTTTTCCAAAGTAGTGGTATCTAACAAGAAACCTAACACCCTTAACAAATACATGTTAACCCCAAAATTAAGAAGGCTCACAAGTGGCCACTAATCTGGCTATGTCTCTTTAGTCACCACACTTAACCTAAGAACCTGAAAGGAAGGAGAAATTGGGTAAGTTCTTAAGAACTTAGAAAGTTCCTGGGAAAAACGACTCTAAATTAATTACCATCAGACAAGAAGGAAAAAAGAGGCTTTATTAGTTTTCCATGTTTTGCAGATACATTACTCTGGTTACATATAAACTGGTGGATGATACCACATTCCAACTTAATCGATTGGCAAACAACGTTGTTTCTATACTTATATAAGACAACCATGGGCATATCTGCCTTGCGAACACCCCACTTGTGTGGTTTACCCACTATAACGAACATGTTTACTACTCATGTGCTCATGCAACTTGCAATACCAGATGCATCCTTTTTCTATGTACTCATTTCCTTGTGCTAGCTTCTAATCCCTGGCTCTCGAAGAACCAAATATTTCCTGTAATGTAACACCCCTCACCCATATTCAATACCGTAATAGGGTTACGGAGCATTACTGCACTTATAATACATTTAACCATTCATTTCATATACTTCCAATCATTACAAACAATCATCATTCGATCTCAAACAATTTTTCTCTTATAACGAGGCCTTAAACATACATTAGAAGTGGTTAGGGCCTAAATTGATAACCTTTAAAACATTTAAAACACTTAGAAAATTGTTCTCAAAATAGGGGACACACGCCCGTGTGTCCAGGCCATGTGTCTCACATAGCCACTAGACACACCAGTATCAAAGGTCGTGTGGACATTCGAAATGGGAGCACATGGTCGTGTCCCAGCCCGTGTCTTACCATGTGTAACTCTCTGACTTGTGTCACACAACCAACAGGCACGCCCATGTGGCTAACCCGTGTGCCCTAAAAATGGCCACACACGCCTGTGTGCCAGGCCGTTGCAAACCTGTAGGGTATACTGACTTATGCCACACGGCCAAGTCACACGCCCATGTGTGAGGCCATGTGGGGCATACTGACTTGATTTTTATTTCAACACCAAGAGACACACGGCCGTGCAACATGACCATGTGTCACACACGGCTGAGACACATGCCCATGTCTTTGCCCGGTGGACAAAATAGGCTATTTACCAAGCTAATTTTCCACTCAAATTTGCATATACCTACACAACCAAAATGGCACCAATTCAAAGCCTAAATAAACCTCTAATTTAGCCACAATCAAGACTAATTCATACCATATCCAACATGCTTATAACTTTAAATCTTACTCTATCAAAACATACCAAAATGCACTAGTTAAACCTTTACTTAACATGCATCATTTTGTACCAATTCACAAACATGATACCAATTCTACAAACCTCATAATACAAGTCATTCACACATCCATTCATGAATTCAACTGATAACCATATATACACATAACCAAATACACCAAATTAAGCCAAGTCTCATGGCTATATATACAAACCAAAACATGACCATTCACAAGCCATTTCAAATGTCAAAACTCATTACCAAAATACATTTAAAAAAACCATAATCCTATACAAGCCATATAACCAAACCATGAGATCAAACGTACCAAAGTGATGGTTGGATAGTGTGACGTAGTCTCCAACTATCCCCGAATCTGAGCTAACTTAAAAATCAATATAAAACACAGGAAAAATAAACAAAGTAAGCTATAAAGCTTAGTAAGCTAGTACGAAAAATATACTCAAAAAACCATAATACACAAATCATCAATTTGAACTATATAACATATAATTCATGATAACAACAAACCTTCCATATGCTTAATCATATGCTTATATGCAAATTCATAACTTCTTCTATTTGAATATCATACTTTACATGTACATACCTATATAGTTTCATGACAAGCTCATACCTTTTTCGAATACTGTCGAATACTCGATATCTCGCACACTAAGTGCCGTACATAGCCGAAGCTATCTCGGTCTTGCACACTAAGTGCCATATATATAGCTGAAGCTATCTCGAATCACATACTAAGTGCCATATATAAATCTGAATTGTAGTCAAACATGACTATAATCTCATATATACAATTTATGCACTATCAAAGCATTTAAAGCAAAATTGTAACAATGCTTATCACATACGAACTTACCTCGGATGCAAAAATGATAATGCGAATCAACTAATCCGACACCTTGTTCTTCCATCGATCTAAGTTCGTATTTCACTTTTCTTGATCTATATAATATCAAATTAACTCATTTAATCATCTATTTATTCAATTTAGTCCAAACTTCACTTTAAGGCATTTTTACACAATTACCCCTAATATTTCACATCTTTTACAATTTAGTCCTTATTTCATAAAATCACAAATTCATGCAATTTAACCACAAACCATGCTAGCCAAATTTCTCTAGTACTCATATTATCCCATATGTCTCATTTATTTCACATTTCTACCACAAAATTTACTCATTTCTCAATTTAATCTCTATTTTGCATTTTCACTAAAAATCACTTAACAAAACTTGTTTAACTATCAACAACCATTCAAAATTTATCATCAATCATCAAAACTCATACATATTCATTAATGGAAACATTCAAAGTCTTTAACAGTTTTGCAAATTAGTCCCTGGGCTAGCTAGTACTAGCTGCAACAATCTCAAAAACATAGAAATCATTAAAAACGAATAAAAAACACATACCTAATTGATTAAAATAGAAGTGCCGAACTTGAAGGTATAAAAATGTCTTCTCAAGCCCTAAATTTCGGTTATGGAAAATGATATGAAGGAATAATTTTGTTTTGTTTAACTTATTTTATGATAATTATGCTAATTATTATTATAACCTTAATAAAAAACCATTAATATCATCCATTTAATATCCATATACATCCAATCATGATATTAATGGTCTAAGTAAAACATAAGGACCTCCTCTTTTAAGTTCCATAGCTATTAGGCACCTTTAGCTAATAGAACATCACTTTTGCACTTTACGTGATTTAGTCCTTTTTCTCAAATTGACCATTGAAACGATAAAATTTCTTAACAAAATTTTCACACAATCATTCAATCATGCTATAAACATTAAAATAATAATAAAATAAATATTTTGACCTCAGATTTGTGTTCCTAAAATCACTGTTCTGATTTGACCAAAAACGGGCTGTTACATGTAACTTCAAATCCGCTCATCTGACCTATGTAGAACATCATCTCCGTATCCTCTTAGCTTCCCTCCTTGTATGAAAATCTAAGTGTTCTCCTACAAGGTTGGGTTTTCACCAATCACGGTTTGCAATAAGTGCAATATCGAAGGCAAATCCTATTATCCTATATTTTCTTTATCATTGTAACAATATCTCTCCAATACCTCCTTACACCATGTGATACGGCGCTTGTGCACCAAGGAAGGAGTACTTGTACTGTATATATATACTAGGTTTTTTGGGCTATTTAACCATAAATAGCCATGCATGCATTGACTCTTTGAATGACACCTCTCAGAAATGAACATCAGGAACATATTACTAAGCCACTTACCTGGCTGTAAAGAGTTTAAGAGTAAACGATCTAACATAGATACCAGGCACAAGGTACAAATGAACTTACCAGAATACTTTACTTAGAGATTTATCTACTCTACTGGTTCTTTTTCCTTTAGCACTGAGACCTTTTTCCATTTCTTTAGCTAAACAATAAAACTTATTTAATCATCAAAAATAATAAAAAAACTTAAGATACAAAACGAATCTATAGACATGCAAACAGTTTTTGGATAGGAGTTTCACCAATCTTTTCTTAAGTTAGTCTTTATCTATCTAGAAAAACTTAAAGGAAGGTTTACGAATTTATCATCATACAACTAGCACTAATTTCTCCTAACTTTTACAGCTAATACCCTTTCTAGTAGCAAAGAACTCTCTTGGTTTCTTCAATGATAACAAAGTTTGGTGGAGGAGATGAATCATAAATCTTCTCTCCACTACCACACTATCCTATTTATAGTTAACCCACATTTAAATCCTAATTAGGATTACCTCAAATCATTACCTGTTCTCGCACGCTTCCACTAATTAATCACATCCTACGAGGTTCTAAATGTGTCTTAATTATTGACACATTGCCTCCACTAGGATGCCAAGTGACTTAAACGTATCCTATAAGTCATCGTACTCACTTAAGTAATGACACTAAAACACGAGTGGCAATCTTATTAGTGAGAAAGTCTACTTAATAAGGTCTTTGCTCTAACTATAATCTTGTTATCGCTTGGATTGGCACTCCACAACATCGATGAACTTCTTCGTACCTCTACACCATGAAGTTATCCTCCTTACCCGATCTAAGTTTTGCAACTTAGGCGGTCTTGTATTCTCTTAAACCATTTTCGTTCGCCTAACTAGGTGTGACATAGCATTCCAGGATTGAAGTGCAGAAACTCACCTGATGTTTCTTTTCCTTCTCAACTTAGCCTTTCCCGAACGCCAGAGCTTCCATTCTCTTGGTATACAAGCATTACAACAAAGACCATAAATTAAACTCAACATTTTTCAATGTAAACATTTGTTTTCCAGTAACATGCAGAACTCCTAAAATGGTTTTTGGAAATCCTTGTCTTTATTTTCTCACCCTTATGTATACAAAAAGACTAAGAACCTTACCAGCTTATTGAATTCTCTCCTTTTTTTGCTCTAACCTCATGACCATTGATCCATGCTGAGCTTTCCATAACTATCTTTAATTCAAAGAAACCAAGGAAGAAGATGAAAAAGAGGAGAAAGTGAAAAAGAATCGAGATGAATTCTCTTCTAGAAGTCATCTCTCAGCTATTTATAGCCCTTCTCACAAGGTTTTCAATCATGTAAAATCTATCCATTGACAAACATTATGTTTTCTAGTAAAGAGCCAACTGGTTTGAATTCAACTGAATCAACATTGGATTTCAACCAAGTCCAAATCAGTTACTATCTCCCCCTATTTTTCCAATAGAGACTGCCAACTTATGGCTTCTTTCAATTTAACCTTTCAATTAATTCTTAATTTTTGAACTTAGTGGAAACTTGGTGTGATAATATTAATTTTTAAAGATTAAATAAAATAGATTTTATAAAATCTTATAAAAAATTATAATATCTAACTAAAATATATAAAAAATTAAATTTTATAAAAAATAATTAACTATAAAAAATTAATTATAAAATTAAAAGAAGGGTATTTCAATAAACTTTTTGAGGTAAGGTGGGCCAAGTTAGATCAAAATCTAACCCTCACCTTATTGAAGAAAAAAATGCCTCTATTGGATTGGATTTGGTTGAAACCCAATTGAGTTTAGGTTATTTTACATTCTATATGCCTAATATAAGGGTTTTAAACCCATACTTTTTTGTAGTACTACTTATCAAGTCCCTTAACAATCATTTGGTTAAAGGATCTTCCAAGTTGATAGTAGGCTTTGCATATGTAATAGTAATTACTCCTTAGAGATTAATTATTTAACATAGTTATGCCTTATGCTAATATGCCTAGACTTTTATTTGTATATATTTCTATATGCTCTAGACATTGTAGTTGTATGACCGCCGCCAAACATGCGAACATTTGACTAGAAAATTCTACACCAAATATATAGGAAATTAAAGCAGCGATGTCCGCAAGTATACTAGTCAAATTGTAATAGAGTCTTATGTTACAATGGAACATAGGGAAGTATTTTGAGGATCGTACCCAAAGGAGGATGAATTAAATCTATTGAAAACCTCTTTACAATAATAAGTCTAAATAGTAATAATTAAATTCTATATTACTGTAACACGCCAAACCTAACCCAAAAATAGGATCCGAGTATGGTGTGTCATTTCTTAAAATCAAACTAACTTTAAAACATTTTGATGAAAGCTTTATATAATTCTTATAAAGTTACAAATATTAGTTGTTACTTTAACAAGGTTTGAATGAAAACATCAACAATTTAAAAATAATATGCAAATCATATGACATAGAAGTTCAAATATAATAACTTCATTAAACAAAATATATTAATTTAAAACCAAGCATTAATACTTCATAGAAATCAGATAAAAAATAGAGTCTTATCAAAACATAAAAACATAAGTTCTTTGTATAAATCATTTACAAATATAGTTATGTGTCACCCCCACGAGTAATGCATGATACGAAACAAAACAATCAACTTACAATAGTGGTAGCACTATGGCGTAGTCTTTCATACAAAACCTTCCTTCAGTTTTCAAGCTTGAGAAGGAAAAGATAACAAAGTAAGTTCATACGAACTTAATGAGTTCCAAGGAGAAATCATACATAACATTACTGACCGTATATTTGAACCTTTCTGAATGATTTACACACATTCACATAGTACGTCCAATGGCGTATATAGAACATGGATAGACTCAGTACGCCAACTTACTTATCACTTGAGCGTCTACTGTACGACAACTTAACTCAACTGAGAAAAATCCATTCTCATGCCAGCCATGTACCCATAATTCAGAATTAGAAGCATATCATTTAGTCTTATTCACATTCAATCTTCCCATTAACTCTTCATATCATCTTTATTCAGAATAACATGTTTTATCTTGATCTGGCAATCTAGTTTGCGATATAACTGCCCTACCGGAGGCTACACAAACATATCTCTTTATCCCCATCACCTCATATCAGTTCATATCATATCATGCATATCAGAAGCAGATAGTAGTGACTTAAGTATGAAGAATGACGCTTACTTTATCACACAGACAGACTACACTTATATTGAAGACTATAGATAACCATTTACATCTTTCATCTATTAAAGAGGGGGGATACTTACCTTACATGAATTATAAAGTAAAGAAAATTACAACACATGGAAGTAAGAAGGAACTCACCAAAAACTTTAGCACAAATCTATAAAGTAGGTCATTTGCCTTTATCACTTCGACCTTCGTTAACTTTTTGAGCTAAAATAAAGATAATTAAACATATCAGATTATCAATCAGTCAAATCTGATCATGCATGCAAGAATCAACAACACTTAATCCAGAATCAGGAAGTTTCCTTCCTCACACACTATTCTAACATCTATGCATGTAGACCGAAAAACACATAAATGACTTAGAGGATAACCTAGGGCTCATCAATATTTACCAGTGAGCTGATACTAATGTTGAAGTTAGCTGAATACTGCGAACCTTACTTCAAAGAGGCTTTCTGAACTTAGGTTTTTAAAGAGTTTTCAGAGGAAATCAAGGAAGAAGAAGAAAACGTAAAGATGTTCAAAAATACCACCACTATCCTTATATACTTAAGAACGAAGACAAGGATTAGTGGAAAAATTAGATAATTTGACTAACACTCTTGATTCTCGTGATTAAGTGTACTGTACTTAATTTAAGTCTTATCATCTACAGTAATCTAGTTCTGTTCTAACTAAATCTCAACTTAACTAACCAAATTACAATACTTAAATAATAAACAAATCTAAACAGTTGCGAACTTAATGAATTCGCCCAAAATATATGGTGTAACAGCTCATTTTTCAGTGGTGTCAGAAATAGTGGTTTCGAGGCCATGAAATTTGATGAAAAAGTTCGTAAACATTATTATTTAATATTTACAAGTCAAATATGGTTTTTAAAAAGGTTTTTGATTTGATAAATTATGATTTATAAGCGATTTATTAAGTTCAAGTGGTATGACCCTAAGGTCAAGTGGTTTTAGAAAATGAGGTATCGGGACCTCGTTTCTATAAACCGAGCAGTAAATATTTTTATAAACATTTATAGAGTGTCATTAAGGTGGTATTAAATTTTTGTTTAAAAATTTTAATGTTTCAATAGTTAATTAATTAAAAATGACTAATTGTAAAAGATGAAAAATTTAATCACTATTTGATTTGAGTGATTAAATGGTTAATTGAATAAAGGAAAAGTGACTTAAATGGTAATTAGACAATTCAAGGTGTTAGTGGACAATAATGGACATAAATCTGATGTTATATTTAACTATTAACTAAGGTTAATATAGTAATTTGATAATTATATGAAATTAAATTAAAACAAAAGGTTAATTCATCAGCTTTTTCGTTTTTCTTCTTCATCAACCGAACCTCCATCGATGTTTTTGATGAAGCTTTCAGCCATGGACAAATTGCTTGTATGGTATGTGATTTTGCCTCCAATTTTAATAATTTTCATGCTTTTGAGATCGTTGCAACTAGGTCTAGCTAGCTTGTACCTTCGATTTTGAAACTGTTAAAGATTTTTAATATTTCCATTGATGAACCTTGTGATTTTAGATGTTAGATGATGAATTTGAGATATTAGTTGTTATTTAAAAGTATTTTATTAAGTGATTTTTGATGAATTTTCCGATTAGGGACTAAATTGTTAAAATAATAAAATTTCAAGGATTTAATATGAAATTGTTGCATGAATGGGCTGTTTTGGATACCATGAACATTTGGCTAACCTTAATTTTGGGTAAAAATGGTTAATTTGCATGTTTTGGGCTCAGGGACTAAATTGAATAAAAGTAAAACTTTAAGGTAATTTTATAAAAATGTCAAAAATGACTAAACTGCATAAAATACATTAATTTACTGCCTAAATTAATAGATTGAATGAAATTATTAATTTAGATCAAGATCGAGTGGAAAATCTATAAAAATAGAAAATTACCAAAATTCCCCTAAACTTTGGTATTTCTGTAATTTAGCCAGGTAAGTTTGTATAAACTGTACTATGTCTATTGTTTATTAAGTTAAATTTTATTATATGAATTTTATTGAAAATGAATCGATATATATATGTTATTATACAATTTATCTTATAATGAAACGAGGGAAATTCAACGACGTACGACGACTATAGAGTCCCATTTGAACCTTAGGAATATATAGGATATAAATAACATGTCATTAGGGTTACTGTGATTTGGGTGCTAGTCCTGAACGTCCTACCAATGGATGAGTTTTCAACATGTGTTGTAGTTACTTGACAGCTTATGTAAGCAGCACCGTGTAGCTACGTTCCGACTGACAGCTTGTGTGAGAAGACCCAGATTACCATGTTTCAGGTGTTGGTCTTGAATGTTCTACCGATGGCTGAGGTCCAGCGCTAGTTGTGGATACTTGACAACTTTTGTGAGTAGCATCGTATAGCTTACATTCTGACCGACAGCTTGTGTGAGCTGACCCATTTTAGAGCTTGTATGAGCTATGACTATATGTTTAGCACACTTTGTGTGAGCTTTCCCACGTATTATATATTATTCTAAGTTGTTCAACGGGCATAAGAAAAGGATGAATCGATAAGGGTTCCAATTGATTTCACTACGGCAATTATGGATAGGTATGATGTATCGATGATTCAAGTAAGAACATTCATGATTATGAAAAGTGTGATTTAAGTGATGTTATGTTTATGTCTTATGTGTTATGCAAATGAAATGGTAAAGAAAACGATATGAATTAAGACATGAAACTATATGAATATCTTTGACATGGTGATATATGAAAATTATGTAAGTTAAGATGAGTAATAGATTCAAGTTATACATGTTGAGATTAAATGGCTATTCATGTTAATGTGCTTATGATTTGTATGGTGTTAATGCTTAAACTTTGGCCAAGCTTTGGTTGGATCATGCCATGTTAATTTATAGGTTATGCATTGTAATGGTAAGTGCGCAAATGGAAATATGCTTGTGTTCATGAAAGAGTGGTAAGGTTTAAATTATGTAATTTCTTATGAAATGATTTATCATGTAGTTAATTCCAAAAGAGAAATGTTTAAATGCACTAACTTGTGGCTATGGTTGATGATATGCTTATGTCTTGTGTGTTAGCATATGAAAAGGGTGTGGAAAGGTAATGAAATAGTAAGTTCATACTTGAAGTGTAAAATGATGAAAATAGGAATGATGAGTTGAATTGATGTTGTTATTTAAGTTAAAGAAAGTAAATGCAATGGAAAGTAATGAAATGCAAATGAAAATAAGAAAATCTGAAAGGGTTTAAAGTTTTATAAAATCCTACTATGCTAGGGATGATATGTATATGTGATGTTGTGGATTTATTCACTTTGTTAGTTGTTGAATATGGTTTCATGAATCTTGTGGTATTGGTATAGGATTATTCTTGCTATTTATAAATTTCATATTTGAAATGGATTAATATAACTAAAGTTTATACAAGCTTACTAAGCATTCATTGCTTACGTAGTTGTCTTTCCTTTACTTTTCAGATTATCGGAAGCTCGATCGGGTTGGAAGCTCATAGGAGATCTATCACACTATCAAGTAGTTATATTGGTAGTTTTCGATGTCTCAGTTAAGGTTATAATGGCATGTATTGGTGGACTTATGGTTGATGATAATTGAATGTTAGTTAATAAGTTTGGCATGTATATGTCATTTTAGGTGATGAAGCCTTGGTACATTTGGTGCCTTGTTAATATGTGTTAATTTGATAATGTTTTAAAGCATGTTTGAATGGCTAAAGTGACATATGATGAATTGGCTTCAACATGGTCAAGATATAGTAAGTTTTGGAAAGGTTTTGAATCTAATATAGTATGTTGGTTATATATCAATTATGTTATGTTTTGACATGGAAACAAGTTAAGTGATAATTGGTTAAATATGCACATGTATAGGTATTTTTGGTTGATGATGTAGCCATTTGTTTTGGCTTGTATTTATGGCATTTTCTTATAAAGGAGTTGTTATTAATTTGGCGTGTATATATTTGGGCCTTATAATGGTTTTTATGTTGATATATATATATGTGACCTTATGATGGTTGATATATAGTTCTTATGATGCTTAGGTGATGGAAGTTGAACATGGTCATTTTGGTATTAAACATGTAGTTGGCATATATGGTTTATGATGCTAATGTTAATTAGTATATTTGGTATGAAATTGATAGGTAAAAAAAATGGTAAGTTTTGGCAATAACTTAGCGAAAGGTTAGTTGAGCATTTGGCCGAATTGTGCATATAATTGTACATGTTTAATTGTTGTGATTGAGGTGCCTTTTAGGCATATTGGTTGTATGCTTATGTCCCTTAATGGGGTAGGTTGATGATGCATGTTATTAGTGCAATTTGAAGGCTTGTTTATATGTGGAAATTTGGTTGTAGGTATGTGCTTGAATGGGTGAGAAAAATGGCTTGGAAATGACCTATTTTTCATCCACACGGGCATGTGTCTTAGTCGGGTGTGACACATGGCCAGGCGATACAGCCGTGTGTCCCCTGTAGCTTTCAAAGGGTTGCAAGTCAGGCTGTTACATGGCCTAGCACATGGCCTAGCACACGGGCGTGTAAGGTTATTTCGAAGGGTACATGGCTTGGCACACGGGCGCGTGGCCTGGCTGTGTGACCCAAGTCAATGAGTTACACGGGCACGAACACGGGCTAGAACACGGCTATGTGTCCCTACTTTGAATGCTGACATGGCCGTGTGACCCCTGTATTTTGAAAATGTTCATCTTTTCCCTAAAAATTTTATATGTTTCTGATTTAGTCCCGACTTGTTTCTAATGTGTTTTTATGGCCTCGAGGGACAATATGTATGTCATTGAGTGGTTTTGCATTGACTGATGTTGTAAATTTAAATGTATGAAACTTTTGATAGTTTGAATTGTAAACTTCGGTAATGCTTAGTAACCCTATTTCGGCGACGGATTCGAGTTAGGGGTGTTTCATATGGGTTGGGCAGATACTTAACAGAAGAGTCTGCCAAACCACATAACTCGCCAAACTAAGAGTTCGCCAATTGGCGCAATACACATAATTCTATACTTAAGCAAGACAAACATTATACCTACTCATATCTATCTTTATTTTACCAACTATATGCCAAACAGTAACCAGATATAGAAACTTTGTCGAGCAGGCTGTTACAATTATGATGAATCATAAAAGGGATAAATTTCAAAAATTAAATAACTAAAATAAATAAAAACAAATAAAACACAACCAAATAAATAAATTAAACCAACCAGGAATATTAACTCGTTTTAGGGTTGTAATTAACTTTTGATTCAGGTTTTAGGGTTGATTAGCTATTAAATAACCAATTATTACCTCTCGACCTTTAATTAATTAATTAATTGGTTGATACTTGCTTATCTGTCGATCTCACTTTCTCAACTAGGATAAATTATGATTTACTCGGCGAACTTGTCATCGACCTCGTTTAACCTTTGATTACTTACAAAGCAAACTTATCCTCACTTTCTCAACAAAAAACAAAACAAACTGAAATTAGATATGCTAGTTCATTAAGTGACAAAGCAAACAGATAAAAGAATATTAAGTATAAGTATCGATCATAACAAATATATAAATATACAATTATGTTCAAATGAATATAAGTGATAAAAATATCAAAACTTGGCATAATGTCATCCATATATAGTAGTACCTAAGTCACATAGGACTTTTTGACTTGTAATGTTCTGCAACTTAGGTTAGTTTGGAATGCAATACCAAACTTTAAAATTTTGTCTCCTCTAGGACTCTATGGCCGGCCAAGCACTCTTAAAAGGGTCTAATTGCCCTTAAAATACCTAAATTTAAGTCTCATGGAAATTTAACACCCTCAGCTATCAATCTAAAACTTTTGCACTTTATGCGATTTAGTCCTTTTCTGCAATTGGGCTTACAAACGTTAAAATTAATGCATCAAATTTTTTATACACACATATAAACATGCTATGACCTCAAAATAATATTTAAAATTATTTCTTGATCTTAGATTTGTGGTCCCAAGACCACTATTCTAACTAGGCCCTAAATCAGGCTGTTACAAGTTGAGCCTAGCTTGTGCATGTTTTAAAAACCTTATGTTTTGATTTGTAAATGCATACGTAAGTGTTTGCTTGTGAGATATATTATGTGGCATATAATTAGGTGACTTATGACTACCTATAGCAATGAGTAAAATCAATAATGTATATGTTTGTATGGTTAACGTTTCAAGTATGTGAGTGGTTTGACATGTATTGAATTGATGATTGAGTTGTGATTCCTTTGAATGGCATACTGGTTAAAACATACAGGATGTTTGAAATAGTATGTTTTGCAAGCGTTTGAGGTGTGTTTTGGTCATGTAAATGGGTGGGAGAAAGATGTATCTTGGTATGCATGCATACGTCATGAAATGACTTGTTTCAAGGGCTCAATTTAGAGCACATGGCCTGAGGCATAGGGTATCACATGGCCGTTTGAACACACGACTACTCCACGCGACTGTGTGTCTTTTTATTTGCAGGTGCAGGTTTCACACGGTCTGGCACACGGCTTGAGACATAGCTGTGTGACCTAAGTCAGTGAGTTACACAGTTTGACACATGGGCTGGGACACAACCGTATGTCCCATAGATTGAACGCCCACACAGCCTAGGTTGTGTCACATAGCCGTGTGACCCCTATTTCACAAATTTTTCATGTTTTGTATGAAATTTATGATTTGCTTCGAATAAGTCATTAATTGTTTCTAAACTATTTTTAGGGCCAATCAAGCTCGATTTAAGGCCCATAAAAGTATTTATATCATATTTAAATTATATTATCAAATATAAATATGTGAATTGCATGTTGATCCATGTTGCGATTTTTAAGGTTATATTTTGTACTGTAATGCTCTGTAACCCTAATCTGGTGTTAAAGATGGGTTAGTGGTGTTATAGTTCTAGTCTCTCGGTTTCCCCTTCATAGTATTTCTCCCAGGTAGATTCATTAATGCTAAACTTCTCCACTATTTCCATAACTTCCCCCTAGGTTTTTGTCCAAATACTTCCCCTAGTCATAATTTTAAGTTTTCGTCTATTTTGACCATCTAGCCCTAAATAGAAATGTTGTATCTGAACTATGAAGTGTATACACCCGCTTAATATTGATATGAGAATCATTTTAAACCTTTCCTACGTAAAATAAAATAAATGTGTATAAGTACTGAGTACCTTTGTCATGGGTACTTCTCGACAAAGAAATAACTACACAAACTCAGTCCAAGTAGTAATGGTGTTTGGGGAAGCATGTCTAGCCACATTTTTGCCTTCCAATCTAGTGCAAATGGAATTAATAAAAATTTAATAGCATCTGGTGAAACACCTGCGTATGTAACGATGCTACATATATGATCAAATCTCCACAAAAACACTATAGGGTCGTCAGTTTCACGATCGATAAACCTAACATTTTTAGAAATCCATGTTAGTAAGGAATGATTTAGTTCAAAATGTAAGTTATGAATAACAGGACAAGAAATGCTAGGTCATAGATAGTCTATATCAAACTAATGTTTAATAATTTTACTTTCAAATAAATAAATTGCATCTATAACTTTAAAAAATTACTAATTATTCCTTCTGGATGCAAACATTAAAATTCAACTAGTGACGTTGCCTCCCGAGCAACAACACCAACAACTTGACCGCCTCTAGACGTACTAACATCCAAAGTGTGAATACTGTAGTAAAAGATATATTAACGAGGCAGTATCTACAAGTATACAGGTCCAGTTGTAATATAGTTACAATGGAGTAGGTGAGTACTCCAAGGATCATACCCAAGAGAGGCGAGTGCTAGATCAATTTTAACCTAAAAAATTAAAAATCTAATTAATATTTTAGGTTAGTTATGGTACGAAGGTAAAATAAAAGGAGTTTATAATGT
Source organism: Gossypium anomalum (assembly GCA_025698475.1). NCBI lineage: Eukaryota > Viridiplantae > Streptophyta > Magnoliopsida > Malvales > Malvaceae > Gossypium > Gossypium anomalum. The sequence continues at coordinate 35,185,204 of CM046958.1, read as the reverse complement.
TTTTATAAAAATAAAATAATATATAGAACTCAAACTTGAGAGAATGAAGAATAGAAATAATCATATCTAATTATGGGTGATTAGCTTGCTTCGGTAATCCCCATCAACTAGTCGCTATCCCATCATGATCTTCCAGTCTTCTACTCAAATAAGGAATCAACAAGAACTACTTATCTTTCGACCTCACAATCTAAACCGATTTGGGGTGAACGTGTTTACGGATAGACCATACCAATATTCGGTTAATTCTCAACTTGATTACTTCCCAGGGTTGTCAAGCCTCGGGTTTGTTTCACATTCTTCCTTTCCCAAACAGCTGATCCGTTGAGTATCCCTACAAAACAGTTAACAAATCATGCCTCCACTTGCTAATCCCCATAGAAGGATTAGTTCCTCATGGTTTCCATACACAATATAGAATTGATATAAAAAGAAAAGATGATAAATAAATCAACAATATAGAGTTTACGAAAGAGCCTGATTATATTAAGATTGATCGCAAATCCACAAGGTCTGATTGTATCTATAATATAAAATAAGAACAAATGAAAATAAATTTAACCTAAGAAAAGAGAAAACTAAACTGAGATTAAAAGACTAAATCTAGCCTAAGTGAACGGTATCCATAACATGTGACAAAAGAGCCTATTTTTAGATTTTAGGTGGTCGTCGTCCTTAACCCTAGGTTAACTGATGTTCTCGAGCTTTAAGTTTGATTGTGTGAACCAAAATGCCCCTATTTCGTGTTTAATTTTCATCTAGTGTCGACGTCGCAACACACCAGGACCTGTGTCACGACATAGCTGTCAGTGTACTTCTCTTGAGTTGTCTTCAAGGGTATGTCACGACACCCATAAGCTGTGTCGCGACATCAAAGGCAGTTTCATGATTTCTCCACTTTGCTCCCTATTTGGCGACATCGGACCTTCCTTGTTGTGAAGTAGTGAGCCATATTGATTTGCTACGCCTTCTAATGGTCTCCTGCGCACTTATAAAGTTCATTAGCTCACCCTTAGGCCTTATTCGGTCCCTAAGGTTAATAAAAGACTCAATTTACACATTTTATTAACTTAATGGAAACTTAAGAAAACAAAATTAAAACTTAATAAAAACATTTTGTCTTCAAGCTCCTAAAGTGAGGAAACTAGTTTAATTTGCTACACCGACTTGCGACAGATTGTAACAACCCGATTTTTAGGGCTAGTTGAAATAGTGGTTTCGAGACCACGAATTCAACATAGAAAAATTCATTTTTATTATATTTTTATGGCCTATAGTTTCATGGAACTATTCTGTGAAAATCTCGTTCGAAAATTTTGACGTTTAGGCACTCAATTTAGTCAAAAGGACTAAATCGTAAAAAGTGTAAAAGTTGAGTTCTACTTGTTAAAGGTGTCCAATTGCTATAAGATTTTAAATTAGAGGTCCTTAGTTGGTAATTAGACCATTGGATAAGTTAGTGGACAAAAATGGATATGAATAGGCAAAATTTCAAAGTTATGCATTAAGGGCATTTTGGTCATTTGGTAAATAAAAGAATAAAAAGGGAAAATAAAGTCAAAATTGGTGTCCATCTTCTTCACCTTGGCCGATTTTTACAAGGAGACCATATCTAGGGTTTCTTCAACTTTCAAGCTTGATTGTAAGTACATCCTAGCCCCATTTTTAATGCTCTTTACATTTTTAAAGTCCTCGTAACCTGATTTACTTATTTCTACCATTATTTTGAAGCAGGGTTCATGTTTAAAAATTTACCCATGTGTGACATGCATGTATTTTGATGTTTTATGAAAGATATTTTATGTTTAAGGTGTGATAAACAACTTTTACCAAGTGATTTTTAGTGAAAATGCATAAAAAGGACTTATTTGTAAAAGTTGTAAAAATGGGTAGTAGAAATGTGATTTGATGAAAAATGTGGGTTGTTATGAGCATGATTTAGGTTCGGTTAGGCTTGAGTAACAAAGAAAATGGATACATTTCATTTTACAAGCCTAAGGACTAAAATGTAAATATGTTAAAATTTAGGGGAAAATATGTAATTTTTTTATAAGTTGATTTTTTGGACAGCATTCAGTAATGTGAGAATTAAATAAGTTAAATTTGCTATTATAGATCAAGAAAAACGAATTTCGGACCTCTAGCAGTAGTATTACTTGACCGTACATTCTGAAAATTATCTTTTTCAACCATTTTTAGGCAATCTCGAATGAAGTGATCTTGGGAGCCAAATCTAAAGCAAGCTCGGTTATTCATCCTACATTCACCGGGATGTCGTCTACCACAGTGTTGGCATTCAGGCTTATTAGACCTAGTGTTACCAATGCTCGCTATGGATGTAGTTTGGGCCTTAGAACCATAATATTGCTTCCCATGATCTCGGTTGAGATACCCGATTGAAGCATTGGAACGAGCATACAAATTTCTCAATTTTTTTGACGAGGATTGAAATGGTTTATTCATCGGCCTCATCCTCGAATCTCTAGTCTCGAACTCAACTTTTCTCTTTTCTTTGCTCAACTCTTCGACTTTGCAAGCTCGTTCGACTAGGACAACAAATTCTTTTAGTTCCAAGATCCCAACTAATAGTCTGATGTCCTCATTCAGTCCATCTTCGAATCTCTTATACATAATAGCCTCTATTGAGACACATTCCTGAGCATACTTACTGAGCCTAACAAACTCTCACTCGTATTCAGTCACAGTCATTCGACCTTGTTTCAGCTCCAAGAACTCTTTACGTTTCTGATCAATAAACCGTTCGCTGATATATTTCTTTCTAAACTCCTCTTGGAAGAAATCCCAAGTAACTCTTTCCCTTGGTACTACCGATACTAAAGTGTTCCACCAATGATATGTCGAATCCTTCAAGGGTGATATAGCACATTTCAAGCACTCCTCTGGTGTGCAAGAGAGCTCATCAAATACTCGGATAGAGTTCTCAAGCCAGAATTCTACCCTCTCGAGATCATCATCAACATTTGCTCTAAATTGTTTAGCCCCTTGCTTTTGAATCTTATCGACTGGAGGCTTGCTCAGTCTTACCAATTCCACGCCTTGGGGAGCTACAGGAACCAGTTGGGGGTTAGGTAGGGGTGGAGGATGTTGGGCAACCAGATTTGTCCGAACAAACTCAGCAAACCACTCATTCATCCTTTGAAAGAAGGCTTCCCTAGCCTCTCCTCCTTGACTAATCGTCACAGGTCTACTTTCAGATGGCGTGGTCCCTTGGGCAGGAGCCGGCATATTACTTTCTACGTCATCAGCTACTTCTCGATCAGGATCCATATACTATATTGAAACACAGTTCAAATTGTCAAGAGTCGTCACACTATCAAAATTTATGTATGGCATGTATAGCTAAACCCTTACACACACTACGTTAGCCGAGAATCGACAAAACTATAGCTCTAATGCCACAAATGTAACACCCCTTACCTGTATTTGATGTCGGAATAGGGTACGAGGAATTACCGAACTTACCACACAAATAATCATACAATTCATGCAATATTAAAGCAATTAAATACAATCATATTAAAGCTTATTTTTAACATACGAACTTACCTCAGTACAAAATGACTAATTGTTCGATTTAGTCCACAACTTTGTTCTTTCCTTGGTCTAGGCCAGAACCTTGTCTTTCTTGATAATCGAGCTTGAAAGCTTGGCCAAAACCCTAGTTGTGGTGACTCTTCAAATTTGGCACAAGGGGACTAAATTGGAGAAGATTACATCTTTTTATTTGTTTTATTTGTCTTTATTTACAATTTTACCAAAATGCCCTTAATGCCAAACTTGAAATTTTACCTAACCATGTCCATTTTTGCCCATCATATGATATAATGGTCTAATTACCATTCAAGGGCCTCAAGTTTAAGAATTTCATAGCAATTAGACACCTCTATCATCTAGAACACACATTTTGCACTTATTGCAATTTAGTCCTATTAGTCAAATTAGACACTCTATCGATAAAGTTTCTTAACAAAATTTTCACACAATCATTCAAACATACTGTAGACCTTACAGAAATAATAAAATTAACATTTCTACTTCAGATTTGTGGTCCCAAAACCACTATTTTGATTTGACCCTAAAACGGGCTGTTACAATAACACACATCAAAACCTACAAAGTCATACCAAATTTCATACCAATTGATCATTTAGCCTTTACCAGAATCAAATCAACTTATCAAACCTTAAGTTGGCACCAAGTACCTCATCACAACATCTAATCTTCCATGCTTTTAAGCCATTCAAAACAACATATGACTATTCCAATTCTCATACCATTTCATATTAAAAGAAGTCATTCTATACCAACGTCTTAGTAATGCCAAAAGACTACCAAGTTTTTCATTCAAGTAATATATGTACCATTACCAAACCAAAATTTAACATTCATCAAGGTTCAAACCAAAATCAATCAACCAAGATAAATACTTCTATCAACCTTATATACATGTCATATAACTGGACATAAAATGATCAAAAGAGCTACCAAATCGATATCGAGATAGTGTGAGCTTATTGACAAATCACTTGACACGTTTTGCAAGTTGACCATCTATAGGGAAAGGGAAACAATAGGGTAAGCATTACAAATGCTTAGTAAGTTTGTAGGTATTTAAACAACAACTTAAAACTAACATTATAAATGATTAGTAAGTTTGCATATATTGGTATATCATTTATCATATTTATACTTTATACCCCTATTAAACTGACTTGAACTTGAATGGATACATGGATCCAACCAATATTGTAACACCCTATACCTGATCCAGTTGCCGAACCCAAGCTACAGGATGCTACTACATTAAACCATAACATTCACATGCAATTTAATCAATATCATTCAATAATTTAATGTATATACAAGTTAATTCCATATTAAACATGCATTATAAAAAAAATGAGTCTCAATCGAGCTTATGGAAGCCCTTAAACTGGCTCGGAACCAAATCAGGACCATTTTGAAACATTTACAAAAAGATAGGTAAAAAGGTAAAATAGGGGTCACATGGCCATATGGCCAGATCGTGTGACAGAGCTAAGGCTGTGTGGCGCCATCACCCAGTCGTGTCCCCAAACCGTGAAACAATCGCATGCCATGTAATCAAGTGTCACACAGCCGTGTCGCTAGGCCGTGTGAACTAAAAAATAACCTAAGTTTGTTGAACACGGGGCAGTTCACAGTGCCATCAAACAGTCGTGTCCCCAAATTATGCAGCAACCACATGCCATGTAACCGAGTGTCACACGGTCGTGTCGCCTGGCCGTGTGAAATAAAAAATAACCTAAATTTGTTGAACACACGGCCGTGTCATCCAACCGTGTGATAGCCCGTGTGCAGAAAAAATGACCTATTTAAGAAAGTTTTCATACTAAAACTTTAAGTGACCTATAATGTCATTTTATGCCACTCTTACCAACACCAAAACATACATATTTTGAAAGTCAAAACTCTAGTTCTCCTAACCATTTAAACATACAACCAATATGCCCTCATTGGCACCAACAATTCAATAAGCTCAATTCAAACACAATACATATCAAAACCTTGAACCATTTAATGCCATATCTCAATTCACATGCTTAATACCTTTCAATTCATTACCATAATCATAAACTTCCTAATTGTCAAATTGGTACCAACCACATAACACAACCAAGTTGTATATGAGCTTGCATACAAAATTAATATGCCAAAACATGATGACAATCTTGTAAAGATTAACCATCCTATATTTACATTTATAATTTCAAATACATAGCAATTTAACACAAACATACCGTGTGAACTTACCTAGTCAAAACAACAAACAACTAACTCTTCAAGGACTAATAAACAATTTCTCTTTTTTCTCGATTATCCCTAGTTTGGTTCAATTCTTGATCTATACAATAATTCAATTCAATTTATCAATTCCAACCCTCTTATTTCACCCAATTATAAGTATATATCAGCTTAAATTCATTATTCAAATGCCCCTAAAGTTTTACATTTTATTCAATTTAGTCCCTAAAACTAAAATTACCATAACTTTCAAATTTGAGATTCAATTTCGAAATTGATCTCAATTTCATCCTTCTACAACCCTATATTATCTATAATTATGGGAATTTTATGCAAATTTTGAAATATTAACACTTTAGTCCCTATATTCAAAATTAACAATTTTCACTTTACAAATTAGATCTTTTCACATCTAAGCTTAAAATCTAACAATTTAGTACTAAAAGCTTCAAGAAGAAACACTGGAAACTTCTAAAAATCTTAACAATTTTGCAAATTGGTACTCGGGCTAGCTAAATCAAGCTCCCGGGACCTAAAAAACATAAAAATTACAAGAAACAAACTAAAAATTGTTTACCAAACCAAAGGTTAAAGCTTGAACGTGACCAAGGGTTTTCTCCTTTTACATTCAATTTTTAGAGAAAAAGATGAAGAGAATGCTCCAGTTTCTTTATATTTTTACTTCTATACTTAGTTTTAAAATTAATAAAACTTAATTAATTAATTAATTAAAACCTTAATTAACTATATAATAATCCTTATTAAACAAATATAGTAGATGAAAATATCATCCACCACTAACCATCAATGCTAAATGGTTAAATTACTTAATTAATCCTTTATTTAATTACAAATTTACAATGATTAAACTTTTGCAACTTTTAGAATTTAGTCCTTGTGCTTTAATTAACTATCCAATTGACAAAATTAAGGACAAAACTTCAACTAGACTTTATACTAACCTTGTAAATATTAAATAATGATATTTATAGGCTCGATGATTAGAAATGGGATTCTAAAATCACCATTTTTGACACCACTAACTTTCGGGTCATTACAGCCTCTATTTGTTGTCATCCGTTTTCTTCTTCGATTGGGTTTGGTGGATTTCATCCATTTTTTATGTTTCTGCTAAATGATTAAATTGGGTTTCCAGGTTCACTATCTCTTTTTTGGTTATATTTTCTTTATGCATTTTTTCTTGACCATGGCTCCACATGCGTGTGTCGAGGCAAGAAATGATTGACCTGGCGTCACTTATAGTAGTTATTTTATGTCATTTCGCATTTAACGATGTTTTCTAGGCATTTTATAATTAATTATTATATTTTCAATATTAGTAGGTTAAGATTAAAAGTTAATAAAAATAATGTTTTTAACAAATTTTTGAGTGTTGATGGGCCTTACGTAGGTTTAATTTGGGTATTTAAGTGTGCAAAAGGCTTAATTTTAGGCCCAATTGACGTAGGAACTTGGGGCGAGTGATGCACAAGCTTCCCGGGCCATGAAAGCGTGAGAAAAACATCCAAAGCCATAAAATGCCTTCATGGTATGACACGCAAGGTCTGTGTTGCAACACGTAACCTTGTGTTGAACCACAGTAGCCCTGTGTTGAGTAATAAGCCTGAATGTGGGCTACAAGCAAGGATGACATTGATAACCGTATTTTGGCAGATTCTTAGATATTTCGTTTTTTACTTTCACCTAAAGTATCAGGGGCATAAAGTGCACATATTTTAGCCTATAAATAAGAGGCTTTTGTACACAAATTAGATCATCGAATCAATCAACCCATTCATCAAACACAATTTTTTTAGTTTCTTTTCTTTTATGTTTTAGTCAACAATTTTCTATTCCGGTGTGAAGACAATAGCGAGCTAAGATTGCTTTGATGTCAAACTTCGATAATATTCATGAGCATTCTCCTATCTCTTTCCTTATTCTTTTATTTATGTTTGGTTAATTTCATCACTTAATTGTTGTATGAATATTAGAATAATTTCTTGTGTTTATTTCATATCTTGCATGGTTCGTTCAGTGAACTAATTAATTAATCAAGTTGATTAATTAACAACATGATAAAGGTTAATAATAGGATTAGTTGGTATAATTATATTTTCTTAAATTGTTAGGCTTGACAACCCTAATAAGTAATCATAGGAGAGACGAGATCGGGAGATAAGTCGAATCGAGTAAATTGTAGTTATCCAGGCAGAGAAAGTGAGGTCGAGAGATAAAAGAGTATTTGCCGATTAATTAATTAGTAGAGGCTAAGAGGTAATACAAGTTAATTAATAGTTCATTCAAATTAAAACCCGAATTCTGAAATTAGTTAATTTTCTATTTATTAATTATGGATTTAATCGATCATGGTCTATAGGCTTACACTATCGACACTAGGAATAGGAAAGTCCCTTAGGTTAATGTAGGTTTAATGATTCAATTAGTTTAATAAATATATTAATTTGGACTAACACTACTAATTTGTGACTTGATTAGATTAGTAATTATTTTCTATAATTAATTTAATATCAATTTCTCCAATCTACAATCCCTTGGGTATGATCATTAGAATACTTATCTGTATTCCATTGTAACATATACTATATTACAATTTGACTCGTACGCTTGCGGACACCGCTGATTTAATTCGATATATTTTTCATGTGATATTTAACTATAAATGATGACAAATAATAGGCGGTTAGGGATCGACACAAAATAATAAAAAATAAAGCAGTTTATCTGTAATAGCCCATTTTTAGTCAAATCAGAATAGTGGTTTTGGAACCACAAATCTGAGGTCAAAATAATTATTTTATTATTATTTTAATGTCTACAGCATGATAGTATGATTGTATGAAAATTTTGTTAAGAAATTTTATCTTTTGAATGCTCAATTTGATAAAAAGGACTAAATCGCGTAAAGTGAAAAAGTGGTGTTCTAATAGTTAAAAGTATCTAATAGCTATGTAACCTTAAATTAGGGGTCCTTATGTTGTATTTATACCATTTTTAATATGAGTGGACAAAGATGGACATGAATTAAGTGTTTTAAGTAGTTCATTAATAAGGTTAATGTTGTAAATTGATAAATAAAGATTAAATAAGTAAAATAAAACCATATTTTTGTCCATCTTCTTCACCTAGCCAAAAATTAGGAGAAGGAAACTCCATTGTTGTGCTTAAAGCATTTGGCCATTTATACCTAGTGCATGTAAGTGATTTTTGACTCGGTTTTTAATGATTTCTATGTTTTTGGAGTTATTGTAACTTAATTTAGCTAGCCTAGGGATTAATTTGCAAAATTTTTAAAGGTTTAGGATTTTACCATTGATGAATATGTGTGTATCTTGATGTTTGATGATAGAAAATGAATAGTTGTTATTATATAAACAACATTTGTTAAGTGATTTTAGTTGAAATTACAAATTAGGGTTGTAAAATGTGAAAGAATCATGGTTAAATTGTGAAATAAATGGAATATAGCACTTGCTAGGGACTAAATTGATATTCAGCTAGCATGGGAATAAGTTGGATTGCATGAATTTGCATTTTTATGATATAGGGACTAAATTGTAGAGAAGTTGAAATATTAGGGGCAAAAGTGTAAAATTTCCATAATATGAAATTTGGGTTAAATTTAATAGAATGATAATTAAATAAGTTAAATTTGATTATATATAGATCAAGAAAAGCGAAGTTCAGAATTAGATCAGGGGAAAAACAATATAGTTGATTGATAGCTCAATTTCTCTCCATATAAATCTGAGGTAAGTTCGTATGTTAATAAGTATTAATATAATTGTGTTTTAAATGATTTATTATTGAATTAATTGTGAATATGACCTTACGAAAATGTTCGGTGAAAATTCGGCAATGTGAAATCCCGATTGAACCTTAAGAATAGATTAGGATACAAATGACATGTCATTAGGGGTTATTGTGTTTGGGTTCTAGTCCGTACATTCTATCGGTGGTTGAGTTTTCTGGCATGTGTTGTGGATTCTCATCAGCTTATGTGAATAGCACCGTGTAGCTACGTCTTAACCGTCAGCTTGTGTGAGCAGACTCGTTGATAGCTTGTGAGTGAGCATTATATGAGATATGAGATTGTGATGGCTTCGGCCTTGTATTGTCACTTAGAGTGCGAGATTCCCGAGTATCCGATATTATTCCAAATGGTTCAACTGGTATATCGATGAATTAGAAGAGTATGAAATTGATACGAATTAGTACAGTTATGTACTTGATCTGTAAAATCATTGAAACGAAGAAATTGATGGAATTTATGTCTAACCTTTGGATTGAATATGTGTTAAGTTTTGGATTTAAATTGATTTGTATTATGTGATGTTTAAGTACTTGAATTGTGGTTGAATGGTAAGTTTTACCTATTAAGCATACAACTTACTAAGCTTTATAGCTTACTTTGTTTATTTTTCCATATTTTATAGTGTTTTTCGAAGCCTGCTTGGATTTGGAGTCGTTGGAGATCTCATCACACTATCAAGCTGTCATTTTGGTACAATTGAACTTGTGATTTTTGGTTATATGGCATGTATAGGAGTTGTGGTTAACATGATCTATATGTTGATAATGGATTCAGCTAATTGATTTGGCTTGTAAATGAAGTATGTTTTGGTTATGTGTATAGCCATGTGATTTGGCTGATTTTGGTATATTTGGTTATGTATATATATATGTGTGTGTGTAAATGGCCTTTTGTTATATGGTTGGTAATTGCCATGTGATTGCTTGTTATGGATTGGTATTTTGAAAACCAAATAGTTGAATTGTAAGATATGGTATGCTTGTGGTTTTAGGCAAAATAATACATGTTTGAAAGTGACTATTTAGGTGATTTGTGAATGTGAAATTGGTATGTTTTGAAATTGCAAAACATGATCTTATGAGCATTATAGTTGTTGATATTGGTATATCATGATTTCAGGCTTGAATGAGATTGGTTTGAATGTCTATTGATGTTATGTTATTTGCCATTTAACATGTTTAGGTTGATGCAAGTTTGGGTGAGAAAGATGGCTTGGTAAATAGCCTATTTTTGTCCACATGGGCAAAGACACGGGCGTGTGTCTTAGCCGTGTGTGACACATGGTTTGGTGACATGGCTGTGTGTTCCCTGATGCATAATTAGAAACCAAGTCAATATGCTCCACAAGGCTCAGCACACGGGCGTGTGACTTGGCCATGTGGCATAAGTCAGTATACCCTACAGTTCTGGCACGGCCTAGCACAGGGGCTTGCACACGGGCGTGTAAGGTCATTTCGAATGGTACACGGGCTAGTTACACGAGCATGTGGTTGGCCGTGTGACCCAGGTCAGAGAGTTACACAGGGTAGGACACAGGCTGGGACACGGCCATGTGATCCCATTTCAAATGTCCATACGGCTTGTGACACGGGTGTGTCTTTGGCCATGTGAGACACACGGCCAAGCTACACGAGCGTGTGTCCCCTATATTTTGAAAATTTTTCTAGGTTTTCCAAAAATTTCCTGAATTATCGGTTTAGTCCCAAACCACTTCTAATGCATGATTTGGGCCTCGTAGGCTCGTATTAGGGACAATATGATTGATTGTGAATGCATTTTATTGGATATGAAAAACGTATGAGAAATGTATGTTTGTTTAAGTAATTAATCCGGTAATGCTTTGTAACCCTATTCCAGCGACGAATACAGGTTAGGGGTGTTACATTATCTGTAAGTGTGACAGGTCAGTCATAATATTTTTGTGTTATATTGAAACTCAAAGTGTTCCAAGGATCAAACACAAGAAAGTTCGGGTGATAAGGTGATTAACAATGAAAATGCATACAAATAAGAAGTCTAGCTAGCTACTTACTAAGTATTATAATATGACAAATCATTATCAATGATTAATTACGATATCTAACACCTAGAATGACTAAAATGAAAAATAATCAAATGTCCACAAATAACAACTTAATGGGAAAAAGTGGTCAATTGACTTCTATGTAGTTGATTATTTCTTGGATTAGGGATTTAAAGGGTTCAAACTTTTAATTGGTTCAATTTTACCTTCCGGTCACCATTTTACCCAATTGAATGATTTAGTCCAGTTTATCTCTCGTTCTTACCAAATGAAATTAGGACAATCAAATTGTTTTCAATAGGCTTTCCTTTTAATCTCACCTATCTAATTGTTCACCTAGAGGCGTCAATTCAAAGTTTTGAAGTTTATTTGATTTAATCTAGTTTTTATGATTTAGTCCTTGACTTAAAAACTAACCATTCCATCAACCAACCACCATGAGGGTTAGTTACTATCCATCATCAATGCAACAACATCAGTCAAATACATGTTCAAATGATTCATTAAATAAAGCATAAAAAAGCAATGTTAGAAAAATCTTAAGGACTTTTGATGAGTTTTTTGGAGAAGATGATGGCAACAACAATGAAAAAGAGAGCATAGCTAAAGTAGAGATTTTTACACTTTTGAAGGTTAACAAAGATGAAATATATTAAAGTGATTAAAGAGAAATAAAAATACAAAGTAGAGTTTGTGTATCTAAGTGCAAAGAAATGAAATGTTATAGTAAAAACTAAGAAAACTACGAATGACAACCACTATGATCAGAAAAGTAAAGAACTAAAACCTAAAAATGAAGAAGAAATAACTATTAAGCTAAAAAGATGGTAACGGTCTCCCCTTTTAAGTTTAACAACAAAAGCATCTTTTGTATAACGAAAATTTCAACCCTAAAATTGACAAAATTGCCTTTGGATTGTATGGGTTGACTTTTGTTTGTATTGGACATAAGACTACCCCTGCATTATTTTTCACCCTGTTAGGTAGAATGTTTTAACACCCTAGAATTAGTGTCACAGCACCCTCGACAGTGGCAAACTCTTAGCCCTAGTGTCGGAATATATGGTTTCGGAACCTCATTTCCCTAAACCAAGTGTATAAATATAAAATAGGAACTACAAAATTAATATGAAAATATAATAAAGTTCGGTTAAGTAATTTAGCCAAAAAAATGGTTAATTAAAGCTCAAGGTGTAACGACCCGAATGTCAGTGGTATTAGAAAATACACTTTTGGTACCATGTTCCCGTAAACCAAACTTGTAAATATTTTTATTAAATATTTATAGAGTTATATTATAGGTGAATTGAATTTTGAATAGGTAATTTTACCAAATTAGTGGTTAACTAATGTACAGTGTAACACCTTCACTCGACCTAATCGATGAATCTAGGTATAGGGGCCACAAATGGACCCGATTTGAAATAAAGACCGAATTATAGATTTGGATGGAATTTATTAAATAATATATATGTTACATCATAATCTTTAAATTCAAATAAAAGATTACTATATCAGAATTTTGAACTTCTTAGTAAACTACTTAGTTACAATATATTTGACCCCAAGGCGAAGCCTATGAAGGTACCCCCTTCCTATATGCAAGACGCCATACTGATGTTGATTCTTGTTCCAACATTATCTGGCTTGGTCCCTCATCGAGTTCCTTATCCAACAAGCCCTACATTATAGGCTAAAACATTTGTAAGTTAAAATGAACTTAGAGAGTTTCTTCCTTACTACCATGCATAGCTCACCCCTTCTTAGCTGGAAGTATTAACTTAAAAGAAAATAAAATACTTTAACTCCCTATTTTACTTAGACTTCCATGTCATGCTTGAACTAGTGGGCTCTCATACTCCTTCCTTCTTTATTTATTGGCAGTTCGGCCTCTAATACCATAAGTGTAAGACGCCTAACCCGTATTCGTCGCCAGAACAGGGTTTTAGAGCACTACCAGAACATTCAAAAACATTTACAAATAAATTATGTAAATTACTATTCATTTACCGAGATCATGTATAACATCCCTTGGTTAAGCCCTCGAGGCCCAATACAAGCATTACAATCGAGTCAGGACTTAATCGGGAACTTTAAGAATTTTTCGTGACTTTTCAAAAAAATTTTAAGGTGTAAGGCTCACACGCCTGTGTAGTCCCTGGGGCACGCCCGTGTGACCCTGGGACACACCCATGCTAGAGTTCGTGTTTGACCCTGTGTAACTCTCTGACTTGCACACACGACCATGCCACACGCCTCCGTGCTAGGCCATGTGGTCAATTAATTCAATTCAAAATTAGGTGCAGGTTTCACACAGCCAAGACACAGGCCCGTGTTCTAGGCCTTGTGGCACACACGACTGAGACACACGCCCGTGTCTTTACCCGTGTGCCCAATTCTAAGCATTCTGTTTCTCAAAATTAAGGTGCAGGGGACACATAGCCTAACATATGCCCATGTTACCAGGCCGTGTGTCACATACGGTCTAGACACACGCCTGTGTGTCTACTCGTGTGGACAAAATGAAGCCATTTCTAGCTTCATTTCTCACCCAAAATTTCACCCATGACCTGCACTTGAAACACACATCCAATTCCAACCAATCCAAGCATTCAACTTAAGCAAATTTCATCATTCACAAGGCACATCACTACAAGCATACAAGATCACAACCTTACCTTAGTTTAACTTAGGCATTCACAACATTGATCATATATTCTTAACATAACACATGTGTATATATATATATCATAATATTCTACTTAGTCATACCAAAATGAACCATTACTAGCCATTCCAATGGCTAGGTTACAAAATAACATTTCAAGCCACGATTGGCCAAGTTGTCTATACATGCCATTATACCAAAATGATTTTCTCTAATTATACCCAAAATGACTAGTTGATAGTGTGACGATGCTCCAGCATATTAGTCACAAAGTTTTCATATACATCAAGTAAGAATAGATGAGCTCATCATGCAATACACTTTCAAGACATTATCATTTCATCTCATAATTCTCATGTCATGTCTAGAGTTATATGTCTGTTGAATCATTGAATTCCGATGTAGGCTCAAGTAGTACATCCAAAGTGTATGATTCAATAATCCGTCAATTTCTTGTTCAAGGGCACCCATTAGGGCACTTAACCAAGAAACACTCTCTCAAGCTGCATATCGTATAATAAGATTACTGTAACGGCCCGATTTAGGGCCTAGTCGGAACAGTGGTCTCGGGACCACAAATCTGAAGTTAGAAAAAAATTATTTTATTGTTTCTATGAGGTTATAGTATGATTTTATTAGTGCATGAAAAATTTGGTGAGCTAATTTTGATGTTATCAAGCCCGATTGCGAAATAGGACTAAATTGCATAAAAGGTAAAAGTTACATTTTAGTACCCAAATGTGTTAAATAGCTAGAGATTTAAAATTTAGGGTCTTTAAAGGGAAATTAGACCCTTGTGAAATAGCCTAGTCGGCCATGGAGTGAGGGGAGACAAATTTGAAAAAGTTAGGTCATGATGAGGTCATCAAATTTGACTAGTTTTAAATTAAATAAAACAAAGGTCATTTCTTCTCTATTTTTCTTCTCTCCACCGATTTTTATCAGCCATTGTTGGGGTTTTGAGCTTCAAAAATTTGCAGAAACATTAAGCCTCTCAAGTAAGTGACTTTGATAGTTTCTTTTAATGATTTTTGTATTTTTGAGACCCTTGAAACATGAGCTTTCAAATGAGGGTGATATCTTGCAAAATGGTCAATAGTTTAAGATTTTGCCATGGATGTTTTTGAGATGTTTATTGAGTTTTTATGGAAGAATATGAGTCCTAGTTGGGTTATAAACAACTTTTGTGAAAGGTGTTAGCATGAAAACACCTAAATGGACTATTTTGCATGAGTTGTAAAATAGTTAATAAGTATGTGAAATAGTGAGATTTTAAAGTTGCTATAAGAGTAAAAATAGCTCGGTTAGGCTTGAGATACAAAGAAATTCGATGAAAATCAATTTTCGGGCATAGGGGTAAAATGGTCATTTTGTTAAAGTCTAGGGGCAAAATGGTTATTTTACCAAAGATGTGAATTTATGATTGTTTAATCCTAATTAGTGACTAAATGAGTGCACATTGTCATTATAGATCAAGATTTACCAAATCTGAATCTAGATCGGGGGAAGGCCAAGCAAACCGACTAAACCGAATAGTCAAGTACTTTTTGTAAACCAAGGTAAGTTGTATGTAAATAACACAACTACACTGTTAATACTTGTACTCATATCGCCATTGAATTGATATTGTATGAGTTGCTAAGTTATAAGTTAAGACTGTCTAGTAATATTGAGATAATAGAGATATCCCATTGAAACATTAGGATACGAACTGGATATTCGTGCCAAGGCATTGGTGATTTGTGCGCCTGTGTAAGACATGTCTGAGACATGCTTCGGCCACATTCTGAGAGCCAGTGTAAGACCATGTCTGGGACATGGCATTGGCTTTTAGACGAGGGCTAGTGTAAGACATGTCTGGGACATGCATCAGCCATACAGAGATAGCCAGTGTAAGATGTGTCTGGGACACGCATCGGCACAGAGATGAGTGCCAGTGTAAGACATGTCTGGGACATGCATCGGCCTCGGCAGAGATAGCGTTGTAAGACGTGGTGCAGGACACGATCGGCTAAGAATTGTGCTAGTGTAAGACATGTCTGGGACATGCATCAGCATGCATATATGAGAGCCAGTGTAAGACCATGTCTGGGACATGGAATCGACAATATATCCCATGATGGAGGTTCATAGAATATCCAGTAGTATTCCAAACATTTCAATGGTGAGAGTTATAGATCATTTTTGATAAAGAAAGAATAATCATGTTGCGAGTGTTATAGGTACCTATATGATAAGCATGAGTAACGAGCTTAATTTAGAAAATATGACTCGAGTAGAGGATAATGAGTAAGTTCAATTATGTTTATCTTTGAGTTATAAGTATGATGACTGCTGGTGAGATTGTTGTTGTATATTTATTTATATGCAACTTACTAAGCTTTATGCTTACCCTCTTTCCTTTCCCTCTTCTTTCAGTGTCGCCAAGCTAGCTAAAGGATCCCTTAAAGTCAGAGATATCGATCACACTATCGCCCACAACCTTCAGTATAGTTTGATTTGTATTTTTGAAGGTGGCATGTATAGGGCTAGAATAGGATGTTACATCATGAGAAGTGTTTATGTATTTTGGCTTAAGTCAAAAGCTTTTTATTTTGTATCAAGCCTAGAATAATGGCTATTATTCATTTTGATGAATGCATATGATGTTCTTTCTATGGTTGAATTAGTGCCCATTATGATAAGGTTTGTGTATTGAAAGGATATTGTGTGGGTTGTGCAAAATGGGTGACCAAAGGGCTTGGAAAATAGCCTAGTTTGTCCACACGGGTAAGATACACAGGCGTGTGTCTAGACCGTGTGTGACACACGGCTCACACCCATAGGTATGTGTTATGGCCGTGCATCTCCTGCACTTTAAATTTTGAAGTCATTTTAGCACACGGGCAGGCCATACGGGCGTGTGCCCATGCCGTGCCATAAAGTCAGTATGCATGCTAGTAGTACACGGGCAAGAGACACAGCCATGTGTCTTAGCTGTGTGAAGAACACGGTTGCAGGGCACGGGTGTGTGCTCGGGCCATGTAGTTTTGGTAGAATGCCCAAGTTTTTAGACATGGGTTCGGGACATGGGCGTGTCCTTAGCACACGGTCCTGTGCTCTATACCCACACGGGCGTGTGGAACTTTGCTGTATGAGAATTTCTAAGTTTTTCATGAGTTCTTAGTTGGGTTCTTAACCACCTCGGATGTATGTTTTGGGTCCCATAAGCCCATGTTTGGGACAGATTACATGAGAAAGGAAAAGTTTTTAAATTGTTTGAGATTTCATGAACCGGTTTTATATAGTTGATTGAGTTTTAGTCAGGTAATACCTCGAACCCTATTCTGACATCGGATATAGGCGAGGGGTGTTACAATTACCAGTCCAGGTTAAATCCTTTATATAATGTGAGCTCAGAGGAGCTCGATTAGGATTACCAGTCCAGGCTAAACCCTACTCATAACGTATACTCAAAAGATATTATATCAGGATTACCCATCAGGGCTAAATCCTTTCTATAACCAGGTCAATAGGATTACTCGTCTGAGCTAAATCCTGTCCGCAACAAATGCAGGACTTTATTAGTTTCGGGAAAGCGCATATAATCATCGGAATTCAACATTCAATCGGGACTTAATCCCTTTATCACCATTTCAAGAATGTATCAAATTTTCCATCATAGTATACAAGTAAAGCACATCAATGTAAATCACATTACATACAAACTCAATATTCAATTAACATAATTACATGCACGATTAAGTTACACGAACTTACCTCGACCCTTGTTCGCGTAAAAGTCTACTAATCCGAAACCTTTTCTTTTCCTCGATCTAACCTCGAATTAGTGTTGTCCGGATCTATATATATGAATTTAACCATAAATTTCACACATTTCATATTTAAATGGACTCAATTTACGTCCTCGGCAAAATGGTAATTTTGCCCCTAACTTTTCCATAAATTCTAATTTTATCCCTAGTCTTGGAAAATGAAAATTGTGCAAATTACTCCCCATTCCAAGCCTAACCAAAGACCCATTACAAATTTTCCAACACATGTATTCATAAAATTTCAAATTTTTTCACCAAATTTTACAACTTTTCATTTTAGTCCCTAAATCATGTTTTCATCAAAAATCACCTTGTAAAAGTTGTTTATCTATCAATAATCTTTCATTTTCTACCATCAATTTATAATTTCCAGAATATACATCCATGAACCATTTTCATACCTTGATAACTTTTCAAATTAACCCTCAAATAGAAAGATTAAGCTATCCCAGTTTCAAAAATACCAAAATTACTAAAAACGAGACAAGAAAACTTACCCAATTAAGCCTTGAAAGTTTCCCCTCTCTCTCCTAGGGTTTCCATAGAATTTTAGATTGAAGATGACAATAATAAGATGATATTTTCTTTTATCATCTTTTAATTAATTTAATTATTTCAAATTCCAATTTAGTCTTTGACCTTTTCTAATTTTTCCATGGATGAGTCACCAAGAATCTACATACTTTTCTTTAATGGTCTAGATTTGAATTCCATAGCTATTTAACCCTTATAGCTACTAGAATTCAACTTTTGCTTTCTATGCGATTTAATCCTTCTCGTAATTAAACACTTAATCGATAAAATTTTCGTATCAAAATTTTCACACGACATGCCTATTATAGTACAGACCATATAATAAAATAAAAATAAACCTTATTTTTGGGTCAGATTTGTGGTCCTGAAACCACTGTTTCGATTTTACTGAAAAATAGGTTGTTACAATAAGTTCCTGGTCGAGCTTATATCCCAATGACAAGGTTTTGGTTGTTACTAAATGTTTTTTTTATCTTGGAAGATTCTAACTTTACCTACATGCTTATGAGTATGAATCATCATTTCCCTTTACCTCGATTCTAAATTCCGAACTCTTGGAGCTTGTCGAGATGTACCCCCATTGACCTTCTTACGATGGGGTTCAATTGTATACACTTTTCCCTCAATAGAACTATTAATACGCAATTCTCAATAGAACTCTTGGCGGACTTCCAATGCTTACTGTCCCGGCACACTCTCTATGCTGCTATGATTGAGCTATGGTCTTACACAATATACCCATTGTTTAATGTCCTGGCGAACTTCATTGGTTGCAATAGTCGAGTAATGGTCTTACACCTCATAATCCCCTTATTTACTGTCCCGATAGACTCTATTATTTGCCATAGCCGAGCTATGGTCTAACACCTTATACCTCTTTGAGGTATCGTTTTGAAGGACCTTACCGCCGTCGTGGTGTTGCCCAATTGAGCTTGTTGTTTGCCATTGCAGTGTTGCTTTATGAAACCTAAATACAGTCGTTAGGGTGTCGCCTCGAAGGACCAGTTGATATCATTCATTTCCACATCTTACCTTGGTGCTCAAACATCGAAGTGTCCCCCTTGTAAGGTCCTAAGCTTCACTTCATCATGGTTTGCGCTAAGCAACCCCGTATGACGATATCGTAATGAAATTTCATTCTCCTATTCATTTTCCCATTCCTCCATTTTTATATTCCTATACTTTTATGCTTGAACACCGTAATCTCCCCTCTGCAAGGCTCAGAGCTTCGCAAATCACGATTTGCACTCAACAACATCGTATAACGGTATCTAACAAAATTTCCCATTTCCCAATCCTGACTTCATTTATCCCATCAATACCTTACCCTTTGTACCGTATAATTTATAATCATACAAGAACAAGCATATGACCATAAAAAATATACTAACGTAGAGTACGCCAAATTTAGACATGTATTATTCCAACCATTTTATGCATATTGACACTTATGCGGATACTTAATTTCCTATTACCTTTGTGCATACCTAGCATTTTTAGATGGTATGGATCATACATCATCTCAGATATGGAGTTTAGAAACTCACTTGATGCTTTTTTATCTCACCAGCTTAGCTTCTCCAAACGGCAGAGCTTCTATTCTCCTGGAAGCTAAGCAATATAACCAAAATCATAAGTTAAACTCAGTATTTTTCAGCTTAAAACTCTATTTTCCAGAAACATGCAGAACCCCTAAAATGGTTATGAAAACCCTTAACTTTTTTTCTAAATTTTACGCACACTGAAAGACTTAGAACCTTACCAATTTACTAAATTCTCTACTTTTCTGACTAATCCTCATGATCACCGCAACATGCAGAGCTTACTGTAATTATCTCTTCTTCAGAGTAACCAAGGAAGAAGATGAAGAAGAGAAGAAAATGAAATAGAATTGAGAAGAACTCTCCTTGGGAAGTCATTTCCTTCACGCGCAATTTTCAACCCTATAGAAACCATCCGTTGGTAATCATTTTGTCTCCTGATTTTAATCTAACCGAACCAGAATTAGATCCCAACCATGTCCAATTTAGTTACTAACCTTTTCTAATTTTCCAATAGAGGTTGCCAACCTTTGGCTTATTTCCATTTAACCCCCTAACTGTCCCTAATTTCAGGATTTAAAGGAAACTGATGTGACAACTCTCCCATAAAAAAATTTTCGTCTCGAAATTTCCTTTCTCGATTAGTCATAAGGGCAGATTTTAGAGGAACTATTCCTCATTTCTGGCTTCACATAATTCATTAAAGTCACCTCTTTTTGATCTTATGGGGACCTTCAACTTGGTTCCCCTTTCGTACTTTCACTTTCTACGTGCTCCGTTCAATTTGCAGATTTCTCAACACTTAACGAAATACATATACTAACTCATCTAAGGGTGTTAGACTACTCCTGTCACGTCCCAAAAATTGAGCTAGTAGAAATTGGGTCAATGAATCGAGAATGGTTACAATCGAATTTTTATTTAGATAATCTTTTACTCATTTGATAAAAAATAAATATCAATTATAGTGATTAACTAGTGATAGAGCTGTCCTTAATAATCTAAGTTTGAATCCCTTCCTTCTCATTAATTTCTTTTTGATTCAAATTTGTTTTAAACCCTTAGCAAAAATCATCCCATGTTTTAATTATTTTCTTGCTAAAATGATCACAAGGAAGTGAAATGGCCTAGTGGTTAAGAGTTTAAAAAGTTTCCTAATGGTTTTAGGTTCAAGTCTCCTTATTTACATAATTTAATGTAATTTTTTTGTGATTTTTCTCATATGCTTAAAGCCCTTGTCGTCCAACCTAGCTTGCCATAAGAGAGGAAGATTCTTTCCTTTTCCTTTGGTCAACATACCATAATTGTGGAGACCATTATCCCCTTTTCACTCATTTGTCCCCTTAACTTGCCAATTTCTCTATTTTTACCTTATGAATGGTTCATTGAACCTAGACAAGGTTGACTACACTTTTTCCATCCATCCTCTCACTCTCTTCCCCTCATTGCTGCACCACCTATTTCTCCTCCCCATTTCTTCTTTTTTTTTTCCTTTTTTGATTAGCTCACAACCTCCCTTTTTGTTTTCTTTTTCTTTTTTCCCACCATTCCTAGCTTTGCACCACCGTCACCTCACCACCTCACCACCAGCTTACCACCTCTCTGTAATGGTATTTTTATGCAAGTGTACATAGTCATTCAAGTAATAAGTAAGTAAAATGAGTTATCATCTCCACAGGGACTGTGTATGTTAATCAATTAATTACAAAATTATAAGTTCACAATTGTATAAAAACTCAATAATCTGAATGGTGATGTTTAAACTAAGTGAAATTAACTAAATGTAAAGATTGATCCCTAATGCAATTTTAATCTAAATGCAAATTATCTAAATGTATGAATGAATGGCTTTAGCAACAAAAACAATCAACATAAAATAGGCCAGGATAATTATATTAATCAACTCAATTAATTTTCATCATGCTTAACAATGTTCAGAAAATATTCAATGACGACTCGATCTTTCATGACTTTGGAAACTAAATTAAGTCCTCTTGGAATCTTTTACTTAATGAAATATGTATTTTACTGATCATATTAAACTAAAGGTTTCTTAGTATTTATGCAAGGTAACAGGGACATTTACGTTTGAAACAGTTTAATCACATAAACCTAAAAACTATGCAAGATAATAGAGCTAACTAAAGATATTATGAACTTTTAATTTAGTCGGGTTTAATGATCTAAATTTAGCATTGTACTTTTCAATTATGTGTCTATTAGTTGTCATCTGGTTAGGATTGCTCAGCTAATCTGATTGCATCCAATCACGTATGAGTGAAATACATCTTGATTTTAATTGAAAACATGATTGACTGAGGCACAGACACATTAAACATGAATCAAACAAATATTATTTAATTAACATAATCATCCTAGCAAACAGAGTTAAGCTAAAATTGTTGATGTCAAGAACAATAAACACATAGCAAACATAATTAAATTAAATAAAAAGAAGCAAAGAGTAAACTCTAATTCAGTTTAGTAGCCTTTCGGATCTTTCTAACTGATGTGTTCCTCCATTCTGTTCATTGCTTCTCTGCTAAGGGTTCCTCAATGTGGCCGACCAAGAGATGGCCTTGATAAAGCTTTTGTTGGCTAAAGAATGGAAAGGGAGATGGAACGGCTATGCAAGGGAAAAGAAAAGGGAAAAAAATTGAGAGAGTAGGATGAAAAGAGAATGATGAATGAGTGATGATGGATGCTTTGAAAGATGAAAGGTGTGTGGTATTTATAGGTGAAGGTAAGGGTGAAGTTTACTAAAAACAGAATTTGAAATTCCTCCTTCTTTTCACATGCTTGGCCAACCACCAATTAAGGAAAAGGGGATGACTTGGTTGCTTCATTTTGAATTCAAATCTTTACTATTAATAGCCATAAGGTGGACGACTTCAAAGGGTGAACTTCTATGCTGATTTCTGACATCTTTCCAACTGTAGGGACCTTCAACAAAATATCCTTAAGCTTATTTTTAGGTAGTCATTTGTTTGTGCCGAAATTGGGCTTCAATTCTTCCTTATTGGATGATTTCTTAGTCCAATAAATAATCTAACTTGTCCATTATGTAGTACATTTTTACTGGGTCAAATTAACATCCTTATGACCCAATTTTTGCATGGTCTTGTCGTCCAAATAGAGTGGGTATGTGCATGTCCATGCAACATTTATATTAATATCATCTTCTTTGGTCCTTCTACATAGTGAAAATTCACATATTAATAATTAACATGAAATAATATAAATTATGCACAAAAATCATGTAATAAAGCATAATTTCACATACTTTATAAATTCATGTCCAATATTAATATTTAAGTAAAATTCACTTAATTCAATAAAAGTTACTCAAGATTAACATATTTATTAAGTCAAAAGGTGGTAAAAATATATAGAAAAATTCTATATAATTTCGAGTTTACAATCTCTCCTCTCATTTTTCTCCAAACGTCACCTCAAGCGCTGTCCTCCACCATTATGGCAACCACCGCGCAACTTCTCCCTTTTTTATTATTTTATTTTCTCTTCTCATTTCTTCTCTTTTAAGAGAGTGACTGAACCTATATTCTTTCCTTATCCTCCTCTGAATTGTCTCCTCCATCGTTGGACCGCCATCGTCATCGCCGTCGTCACCACCGTCGACGGTAGAGATCCTTTCTCTTTTTCTTCTTCATTTTGAATGTTCATTACTTTTTATACAATCAAAGATTATGCATTAAATATTTTGTTTAATACTTTATTCTAAACTCTATTTTTCTTGGGCTTATTTTCAAAAACTCCACATTTTAGATAATTATTTCCCCTCCGATTCTTGATCGTTACGATTCGTCGAACCTTCTATTCCAACATAATATGTATAATAGTAAGGGTTGTGAATAAATATTTTTCTTCCCTTGGTCGAATCCTTTAGAGAGCCTTAGTAAATTATTTTCCTCGTGTATTAACATCTCTTATGCCATGTATTGTTGAAGGGCCGATCGACATCAACTTGAGAGACCACTAAACGTTAGGATTTAAGTCGCTTATTTGAGAGATTATTTTAATGGTAAGTGATAATGGAAAAATCGACACCATTATTGTTTAACCTTATTGATGATCGTTATTAACGTAAGATCACTATTGTTGATTGAATAGGCAATCTAATTATTAGATCCAAGTGTGGGCATTTTTAGAGGTTTGTTGCCCATTGGATCTACAATCAGGTGTGGGTTTTAACACTAAACTAAATTAAGCATTTGTTTTATATTGATAAAAATGTTGTTATTTAAATAATTTTATTTATAAGGATACTTTATATATCCATAAAGAGAGATAAACCATCAATATGGATTTTGTCAAGTGAGTATTTCCCTAAACCGTATATGTTGTGAAAAACATGTTGTGTGATATTAATGCTTATTATTGATTTGAAAAATGTGTACATCTTATTCTCATGTTATGTGATTATATGACATACGTAATGTTTGCATGAAAATAAATCGTGAAATTTTGGTACCATGTGTATATATGAGATTTGCATGTTAAACATGCCTATATGATTTGAGTGATTTTGGCCATATCACATGCATGGGATGAGATATGTGAAAGGTGGAAGTATGTGGCAGTTTATCTACATTAATGTGACACTGTTCACAATTTTGATTATGTGGTAGTATATCTGCAATTTTTGTGGCTTGTACACGATATTGATTATTGGCATTTTGTCTGCGATTTTGGTGACACTGTTCACAATTTGGTGCGTTTGATGGACGAGTTCTAGGAAACTCAATTTTGGTGTGTAGCGAAGATGGGTAGGACTATTTTCATAAAATCTGCATTGTTTTACGAAATGTGCATTGACATAATCATGCATAGTATAAGTGTGAAATACTGAGGTTAGGATAATCTCACACTGAGCTTTCTAGCTCACCCCCTTAAGTTTTCTCATTTTACAGATAAGCTCGAGGTTAGGATTCGATGACGGCATTTGAAGGAGTTTCTCGGAAGTCTTTTTAAATTAAAGTAATTAAATTTTATTTTGATATTTTGATATTTTGGGTTTGTAATAAGTTTGAGTATGGACTGTGGCATGGGATTTTATTTATGGGATTTTTCATTTTGATTTGCATAAATTGCTTGCATGACATTAAGTTTCAAAAAAAATGCATAAATTAGTATTTGATAAGATTTCGCTTGAAACTCAATTTTTAAAATAGAATATGTCAATAACACATTTTCTGTTGCATTTCTGAAAAATGAGTTTATAATGAAATTAGACTTAGTTTTCAAAATTATTAATGTTTACAAATGAGTTTTCTAAAGACATTTGATTTATGAAGTTAATGTGTTCTTATTTCCAAAATAATGACAAATAACCAAGTTCTCCAATTTTGAATAAAAAGACAAATGATTTAGAAGTATGATTGAAAATCCAAAATAGTTTTAAATAAATGATTGAATGTTTGCAATTGAGATATTATATATTTCGATTCCTGAAATTTGCATGGTTTTTATGGAATTAAAATAAACACTTTATTTCATTTGTTTTGAATCGATAAGCCAATAGTTTTAAAATATTTTTTTTTTAAATTTCGAAAGTTTATTTGGGCCATTTTCATGGACAAATGGTTTTTGAAATGAGATTGAAAATAAAATTGAACACTCGATTTTACTAGTTTTGAATGAACTGCACAAATGGTTTAAAAAAAGTATGTTTGCAATCAAGATCAAGAAAAGTTTCTTTGTGGCATTTCGATAGCCAATGTAGCTTTCTGGATTCGGCAATAACGACTAGGCTGAGTTTGGGGTGTTATAACTTCGTTACTGGAATACTCTCATCCATATAATCTTTTTGCATTCCTAATTTGGTGGATGCTCTGAGACAAACTTCGCTTGACTGACGTCTTCTCAATTTTTTACTCTGGTGGATATTCCTGCCATTCCTAGATTTATTTATATGCTAGCTCTACCCATCCTAATGGGTTAATTCCTTTCTATTACAGAGCAGCTAATCTTGACCACAAAATGTTTTCATTACTACCTTAGCGGAATACCATAGCTACTACTTTGAGTCCGGAGCTCTACTCCAATGATAACAAAGACTTATCAACCTTACTCAAAAAGGACTATAATTGAGTAGAACTAGGGCTAGCTCTACCTTCATGAGGGCTACAACTTGATGGGTAACACTTGGCAACTATTCTCGCTTTGGGAATATTAAAGGATTCTCCCTTCTATTGATGCCAACAAGTGTCCTTCATAAATTGATAGACTTCAATGGTTCCTTACCATTCATTAATTTTCCTTGTAACTCCTCACGTACTCCTTTGACTATAAATAAACCAAAACGTTAAAGGGAAATTCACAACTCCACAAATATTTTGCTTGATCAGTACTTCCATATTTATTTTAAATTTTATATTTGAGATTCATAACTATATCCTTTAATCATTTCTAACTCCATAATTGTGTGGATTATTGACTTTTGATGTAATCGTATTGCTTCAAAGTTCATATATCCATTCATCAACCAAAAGCGAGCCCAATAAATGAGAGTGGATATTCAATATCGGGAATCACAACGGAGAGGCCTGAAATAAACCCAAGAGTAAAAGATGAAGAAAAATAGCTTGAAATTAGAATAGGGAAATAGCAGCCGGAATCTCGCACGATTACGAATGCCATTGCCATATATGAAGAACAATAAATACTAAAAAGCCCAAGGAGCGGAGCGAGTCAGAAGTGAGACTCACTTATGAGAGAGAGAGAGAGAGAGAGAGAGAGAGAGAGAGAGAGAGAGAGAGAGAGAGGGAGGGAGGGAGGGAGGGAGAGAGGTGAACTTAATTTTGCTTTCGTCTACTTTGTAATTTTGTAAACCCCAAAAAAGAAAGAAAAAAGAAACTACAATAGGAAGAGGCCAAATTAGTCGTGAATACAAGAGCCGGTGGCGATTATGGTTTTCCCCTAATTGGGAAAATTTCTTTCTATCGAAATCCGTACTACTCTATTGGATTTGGTACCAACTTCCAGCAGAGTTTTGCAGATTACCGTGAGGATTGGATTGCATTGCATTGGATTGGATTGGATTGGGTGGGTATGCAATAGAGTTTCAACTGTGTATGTATGTGTACGGATAATAGATTATTATGATATATGCCTTTTTTTTTTCATCTTGGAAATTTGGGCGCTCCTATTCGCAGATGCAACATAATTAGATCAGTTTTCTTTTTTTATTAGTTAATAATACATTTATGAGAATTGAGGTTAGTTAGATTTGAATTTTGATTCAGGTCTGCCCATGGTTTCCTCAACATCCCCTATTGACGAATTTGATCACCCTAATTTTTCCAGGAAGCGCCTTAAAGTTTCGGATCTCTCTGCCGATTTTTCATCTTCAAATCGCGGGTATAATTATTAATATACTCTTTTTTGGTTGATGACGCTCTTATTTACGTTTTTTTAATCGTATTCATGATTTGACAGTGATGAACAATCTGCAACGGAGATGAGTTGCCAGTCTAATGGAAATAGCAGTGGTATTTCTCAATCTTGTAACGGTGGTGGATCTTCATGCGACAAGAGTTACTCTAGCTATGCGCCATCATCTTCTTCGTATGTGAGTGGATGGATGTATGTCAATGAGCACGGCCAGATGTGTGGTCCTTATATCCAGCAGCAGTTATACGAGGGTTTGTCGACTGGTTTCCTGCCGGATGAGCTCCCTGTTTATCCTGTAGTCAATGGCGCTTTGATCAATCCTGTTCCCTTAAAGTACTTTAGGCAGTTCCCTGATCATGTTGCTACTGGGTTTCTATATCTCACTTCAGCCACAGCTTCCAATTATTTAAAATCTTCATTTACAAATGTCCAACACACTCCTTCCCCTTTGCCTTCTCAATTCAACTGCAATGTAAGTTCGGAAGCATTTAGCTTTGTATTGCAGGTATTATTGTCCCCCCCCCCCCTTGTTTCCCCTTTTTTTCTTAAGGCACCCTTTGGATGATTTTCACCTTTTTTGTTCCAGTCAGGTGAAGATGAATGTTGGTTGTTTGAAGATGATGAGAGTAGGAAACATGGGCCCCATTCTCTTTTACAATTGTATTCTTGGCATCGCTGTGGGTATCTTGCAGATTCCATTATGGTAAGCCATAAGCCTTGAAATTCTCAAGTCATGATTCATCACTGCAGGAACTGTTCATTTGTATCAACTGTAGGGTCCTATGAGCTCTTTCGAAACTTGTTTAGGTATTGTGGTAGGCTGGCATGATGTATCTAAGCTTTACTGAGTCTTGCTTCTTATATCTTTTTCTTTTAATTTATTGTCTTGCAGATTTATCATGCTGATGACAGGTTTCGCCCCACCCAATTGCTGTCTGTTTTAAATGCTTGGAAAGGTGGTCAGTATGTTGCTGAAAATGAACAGGAGTTATCAGTGAACTTCATATCGGCAGTTTCTGAAGAAGTTTCTTCTGATCTGCATTCTCGAATTATGAAAGCAGCTCGTAGAGTTATGCTAGATGAAATAATCAGCACTATGATCTCAGAGTTTGTTGCTGCAAAAAAATCTCAGAGACCTCTAATGGTTGAATCATACAACAAGGATGCTAAAAGTTCTGATGGGAAACTGGTAATGTATGCAATCACTCAAAAAAAAGAAAGGAAAAACTTATGTTTATTTGTCTTAAAATCTGAAGCTCCTTTGTCATACAGATTAAAAATACCACGGAAAGAAGTATACATTGTACTTCCAAGTTTGGCACAGCAACCTCCGATGGTGTATCTAATCCTTCTATCCAAGAATCTACACATTTTGATGCAAGTCTAAAATCTGTTGGAAGCCTTGAAAACTTTTGGGGTTCTTATACAGTTGTTTGTAAAATGCTTTTTGAGTATTGCATGCAAGTTACGTGGAATGCTGTCTTTTATGATAGTATGGTTGAATATTTGTCTTCCTGGAGAAAAGGAAAACTTTGGTATGGTCAGCCTAATGTTCTGGCATCTGCTAGTGGCTCCATTGATCATGGCAAGGAGACTGAAAATATAAAAGCTACAACTGTAAGTAAAGTCTATGTTAAACTCTATGTCTGTAAACAGTGTGTAATGACCTTGAATCTAATGTTTTATGGTTTTATAGCTCTTCTCTAGGATGGAATTGACGGCTCATGATATTGATTGTCCACCTGGTTATGAACTAGCAACAGTTTCTGTAGGTAACCAGGCAGAAGAGACATATATTTCTCAATCTGCGGTGCAGGAAATTTTATCCAAACAGAACAGTCCATTGCACAATAGTGGCCTTTATGGTGGAATACAATGTATTCTGGAAGGTGTTGAAAATGAGCTCCATTCTTCTGTGATGGTGTTTATGGCCGACTATCTTGATGGTCTTGTTAAAAGTGAAGCCAAAATAGTTATTGATATGGAAAATGATAAAAAATTGAATGAAAATCCTGATGAAGAGGCAGCAGAGAAATCAGTCTGTTTGTCAGTAGATGATGAATTGAAAGAGGTATTAAAAGCATATCCTGTTAGTTCATTTTATTTCAATATACTTTAAACGCTGTTGTAGCGAGACTAGGTTAGCTCTTTCCGGTTATAGCTCAATATGTGCTTATGCATAGCACACGAGGATCATATCTTTCTTAAATTTAAACAATTATTTTTCTTTTACAGCTGCAAGACACAGTTGGATCTTCTGGTCAGTGCCATCTTGCTTCGGAGGTTGATAATTCAGATGCTTCTGAAGAGAAAAAAAATGTTTCGAACAGAATGTCAGATTTATCTTGCAATCTACAGAACTCAGTACAATCAAAGAAACCTGTTTGTCAATCCATATCTGAAAATAATTATGCTTCAAGGCAGGAAACTTTTATGGCTGAAGCATTTAAGAGATTGTTTGGAAAGGTTGGGGATGTAAGTAATGAACAAGAAGTTAACGAGCCACCACCTCCTGGTCTTGAGGTTAAATCTGGGACTCTTGTTCCATCACACAATTGTAAATTTCGCCCTTTGACGTCAGTTGGGTGCAGCCCTAAGATTGGAGAATATGTTGCCATGGCAATGTGTCGGCAGAAGCTCCATGATGATGTACTAAGAGAGTGGAAATCATCATTTGCTGGTGATGCTAGTCTTTATCAGTTTCTTAGATCATGGTCTAGTTCGAAGAAACACTGCAAGGCTGATGGCAAAGAGGTATTGTTCACTACTTTGTACTTTCTATTCCAACAACTCACCCCCAGGTTTTGATATTGGGTTTAATATTTTGTTCACACTTTTCATTTGCCTCAGGCAAAGACATTTAGTGAAGATAGAAAAAATCTTGCTGGTTTTTCTGCCCCACGTGATAAGGCCAGGGACGGGTCAAGGAAGTCTCTCAGTTCAGGCTCCTTAGATATATCTTTAGTGACTGGTACATGTACGTATTACCGAAAGAAAAAGTTGGTTCATAAGAAGGGAGGATCTTCCCTGTCCACGATTATCAATGGGTCACGGGATCAACCTGTTGAAAGGCCTCGGACAAAAGGGCCCTCCAAGAATTTGATGGATCATGCAGATCAAAAACTAAGTGCAGCCACTTCTAAAAAGGGTGGGACAAATAAAAGTATGTCTCAATCATCTAATATTTCTAGGTCATCGAAAATCATAGCTAAGAATAGTTTGCCCAATGATCACTCATCACCCAAGAGTGCAATTGGTCGAAAAACATCAAAGGATGCTGCTGCTGTTCGAAGTATGTTGTTTTTTCTTCTAATAATTTCTTTATATTGAAGAAGATGATAATGAACTTAGAATTGGTAATGGTTATTAACTTATGCAGAAAATTTGATTGGAGAAGGTGATGTTAAAGTCGGCAGGGAAAGAGCGTCAACCTTTCAGAATTGCGATGTTGAGAAGATTGCTCGCAAGAGTAACCATACTGTTGGAAGTGAAGGAGAAGTTACTAATGATTCCTCCAAGAAGACACAAAAAGGTTTTTCTTCCGTTTATTCTTTGTTGTTTTATCTCAGATAATTGCATATCTTAAAGCTTTCTTGATTTCTGTTATTGTCTTCAGCAAAGAAGGTATCAGGGGTAAAAAGAAAGCAATTAAATTATGATGAGTGTCCATCACCTTCAAGCAAGGTACAGAAAGTTGCTAGTTGTGGTAGCAAGAGTTCTTCTTCTAGAGGGGTTGCAGATCAAAAGAGCCGCACAGTTAGATCCAGGACAGCAAATCCCTGTCCGAGATCTGATGGATGTGCGCGAACTTCGATTAATGGCTGGGAGTGGCATAAATGGTCACTCAACGCAAGTCCTGCTGAAAGAGCTCGTGTTAGAGGAATTCAGTGTATTCAAATGAAGTATTCAGGTCCAGAGGTTAATAGTATGACACACTTGTCAAACAGTAAAGGTCTTTCTGCTAGAACTAACAGAGTGAAGCTGCGCAATCTTCTAGCTGCTGTAGAGGGTGCTGATCTCTTGAAAGCTACACAGTTGAAGGTGATTTTTAACATGTTATTTGAATATCATGGTTTTAAATGTCTTGGTCTGACATTGTTTGTTTTAAATTTACTTCATTTCCTAGGCAAGGAAAAAGCGTCTACGTTTTCAGCGAAGCAAGATACATGATTGGGGTCTTGTTGCACTTGAGCCAATTGAGGCTGAGGACTTTGTCATTGAATATGTTGGAGAGTTAATCCGTCCGAGGGTAAGTTTGACTTGTATGTTTTCCTTTTTAGTCTAATTTCTTGCAATTCCTCTTCCTTTCACAAATGGCCATTGAATATGCTTCCAAATGTTATAGATTTCAGATATACGTGAACACTATTATGAGAAGATGGGAATTGGCAGCAGTTATCTTTTTAGACTTGATGACGGATATGTAGTAAGTATATCAAACTTTTAATGTGTGCGTCTTGATTTAAGCTGAGTTATGGGTGGAGTATCCTCTCTTGCTTTTGGGGCAATCTTTTTGACTTCACATTTACTCCATCGACGTATAGGTTG
Source organism: Gossypium anomalum (assembly GCA_025698475.1). Classification (NCBI taxonomy): domain Eukaryota; kingdom Viridiplantae; phylum Streptophyta; class Magnoliopsida; order Malvales; family Malvaceae; genus Gossypium; species Gossypium anomalum. The sequence continues at coordinate 35,153,022 of CM046958.1, read as the reverse complement.
ATGCTACAAAGCGTGGTGGGATTGCTAGATTTATAAATCATTCTTGTGAGGTATGTGAAGATGTAGCTCTGTTCATTGTTGCTACTCATGATTGATTGGTGCTGCTAAATTGGAATACTTGAATTGCAGCCTAATTGTTACACGAAAGTTATTAGTGTAGAAGGCCAAAAGAAGATATTCATTTATGCAAAACGACACATAGCTGCTGGTGAAGAAGTTACTTATAACTACAAATTTCCTTTAGAGGAGAAAAAAATTCCCTGCAACTGTGGTTCAAAGAAGTAAGATGCAATTGGATTTATATGACTGTTCATTTATTTGTGATCTTGCATTGATTTTCTTGCTTTCTAAGGAAAAACTTATCAGTGTATGAAAATAAATCAGAGTATTAGACATACTACCAGCTATTCACTGCCCACTTTTTGTCTAACTATTCTTACCCTTGTTCAGGTGTCGTGGATCTTTAAACTAGCATGCATACTTTTAATATGTAGGTGGGCGAAAATTGTTACTTTTGTTATTGAGATTTGTACAGGCTTAAATTGATTCAGATTTCTGTTTTCTTATCTATCATATTTTTGTTGTGTAGGCCATCCCCTTGATTTCTTACTCATTTTGAGTTGTCAGCACCAATTTGAAGCCACAGGGTATGCAATTGTGTTGGTTGTTTTGAATATGTGTGTGTGTGTTTAGTAAGATTTTATTTCTCCAAAGAAACATGGAAGGTCCTGCTACACAGCTACTCAAAGGTTAAACAGTACTAGAACCTACAGAAACCATTCAGGAAAGTTAAAGAAGGTTAATAGACCAAAAATAGAAGTAGAAGTATGGGGAAAAGGACATATTTATGTCACAAGGTTCTTCACTGAGCTTACAGCTGTTGCATAGTTTGGGCTCTATAGAGTTTCTATATGATAATGTGCTCAAGCCATATTCTTTTAGGACCCAACCTGATGAAGCCCATGGTTTTGCCTCATTGCAAATTGAGAAGAAAAGAAAAAGGATATATGAAGCAAAATATCTGGGACAAGGCAAAGTAACTCTTTGCCAACATTAGTAATAAGACAACCTTGTGAATCTGTTGGTCAGAGGAAACATGTTGCTGTGTTTACAAGGCTGCCTAGGGTGGAATATTGGGGGTGGGTTGAGAGAGACACAAAGGGGAGCCAGTTATAAGACTTGGTCATTTAAATGATGAAAGGAGAAAGAGAACAAGATATAAAAACAAAAGAAAATGGTTTTATACTTTTATTAATTTATTATTTTCAGTGTTTATATATGTTCTTGCATCTTGAGCTTAGTTTTTCCATTGCAACAATTATGCTAATAAGACATGTCCTCAATAAGCATGGGAAGTTATATGAACATTCCCGTCTAGTGTAAAAATTTTATCCTTCCCATTATGCACTGCAGTCATGGTTGTATTATTATGGAATGCCCGTTGTGGCTGATGGACATGATAGTTAGAAGATTTATTTGTTTAATAAAAATGCCTTCTCTATTTGTCCTGTCCTGTTTTGGAGAATATTTTGGAGGCTATGTCACATCAATTCTTCAATTTCCTTGAAGTACCCCTACTGAATACATAACCTATTGGCTTTGGTATGAAGGTTCAACCTTCAAAATGTACGAAGATCTTAGGAAAGGGGAAAAAGAGAGAACCTGGTTGTGTGGGGCACATATCTAAACGCCGAACTTACCCCTGAGGTTGGGTCAAGTAACATAGTATTAAGGGAAGGAGTGCAGACAGTTTTTATATTTTATTTAACTATTATTTATTTTTAATGATGCATTGATCGATTTGTACTTGTTATTTCAACTTACAAGTTCTTTATGTCCTTAATTTGTGATTAAATGCAGCTTGAACATGCTCAGTGGTAGAGAAGCTTGGAGTGGGTCCTTTTAAACATTTGCAATTCCAACCTGGAGTGTACTACCAGAAGATTTGGAAGTAAATTCACCAATATGAGTTTTGGCAGAGCACTTGACAGGGTATATCGGCATTGTTTCTCTTACTGAACGATTTACTGAATTTAGATATATTTGACAGTCACTTTTACATTTTAATTTATAGAAATCAAATTTTAGATATTGGTTCCATACTTAATTGTCATGAGAAAATTAGTTCCACTGGTTCCTTGTGGTTGAGGGCTTTGGGTGATCTAAAGCTTCATATTTGGCATCTTTGATTTTATCTGTGGCATTTAAGTTATCCTTGCTAAGAATGATAATAATCGTATCCACTCTATGTTATTTGAACTTGAGTGTCGGGTACAGGTATGTGTCTGACAGAGATATAGTAAAAAATTTGAAAAGGTTTTACTTATGTGCTGGACACGAGTGTTAGACAAGGATTTTTCCCAAAAAAAATGAAGAGTCCTAGCAACATAGTATCTACCTGGCTGCAATCGATTTCAACCTTGATCTGGTTAAGGGATTTTGAGCTTCATCTTTGTGAAAGTGATTTTAGCGCTCTCTACTAAAATGTGAAAATGAACTTGGAGCATCCCTTTATCGTTAGAGTGCTGTCTCAAGTGCAGAGCTTCTTTTAAGATTATTCTTTGGGCAATTCTGAACCTGCTGCATCTTTAACATGCAATTGCATTCATTAAGAAACCGATGACTAATATTTGGCATGAATTGTAAACAATGGATGGACGTTTCAGGTTGTGGGCAAAGTTATTTCAAATAGAAGCAGATGATGTGATAAAGACCTTTTCTCATGAAGACGAATTACTTATCCGTGTCCATCGTTGTTGTATAGAACACTCTAGCAGATGAGTTCCTTCTCTTAGAATCTGTAATTAGTTTATTGTTGTCTTGCCGCGTCATATTTTTGGAATATAAATGTTGTTTTTTACAAACCTGAATTTATCATATTAGCCATATATAAATATATATTTTTTACTAAAAGACCTTTTGAAGGCACTTATTGCACTAAAACCTTTATATTTTTGAAGGCACAAGGCGCAAAAAAGCCCTCAATTTAGTGAAGTAAAATGCAAACTGTATGTTTGTGTATTGTATTTTTTTTTTTTATATATACATATAATATGCTTAAGATGAACAATCACGATAATCTAAAGATTGTTCCAATTTAGTTTTAGGACAGAAAATTGTTTTATTTTTGTTGGCCAATATGATTTGCTTATGGTACCATGTTTGTTGTAGAGTATTTTAATATTGAGAAGTAGATTAGAGATTTATATATATATATATATATATAAAATCCCTTTCTTACAAAATAAAATATACATCTAATGGGAAAAGGGGAAAAAATTAAAGAAAGGTGGGCATTTTTTTTCATTTTCATTTTTTGGGTTACAAAAACATGTCTAAGTTTGTGCTTAATCATGTCTAACACTAAGATGCATCGGTTAGGTGGCTTTAGACGAAGCAGGGCTTGACAACATTGGTTTGAGCTGCTTCCTACCTTCAGCAGCGGACAAATCAAATCCACGGGGAATTTTTATTCACGCATCCGTTGAGAAGATGCCATATTTTACATGGATTTTTACACTAGAACCATTTTATGTCTCAACTTTAATCGTTGGTCCTCAGTTAAAATATTCCCAATGACTTGTATTCATCGGATCTTCATTAGACAGTAATAAATTAAGTTAAATAGAAATTTTTCAAAGTTGGAAGCAATGCGATGGATTAGAGGATGAGTGTTCACCTACGGGGCATTTCGATAAAGTTCCTTTCCATCCTTAATTTATTAATTATACATTCTTTCTTTTCACTGTAATTATGTTGGTTGCAGGGTTGGATAAGACCTATCTGGCGTAGGAAAACGTATATTATTGCCTCTGGTATGTCCCTTTCTCTCTCTCCTAGTTTAATCCTACAATTTACACTTTTGATACAAGCAACTGAAGAAAATACCAAATTCACCAAAAAGATAGAAATTTTAGATGCATCCGAGCAAGAATCGAACGCACGAATGGAGATAAATAAAGCCGATTCAACTCTTGACCATGTCAATATAGTGTTAAATTATAAAATTTTGGCCAATCACCTCACCTGGTTACCAGGCCCCTTTCACTGCAACTTAAAAAGAAGAAAAGAAGCAACAAATATAATCAAATAAGTGATTATTGCAGTTATCTCTCCTGTGGTCTCTATATAATGTTGAGAAGTAATATTAGCAAAATTGAGAGCCTACTCGTTTGTAGTAGAGGGAGCCTTCGTCCTTTCTTTTCATTGCAGGTTCTGGTACAACTTAAATTGGAAAAATTCCCATAAATTTGGACCCTATGGCCTTTAATATTATTTAGATTTGTAAGTATAAAATTTGTTTCATTAGGTTGGCCATTAATAGTTTAGAAAGTGTTAAATACATATAACAGTATTTTTCTAAAATGTAAGTCTTCAAATTAAATTTAACAAAAAAAAAAAAATTAATAGTGTTAACAATTGAACATAATTTTGAAATCTAGAAAATAGGATTAAATTCCTGTAAATAAAAGTACGGGAATTAAATTAAATTTCAAATTTATGAAGAGTATAAGAGCTTATTACATTTTACTCAAACATAAAACATCTTTTCTTTTTACAACAAAGTAAAGTTTAATCATTTGACCATGTTAAATATATATACTCAAGTTATCTAGATGTATAAATGGTAAGTATAGAACTTATTTAATCATTTTAGCCTTTTATGATTGGTTTGATAAAAAACTGATACATAAAAGTATTTTCGTTTTGCTTATGCAACAAGCACCGAATCAAGTTGCAAATAAAGCATTAACATAATGGTAAAAAGGAGGCATTCGGATGTTTGAGGTCGCAAGATTCAAGTTTCCCCAAATATAGATTTGATATTTGTGGTGTAGTTATTCAGATAGTTTTGATTTATTAGTTTGGTATTTCAGTTATTGAAACATGGGGGTAAGATTGTAAATAGTTTAGTTATGCTCTTCACACTATTTTCTCTGCTTTTAATGTTAGAAATTTAGCTTTTTTACTATTTTGGTGTAATAATTGATGTCCAACCAATTATATATAACAAGAGGGTCTAGATGAATAATAATTCCAATCCTAATATGATATTTATTACAAATTCAAGTGTTATTCGAATGTGCTCAATAAGATTTAATAATGTCAGACCCAAAATAATTCTGCGACATGATTAGATAATTAAAACACAATAAAAATAATATAAAAGCAACACCACATAAATATTTAGTGAGACAAAAGTTTCTATAATATAAAATATTTTAAATATAATTATGATTGAAAAGATAACATGATGAACTATATATACTACACATTTGGGAGTTACTTTGATAGTGTTAATCAGACTTGAGAACACAGGACTATATAAAAATTAATTAAAATACAACATAGAAAACGATAAATTAAAATACAAGATAGAAAATAATATGATCATAAGGGAATCTTTGTTAAGTACTTTCCTCATAAAGAGTCTTCGAAACACTAGTTGAAGTCCCAATTCATCCGGTGGGGGCGGTAACCCTAGCTCCACAACAAATGTAGGCATTGTTGTAGTAGTAGCTATGGTAGTGGCAATAGCTGGAATACTTGAAGCACAGTGGAATATCCTTCGTCTCCCCAAGATCCTGGTGTTAGTATCTTTGAACTTGCCCAGTCTTTTCCCTTAATCGGAAGGAGCATGATCACCCTTTTTTCCTGTGCGTCTTCCCTTCCAGCAGTGGTCTTCTGTTGTTTTGAAGCATTCCCCTCGTCGTTTTCGGAGGATCCCTTCCTCCGACAACAAAATATTTAAACAATGTATCGGATTTTTATTGAAATTTACGTGGATGACATGTTAAATACAAACAACACATGACAGATTTGGCCACAACTGTCGCCATATTGCAAAAACATCAGCTGCGGTTGAACCTTGCAAGATGTTCTTTCGGAGTGATTGTGGGGAAGCTTTTAGGTTTTATTGTCTTGAGTCGGGGCATCGAAGTAAATAAAAATAACAGACATAGTTTACATGGAATCTCCTACCTTGGTAAAAGGATTACAACGACTCATAGGAAGCGTGGCAACCTTGAACAGATTTATCTTAAAATTTGCAATTTTTACTGTTCTTCAAATCCCTGCGAAATGCGAAAAAGTAAGTGGAATCGAGACTGTTACCAAGAATTTGATTAGCTCAAAGCGTATTTAAGATTTGTACTATTGCTCTGTACACCCATTCCATTCTCACATCCCAAATTTACCGGCATAACGAACGACACTGCATAATGGGATTTTGAAAAAAACTCTTAAATAAAGTCTATTTAATTATTTGTCTTATGATTGGCCACCCTTGAATAAAAGATAATTTTCTCTTCAATTTATTTTGTCTTTTCTCAAATAAAGCTTCAATTTCGCCCAATATTTAATTAAAATTAAAGAGAGAATTTAGCATAGTATTTTTGCATATATGAAGTTGTATTTTTCGAACAAATTTGGTTATTAATTTATTTGTATATTGTCCTCAATAATTTTTGTACGCAAAGCAAAATGAAAGAAAATATTGGTTCACTGATTATCTATTGTTTAACTAGTACTAAGTAGTATTATTTGGTTGACTTGTAATACGGAAAGACAACTTATATTAGTAGATAATCTAAACATGTCCTTAGTTTAATCATAATTAAGCAAAACTAATATGTCGTCTATCAAGTCCAATTGGGGAGATTTATCGAAACAGATGACTCTTAGAAAATAGAGACATAAATGTGACTAACTACACTGAACATCAAACAATACCCAAATAGAATAGATCTTAGACCCGTTTATGGATTCATTCATTAGTGAAATTTATAGTGTGACATAACTTAATCCTGAGTAGATGATGGACTATCTGTGTGTGGCTCGTATACTTTGACGTAAATGAAAATCTGAGTTCAAATAGATAAAGAATTGAAATTTGGTGCATTGGGTATACAACTTTTGCAATATGTAGCATCATTCAACAATAGTGGAATTCATAGCACAATTAAAGGGTAAATGATATCTTCTTATCGGCATTACATGATAGATGAAATGTAACATGGTCACGAGTAATTTGTCTTAGTGATAAATGATTTAATTATTATTTGTTAGTAATTGACTTTTCATAAAATAAGATGTAATGTTTACCATGAGATAAAATAAGATCATATTGGGAGAACATATATATTATAAAGAGATTAAAAATATCCTATGAGGGTAACATTCAGAAATGACCTAAGAATTAATTTAAGTTTTTCAAATTATTATTTAATTAAACAATGGAAGTTTCAAAATGGAATTAAATTAATTTGTCATGGTCAATCTATTGAATATGGAAATTAAATATATTTTCTCTTACATTTTTTTAGGGTAAAGTTGTCATTACTTTAACAGAATTAGAATTTGGTTTAGAAAATTAATTTATCTAATTAAATTAATTTAACAAATAATATTTATTTTAAAAAATAGAAAAACTTGTATTGGGTTGGATTAAATTATAAAACGCTTGGTTAAAAGTCTAAGAAGCACATATAATTGGAAACAATATACGAGAGGCCCAATACTACCCCTCTCTCCTAGTAGAATTAGGAGACTTGTTTTTCTATCAGATAAGTAGTATTTGTATTCTACTAGTTCAATCAGGATTCTTCTATCTCTCTCAATAAATAGACGGCACTAGTAGAGCTATTTACACACAAGTTTTCAATATTGTTATTCTATCCAAAAATAGAGAGAATTTATTTCTAAGTATAAATTATATTTTCCGGATTGTTCGAGCCCATATTCGAAGTGATTCGTGGTATGAGAATAACGAAAGAGGTCATTCGGTTGACAGCTGAGAATGTATAGGATCCGTCTTGCTTAAAACACAAGTACTTTTTGGGAGAAGTTTATTGCTATAAATATCACAAACTAGTTCAGTTTTGAAATTTTTATTTTCCGCTATGCAAGAAAACTATTTTTGAACTGGATTTTTTTTTTAACTATTGGTATCAGAGTAAGGTTGTGCTATGTTTGCAGTGTAAACTGATACTGAAATTTTTTGATAAGATGTGACATTCTTATAGTTATTAGCATGTTTTGGGTTATGTCTATGAATGAATGTATTTTTATTATTTTATTATTTACACGATAAAGTAATTTTTTCAAAGTTTTGATTTCTAGAAATTAAAGTGATTGTAATTATTATTTTAATATTTATTTTAGGATATGTAATTAGATCGGAGACTATCATCTCTATGTAGGAATTATTTTATTTATTTATTTTTTGGAATAATTCATGTAATCCGGAAACAAACATAAGCATTATGTAAATAAATTTTTTGATGAATCCCAAAGAACCGAGACGCATCTAAGACTGATTGAGATGTTGAAAACCCGATCCAGTCAACTGACAGAAGATCGACAGTGGTCCAGTGGTAGAGGTTGCTGGTGGTACGAAGGTGGTGGTCGGGGACGGTGGCCAACAGTGGTCGACGGTTGCTGACAGTGGTGGGTAATGACAAATAATGGTGGTCGATGGTGACTCCATAGTAGCCGGCGACGATGGTGGTATCAACTATGGCAGCAATGAAAGTCCATGATGGTAATAGTAGTTTGACAACAAACCCCTTCAGTGGTTTTCAAGTCATTTGTGGTGTTAGGAAAATGCCAAAAAATAAGGATATTTGACTTTCACCTAGAAAACCCAAAATATGCTATGGGGTAATAATTATAATTTTTATTTATTAATTTTCTAGGATGGAGTCATAAAAACTTTGGCTGGTAAGAGTCATTTAATATTATGCTTTTCTAAGATAGCATGATGATATTTAAATTGACTACAAAGTATGTTCATGCATATGTATGGTAAGCTTGCCATATAATTTAGGAAAAGAATACGACATGTACTTGTCATGCATTTATTAATCATCCATGATTGAATCTGGACATCAAAACATTGCATGTTTGTAAAAGATTGAGTGGGAGAAGGTGTCTAAACAAGACTTACGACCTTCATTGATTATCTTTTGTGATGACATGAAATGGACCTGCCCCAAGGTAGACGTTGTTATGTGGATTTCACCAAGGAAAAAGAAATAAGAATTATCTTATAATCATATGATAGTTGGTCAGCCACATTGTAGGTATTATCATACGATATAAGAAAATTTTTTTCTTTTATAGAGGACAACTAATCATACATATTACTTGTTGAGATTGTCCCAAGATGACTCAATTGTGGTGAATGAAATATAGATGTTGATTTGATGGTTATGCAGTCAAGATCATTCTAGTTAAGTAACTTCCCAAGAAGTTATGCTTAAGTTAGAATGATGGCCAAACGTGAGATGATTATTAGTACGTCTAAATGCCTAAGGAATTAGGTTCACATATTAATTGGGTGGAAATCCATGTTCTTACTAGTTGATTAAGATTTCCTCAAGGTGACTTAATTCAATGGGTGTAGGAATTATCACTACGACGACTTACAAATGTTTTCAAGGTTTAATGCAAGACGCATGCGTCATGTAACAGCCCAATTTAGACCCTATTCGGAACGGTGGTTTCGGGACCACAAATCCTAGTTAGAAAAATATTTAAAAATTATTTTCTGTTTTTATCATGTGTGAATTTGTGTGTGTGAAAATTTCATTCAAAAATTTTATCGTTTGAGTGTAGGATTTAATAAAAAGGTTTAATCGCGTAAAATAAAAATTTGATGGCTAAATGTGAAAGTGCCAAATTGTTGTTGTCTTTATAATATGAAGTATTTATGTTGCAATATTACCATTGTTTAAGTGATGGACGGTTATAACCATGACTTATAATGGTTTAAAATTTTAGTTTAAAGGTTAAATTTGTAAAATAGTAAATATGTTTTTATAATAAAACATATAATAAAACATCATGCATCTGTCTTTTATTTTTTTCATGACCTAATGTTAAACGAAAATAGAAAGAATACGGTTTTCAAATTTTCGACCATTGTTGAGCTTGATTAAGGTATGTAACTAGCTCGATTTTTGATAATTTTTACGTTTTTAAGATCGTTGCAGTGTAATGTACAAAGCCCATGTTTGAGTTTCTGATTTTGATGAATATTTTGAGTTATGAAATTGATGAATAATTGAGCTTTGTGATGTTAGTTGATGAATTATGAAAGATATGTTTTGGATTAATATGTTTTGTATTGGAATTTTTGATGAATTTAAGTAATTAGGGCTAAATTGCAAAAATAATAAATTGAGGGACTAAAATGTGAAATAAATGAAACGTATGGACTTGTATGAATATAAGGAAGATTCGGCCTAAGCATGGTGAGTGCAAATTTTGCATGTTTTGTGTTTTGTGCAATTTGGACTAAATTGTAAAAAGTGTAAAATGTCAGGGGTAAAATGATAATTTTCCCATTGATTTGTTTTTGGACTAAATTGAATGAAATTATGTTTGAATTAGTTTAATTTGAATATGTTTAGATCAAGAACCAAAGAAATTAGATTTGGATCGGGGGAAAACCAAAGTTGTCGATTAGTCGTCCCATTCCAATTATCGTTGTCCAAGGTAAGTTTATAAGCAAATAGATGTTATTTATTTGATTAAATACGAACTATTTATGCTGAAATTAATAATGTGATAACATTTATGTTGAAACCAAATATGTATAAGCTTGAAATTTATGTGTACGAGTTCGATTCGACCAAGTTACGATGTCTGAAAGCCCCGTATAAACCTTAGGAATAACTAGGATATATATGTCATGACATAGGATTTTCGATATGTGTTCTCGTGTAAGACCACGTCTGGGACGTTGGCATCGATATGTGTTCTCATGTAAGACCCTGTCTGAGACAGTGGCATCAATATGTGATTACGTGTAAGACCACGTCTAGGACGTTGACATTGTACGATATGTGTGATTATCCGATTATCCTATTTAATTTCGAATGGTTTAACGGGCAATGATAAGTTATGATCGAATGTGTAGTCGAGCTAAAGTGATCAGGGATGTGATATTTAAATTGCCTATTTGAAAATAAGGTAAGTTGACTATTAGATATGTGATACAAATTATATATGATGCAAATGAAAATATATGTGTATATGAAAAGTATATTCGGCCAAATGTTATGTATAAGTGATATAATATTTGTGTTCTATGTACAAACATATATGAATGTTTATATTTGACCTTATGACTACAAATTATGAATATACATGAGATGATTCATGAGATACAATCTTGATTATGTATATTTGATTGAGTATAGATTGTTTCGGCCTAGTGATATATGTATGAAATAGTAAAATTGTGAAATACATGTTTATACTAAAGGTTAATTGTGCATTCGATTATGTGATTATTAAATGCAAATGATATTTTAATGAGATGCGAAATTATGTATAAGATATGTATACTTTATTAATTTATTTGCTTATGACTTACTAAGCTATGATAGCTTACTGTGTGTGTATGTTTGCCTCTGTTTTATAGATTTTGGAGTCAAGTTACGAGCTCGAGAATCGTTAGTGAAGTTTATCACACTATCGACTGCTTTTGGTATTTTTATAAGCTGAATTTCGAACCTATGGCATGTATAGGCTAGATTATATTTGGATATGTTTGATTTTGGTATGTGTATATATATATAAGCCATGCGAAAATGGCTTGTTTATTTTGTTAAGTTCGGTTCAATACTTAATCAAATTATGGTTATGCTTGGTTGTGATTTTAGTGATTCGGCTATGGTTCATATATAGATAAATATATGTGAACTTTGTTGTTATGTTTGGTTAATGTGTTATTATGTGATTTGGTATTGAAGTATATATTCAGTTATGATACATAAGTGGTATTATGGTTGGATTTATGGTTGAGTAATATGTCTCATGAATGGATTTAGCTTGATCATGTTCAAAGGTAAGGTGTATTTTAATGATATAAGATATGCGTGAGATATGCATGATATCACGGATGGATGTATTCGGCAATTAAGATTGAAAATGAATTATTATGTGAAATGTGGTACATGTTTTGATAAGTTATGAGATGACTTTGCTATATTGTGAATTTGGTTATTTGGTGTGGTTCATTATTGACATAAAAATTTGATATATAATTCGTCTTGTAAAATTTGCTTGAAATTGGTAAATGATGTGCATGAATATTCAGCTAATGATAGATAAATTAGAAACATATGCATATGTTATGTTTGTTGTGGTTTGATATTTAAAGTGACAAGTTGATATTTGTATTCGGTTATTAAATGGTAAATTTAACTTAAGTTTGAATGGTGGAATTGGTATAACTAAATGGTTAATTTTGATAACCGAATAGGTGAGCAAATGAATTGGTTGTGTATTTGTAATTTTGTCAGTATGCTAGCATATAAATTTTGGTATGTTTTGGTTTGGTAATTATGTTTAGAAATGGTTCATAGGTTGTTTGAATATATGATGGTTAAACATGTTATTTAGCTTGCGAATTAAGTGATATGATTTACCATTTGTGCTCAAAATGGTTCATAATGATATGGAAATATGCGCATGAATTTTCAATGTAAAAGAAGTATATTTGACCATGTTGTAATGTTAGCTACTATCTTTTATGTTAATGAATATCATGCCGTGTGATATGTGGTGATATGGTATAATATGCGAATCTAATAAAATTGTTTTGTGCTCTGTGTATTAATGATTCAAGAGTTGTTAAATTGAAGTTATAAACGTAAGCCTTTGAATATGATCTGAGTGATTGTGTGAATGTATGAAAGTTGTATCTTTTCTAGTAATGCCTCGTAACCCCATTCCGACAACGGATACGGGTTAAGGGTGTTACACGTCATCTTAAAGCAAATCATATAAGACTAACAAAACGAGTCTAGCCAAACTAGAAGACATGTTTAGAGACCAAGCTGCCTTGGCACGATAGTCGACTATAACTAGTTTGATGAATGCCTAACAAAAACTGTAACAACCCGTTTATAGTGAAATCGAAACATTGGTTTCGAGACCACAAGTTTGATGAGTAAATTTTTATTTTTTATTATTTTAATGTCTATGGGATGTTATTAAGGTTGTATTAAAATTTTGTTAAGAAATTTTAATATTTGCATAATTAATTAAGTAAAAAAGACTAAATCGTATAAAGGGTAAAAGTTGAATTCTATTAGATAAAAAGGTGCAAAAACTTTGAAATCTTAAAATAAAGGACTTGAATGGTAAATATATCAATTAAAGGGTTAGTGGATATTTATGGGTAAGGTATTAATTTAATTTTGATGATTTTTAAAGGGTAAAATGGTAAAATGGTAAATAAATCTAAAAATAATTAAGGAAAATGGTATCATCTTCTCCATTTTCCATTGTTTGGCCGATTCACCATTTTTGAAAGGGGGGAGGATTCAATTTTTACTTCTACCTTGCATGGTATGATTCTAACTCCCATTTTTAATGATTTTTATGTTTTTGAAGTCGTTTTAACTTAATCTAGTTAGCCTGGGGGTCAATTTGTAAAATTTTTAAAGGTTGAGGGTTATGCCATGAATTTTTTTAATGGTTCTTGATGTTTAATGGTAGATTATGAGTCATTGTTGATAAATAAACAAATTTTGTAAAGTGATTTTTTGATAAAATTTGCATTTAGAAATTGATTTGTAAAAATAGTAAAAGTTCATGGAAAATTTATGAAATGATGGTTTTTATGGGTTGATATAACTCCCTAGCAAATTTGGTTAGCTTGAATGGAGGATTAAAATGCTTAAATTTCAATTTATGAGCTTAAGGACTAAATTATGAAAGATTAAAATGTTAGGGGCAAAATGATAATTTTGTATAAATATGAAATAGTGACTAAAATGACTACTAGAGGTAATAAATGGATTGAAATTTGTCTATTTAGACCAAGGTAAACCACGTACGGACGTAGATCAAGGCAAAGCAAAAGCTTCGGAATAGCTTGTTTAACTTATACGCCCTAGTTGTCGAGGTAAGTTCGTATGAATGTTTATCGAATTAATGTTTTTTAATTTGAATGTTAACTATGTTATTTTTAATGTAAATGGATTAATGTATAATTGTATCAATGTTATCATGAATTGACGGAAGTTGAGTCGTGGTTGAACCTTAGGAATTCGTAGGATACAACTGACATATCATTAGGGATTTCATGTTTTGAGTGCTGATCTTGAATGTCCTACTGATGGCTGAGGTCCTGCATTTATTGCATATACTCCATAGTTCATGTGAGCAGCATCGTGTAGCTTACATTCTGACTCACAGCTCGTGTGAGCAATGACGTAAAGGAAATGTTACGGTTATATGTTTAAGCACACTTCGTGTGAGCTTTCCTGAGTATCTGATGATATTCTAGATGGTTCAATGGGCAAGAAAAAGGATTGAAATGGTAAGTTTCCAGGTGGAGTTTTGCATATGCTCATGAAAAAGATGTATGAATCAATGATGTATTTTCATATGAAAATGACTTATATATGCTTCATTCAAATGAGTTATGTATAAATGCACTAACTTGTGTATTGATGATGATGTATAGGCTTGTTCCAAGCTTGTGGTTCGGGTTATATTATGCTTATACTTATTGTTATATGAATGAAATGGTAAGTTATGTTTTATTTTCTACGAACTTACTAAACATTAAGTGCTTACATAGTTTCTTTCCTATGTTTTATAGATTATCTGAAGCTCGATCAATTTTGAAGCTCGTCGAAGATCTATCACACTATCTGGCATAAATATCAGTAGTTTTTGAATGTTCTGGCCAAGGTCATAATTGCATGTATAGGTGGACTTATAATGATGTTTAGTTGAATGTTTAATGGATGATTTGGTATGTATAAGTTGTGCAAGTTATCTTGGTTGGTATCATTTGATACCTTGTTGGATTGTGTCATTTTGACTAACTTGTGATGTATGTTTGAATGGCTCATGTGGTATGTTTTGAGTTGGTATGATAATGGTCAACTTGTGGCATGTTTGGTAAGTTTTGAACTAGTAATTAATGATTGAAATGTGGTAAAATATGCATGTTTAGGTAAGTGTTTTTGTGTGTGTTTGAGGTTCCTTTAAATGGCATATTGATTAGTTGAATTAGGACTTTTGGAATGGCAAATATATGCATGTTTAGGTATGGTTTGATGCCTTGTAGGTGTGCACAAATAGTTCAAGTGTTTATGCATGAAATGATATAGGAAATGACTTGTTTTTAGGCAAATTTATGTCCAAATGGCCTGAGACACGGACATGTGACTTAGCCATGTGTGGCACAAGGCCCGATGACACGACCATGTGTCATCTGGAAATTCCTTTTTATGCAAGTCAGTGAGTTATATGGCCTAACAAATGGCCTGACAAATGGGCGTATGGGGCTATTTCAAGAGTTACACAGCCTAGCACGTAGGCGTGTGACACGACCATGTGAACCTACTCAGAGAGTTACACGGGTGAGGACACGAGCTGAGACACGACCGTGTGTCCCTAGTTCGAAGGTTACACAGCCTAAGACATGGGCCTAGATTTAATCCAAAATTTTGTAACTTTTTCTTAGACTTTCCAAATGTTTTCAATTTAGTCCCAAATCGTTTCTAAGGTATTTCTAGGGCCTCGAGAGCTCAATTTAGGGATGGAATGTACATGTATGATTGATATATGATATGTTTATTTTAGTGAATGAAATATTGTTTAAATGTTTTCGATTGTACGGTAATGTTCCATAACCCTAATTTGGTGACGGATACGAGTTAGGGGTGTTACAAAAACTTGACAGTCCGATTAAAGGCCATATGGTCATTTTTATGGGATACTTTGCCAAGGCCGTGGATAATGAGCCAATCTGGACCAGAACACACAAATAGATATGGTGTTCAAAAGCTTGTCCAATGATTTTGCAAGCTTTAGGGCCACTTATAACCTTGGAAAAAAGAATCTAATGCTTACACAACTCATGAAAGAGTTAAAATCCTATAATTTGATGTTGAATGACAATCAACTAGACCAAAAAGCATAAAGAAACTTGGCGATTGCTACTTCCTTTAATGGGAAAGGAAAACACACTAAAAGAAACAAGGTTAAGCCCTTAAAGCCAACTAAAGCGGAAAGGAAGAGAACCAAGAAGCCTAAAGATGTATCTAAGTCTAAGTTTTTCTTATGCAACAAAAGAAGACATTTCAAGACCAACTGCAAAAGAATGGAAGGATTACCTAGCCACTAAGGGCAAAGGGGTTCGAGGAAACGAAAGATTTTAAAGATAAGAGCCTATCATTGACTACTGTAAATGAGACAAGTGTGGCAGCTGAAGTAATAGGAGATGCACATCTTTATTTTGATAATTTTAGGAAGATTATTTTGAAATATGTTTTCTATGTACCAAGTTTCAAAAGAAACTTAATTATTGTTGCATGTTTATTTAAAGATGACTTAACCGTGACTTTTAATAATAATGTTGCAATATTTAGAAATTTTAATCTTATATGTAATGGATGAATGTCTAATAATCTTTATTTAATCAAACCAAAGATGTACACATTGCTTAAAACTGAAATTTTGAATAAAAGACATAAAATTTCTCACTCCAATAAGGCTTACCTTTAACATTTGAGACTTGGTTATATTAACCAAGAATTCTCACTCTAATAAGGCATACCTTTAACATTTGAGACTTGGTCATATTAACCAAAAAAGAATCACTAGACTTGTGAAAGATGACATTTTAATCTTACTTAAAGAAGTTGATCTTCCACAATGTGAAACTTGCTTGGAAGGTAAAATAAATAAGCGATTTTTTAATGCAAAAGGAATGAGGATTGTGAAGCCTTTAAAACTTGTGCACACTAACGTATATGGCTCTATGAATGTCAGTGCAAAAGGTGGTTACAGTTATTACGTAACCTTTATTGATGATTATTCCAGATATGAGCATGTGTACGCATTGTAAAAGTGAAACCTTTGATAAATTTAAGGAGTTTTGAACAAAAATGGAGAAACAACTAAGTTTACCCATAAAAGCACTTCAGTTTAATCAATGTGGGGAATATTTATCAGATGAGTTCTTAGGGTATCTCATAGAGAATGAGATATTATCCTAATTAATTGTGCTGGAAACTTCACAATAAATTAGCGTGGAAGAATGAAGGAATTGAACTTTGTTAGACATGGTTTGATAAATGTTAAGTTATTCAAAGCAACCAACCTCCTTTTGGGGATATGCTTCACAAACGACTTGCAATATTCTGAATGATATACCAATGAAGGCCGCATCTAAACTTTATATGAATTGTGGCACGACAGGAAGCCAAGTCTGAATCATTTAAGGAATTGGGGATGCCCAGTCCACGTATTAGGTAAAGACATGATGAAGTTGGATTCATAGACAGAATTTTTCATGTTTATGGGATATTCTAAGAAAACAAAAGGGTGGTTTGTTATATAACTTAAAAGAGAAAATAGTGATAGAGTCGGCTCATGCTACCTTTCTTGAAGAAAGTTACATAAGCCACTTTAAACCTCAATGTAAAGAAGTACTCGAGGAACTTTCAAGAAATACACAAATCCCTATAGTAACGGTTCAAGAATCAATTTCTAATAATAGGCATGCAAACTATCAGCTACATAGGGAGCTTCGTCGTAGTGGGAGGGTTTTTCGCAGGCTTAAGTTCTTCTAATATGGTGGAAGTGTTTTAAACATTGGATTTTCCAAATAGGAAAATGATGACCTGTTCACATTTGGTGAAGCGATGAATAGTACTGATTCCAAGCTCTGGGAAATAACTATGAAAGCTAAAATAGATTTTATGCAATCCAACTCAGTTTGGGAACTTGTAGACTTTTTGGAAGGGATAAAACCCATAGGGTGTAAGTGGATCTATAAGAACAAAATAAATACGGATGAAATAGTGGAACCTTATAAGGCCAAACTTGTTGCAAAAGGTTATATTGAGAAAGAAGTAACAATCACGAAGAAACCTTCTCTTCAGCTGCCATGCTCAAGTCAATTCGCATATTATTGTCCATTATGGCTACTCTCAATTATGAGAACTAGAAAATAGATGTTAAGACAACGTTCTTAAATGATTATATTGAAGAGAGCATCTATATGCTGCAACCCACTAGATATATAGCTAAAGGAAATGAGTATAAAGTTTGCAAACTACTTAGATTCATATATGGAATTAAATAAGCATCCCACTCATGAAATCAAAGATTTCATCAAAAGATCAAAACTTTTGGACTTGAGTAAGACATAGATAAACCTTGTGTTTATAAACATATTAGGGGATGGAAATGTGGTCTTTCTCGTTCTATATGGATGACATTCTACTAATTGGAAATGATGTAGGGACATTATCATCGGTTAAACTATGGTTGGTTCAATAGTTTAACATGAAAGACTTGGGAGAAGCTAATTTCGTTCTAGGTATTTGAATTCTAAGGGATCGAAAGAACAAAGTGATAACATTACCACAAGCTTCTTACATAAGCAAGATATTAGAACGTAATATAATGATCGATTCTAAGAAGGCAACCCAACCTTCAGTATCGGGATTTTATCTTTCTTTAGAGGACTATCAAAAGACATCAAAAGGAAGAGAAAACATGAGAAAAGTTCCCTGTGCTTATGCAATAAGAAGACTCATGTATGCTATGTTATGCATCTGTCCAAATATCTATTTTGCAGTAGGGTTGGTGAGTAGATATCAAGCGAATCCTAGTCCAAGACACTAGCAAGAAGTTAAGCATATATTCAAGTATTTATATAAAAGGATGGATTATATGCTTGTGTATTCTAGAGGAGATCTTACTCCTATGGGATATATCGATTTTGACTTTTAAACATGTTAGGATTCGAGTAAATCAACATCGGGGTGTGTCTTTGTCCTAGATTGCAGGTCAATAGTGTGGAGAAGTGTCAAGCCAAGTTATACTATGACTCCACTATGAAGATCGATTATGTGGTTGCTTCTAAGGCTACAAAGGAAACAATATGGCTTTGAAAGTTTCTTACAAATCTTGAAGTTGTTCCTGGTATGGAAAAATCTATCACACTGTGTAACATCCCAAACCCTATCTGATTCACTAAATCCAGATTTTAGGTGTCACCAAACACAACATTTAACAACCTTAATCTATTTGGAAACTTTTACTAATTTACAACATTATCTCTCAATCATTCGAAGACATAAATAATAAGAAAAGTAAATGATAGTACCTAAAATAATTTATTACAAAGGCTTTCCATACAATTCCCTTACTTTACAAAATACTTTAAGAAACAGACTTTTAAAGACAACTCAACCCAATAACACAAAATATTATATACGACCACCACAATGTTGTATGCATAATAACCTGATATGCTTCTATCCTTGGCGCAGTCTCACAATACTCAAACCTGGAACAAAGCATATATCATGAATAAATTCATAAGAACTTAGTGAGAAAACACCATTTACCTTAGTTGATACTTAGATAAAATATATGATAGTTTATCATAGTGATCTTCTCAATCTCAGTCATTTGGTTTTCCTTCTGATGTATATTTTCCCTAGACTCAATCTTTCCTTTCTGTAAGCACGCCAATTACCAAGCCTTGATTTGTACTCATTTCTGTATTCATTTGACGACTTTAACTCTTCACAGATTTTCTTCACTCTTATTATTCATAAGTCTATGGAAATTATCTTTCAAAGACCAATGCAACCAGAATATCACTTCGTACGTATACTTAACCCAGAATTAATGTACACAATCATAATTCATAGGCGAACACCTACACAATTGGCGAAAAATTTCTTTGGACTTTCAGATTCACACTTTTGTTCAAAACATCCTTCCACTATTATACCATTTCAACCCAATATCTCTTTGGTTTATTAAATTTCATTCATCTCTTAATCATGTACAATGTTTAAGATATGGTCAACTGATAATTTATAACACATTTATTTAACTAAGCACGCCAAAGAGCCATACTGAATATGCCATAAAGTCTCATACAGGACATGCCATAAAAGCAATCCATTCAGGATACGCCACAAAGGCATTCCTTTTAGAGTACACTACAAAGACATTCCTTTCAGAATATGCCGCAAATGCATTCCTTTTAGAGTACACCATAAAGGCCAACAAGATGCCACTTGAGCACCCCAAGATTGTCGTGTTTGCCATATGGATTTGCCAAAACTCACATCAAGTGAGGTTTTACCATCACCGCCTTGGGACACGCAAAACACATTAATTGTTTAAAAGTGTATAGGTAAGACTTGTTTGGGAAAGCATTGAGGATTTGGTTACATCAAATTGGATCACATCACCCTCTTGATAATTCAAGGTCACTTGGAATTTAGAGACTTTAGAATGGCATGTACAAAGTTGTGTATATTTATAGTTAGTAATGTTTTAAGTGTTCTATCAAGCTCTTTGTAAATGTTATTTGACTTGAGCACATGATGTTTTTGATTTTATTTAAAGTTCTAAAATTTTTAAGAGGTTTTTTTATGATTGGATTTCATATGGGGATGTTTTTAGGTGTTTCTAAGCTAATTTTTAGGTTTCTTGCACCTAGGTATTGATACCTAGTCTTCAGGTATCGATACTTACAATTTGATAAGTAAATTGCTATAGTATCAAGGAGATGATTTGATACATGGTGACCATGTATGATAGATGTTGCCTTGCACCCTAAAAATTGTACTTTCATGCTTTGTAAAGATTCTGAATGATGTTTGAATGTTCTCATTTCGTAATGGGACTTCATAAATGGTTTAAAATGACTTCAAACACCTCCAAAATGACTGCAAGTAAGTTAAATATGTAAAAAGAATATTAAAATTAAATAAGAGATAGATTTGTTTATATTTTTAAAGTGTGAGTGTAAGCCATTCAGAGTAACCGGAAACCCAGAATATGTTTCAAAAATGATTTAAAATGTGTTTAAAAATTTGAAAATGTTGAAAATAGTTTTCAATAGATTTTACTAAATTGGTTAAATATGATTCTTATAAAAAGAAACTTGGTAATTGCAAATAACATGTTAATGTGCATCACTTATCTACGTCAGTCATTCAACTAGGTAAGGGGTGCTACACACATTGCAAAGGAACATTATTTCCTATATTTGTTTGCATTAGACAACTTTTAGCAACAATCTTACGTTGGATATCATTTCTTATATTTGTTTGAAGGGTCCCTATAAGCTTTTCTACTTTCACTATGTGTTTGTCTTTGGTCTCTTCGATGGCTGTGACTTTAATCAAGAATCTTTTTGGCCATGATTGTAACAACTGTCTGACCAATTTTGCATTTGAGTACTCCACATTAAGAGCGGATGCTTGATTAAATACATTGCATAAAATTTAGATAATGTTTCAAACATTCTTAAATTCTCAAGATGGTGATTAGCATTTGCAACTTTGATCTCTTTACTCCAATGATTCCCTCGTAACTGGTCACGAAAATTTTCCAAGCTTCATGTGTAGAAATACAATTGGAGATGTATATAAAATCTTATGGGTTGAATCCATTACAAATGAAGTTTAGGGTTTTGAATTGTAGTTGGAAGATTTATCTTCTTTAGTGAACCACTTTATCTCATATTTTACGGTGCGAATACCATCGGCATTAGAAGTTTCAAGTGGTTCGTAATCAACCAAAAAAAAACTCTCTATGCCATTTTATCTACGGATTAATAAATAATTTCATATGAGTTTTTCAATATGCATAGTTAGATTCATTTAATATAGGGGTTAGGATACTAACCTTTCTTCCTTTGCATTCTCCATAATTCAAAAAACAAGAGTAGGATCCAACCAAATTCGTTCGGTGTAAGAATTTATTACCAATTGGAAATGTTGAGGTTGCTAGGTTGTTACCATGCAATAATAACTAGCGATGGAACAAGTAGATAAAAATATAACTTGAATAAATGAACACATGCAACTGTTGGTGTAGTTTAGTATCAACCTACATTTGCAAGGCCTTCTGTAGTGAGGAATCCAGAATAAACACGCAATACAAGCTATGATTTAAGCCCAACCAATCACTTGATTGTCGCAACCTCTCTATCGTCCATTTAAAATGAACTCCTTCACCAAAATAAGCATTTCCTCAAGAAAGCGTAAGAAACTAATTGATAGAACAATTTTAATTTCATGAATTTTCACTCAATAAAGTTTTTGCAATGGACAGGAATGTGCACATTGAGTTCTTTATCTTCCAAGGAGAAATAAAGCCTCAATACATAAGCTTTTGGAACGTACCTTCGTCCAACTCAATATGACCAATTCTAATCTTGAATAAGTCGTCCATATCAGTTATCCTCAATTTGTTGATAATAATGATTGAAGATATATCACATATAAAGTCCAACCCATATCTTCTCAATCTCATATCTTCTTAAAAATAAGGAAAGATAATCTCTAGACTTTTGGACTATAATATTTGAACAATTAAATTATCCTTTTTTTTACTACACATTTATTTTAGTATTAAATTTACTACATCTTATATCATAAAACACATGTAAAATATTGTCAACAATAAATAACATAAAACTATCAAGACTTGTTGTAATGTAAGTTGTGACTAGTAGATAATAAGTTACACTTATAATATGTTCATAAAATAAAAAATTAATAAAAATAAATTAAATCATTACTATTGTAAAATATGAAATTGGCAATTTCGTGTCAAAGGCAGTGTCCCCTCTATGGTCACCAAATCTATATGGTGATAGTTTTCATATTTAAGGTGTTGGCAATTTATTGAATGGTTTATATAGGCTCTGTTGATCATATGGTTGATATTTAGCTCATTATGGAAGATCATATCACTTGAAGAATCATATATTGGTGATTGGATTGATTCAAAATTATCCAAGACAATCCATTTGATTGTGGACTTTGGATTGGATTGTGATTTTTGTTGTTAAGCTGAACAGAGTCCATATTTACATTGTTTGTTATCATTATAATGTATTTAACTTAACTTTTTATTGTATTAGTGGGATTGATATTGTAACACCCTTTACCCGTACCTGAGACCGAGACCAAGTATGAGGTGTTACCAGACATGTACTCGAACATTTTTGGGAAAATACGGGTTATAAAATTTCGTTCTAAGTCAAAACCATTCAAACAACATCTTAGTGAGCCTATTATGGGCCTACGAGGCCCTAAACAAACATTGAGAATGGTTCGAGACTAAACTGAGGACCTAAGAATATTTCTAGGTTAATGCCTCACACGCTCGTGTAGAGACATTGCACACGCCCGTGTCCCGTATCCGTGTGGAACTAATTGAATTTATTCTCTATTTCAAACCTACAGGGGCTTTCACACGGCCAAGCACACGCCCGTGTCTTTGGCCCGTGTCCTTCACACAGCCTAGACATGCCCATGCGGTCACCCGTGTCCAAAAACTCAAACGTTTTGTTTATGACATTAGCATGCATCTAGGGGCACACGGCCAAGACACACACCCATGTGCTAGGCCGTGCCCTCCACACGGTTAAGGCATACAGCCGTGTCTCTACCCCTGTGTTTACTACCACGCATTCTGACTTAAAATGTTTAGGTGTAGGGACACACGACCATATCACACTCCCATGGGGCGATCCGAGTGTCATGCACGGTCTAGACACACGCACGTGTGTCTACTCATGTGGACCTTGTTAGGCTATTTCCCAAGCCTTTGGTTACCCTCTAACATCCACTCACACTTGTAGACTCCTATAATATCTAACATGGCCTAATTACTCTCTGAAATGGCCTTGGTAAACTTCATTGCCAACTATGGCCAAGCAATCCTATGTAATTTGGTCATATTACTTAAGCCTAATTCTGATATGCCACATTTAAATTTTACAAGAACATTTAGACATAAACATGCACAAATTTGTAGGTCATAACCTACATCAAAATGAGCCAATCCCCATGGCCATATGCAAGTGAATATGCATACCTTTACATGCCTTCATTTTGGCATATCAATTGACACATGTAACAAAATAAATAAAAGCCCTATACATGCCATTGAACAAAATAAAAGTGTCTATATACCAAAGCTAGACTAGTTGATAGTGTGTTGACTCTCCAACCGTCTTCCAACCTTTATGCGTCCTCGAGCTCTATAAGACAGGGAAAAGAAAGAAGGTAAGCATTTACATGCTTAGTAAGTCCGAATAACTGGAAAGTAAACTTACCGATTAATTAGCATACAACCATATTTGGCAATAAGACCAATAAGAATAGAATGGTTTCCCTATCATATGCACTCAATTAACGAGTTAGTCACATAACAACGCACCATGTAATTAATCTTAGAAGAGCTCATCATTCAACATTTCCATTTATACATATCTCATATTATCCCGTTAAGTTTCTCAGAAATCTCGATGGATTATCCATTTACCGTCAAGTCATAAGAACGATCATATCATGTATGCACTCCCACGAACCTCACATCTTACGGCGAGATTACTAGTCCAGGCTAAGTCCCCCGTAATATAAACTCATAGAGTGATGTTGGGATTACCAGTCTAGGCTAAATCCCTTATAACGACAAACACCCTTAATGAGCTCGAATCTAAATCACCAGTCCAGGCTAAATTCAGACCCTAAACGGATTACCCATCTGGTATGAATCCAAAATGCACACATATTCTTTGGGAGGCTTGATCACTCAAGGAACACTCGTCCGGGCTAGATCCTTTCTGTAATTGAAATCAACGGATTACCCGTCTGGGCTAAATCCTTTCTGCAACACATGTAGGATCTCAAGTCACATGTAAATCATGGTTTGTCCATCGAATTTCCCTTTTTAACCTTAACCGGGACATTTATTAACATGTCATTATTAAGGATACATTTCATGGATTTTCATGCCATCATCAAACGCAATTATCATACATTCATAAATGATGCAATTAAGCATACTATGAGTTTACTTTAAGTTATCCGAACTTACCTAGTACTTGTTCTGCTATCGTGTTTCAGTTATTCTGAAACCTTTCGTTTTCCTCGATCGACTTCTGAAATTTGTTCCTCGGGGTCTATAACAATAAAAATGAATCATTAATAGCTCACATTATACTTTTCGAATCTAAATTTCACCCCCAGTCTAAATGACTGTTTAGCCCCTAACTTTTCACATTTTTACGATTTAGTCTCTATGCTCGTATAATGAAATGCATGCAATTTCTACCTTACCCAAGCCTAGCCGAATGTTCTTTCTTCTTATGGCAGCCCACATTTTTCCATTGTTCCTCATCTTTCTACCCATTTTTACAACTTTTACAAAATAGTCCCTAAAGTCATTTCCATGAAAAATCACTTAGTAAAAGTTGTTTACCATCTTTTAAACTTTCATATTCCTCCATAAACAATCAAAATACAAGTAACTCATGGTTAGATTTCTAAACATGAACCCTAGCATGAACTATGGGTAGAAATAGAGAGTAAGTTACCGGAATTTCAAAGATACAACGAATATTAAAAAGGGGCTTGGGAGCACTTACTATTAAGCTTGAAAATGTTGAAAACCCAAGATATGGAGAGCTTGAGAATTTTGGTTGGATGAGGGAGAAGAATGGCTGATTTTTGACTTATTTTTTCCATTTTATTTCATTAATTAGCCAAATAACTAAAATGCCCTCAAGCCCTTTCTTTCAAATTTCATCCATACATGTCCATTTTTGTCAAAGAACTTAAAAATTGCGCAAAATGCTCTTAAAGACCTTCTAATTAATAATTTAAAGCAATTTCATACAATTTTCTTCTAGAATCCAGTTTTTTCAATTTATTCAATTTGGTCCCTATTTTCCAATTGGACACCTTACTTATATAATTTCTTCATGAAGCTTTAACAAATGCATATTATCATATTCTAGACCTCATAATAATCATAAAATAAATATTTTAATATCAAATTTGTGGTCCTGAAACCACTGTTTCGACTAGGCCCTATTTCGAGATGTTACATTTCTCCCCCTTAGGGACTTTCGTCCTTGAAAGTCTTACCAGTAAACAGGTTTGGATATTGGCTCTTCATGGTTTCTTTCGGCTCCCATGTAGCCTCTTCCACACCATGTCGATGCCATAAGACTTTTACTAAAGCCACATCTTTATTTCTCAACTATTTAACCTAATGAGCCAGAATCTTGATCGGTTCTTCACCATAAGTCATGTCTAGTCTAATTTTAATCTCAGTTGGTGAAATTACATGAGAGGAGTCTGATTGATATCGCCTTAACATTGTTACATGAAACACGTCGTGAATCTTTTCCAATTCGGGTGGCAACGCCAAATGATAAGCTAATGGTCCAACTCTTTCAGTGATCTTGTATGGTCCAATAAATCGCGGACTCAGTTTACCTTTCCGACCAAATATCAATACCTTTTTCCATGGAGATACTTTCAATAATACTCTATCTCTAACTTGAAATTCGATCTCTTTTCTTTTTAGATCAGCATATGACTTTTGTATCCGATGTCGCTTTTAAACAGTCACGTATCACTTTAACGTTTTCTTTAGTTTCTTTGATCAGATCAACTCTGTGAATCTTATTCTCCTTGAATTCTATCCAATACAATGGAGTTCGACACTTCTTGCCATACAAGGCCTCATAAGGCGCCATCTTCAAACTCATTTGCAAACTGTTGTTGTAGGCAAATTCTACCAATGGCAGGTATTTTTCCCAGCTACCCTGAAATTCGAGGATGCAACATCGCAACATAACCTCAAGGATCTTAATCATCTGCTCAGACTGACCATCAGTTTGTGGATGAAAAGTTGTACTAAAACTCAACTTAGTACCCAAGGCTTCTTGTAACTTCTTCCAGAATCTCGAAGTGAATCTCGGGTCTCTGTCTGAAATAATCGATAGCGGTATCCTGTGCAATCTCACAATCTCAGATATATACAAGTCGGCCAACTTATCAAGTGAGTAATTTATCCTTACCGAAATAAAATGAGTCGACTTTGTCAACTTATCCACCACAACCCATATAGCATCTTTCTTTTTCGGGGTCAATGGTAATCTTGTCACGAAATCCATAGTAATTCTGCCCCACTTCCATTCGGGGACCATCACGGGTTGTAACAAACCTGAAGGTACTTGTTGTTTAGCTTTAACTTGCTGACATATCAAGCATTTCAATACAAATTCGGAGATGTCTTTTTTCAAGCCGTTCCACCAGTACATTTTCTTCAAATCATTATACATCTTATTACTTCCCGGATGAATAGACAACCGGCTATCATGTGCTTCTTGCAAAATCCTCTGAATCATTTCTTCATTCCTCGGTATGCAAACTCTGTCTCTGAACATCAAACATCCTTCAAAACCAATCTGAAAGTCTAATTCAATGCTCGACTCACATTGAACTCTTTTAGCTTAAAGGTCACTATCATTAGTCTGAGCATCATAAATTTCTTGAAGAAATGTCAGCCTAGCCCTAAATTCAGCTAAGACCGAATCATCACCAAACAATGCCAATCGAGCGTCCATGACTCTCAGTGTAAACAAAGATTTTCTGCTTAATGCGTCGGCGACCAGATTCGCCTTTCCCGGGTGATAATCAATGATCAGCTCGTAATCTTTAATTAATTCTAACCATCTCCGCTGTCTCAGATTCTATTATTTTTGAGTCATCAAATACTTCAAACTCTTGTGGTCTATGAATATACGACAAGTCTCACCATATAAATAATGCCTCTAAATTTTCAAGGAAAAAACAATAGCGACAAGCTCTAAGTCGTGCGTCAGGTAATTCTTCTCGTGTGGCTTCAGCTGTCGTGAAGCATAGGCTATCACCTTGCCATCTTGCATAAGCACACAACCTAATCCATTTAAGGATGCATCATTGTAGACCACAAACTCTTTTCTCGGCTCAGGTAATACTAAAATAGGAGCTTCAATCAGTAATGTCTTCAACTTTTCGAAACTCTGTTGACACTTTTCTGTCTATTCAAACTTAGCATCTTTCTGTAGCAGCCTCGTCATTGGAGTTGCTATCACGGAGAATCGTTTCACAAATCTTCGATAGTAACCGGCTAAGCCCAAAAAGCTTCTGACTTCAATTACATTTTTAGGCAGCTTCTAATCAACGATAACAGAGATCTTACTTGGATCAACTCGGATGCCTTCACCCAAAACAATATGACCCAAAACCCTACCTCTTGGAGCCAAAACTCACTCTTGCTAAACTTAGCATACAATTGTTTTTCCCGTAAGGTCTGCAATACAGTTCTCAGATGCTTCGCATGCTCTGTCTTATCCTTGGTATAAATCAAAATGTCGTCAATGAACACCACAAAAAATTTGTCCAAGTAGGGTTGAAATATCCTATTCATCAGGTCCATAAATACGGCCGGTGCATTCGTCAACCCAAACGACATGTCAAGAAATTCATAGTGACCATACCTTATCCTGAAAGCTGTCTTAGGCACGTCTGATTCCTTAACTCGCAATTAGTAGTATCCGAACCTCAGGTTTATCTTAGAGAATACAATGGCTCCCCTCAACTGGTTGAACAAATCATTGATCCTTGGCAAAGGATCCTTATTCTTGATAGTTACCTTGTTTAGTTGCCGATAATCTATACATAGCCTCATTGAACCATCTTTCTTCTTTACAAATAATACGGGAGCACCCTAAGGCGAAAAACTCGACCTTGCAAAACATTTATCCGTCAGCTCTTGTAACTGTGCTTTTAACTCTTTCAGCTTAGTTGGTGCCATCCTGTACTGAGCAATTGAAATATGAGCTGTTCCTGGCATTAATTCAATACCAAACTCTATCTCTCTAGCAGGAGGTAATCCGGGTAACTTATCTGAAAACACGTCTGGATATTCACATACTATTGGTACAGACTCATTCTTCAACTCAATTTCCTTAGTATTCAGAACAAAAGCAAGGTAGGCTTCATACCCTTTTCTCATATATCGCTGAGCCATCATTGAGGTAATTACAACTGGCGGTGTACCCAATTCTCTTGAATCAATTTATAGAATCTCACCATCTGGGCACTTCAATTCAATATACTTGCTACCACAGTTTACAATTACATCATGCAGGACTAACCAATCCATGCCCATTATTACATCAAACTCATCAAATGGCAACAACATAAGATTAGCCGGAAAATAATGACCTTGAATTGTCAAAGGACAATTCTTACAGACTTTATCAATTAGGACCGACTTGCCTAATGGGTTCGACACTCTGATAATAAATTTCGTAGGTTCAATGGATATATTCATACTAGACACCAATCTCATGCAAATATATGAATATGTCGATCCTGGATCAATTAAGGCAACAACATATGTATTAAAAAGAGAAAAAGTACCCGTAATGACGTCAATAGCAGAGGCTTCCTCTCGAGTGCGTATTGCATACGTTCTTGCCAGGGCTTGAGCCTCTAATTTTGTGATGTCCTTAGCATCAACTCGACTGCCACTAGCACTCCCAGGATATCTCGGAGGTCTACCTCGTGGAGTAGGAGTACTCGACTTCGGGGCTGCTTCTACCTCTTTATCGGTTCACTCCGGGCAGTTTTTGAGGAAGTGGTCAAGAGAACCACATCTGAAGCACGCGTCGCTTTTCATTCGACATTCTCTGAAGTGAAATTTATTATAGCTTTTGTACTTCGGCTTTTGATCATCTACACTCCTCACACTAGTCACCATCGGGAAAGAAGACTTTTGGTTACGCCGTTTGGAGCCTCTCGCTCTACCCGAATATCCTACAGATGAAGTGGAGCATTCATGTTGGCTCATTGATTTCTTTGTGGGAAGCGAGAGCGTCTTACCACTGATCTCTTGCTTGAAACTCGAGCTTCTCTCTTTACTTGCTTCATCTCATTATTAAGCTCCTCGGTCTTCTTGGCCTGATCAACTAATGCAGCAAACTCTCGTATCTCAAGAATCCCAATCAACAACTTAATTTCCTCATTCAGACCTTTCTCGAAGCGTTTACACATTTCTGACTCGGTTTGAACCCACTCAGTCGCATACTGGCTTAGCCTTACAAACTCCCTTTCGTATTCTGCTACAGTCTTATTCCCTTGTTTGAGTTCCAGGAACTCCTTTTGCTTCGAGTCTAAGAATCTTTGACTGATATATTTCCTTTTAAACTCTGCTTGGAAAAATTCCCAAATGATGTTTTCCTTTGGCACCACTGGTACTGAAGATACAGTCTTCCACCAGTGGTATGCACTATTCTTCAGGAGAGACACGGCACACTTTAAGCACTCTTCAAGTGTGCACGATAATTCGTCTAATACCCCTGTAGTATTCTCGAGCCAGAACTCGGCTCTTCCGGCATCATCATCGATCTTGGCTCTAAATTCCTCAGCCCCATACTTTCTAAGCTTGTCTATAGGGGCTTTACCAACTTTCACAGGTGCCATGCCTCATGGCGATTCCTCATCAGGTTGATTAGGGGGCAGGGGAGGTCGTGGTATGTTGGGGCGATTCCTCAAATAATCCCCAAACCACTAGTCCATCATGTCAAAGAAGGCGGCTCTGGCCTCTTTCTGGCCTTCAAACATAGGCCTTCTACTACTAGAAATAGCTCGTTGTACGAAAGCAGGAGCATGACTCTCGGTTCCCTTGGACTCATCTTATGCTTGACTGGAAGACATTTATTATATTCAAAAACAATTTAAACAGTTAGGAGATATCACACTATCAACGTTTGTATAATAGCATGTATAGATAAACTCGATACTCTCTACAGTAGTCCTAAAATCGACTAAACCGTAGCTCTGATACCACTAAATGTAACACCCCTTACCCGTACCCGAGACCAGGATTGGGTACGAGGCGTTACCAGACATGTACTCGAACATTTTTTAGAAAATACGGGTTATAAAATTTCGTTCCAAGTCAAAACCATTCAAACAACATCTCAGTGAGCCTATTATGGGCCTACGAGGCCCGAAACAAACATTGAGAACGGTCCGAGACTAAACTGAGGACCTAAGAAAATTTCTAAGTTAATGCCTCACACGTCCGTGTGCTTTGGGACACATCCGTGTCCCGTATCCGTGTGCAATTAATTGATTTTATTCTCTATTTAGAACCTACAGGGGTTTTCACACGGCCAAGCACACGTCAATGTCTCTAGTCCGTGTCCTTCACACGGCCTAAACACGCCTATGTGGTCACCTGTGTCCAAAAACTCGAGCATTCTATTTATGACATCAGCATGCATCTAGGGGCACACGGCCAAGACACACGCCCATGTGCTAGGCCGTGCCCTCCACACGGTTGAGACACACGGTCGTGTCTCTGTCCGTGTGTTTGCTACCATCCATTCTGACTTAAAATTTTTAGGTACAGGGGACACAAGGCTATACCACATGCCCATGGGGCGATCCGTCTGTCACACATGGTCTAGACACATGTCTGTGTGTCTACCCGTGTGGACCTTGTTAGGCTATTTCCCAAGCCATTGGTTACCCTCTAACATCTACTCACACTTATAGACTCCTATAATATCCGACATGGCCTAATTACTCTCTTAAATGGCCTTGGTAAACCTCATTGCCAACTATGGCCAAGCCATCCCATGTAATTTGGTCACATTACTTGAGCCTAATTATGATATGCCACATTTAAATATCACAAGAACATTTAGACATAAACATGCACAAATTTGTAGGTCATAACCTATATCAAAATAGCCAATCCCCATGGCCATATACAAGTGAATATGCATACCTTTACATGCCTTCATTTTTGCATATCAAATGACACGTATAACAAAATAAACAAAATCACTATACATGCTATTGAACAAAATAAAAGTGTTTATATACCAAAGCTAGACTAGTTGATAGTGTGTTGACTCTCCAACCATCTTTCAACCTTTACGAGTCCTCGAGCTCTGTAAGACAGGGAAAAGAGAGGGGGTAAGCATTTACATGCTTAGTAAGCCCGAATAACTGGAAAGTAAACTTATCGATTAATTAGCATACAACCATATTAGACAATAAGACCAACAAGAATAGAATGGTTTCCCTATCACATGCACTAAATCAACGAGTTATTCACATAACAACGCACCATGTAATTAATCTTTGATGAGCTCATCATTCAACATTTTCATTTATACATATCTCATATTATCTCGTTAAGTTTCTCAGAAATCTCAATATATTATCCATTTACCATCAAGTTATAAGAGCGATCATATCATGTATGCACTCCTGCGAACCTTACATCTTACGGCGGGATTACCAATCCAGGCTAAATCCCCCGTAATATAAACTCATAGAGTGATGTTGGGATTACCAGTCCAGGCTAAATCCCTTATAGCGACAAACACCCTTAATGAGCTCCAATCTGAATTACCAGTCCAGGCTAAATTCAGACCCTAATCGAATTACCCGTCCGAGCTGAATCCAAAATGCACATATATTCTTCGGGAGGCTCGATCACTCAAGGAACACACATCCAGGCTAGATCCTTTCTGTAATTGAAATCAACGGATTACCCGTCTGGGCTAAATCCTTTTTGCGACACATGCAGGATCTCAAGTCACATGTAAATCATGGTTTATCCATCGAATTTCCCTTTTTGACCTTAACCGGGACATTTATTAACATGTTATTATTAAGGATACATTTCATGGATTTTCATGCCATCATCAAACGCAATTATCATACATTCATAAATGATACAATTAAGCATACTATGAGTTTACTTTAAGTTATCCGAACATACCTGGTACTCGTTCCGGTATCGTGTTTCGGTTATTCCGAAACCTTTCGTTTTCCTCGATCGACCTCCGGAATTTGTTCCTTGGGGTCTATAACAATAAAAATGAATCATTAACAGCTCACATTATACTTTTAGAATCTAAATTTCACGCCGGTCTAAATGACCGTTTAGCCCCTAACTTTTCACATTTTTACGATTTAGTCCCTATGCTCGTATAATGAAATGCATGCAATTTCTACCTTACCTAAGCCTAGCCGAATGTTCTTTCCTCTTATGGAAGCCCACATTTTTCCATTATTCCTCATCTTTCTACCCATTTTTACAACTTTTACAAAATAGTCCCTAAAGTCATTTCCATGAAAAATCACTTAGTAAAAGTTGTTTACCATCTTTTAAACTTTCTTATTCCTCCATAAACCATCAAAATACAAGTAAATCATGCATGGGTAGATTTCTAAACATGAACCCTAGTATGAAATATGGGTAGAAATAGAGAGAGTAAGTTACTGGGATTTCAAAGATACAAAGAACATTAAAAATGGGGCTTGGGAGCACTTACTATTAAGCTTGAAAATGTTGAAAACCCTAGCTATGGAGAGCTTGAGAATTTTGGCTGGATGAGGGAGAATAATGGCTGATTTTTGGCTTATTTTTCCCATTTTATTTCATTAATTAGCCAAATAACCAAAATACCCTCAAGCCCTTTCTTTCAAATTTCATCCATACATGCCCATTTTTGTCCAAAAACTTTGAAATTGGGAAAATTGCTCTTAAAGACCTTATAATTAATAATTTAAAGCAATTTCATACAAATTGCTTCTAGAATCCAAGTTTTGCAATTTATTCAATTTGGTCCTTATTTTCCAATTGGACACCTTACTCATAGAATTTCTTCATGAAACTTTAACACATGCATATTCTCATATTCTAGACCTCATAATAATCATAAAACAAATATTTCAATGTCGTATTTGTGGTTCCAAAACCACTGTTCTTACTAGGTCCTATTTCGGAATGTTACATTTTAGATCTTCATATGTAAGCAAGTCTTGAAATAAAATTTATATAATTAAGAGACTTGCATAGGTAAATATATAGAGAGAATTAAGCACTTTATCTATTATTGTGAGAACCTTATTGTATGAGTGAAATTTTGATAGTAAAACCTTGTGTTGTGGTTTTACTTCTTGAATTCACAATGGGTGAATTTAGTGGTGAGAGTATCGAGTCTTCAAAGTACAAGGGTGAGGGAAATTATCACAGGATATGTGATCGTATAGGTCCACTTTGTAATTGTAGAAGAGAGTAGATATTTCTCACCGAGTTAGGTTCCACGAACATAGAATAATCGAACTGCATTAAAAAAAACTTTTTTTTTGTTTGTTCACTATTTTTTATTTGATTATTAAAAGAGTGCTCACCACCTTAATGCCACTTGAGCAATTTAATTCTCAAAAACTTGTAATAACTATTTAACACAAACGTTACGTTTTAGTCTATTCAATGGATGTAATCTTTTGTAATATGGAATGGTGTTAGACCTATTTTATTATTTTGTAAAATTAAAATTTTACATGTGATATTTTAAATCGAATTTTATATTTCATTATACCAAACATATATTGTTTGCGATATTCATATCATATATAATATTTAAATTTAATAATTTAATAGTAAGTTATTTATCGTCAAATGAAGCCAATGTTGGATAAAAAAGAACTTGTACAAACATAATCTAGCCATTTTAAACTTTTTTCAATATAAATATATTTTTATATTTTTAAATATATTTTATAAGTATTTCCAACAATTTTTATTTTACTTTAAACATACATATATACATACTAATTTTCTTAGAATGTGCGATGCATGAATCGATTATGCGTATAAAATTTTAAAATATAATATATTTATAATATTATAAATATAATTAATTCTTTAATTTTGATTATGAGATGAAAAATTGAAAAAGGAAATTGTTATAATATGTAAATATATAATTAATGGTTTGAAATATATATGATATAACTTTTTTTACCCGTTAATAATTAAATATCATTAAATCATTTTGTAAGCTTGTTATAATTTTTATGAATGATGTAAAAAATTATTTAAAGCATATTATTCTATAAAAAATATTAAAATTTATAAGTTATATTATTATGAAAGATACAAAAGTAGATACCTCAATATAATATAAAAGGATACAATTATTTTTTCTATAAATAAATACTTGAATAAGTGATAATACTATTCAATAATTCTGCACTGCTCTAGGTATAGTTCTTTTTTTTTTTTTAAAGACTCACTACTCAAATAAATCTTAAATCCTTTAATGTAGCAAGTTCCAAATAATAATATGTTAGAAAAAATATAAAAAAGTATGTAATTAGTAAATATAATTTTTTTCAAGTTTGTAACATTATTATAATTTTTAAAATATATTACTGTTTAACATATTTAAACTTCATATAAAATTTCAAATATATTTTTATTGATTTCTAGAGAAAATATATTTTAAAATTTAAAAATTTAGTAGTATTTGAAAATTTTTAAATATTTGAATATTTATTGATATATCTATAACAATAGTTTTAAATTTTAAGTAATTTTTGAAAAGATGAATTATTTTGAATTATTTTAATTTTAATTTTAACCATATATCTTTAATTACATTTTATAAAAAAAGTTAATGGATAATTAAAAACATAAAAAAAGAAAAAAAGAGCACCACTTTTTGTAAATTTTATAGTAAATTTAATGTATGTAATTTGTTATATAATATAACCTGATTCTCCTTATTAAGAGGACACACAACAAAAACACTCAACATCACGCATTTATAAATAATATCAATTCTTTTTAACCTCTTATTGGTAATGCTGTTGGGTTGTTTCTTGATTGCTAGTTTTCTAGTTTCAAATTAGAATATGAAAATTTAAAATTTAAAGCATTTATTAACTTGATAAAAGGTTTTTAGTGCGAAAATTTGCTTACAACTAGAGAACAATAAACCAGACTTCTCAGTTGTGCTTGAGGCAGAAAAGGTTGCAAATCTTAGAAAACTAAATCATCCTCCAAGATAAATAAAAAAATTAGGGTTCTTGACACCATTATTAGAATTGAAAACATCAGATGCTTATTAGACCAGATTCTTCCTTCATTTGTCGCAGTCTCCAATGCTTGTCTAACTTCATATTGCATACTGAAATATAAGATTAAGTTTCTATCAGTATATGTAATGGTTTAGATGGAAAGGCAACCATGAATATGCGAATATAAAAAAGTTAATCACAGCATGTATTGTATAGACTATTAAAAATTACAATATCAATGAAAATTATTTAACTTAGTTTATCATTATTTTTGGAAACTACTATGAGAATGTGTTTTAAAAATTTTGGTTGAAAATTTAAGTGTTTAACTAATTTTCAAAAAAATATTTTTTAGAAGATAAAATGTTATTTTTAAACATGATATGGTAAAGTAAAATAAATGATATTTAAAATAGTTAATATTATATTATATGAAATATATCAACTTAAATTATAATAAAAATACAATAAATAATTTACTGTAACTCGTTATTAATATTTTGATATACGAAATATAAATTTTAAATACTTTTTAGATGAATTAATATAAATTGTTTGTAAGAGTAAATTTACATATAAACATTACCTTATAAATCTAAATATATAATGTTATACATTTTAAATAAATTCTAAAAATGAAAATGAACATAACTTGCCTTTGTCGAGAGAAAGTAGATAATTTAGTTCAAAAGTGATTTTTAAAAGTCAAAAACCAATATTTTAATTTGTCAAAAAAAGTACTTTTTCTCAATTTAGAAATTACTTCTAATTTGTGAAAGCGATAGGTTTAGAGTTATGACTTAAAAAGTATTTTTCAAAAGCATGCTACATGCAATCTTAATAAAGTTTTTAAATTACGAGTAGATATATAAGATTTTGTCATTAGATTACTATGTTTGGTTGAACAACTTTTCCTTAAACAAATAATGTGATTTTATCAAGAGTGCCAAATTTTGATAATATGTGTGATAATTTCGATAGTAAGTTTTGGTTTACACACAAATACACATTCTCTCAAATAACATTTAGTTATATTATCGACCTAATTTTAACTTAGCTAATAGCGTTATTATTGCAACAACTTGAAGAATAGGAATTCAAATGTATTTAAAGGTCCAATATTATTCACTTTAAAGATTATAGCAAATTATAAGTAATTTAAGCATGGTGTTATTATTAGTACTAGTAGTTGTTGCTGAGAAATAAGAAAGTATTGGCAGTCCCATCCCTAAGACTCGTGGATGAAAAGAGCTCGCTTCTTTCGTGTTTATATGGTAAATAAAATAATTTTGAAATTTCTATTCAATTCATTTTATTAGTTGCAAGAGAAGTAAAAACCTTTCAACATAAAGAAGTCAATACCATTCGCAATAAGATAGTTAAAAATTGAAAGTGCTTCCATATATTAAACAAAGTTACAAGAGAAGACATATGATTGGCCTACCTCATGTATCAAATCTTCACACTTGTAACGTGTTTCATGAGCATTTCAATTATTTCTTTTGATACTATCGAGGTTGATTTCGTCAATGCTTTAATTCTTTTGTCAGTTTCCTCTTCAAGTCGCTTCACAGTATTATCAGAGCTTCCACTTGACTAAACAATATGATCGAGAAAGATAATATTGTAACAAGTACTACAACATATAAAACATTATTTTACAAGTTTTATATATATAAATATAAATATAAATATAAAATAATATAATTATACTTATATGTACCTCAGAGATTTTATTCTGGTATTCAGTTTCCATTTGGGAGCGGAAGAGGGCAACATCCTTTTCAGCTTCTTCTTTGGCTTGCTTTAGCCTGGCCATCTTCACTGAGCAATGGCATAATTTAAATGAAAAATCAACATCCAAATTGATGTATGGAAAACATACAAAAAAAAGCTGAAAGAAAATAACAAAATTAGGTACTCAAGCAATATATTTAGTTAGCTCATCATCCAATTTGGGTTTGGGATCTAAAATGTGATGTTAAGCATTTTAGATAGTTTTCCTACGGTTTCTAGCACTTGAAACAATGTGCTGCGCCTCTTGCTCCGCTGTTAGCAGCATCTGAATGCCTCCTTGTCCTTTAAATGAATCCATGGTTGCCACCAAACCCACGATATCTAGAAAGAAGTAAAAAGAAAACCAACAAAACTTAGAGATTGAACATACGTGACCAACTAGATAAACATTGATATGAGCTTTGATCCAATTTAGAATGTGCATAAAATCATTTATCAAACTAGACAAACTAGCATCTTCATTCAAGTATCTAATGCCCCTTTTGGAACTAACTATGTTTTTTGGGTTTCTCTTAAGATAACAAACAAATTATGATCCATGAATATTTTGATAGGGATTAACCTTCTGAAATTTTCTGAAAACAACATTGGTTTATAATGTGATACCAACATCTTAAATATTCTAATATGCTAAAATTAAATTTCTTATTAGAAATCGATTTTGTTGTATTCAAACCCCCAACATAAAATTCTTGTTTTCATCCATGAATAAAAAAAACAATCTTCTACTGAGATTTAAAGAAGAAAAAAGAAGCTAAAGATATCATACCTGAATTATAAAGATAAATAAGGGAAGAAAGAATCAAATCCCTCTTAAATACTTCCAAATCTTCCCTTACTTGGAATATCACTCTCCATACTTAACGGGATTAGTTTTGGTTTATTTCCTAGTCAAAATATTTTAGTCCTATACGTGTATGCACTCTATTAAGTTCATGGGAGTAATTATTATTGGGACCAATTACTTGTAGCCACTTCAACATTTAGACTTTGGCATTAACCCAAAATTCCTACTTAATTGATTATTTTCTTTTTTTCTAAACCAATCAAACCATTTATTTTTCATATTTTGGTTAAATTAATTAGATTTAAATGAAAAAAAATTAATGTGTCTGTTGCATATACCAAATTATTGATATGGTATTGTTTTGTTTTATATGTCACATTAACAAATAGATATAATACATTTTAAAAAAAATAAAAAATTAGGGAAAATTAAGAATTGTAGAATTTCAAATATACTTTAAAAATTTAAAAATTAAGAAAATTACTTAAAAAAATCGAAATTTATTAAAAAAGGGTAAGAAATCTTCATCTTGAGTATTTCGAACACCGAGAACGGCACTGTTAGCTAATAGCAAATGTGTGTAAACTCCGTTTCTATTCTCAACCGTGAGGTGTAACGCATTGTTGCCATCTTTCGTGAGGGCATCAACATTAGCCCCTTGTTCAAAAGAAGCATGAGAGCCTCAAAATAGCCACCAATGGTGGCTAAGTGAATCAGACTTCGATTTGACCGCGCTGATCGATTTGAGCTAGCTTTTTGAGGGAAAAAAAGAAGAAAAAGCTAAAAAGATCAGCTCTTCACCGCATCCAGAAGCTTGGTATGCTTGAACATAATTGGTTTAATCTTTTGAGTTTTGATGCTTGATGACTTGTCTAATGCGTCTAGTATGTAACAAGCAATTGGTTGATTTAATGTTATTTTTTAAGTCCAACTTGATTTGGCTTCATTTATGTTAGTGATTGATCTAGTTTCCTTTACTTATTATTTGTTGTATGAGCAATTGGTTGTTTAATAAAAATACAAAAAGGGATATTGTTAGTACAATTAAATTAGTTGTAATTATTAAAATAATTGTTGCAATTGTAAGTTTACAATTTTTCTTTATAATCTTATATTATTTTTATTAGTTTGAATACTTGTGCGATGAATAAACTGGTTGCATGCATCAATTTAAAAATATATAATTATTTTCTATAATGTAGTTTTTAAAAAAATATTAATTTTTAAAAAATAAACTCAAAATTCTTAATATTTTTATTTAAATTAAATATAAGTCCGCTTAACTATAATAAAAAATATAGTTATTTTATAATGTTTTAAATACATTTTATATAATCTTTAAGAAATGAAAATAAAACGATTTTGAGAAATATATATGATATGCATCTTAATGGTGTATCTTTTATTCGCAAAAAAAAAAAAAGATGCTTGAACAGGGGGCGAAGCCAGAATAAATTTTTAGGGGGGGCCGAATGAAAATTTAATTTTTTATGGTGTATATCTTTATAATTTTAAAGGATTAAATCGATTTTTTATAATTTTAGGGGGGCCAAAGTAAAATTTTACCTTTACTAATTTAAAAATTTAAAAAAAATTCAAGGGCCTAAATATAAATTTTCCATTTTAGAGGGGGCCAGGGCCACTGCCAACCCCCCTTGTGTCCGCCTCTGTGCTTGAATCAATTTGGTGCAAGAAGTAAAAATATAAAACAAATCAATATAAAAGGTCAAATTTGTGTTATATAAATTAAATTTTGTAGTGTGTAATAATTTTAATATATCTAAAGAGTGTAAATTGATTTTAAAATATTAGTAAAGAAATTACTAATATATGAAATAATTTAATTTAAAGAAAAACATGTAATTTAAAATAAATTGAAATACAAAGGGGTGTATTTTGTAAAAAGTATAAATTTCTAAAATAATTATTAATTTTTGTTTAAAAAACAGAAAAAAAAGTTATAGAAACAATTATTTAAAGGTCTCAAATCTAGTTAAAACAAAATTCAAAGTGGAAGGATTAATGATGTAAATTAAAATTGCGAAAGTAGTTTAAAAATTATTGAGAAAAACGAAAAGACTTGACTGCAATTATTCAATTAATGTAGAGATATAATTAAAACTAATTAAAAGTTGAAGGGCTTATATCATAAATATGGAATGTGAATGCCCTTAAAAATCAACATAAATATGATGATGCTTTTATTTAGTACTAGTATTAGTTCCCTTCTTACGCAAAGGTTATATATTTACACGATTTCTAATTAAATTGTAAAAACGAATTGTTTTAAATAACAATAAAAAATCACTTTATTTATCAAATTTTGCAACTTCACTTTTTCAATGTCGCGACTCTTAACCTCCAACGTCGTGATCTTGGTCATAGTCCACCTACAGTGATGATGTATCTCGAAATTCCTCCCAGGTACATATTCAGCTTTAAAGTCACGATTTCGTGTCTTCAGTGCAGCGACATTCTTAACAATCTTCTAACATCTATGCCATTTAGCTCAACTCAGTTTCTTACACCAATTACATCACTTAGTTAGAATTTATTAGGAATGATGTTGCTTAATTGGTCAATAAATATCTTATAAGACTTATTTTAATCGACAAAACATAAATAATAAATAAATCATAAAACTATTAAAATAACATTAAAATTCTCGATTAAAAGGTTGTTAAGTATCGAAAATGACTCATTTTGCCATATTAAATTATGACTGATTAAATTCTCCCACACTTAAATCTTTGCTTGTCCTCAAGCAAATACACAGACTAGAAAAGAACTTGATGCAATCGTAAACCAACTAAAAATCTGACTAAGGCAAATGTACCTATTAATTAATAGTATAGTTACGGTGAGCAAAGATATTGTTCCCACGAGATCTAAAAGTACTAGTAATTACATTCTTTCTATTGTTTAACCAAATAATTAGAGCAATTGATTGATAAGTATAATTAACTAAATTAATTAACTATGAACGCGACAAATAACAAATTAGGAAAATAATTGAGTAAACAACCAATAAGCGAAACAATACTCAAGAAAGAATTCATCTAAATTTCATCTATCATTATCAATCTAAATTACACAATTTCTTCACTTAGTATCTTGATCTTTAGAAATCCCTAAATTATGCTAATATCTCTCTTTAAGAATAAGAGCACTCTAGGTTTATTAATTGAAATTTCTTTCTAATTAAAACCCTTATTATCTCATTAACTCTATCTATGGATTCCTTTATTAGATTTGACTCTAATCCGGTAGATTTATGTCATCCTATTTATAGAATTGCATGCAACTCCACTTAATTTCGCTAGATCTACTCTTAAACAGGCTCATTCCTCCTCTGATTTAAGTACATCAAACATTGATCAATAATCTAGAAATATCAAACTAAGAATTAAACACACATAATTGAGAACAATATCTAAGTATTTATTGCATAAAATAGAAATCAAACGACATAGTTCATCATAAGGTTCATCTTACTAGATGTTTAGAAAATTAGTTCATGCTTGCAAATAAAAAACATCCAAAATATAGTATAACCACAAGAAACAAAGAAATTGATAATAATCTACAAAGAAATAAAAAGAGAATCTTCAATCCTGATGGAAATCTACTTCAGAATCAGCTTCAATGGTGTTCTTCGAGTTGTTTTATTGAGTATTCTATGACGACTCACTCTTATCTTCTTATTTTTGTCATATATAGGTCTCAGAATGCCTGAAAAACCTAAAAATCACGTTTTTCCATAGGTCTAGAATGCAAATCGTGAAATCAACACGGCCTACCACATAGCCGTGTGGAAACCTATGTGGCTCACATGGCCGTGTGGAAGAGGTCAGCTCGTGTGGCTCCTATAACTTGCTTCGATTTTCGCTTGTTTTTCACTCCTTTTTCTCCCAAATGCTCTCCTAAGTATAAAAACATGAATTTAAAGGGTTAATAGCATAAAGTTCACCATTAACATAGAATAATCACCCAAAAACACATTAAGAATGAGATTAAAACATGTTACTTTTAGCACCTATCTAATATCCCCACACTTAAGCGTTTGCTTGTCCTCAAGCAAAATCCTCAACCCACATTCAAGTTAAGTTCCATCAATTTATTGTTTTCACCGATAATGTCTTAGAATAATTTAGAGATAATCATGCATTGGAAATTTACAATAAAATGACATTAAATAGCAAAAGCAATCCAAGCAGAGAGTTTAAAGCTTTAAAAACATTAGGCATCTCCCCTACCTCAAAAATTACTTAAAATTCAAACTCAACAAGAAATAACATCCTCACTAAAGATTCACTCAAACCACTCAAAGTGTTTAAGGATCAAATAATATGCACTCAACAATCAAATGAAAAATGTTATTACCATATGCTTGCTTGAAAATCAAGTCTCCACCACTATAAATAAGATGACACACTAATCAAGAGGTCTTTTCAAGGTTGTAATGGGGCTTAAGTTAAGGGTATGGAAAATGTCAAAAAAGTCAGTTACAATCGAGAGTCAAGCTGTTAAGTTACCAAACTAGAAAAAATTAGTTGTTGAATTAAAAGAATTCACATAAACAAGAAATAAATAATATAAATGAGCTTTTCAACACAATATGAAGCTAATGATTCAAGCTCAGTCAAAATTTTTTATATTTTTTGTCTTTTTTTATCACTATTTTTTTCTTTTTTGCAAAAGAAATTCAGTAATACAAATGATGCAACATGGTTAGACAACTAACCAAATCAAATTTTGACAAAAAGGGAGTCAATAAAAGGGATAATTTGCAACATAGATATGAGTTGTGGGTTAACATAAATGGGTAATAGAAAAAAATGTGTTAGGATCAACGGGGTTTACTAGGGGATAATATAATAGGTAAGTTGTTTAAAGGTTAGGTGGGTTAAATCCTAACTGCCTCTATCATCTCAGTATATCAAATCAATAATGTGGTCTCGACATGTATAACCAAAGTAAGTTTTAGAATAACAAATTAAGTTGACATACTCACAATCAAAGATAAAATGAGCATGAAAAATATATGCTCTATAGGCTCAAAAACTCACTAAAAATTATGATTTTGATGTTAAACTTGCAAATTTAAAATTTCAAAATAATTCTTCAATTTAGGGAGAGTGCCTAAAATAATAATTTCTACAAAACAACTTATCATGCTTGACTCTCTCGTATCTCAAAGTATAAATCACACAATTTACAAAAACCTGCAAATAAATCTCAAAACAGAATTAAAAAACTCCAAATTAAAAGAAATTACTTTAACAGTAGCGGTGAGAAAATTACTTAAAGACAAACAACAATTCAAGGATTTTATCGCATAAGCATATAAACAACCTCCCCACACTTAAGATGTACATTGCCTTCAATGCACAAACAATTATAATCACAGAATAAGCACAATATCATAAGGGAGGGAGAGAACTGAAACTGTACTGAATTTGGATGATATCGCCAAAATAGTGAAAACCAGAATCGTAGGAGAATCTAAATGAAGTACATGTTTCTGAGCAAAATAATAAGAAAAAAAACATAAGATAAAGAGATTACAAACTAGAAAAATAACAATTGAAAAAGCATAACAAAAAAATGCATAATAAAATAAAATAAAAGATATAAATCCAGAAAATAAAAAAAATAAAGCAAATAAAAATAAAAATATATGAATACAGAAAATAAAAAATAAATAAAAATAAAAATAGGGCTTTGGGTAGGGAAGAACAAAGGAATAAAAAGACAAAAGAAAAAAATAGCTTTAAAGAGGAAAAAAATAGAAGGTCATGTGCGTCACACGATCGTGTGGACAGGTAGTGTGGAATTACCCAAACCATGTGTGATTAAATAATAGGTAAAATAAGCTCATTATCCACACGAACTAGGGCATGTCCATGTGTGAAACACAGTTATGTGCGATGCTCGTTCGCTTCTCCATGCTCGTGTACGAGTCCGTGTAGGCCATGTAGTCTACCACACGCTCATGTGACAGACCGTGTGTCTCACACGGCCATGTCTCTAGCCCGTGTAACTCTCTATGCCCCTGTGGGTTAGATTACAATTGAAAAAGATCAGCTCCAGTATGCACATGGCCTGAGACACGCTCGTGTGTCTAGGCCGTGTGGATCACCCTAGACCGTGTAAACCCTTTTTTTAAATTTTTTTTGAGTTTTTTTAAAATTTTTTTAAAAATAACATGAAATTAAAATAAATAAACACTTGGGTTGCCTCTCAAGAAGTGTTTATTTAGAGTCTAAGCTCGACTTCTCAGTTCAAGCTAATGGTTAAGGTGGAT
The DNA here is from genome assembly GCA_025698475.1 of Gossypium anomalum. Taxonomy (NCBI): domain Eukaryota; kingdom Viridiplantae; phylum Streptophyta; class Magnoliopsida; order Malvales; family Malvaceae; genus Gossypium; species Gossypium anomalum. The sequence continues at coordinate 35,108,360 of CM046958.1, read as the reverse complement.
CTTGGAGCCGAAGCTCTTATCTCTCGCTTTTAGTATTACCACCAAAATAAAGTTTAAGACGAAGACTGTTTACCTTGAATGTGTCGTGTTCAGGATGTGTTACCTTAATGGTTCCATATGGAAATATGTTTTGTACCACAAATGGGTTTGACACTCTTAACTTAAGCTCTGAAGGGAACATTCGTGGATTTGACTTGTCTAGCAGCACTTTGTCCCCAACTTTGAATTGGTTCGTCCTCTTTACATGCACACTATGGTGTTGCTTAGTTATTTCTTTTACCGTCCTTGGGTTCTCATTAGCCTTCGTTCGCCATTCATATAATTCATCGAGCTGCACCATTCGCTCTCCACTCGTCTCTTGATTTTTATCACCTTAAGATGGATATTGTTTGAACACGTGTTCATTAGTAAATTCCTACAAAAAATGTCGAACCACATGATTACTAACATTAATAGAATAACGAGTATCATCTCTCTCATTAGGAACTCTAACAAAATCACGTTCTTGAAGAGTAACCTTTTCATCACCTACACTCAACACAAGTTCACCGCTACCCACATCAATAACAGCTCTAATAGTGGCTAAAAAAGATCGACCTAAGATCATGGGTACCTCAATATCCTCATCCATGTCCAATATAACAAAATCAATAGGGAATATAAATTAATCGACTTTAACAAGTTCATCTTCAATAATACCCCTAGGATACCTAATTGATCTGTTAGTTAAATTGAACATTCATCCTAGTGGATTTTGGTGTATCGAGACCAAATTGTTTGAACATTTTATAAGGCAAAATATTTATATTAGCCCCCAAATTAGCCAAATCTTTTTCAACATTTAAAATACAATAAGACAAAGAATAATAAAACTCCTTGGATCTTTAAGCTTGTTGGGTAGTTTGTTTTGGAGAATGACTGAGCAATCCTCATTGAGCTCCACAATTGACAAGTCGTCTAACTTATTTTTATTTCTTAACAGCTCCTTTAAAAATTTTGCATACTTTGGCATCTACGAAAGGGTTTTCAAAAGTTCAAGAAATTTACCATATTATTCTTTTATGTGGTCTTACTTCAATGCTGCCGGATAAGGAATTCGTTGTTTGTATTCTTCAACCACCGGCTTATGCTCTTTTTTACTTTTCTCAACCCCATCATTTTTCTCAATAGCTTTTAAATTTACCTTATTTTCAGGCTCGACTAACCCTTCCATGCTTCGAACAGTGATTGTGTGAACTGGCTCATTTGGGTTACTTTCAGTGTTACTAGGTACACTACCTTGCTGTCTCTCCGAAACCAATTTAGCAAGTTGTTCAATATGATTTTCAAGCCCTTGGATCGATACTTGCTGATTTTTAAAAGTTGTCATAATGTTTTGAAATCGAGTTTTCGACACCGAAATAAATTTAGCTAACATCTCCTCAACGTTCAGTTTATTTTCTTGCTAATAAGGTTACTGAAAACCCAGAGGGGTTTGTAACCTTTGATTACCTTGACCACCCCAAGAGAAATTTGGATGATTCCTCCATCCTAGATTATAGTTATTACTTTCGGGGTTATTTGATTACCCATAAAGTTGATTTGCTTATGCTTCATGTTAGAACCAAAAGGTAAACATTCTAGATTGATCATCCCCACTCTAGTTGCATCACATTGCCTTACTGGATTCATCGTGTTATTACAACTCAAACTATCAATCATTTTACTTAGTGCTTTCACTTGACTTGCCAACAAAGCAACTGCATATATATTATAGTTGCTTTAATCGGTTTTGTTCTCATGACTTGCTACTGATACTTATTCAGTGCCATCTCCTCAATAAACTCTTAAGATGCCTCAAGTGTCTTATTATTCAATGTTTTGAACTTGTAACCATCAAGGTAACACATGATGAGGGCACCTTCTCAAAAGATCCTTAAATCTCTCACATGCATCATATAATGTATCCAAATCAATTTGAGCAAAAGAAGAGATGTCATTTCTCAACTTAGCTATTGTAGCTGGTAGGAAGTACTTTAATAAAAACTTTTCAGTCATTTGATTCCAGGTTGTGATAGAACCCCATAGAAGTGAATTCAACCACTATATTGCCTTGCTCCTTAAAGAGAATGGGAACAACTATAAGTGTATGGCATCATTAGAAACACCATTAATCTTGAATGTGTCACAAATCTCTAGAAAGTTAGCCAAATTAGCATTTAGATCTTCATCTTGCAACCAATCAAACTAAACATATTGTTGTACCATTTGAATTGTGTTCGGCTTCAACTCAAAATTGTTTGCAGCATAGTTAGTCTAATGATACTCAATTTAGCCCCAATCAAAGTGGGCTTAGCATAATAAAAAATAGTACAATGAGTAGGAGGTGTAAGAGGCTGTTGATTATTAGGATTATCATCCATCTCTATAGTAAAATATTTTACCTCTTGATCATCTATTAAAAACTATTGACATTGCTTTTCTTATCTAACCTCTGTACGATTTCTGCAACCAGTTCTTTCAATCTCACTATTAAAAATTAACGATTTCGATGGGTTTCCTCTAGTCATAAACTAAAAGAACCTGTCAGAATCAAACAAACAAAAAGATAGAATGTAAAAAATAAATTTAAAACAAAAATATAAAAATAAAAATAAAAAATGATTAAATTAATAGAAATAAAGTTTCCCTAATATTTTAGTCCCAAGCAACAATGCCAAAAACTTGATGCAGTCGTAAACCAACTAAAAATTTGACTAAAGCAAGTGCACCTATCAATTAAGAGTATAGCTACGGTGAGCAAAGATATCATTCCTACAAGGACTAAAACTACTAGTAATTACCATTTTTCTATTATTTAACTGAATAATTGGAGTGATTGATTGATAACTAAAATTAACTAAATTAATTAACTATGAACGCGACAAAGAATAAATCAAGAAAATAATCAAGTAAACAACCAAGAAGCAAAACAATACCCATGACAATGCCCAAAAAAGAATTCACCTAGATTTCATTTGTCATTATCAATCTAAATTACGAAATTTCTTCGCTTAGCATCTTGATCCGTAGAAATCCCTCAATTATACTAATATCTCTCTTCAAGAATAAGAGAAATTGACTCTAAGTTGATTAATTGAAATTTCTTTGTAATTAAAACCTATATTATCATATTAACTCGATCTATAGATTCCCCTATTAGATTTGACTCTAATCTGGTAGATTTATGTCATCCTATTTCTAGGATTGCATTCAACTCCACTCAATTTCGCTAGATCTATTCTTAAACAGGGTTTATTCTTCCTCTCATTTAAGCACATCAAACATGGATCAATAATCTAGAAATATTAAACCAAGAATTAAGCATACATAATTGAGAACAAGATCTAAGTATTTATTGTATAAAATAGAAATCAAACAACAGAATTCATTATAGGGTTCATCTCCCTAGGTATTTAGAAAATTAGTTCATACTTGCAAATAAAAAATCCAAAATACAATATAACCATAAGAAATAAAGAAACTGATAATAATCTACAAAGAAATCAAAAGGGAATATTCAATCATAATGGAAATCTGCTTTTGTAATGCCCCAAAAATCCCGAACTTTCTTTTTTTTTTGTTTTGATAAAATGTGTGCTTAATATTCCTAATCGAGTGTTATTTATGTGATAATAGGCCTGGTTAAGTTTTGAGTTCGAACTTTGGGGTGAAGGAAATTATAGTTTAATAATTAAAAGAACCTTAATGGCAAGTAGTTTGGGATTTAAATAAATGAAAGAGGAAAAGGACACAAGGAGCCTTGTGTTGGAGTGGCAAGTAGCGTCACATGTGGGGCTTAGAGGTGGTGTCACATGCATGGCAAGGATGTTTGCGGTTTGAATCCCTCCTTGCTCAAAAGAAGGATTTATTTTTGCTCAATAAAGGGCCAGTAGTGACATTGGATGTGAACTCTGAAAGGAGTGATCAGAGGAGAAATTTAAGGAAGGGATTAAGGAGTTATCAGGGAGAAAAGTTAAGAGATGAGGGGTGTAGAGAAGTGGAGCCGAATAGGGAATTTGGGGATAGGCAAATTTGGATATAGTATATACAGGTGCTGATTTTGGGGATTCTAGAGTATTACCGAAATTGCTTCTCATCCTTTAGCCGAATTCCTTATTTTTGTGTTGCCGAAATAATTTTCTCTCTAAGTGCTCGAAAGCCGAATTCCTTGTTCCTTGCTTACCGATTTTCCATTCTTTCTCTTCTCAAATTCTCTTTTGATTCACCTTTGGTTTTAGCCGATTCCTTCTTCTCTTTTTCTTATTTGTGCTGAATAACCCCTTTCACCATACAAATCTCAAAAGCTGAATACCTCTTTGGCTGAAGACCCTCTGTTCTGCCGCTACTCCCTCTACTTCGGTCGATTCTTGTGGATTAGTATTGAAACTCAAATTTCAGATTTGTGTCAGATTTCTCCTTATGCATTTTGGGGTTTTAGATTTAAGGAATACTCGTGATTGGTGATTAAGGAAGGGCTGTTAAGGCTTGTCGTTCAAGGTAAGGCAAAGGTGAGATTTTCGGCTTTTGGTGATTGTATTTGATAAGTGTGTGATTAATCGTTGAGTGAAATCATTTGTAGGTTCATGGCTGAGGAGATCACAACATGTTTTAGTATCAAGTGTGTACATACACTGCACACACACAGTAGATTGGCAAATCCCGAAATACCGAAAAGCCGAAATGCCGAAAAGCTAGAAGTTTGGCTACAATAGACTTATGAGTGCGCGAACACTCGTAAAGGGAAACCGATAGGTTATCAGAGGGCCCATGTGCGATTCCATGGACTTAGGCCGTGTATTGGCCTACCGGGCCAGAATGGGCTAAATAGGCCAGATGAGTTGTAGGGCCCATAATAGGCAAAATTGGCAATTTGTTACTAAGTGATGAAAAATCATATGATTGCATGACTATGAATGTGATTGGGCTTGACGGGCCATATGAATGTGATTTGGGCCTAATGGGCCATACGAATGTGATTTGGGCCTAATGGGCCATATGAATGAGATTGGGCCTAGTGGGCCATATGCGTGTATGTAGACTCGTTTAGGCTTTTTAAGGGTTTTGGGCCTAGTATCTGATAACTACTTAAACAGACATAAAACTTAATTAATTAATTAATTGTGACCGTGGACAAGCCATAAGGTTAAGGTGTGGCAATGGGTATATGCATGTCTAGGATTGGATCTAGGGAGAGCTTGGTACTTAAGCGGTCTTATTGACCCACCTCTTCTTCTCTGGATTCCTACCTGGTGCATAGTATCTGTTCGCTTTAACCAACGAGGACTTGTTAACGGGCCAAGGTAAGTAATAACCCATAATAAAGAGAAATTACCGAAAAGCCCCTAAGGGTAAAAATGACTAAAATACCCCTATGTGTTGAATGAAAGATTTATGGATGTTACATGTATACCTGCTGCATTCATATGATATTCTGTATAGGTTGCATATGGGTTGGGAATTATGGAACGGAGGAAGTATATGAGGATCACATGGTTGCTTGACGATCGTGGATCCATCGATGGCTTTTTAAGCCCAATATATGATTAGCGACTTTCTTTGCAACGTTAACGTAGTACCGCAACCAGAATAGCTCATTAGAGTGTATCAGATGGGTGGGTCGATATTCATATCCCCACATGGCATGTATCGGGGGATAAGATGGTGTGTAGCGGTTGGATGGGTGGGATCCGTGCATATTTGATTGCTTTACATCTGTTCTGATATTGAATTGGGCTCAGGCCCGGAAAGACTTGCTATTGTGTGCTTTTCTATTTGCTGAGGGTTGTACACGTTGAGTTTTCGAAAACTCATCCCCTCTTTTATTTTTCTCAGGTGATCCTCAGTAGGTGGTTCGACAGTAGGAGGGACTCCGAGGTGGCCAGCTAGCAAGACGACTTGGACTTGTTTTCTTTAGCATATAATTTCTAGTATTTTAAGTTATTTAAGTCCAGATTGTAATAAGGCCTTTCCTCTGGTTATTATTTCAAATTAGGATTAGTATTTTTTTTATTGGAAGTAGAACATGGTTTTCCTAAACCATAACTATTTTTAAATACTACGTTTCCGCAACTCAATTTTTAAATGACAAGTTTTCATAGATCATCTGTTTTAAATAAAGCTTCCGCAACTGAAAAGAGATTTTACAAAGTAATTATTATCATACAAGAAGGAATAGTTTTTATTTAAAGAAAGGTTTTTAATGAAAACAAGGTTTTTGATAAAACACTTCAATGTGACATGCTAGATCTGGCCATAACGTCCGGGTCGGGTTTGGGGTGTTACAGCTTTAGAATCAAATTTAATGGTATTCTTCGAGTTGTTTTCTTGAGTATTCTATGACTACTCATTCCTATCTTTTTATTTTTCACATATATAGGTCTCAGAATGCTTGAAAAACCTAAAAATTATATTTTTCCCTAGGTTTGGAGTACAAATCGCAAAATCAACATGGCCTACCACATGGCCGTGTGGCAGCCTATGTGTCCAGGCTGTATGGAAGGGGTCAGCTCGTGTGGCTCTTGTAACTCACTCCTATTTTTGGTTTTCGCTCGTTTTTTACTCTTTTTGCTCCAAAATGATCTCCTAAGTATAAAAACATGAATTTAAAAGATTAGGAGCATAAAATTCACCATTAACAATGAATAATCACCCAAAAATGCATTAAGAATGAGCCTAAAACATGTTCCTTTTAGCAACTATCAGAACATGCAACATGATGACCTTTGATTGTGCTTAGTGAAGAAATTCAATTAAGGATATATACAATACAAATGACTCTTCTATCATGGAACCTTGGTATGATACTCAAGGAATTCGCAACTTCTATAATAAATAATGAGAGTTAAAAACGACTACAACATGAACAAGTTAACAAGTAATCATAGACACATTTTCTATCTATCATTCGAATCCATCAAATTTCACTGTGCATATATAGTATTTATACCAGAAGAGCCTAAAACAACATTTCTCATACAAATAACATGATAATCATCCATAAATTGATTTTTTAAGGTCATATAAGACTTCTCGGCTTGTAACATTCTGAGGCTTAGGATCGTTTGGTTGAAAGTCGAGAATGAAAATGATCTGTCTATCTGAAAACACAGGTGTGAATTTGGTCTAAGGTTTATAGCTATAAATATCACAAACTGGGTTGATTTTTAAAATATTTATTTCCAATGTGCAAGAAAACTTTTTTCGAACCAGATTTTTTCAAACAATCAGACCATATGAAATTGTTGAAAGAATTGGTCCTGTTGCTTATCATTTGACTTTGCCACCAGAGTTGCAAAAGATTTATAATGTGTTTCAGGTGTCAATGCTTTAGAGGTATCGTTACAATCCTTCTCAAGTGATTCTCGTAGAAGCGATAGAAGTGCAACTTGATTTGACCTTGAGAAGTGAAAGAGTTAAGCAACAAATGTGTGCTATTAGTGAAAGTTTTATGGTGAAGGTATAGTGTCGAAAAGGCTATTTCAGAGCCAAAAGAGTTGAATTGAAGAAGAGAAGACTTGTAACAACTTGCTTTTAGTTGATGTCAAAAAATGCGATTTCGAAACCCAATTCTGTAAACTAAGTATGTGAAATTATGAATAGAAGAATTTATGTTTTTAATATGAAAATATATTAAAGGTTGGTCAAGAAATTAAATAGAGAAAATTATTAATTTTAGTTCAGGGATTGAATTGAAAAAGTGCAATAGCTATTGAATTTTAAGTTAGAAAATGCTTAAGGATTTAATAATTAATTAAACAAAGGACCTTAGAAAAAATTAACTATTATTAAAGTATATTAATGGGATGAGATGATGACATCCATTCATTTTGATCTGTTTATTTAATTATAACTAATCTTATATCATTAAATCATTAAAAGTGATTAATAAAGCTTAAGCAAACTACTAATCTTAATATAAATAGTAAGTGATAGTGGATGAAATAAAAGCTGTCATCATTTTCTTTCTTTGGTCATCCAAGTGAAAAAGAAAAGGGAAAGAAACTTTAGGTTATCTTTAACCATTGTCATCCATAATTAACTAAGGTACCTAAGCAATTTCTTTGAAACTTTTATAGATTTGTGATCTAATAAGTTTGAATAAGTTAGCTTATGCATTAGATTTCTTAATTTGATAAGTTTGTACAAATTGCCATTGATGGAAGTTGATAAATTAAGCTTGTAACTTAGATTTTACTAACATTATATTAGAATATGGTGAAATTAACTTATATTTAAAGGTTTAGTTGATTTGGACATTAAGGACTAAATTGAATAAATTGAAAGTTGTTAAGAAATTATGCTATAGATTAAAAGTATAAGGTCCCTAACGAAATAATATGAAATTTTATTTTGATTCGATGTTAAAAAAATATGAACATTTCAGATATAAAGACTAAAAAATGTAAACTATGTTTAATTGTTGTGTTTTCATGCATATTTTGGTGAAACTCTATAATCAAATTATCATATGTAGCTAAAGACGACGTTGGGCTATCTCAAGATAAAAGAAAGATGAGGGTCGTAGACAAGTAGCTACCCTAGTTTATGCTTTCATGATTTTTGGTTTAATACATATACATGCTATTAAGTATTAACAAATGTCATGTATGATATTGTCTCATGATTAGTATGTTTATGTAACACCCCTTACCCAGTCCAGTCCCGAACTCGAGCTACGGAGTGCTACAGTTAAAGTCGGAACAGAACACATTCAATTTATATTGATTATTTAAAATAAATATGAAATTTCTTTATAATTACACAATTAACAGTCAAATTAAAAATGAATAATACAATTATAATCAATTCAATGCATAATCACCAAACATAATTTTAGTCGAGCCTTTTACTATCTTATGTATGCTTTAATATCGACCTATAATTTAACTAGAACTAATTTGAAATATTTCCAAAATTATAGCTCAATTATATCATAAACAAATCTTTCAAATGATCAATTATGTCATAAACATTCAAATATTATGGTATACAATTAAATTCAAGTCTTAATCGAGCTTACAAAAGCTCTTAAGTTGACCCAAGAACAATAAGGATCAAATTGAAACATTTTCAAAAGATATGGGCACTCATGCAAAATAGGAGGCACACAACCGTGTTCCTAGACCATGTATCTCACTTAGGTCGTACGGATCAAATTGTAAAATTCAAAAAAAGTCACATGGCCGTGTGAATGGGCCAAGTAACTAACTATGATCGTGTGGAAATCTAGCTTAGAAAATCTACAGTACTCACATTGGCGTGTGGCTAGCCCGTGTGACAATTGGAGATCGTGTGATCTAAATGCATTCTATTTTTCAGTGGCACACGACCGTATACCAAACCTGTGTGTGACACAAGGCCATGTGATTAACCGTGTGACACAACCTATGTCATTTAGTTGAATGAATCAAAACCAAACAATAAGGTAACTACAAAATACAAATTGGAAACTTGAAACCTTGTTCAAACACCTCAAAACAAAGCCAAATTATGTCACACAATAACCTAATAGTGCCTAACCAATATAGCGTATTAGCACCATCACAAACAAGGTTACATGTATCAAGTCAAGCCATTCAAGATATGCACCAAAACTTATCATTTTACACTTTCAAGATGCCAAATACCAATGTTAACATGTCACTTATTAAGTCAAACAATCTTTTATCCCAATTACATTATCACAACATTAGAATTGTTCAACTTTTGGTCATTCATTTGACACAATATATTTAGCTTACCACAAGGACATTATTCACACATTAACCACTATACCAAGACATTCTAATCCAATATCAATATTGGTCCAAACTCATGAATCTACAAAGTAAACACATTTATATTACAAGTTTTATATGTATATCATCAAAACATTCCAAAGAAGCATTATATGTATGAATCATTCTCCTTAATATTCAAAGATAGAAACTTGTACATATCAAAACCTATATACATGCCACATAACCGAGTCTAGAACAATTAGAAGTCTACCAAGACAGAAATCGGATGGTGTGAATTCTTAAGTGATTTAATCCTTCAAATTCCACTAACGACATCTACAGGATAGAAAATGAAACAACGTGAGAATTTTGAATGCATAGTAAGTTCATAGGATTTAAAATAATAAACTTAAAAAATTCATAATTAAACAAATTGGAAATAATTAGTTAAACTCAACTAACTGTTACAATATTTCACATTTTTAAGGTGAGTTCATCAATCATTCCAATTGTATAACAATCCAAAATTCAATTGTTATGTTGATCTAGTATCAAACAATAGAGTTGTCAACAATATACCATTAATACCATACTATTAACTCAATCTACATATTTGTTCAGAACACATGTTATCATTAACCTGATATAGCATTTCACCGAAATAAGATAAAACCCATATATAATCAAGTATATATAAAACAATATATTAAGTAGTATATACATATCATTCAAACCATTACCAACCAAATACATTGCATCAATTCAATACCATTTGTATCATTTAATTTTGTGATCGTTAGAGTTGTGTGTCTTGAATCCTTGTTAAAAAAAAAATGAAAAAAATAAGGGGATTTGTATAGGGATTATGGACCATTGTAATACGTAGGTTTGTGCAAGTGTACACCATTGTTATCAAGTAATAAGTAGGTAAAAGAGTTATCTTCTCCATATGGACTATGTATGTTAATCAATTAATTGCAAAATTAAAGCTTTACAAATTGGTGATAAGATGATTAAACTAGATTAAATTATCTAGATGTAAGATGATCCTTAATGCAATTCTAATCTATGTATGATAATTAACTAAAATGTATGAGATGAATTTAGAGCAACAACACAAACTTCAACAATAAATAGCATGAATAGGCTAGAATAATTACATCATTCAACTTAATTCATTTTTCTCATGTTTAACAGTTTTCAGAAAATATTCCATGGCAACTTGATCTTTCATGAGTTTGAAACCAAATTAAGTCTTTTCAAAATCTATTACTTAGTAAAACATGCATTTTACTGATCATATTAAACTAAGGATTTCTTAGAATTTAGGTGAAGGAATAGGGACGAGTTAGGTTTGAAATAATTTAATCACATAAACTTAAAAACTATGCAAGATACTAGAGCTTGTTAAAGTTATTATGAACCTTTAATTTAGTTGGGTTAGGATCTAAATTAAGCATACACTTTTCAATTATTTTGTCCATTTGCAGTCGTTTGGTTAGGATCGCTCAACTAATTCAAATGCATCCAATCACTTATGAATGAAATACATACTTGAGTTTAATTGAAAACATGAATGACTGAGGTACAAACACTATAAATATGATTTAAATAAACTTTATTGAATTAATGCAATCATCCTAGCTAAATAGATTTAATCTACCATTGTTGATGATAAGAAAATAAAGCAGATTGCAAACATGATTAAAATCAAAGTAACAAGTAAAGGAAGAATAAACTCTATTCAAATCAGTAGCCTTGCGAACTTGGATTCAAGAAGTTTCCTCCAGTCTTCTTATTGCTCCTTTGCTAATGGATCCTTAAGGTGGCCGACCAAGAGATGATCTTATCAAGGTCTTACTGATTAAGAAAGAAAGGAAATATGGGATGCTATGCGTGGGAATGAAGAGAGCGAATGAGAGAATGGAAGAGAAATGTTAATTGAAGGATGAATGAGGAATAATTTAAGGATGATTGAAATGTGAGATGGGAGTAGGTATTTATACTTGAGGTTGGTGGAGTTTACTAAATATGGTGTCAAGGATCCCTTAGATTTCTCCCACCTGTGGTCGACCATAATATATGGCAAGGAGGGTAAGTTGGTTGCTTGATTCAAGCATAAAATCATGATGGTTTCTTGAACAAATGTATTGTGTTAATTTTCAGTGATTTTCTAAATGTAAGGACCTCTAAATAATTATCCCAAAAAATGATTTTTGGCTACCCAAATATCCTTGCCAAATTGAGCTTCTCTTCTCCTTGTTTGGACGATTTTGTGATCCATTTAATAGTTAGACTTGTCCACCATGTTACATTATTTTTCACTGGGTCAAAGCAACATCTTCTTGATCCAATTTGCATGGTTTTGCCATCTAAGTAGGGTAGAATTGCTCATGTCCATGCAAAAATTATAATAATCTCTTTATTAAATCAACTTTATTGTCCCACTGGATTAATTAAATATAGCACATTAATAAATAATATGAAGTAATTTAATTTATGCACAAAATTAACATAATAAAGCACAAATTTGCATATTATAAAAATTCATGTCCATTGTCGGAATATAAGTAAAATTCACTTAATTAATTAAAAAAATACTCGGGATTAGTATTATTTTTAAGTAAAAAGGTGGTAAAAACTACTAGAAAAAACCAATATAATTTGGAGTTTACACACCCCCAAACTTAATCCATTGTTTGTCCCGAGTAATTTTTCATGCAAAGCAAAACTTTTGCTAAAGCAAACTTGCAATATGTTTAAGTAGCATCAATTTTTGCGCATAATCATGCATCAACAAAACCATGCTCACAGACTCTTTTTATTGATAAGTAGCTCGGATGCAAACATTATTCCAAAGTTCTACACTAAGTATAAGGAAATGGCAACATGAGTCATAGTATGCATGCATTTAAAAGTCATATGTAACATTCACCATTCAATACACTTTCCCTCTCAATTTAGACCTGAAAATCATATGGTTTATTTAGTGGTCTTCATATGTTGAACTTAGCAATTTCCCTCCACTAATGTAGTCAGCATAATTATCAAATCAATAGGTCTTCTATAAGGTTGTAATGGGGCTAGGCTAAAGGTAGGGAGTAAAGAGAAATGAATTTTTAGGTTTAGTAGTCTTAACCCTAACTTTGACTTAGATCTTTTTACAATACAACCTTCATTCGAAGAGGTCTTTGGAACAGCCCCAAACTTATTTCGAACTCATGCTCATCAACCTTTTTAAGAATTTGAGAAAACTTTCTCTCTTTTTTATTATTATTTATGAGCATGTACATCTTTTCAAATTTTTCTTCAAATTTTGATCATCAAGAGAAATTTAGTTAAGATGGGTGCACAAAAGAGGATAAACTTAAAAATATGGGAATATGGCTTATGATGTAGGTAATTTGCAATAAACAAGCCATTAAGCTCAAAAATAAGGTTTCAAGGGTCAATATAACAAGGTGGGCTTGAAAGGGTCAAACGATCCAAAGAAAATGTGTCTCTATCATATTTAGATTCTTATACCTCCTAGGATTTTGCCCCGAGAAAGTTACTAAGTAAATTCTAAAAACTAAGCCTTCATGCATGTATATTTCCAAGGAAATTAAAATTTCATGGCAAGTACTACATAAGACTAGAAAACATACAAGCATTCCCTAACTCAATATAATATAAAAATATCTTAGATAAAATCAGAAATCACGCTTGCATTTGAACTAACTTATGAACAAAAATTTCCTTTGAACATTCATTTATTTCAACATACTCATGTGAAAAGATTAAAACATTGTAACAACTAGTTTTTTAGTGTGTCGAAAATAGTAATTTCGGGGCCACAAATCTGACAAGTAAGTTCATAAATGTTATTATTTAATATTTAATAGTTAAATATAGTATTAAAATAAATTTATAATTGGCAATTTATATTATTTGAACGAATAATTAGTTTCAATTGGTATGTCCCTAAAATTAATTGGTTTTAGAAAATAAGGTATCGAGACCTCGTTTCTATAAACCAAGTCATAAATATTAAATATTAAATATTTATGGAGTGTTATTAAGGTTTTATTAAAGTTTTGTTAAGAAATTTTATTGTTTAGATAGTTAATTAAGTAAAAAGGATTAAATTATAAAAGACTTAAAAGTTACCCGTTATAGATTTTAAATTGCCAAAGGGAAAATCCAAGCTGTGGCGGATGACAATCATTCCAATAACCTTTGGGATATTTATTCATTAGGCCCTAATTAGTTTAAGGTTAAATTGAAATATAGTTGTTTGATTTGATTTAATATAATTGAAGGACCAATTATGCAATAGGACTTTTCTTAAATGGCCAAACGATAGGAAGGATATGAAATTCTCTAGTTTTGTGATTAATTGCTATTAGATCCTTATTATTTAGTAATTAATTAAAAATGACTAAATAGTAAAGAATGAAAAAGTTGAGTTTTATTAGTTGGAAAGGTAAACTAAATGGACCTAGATGGAAATTATGCCATATATATATGTGATGGACAATTATGGACATGTGTTAGTGATATTATAAGTGTAATTTAAAGGTTAATGTTGTAAATAAGTAAATAGGTTATTGAAAAGTAAAAGGTAATAAAATTTAAAAACGTATCATCTTATTTACCCATTTAAGAAAACCGAAAGCACCATTTTTAGTGGAGAAACAAGTTTGATCAATTAGGGTTCTTTCATTTAAGAGGTAAACATTGCTCGTTTTTAGTAATTTTTATGTTTTTGAGTTTGTTGTAGCTTAATCTAGCTAACCTGATGGTCAATTTGTTAAATTGTTAAATGTTTAGAATTTTCCCATGGATGAAATTGAAGTGTTCTTGAAATTTTATGATAGATTATTAAGCTTGGTTGTTAAATATAAGTATTTTGTTAAGTAGTTTTTGATTATTTTAAAGTTTAGGGACTGATTTATGAAAATGCTAAATTTTAAGGAAAATATTGTAAATTATGGATAAATATGGGCTATTATAAGATTGGGTAAAAATCAGCTAGCATGATTAATGATTAAAAATGATGAAATTGCAAGTTTTGGGTTTAGGAACTAAATTACAAAAAGGGTAAACTTTAAGGGTAGTTTTGTAAAATTTCCTTATTATGGGTTATAAGCTAAATTAATTATTTTAAATGCTGGAATAGGACTAATTGAATAAAAATGGTTAAGTTGCATGTTTTGGGCTTAAGGACTAAATTGTATAAAAGTAAAATGTTGGGGGTAATTTTGTAAAATGTTAAAAAAGACTTAATTGCATAAAATGAATTTATATTTATTTTAGAATTAGTGAATTGAATGGAACTATTATTTTTTTATTAAGAACGAGTAAAAAATTGAGGAGAAGAGAAACTTACCAAATAGCCATGTATTTAGTCATTGCTGCAATTTAGTCAGGTAAGTTCGTATGAATTGTAATCACTTAAATGTTGTTTAAATTGAATGTTTATTATGTTGTTTGATGTAAATGAATCAAAATATAAATGTATCAATGCTATGACGAATTGACAGATATTGAATCTCGGTTGAACCTTAGGAATTCTTAAGATAGAAATGACATGTCATTCGGGATTTCATGTTTCGGGTGTTGGTCTTGAATGTCCTACCAATGACTGAGGTCCTGCATTTGTTGCAGATCTTCCACAGCTCGTGTGAGCAGCATCGTGTAGATTACATTCTGACCCACAGCTCGTGTGAGCAATGATGTAAAAGAAAGGTTACGGTTATATGTAAAGGCACACTTCGTGTGAGCTTTCCTGAGTGTACGATGTAATTCTAGATAGTTCAACGAGTAAGAAAAGGAATGGAACGGTAAGTGATTTAACGGAAAGGTTCATAACTATATGAAAAGGTTGATGCTTATATAATGTATCTTATGAAATCTATTTATGTTATAAATAAGTTTATCTGATTGCCAATGAATCTACTAATATGTGAGCTTGATAATGCTTGAATAGGCTTATATTAAACTCATGGTATTAGAAACGATAAGTAAGCAAATTGAATGAATCATGATTATATGGTAACGATGATAAATTAAATGCTATATTTATATATGGTTTATTTCATATGTATCATAAACAAGTATACTAACTTGTGAGTTTGATGGTGTTATATAGGCTTTTATTAAGCTTATGGCATTGGTAAAGGTTTATACTTATTCTATAAATTTCATTATTGAAATGATATGTTATGTTTAAATTTTTTACGAAATTACTAAACATTCATTGCTTACGTAGTTATTTTCCTTTGCTTTATAGGCTATCGAAAGCTCGATCGGTTGGAAGTTCATCAGAGATCTACCACACTATCTAGTAGATAATTTGGTAGTTTTTGAGTAATTTGGTTAATGTTTATAATGACATGTATAGGGTGCTTTGTAATGGTATTATGATGTATGTGCTAATGGTGTTTTGGCATGTTTATGCTTTGGAAAGCTATGTTGGTTTGATACACTTTGATGCCTCATCAAGTTATGTGATTTTGGTTACTTTAAAGTGCTTGTTTATGAGGTTATCTTGGCATGATGATGATGGCTTGAAAATGGTTACTTGTGACATGTTTTAGTTCATACTTGAATTAGGTTATCATGTATGGAAATGGAAATGTTAACATGTATAAGTCTTTTGTGTTGATGGTTTATGGATATATAGAAAATGGTTGATTTAGTATGCCTAGGTCTTTGAAGATGATGTTTAGCTGATGAACCTATAAAGCTTGTTAAGTAAAGTCTTGTTGACTACTTTAAGGTAATTAAAATGTATGATGTTATGGTATGCTTCTAATGGCATTTAAAGTGATAAATGTGGTATGGTTTGGTAGGTATTTGAATAAGGTATTGATGATGTGTTTAGGTACATAATAGAATGAAGTCTTTATGCAAGAAATTAGGTAATGTTTACATGTTTTGGTTAATCTTGTGTTCTTATAATTGTGGTGCCTTTGAATGGCATATTGGTTAGTTGAATTAGGAATTTGAAATGGTATTTTGATGGGGTTTTGGTGATTTGAAAGTGTGCATAATTGGTCTAAATGTTCATGCATGAAATGGGCCCCAAGACGTTGGTCTCTAACTAGAAAAGTAAATGCTTGAGCTTGAGAAGCTTCTGGTCCAGTGGGCCCGTAAAATTCACTAGGATAAGCGTTTGAACTGGGTTGATTTTAGGTAAATTTGGGTCTATACGGCTTGAGACACAGGCATGTGACTCAGCCGTGTAAGGCACATGGCCTGGCTACATAGCCGTGTGTCATCTGGGGATTTCTTAAGGTTTAAGTCAGTGAGTTGCACGGCCTAGCACACGGCCTGGCACATAGGCTTGTGAGGCTTCTCAGTGAGTTACATGGGTGAGGACACTGGCTGAGACATGGCCATGTGTCCCTTGTTCGAAAGTTACAGGGCTTGGGCACACGGCTGTGTGACCGCTGTTTCTAATTTTTACAACTTTTTCCTAACTTTTTGATTTGTTTCAAATTAGTCCCGAATTGCCTTAAGGCTATTTTAGGGCCTCGAGGGCTCGATTTAGGGACAGAACGCATGTGATTGAATGGATTATGACATGTTTAATTTATTTAAATATTGTGATGTTAAACATTTTTTATTGTACATTAATACTCTGTAACCCTAATTCCACAACGGAGACGGGTTATGGGTGTTACAAACATACTTGAAAATTTTAAAAATTCCTACAAATATTTCCTTACCCCTTCTTTGAAAAGAAGTAATGTCCTCATTGCGAAAATAAAGTAATGAATGAAAACTGAATACCAGGCATGTAACACCCCTAAACCGTATCCGTCGTCGAAACAGGGTTATAGAATATTACCGAAATTTACAAAACAATTACAGATAATTCATGTCATTTACTATTCATATCTAAAAATAATCATACTATCTCTTGAATGAACCCTTGATGCCCAATTTAAGCATTAGAAAGAAGTCAGGATTAAATCGGGATCTTAGAGAATTTTTTTCAAAATTTCAAAATTTTCTTATATACAGGGGTTGAAACAGTCCGGTTTTAGCTAAATCAGAACAGACGTTTTGGAACCACAAATCTAAGGTCAAAAAAATTATTTAATATTATTTTTTAAATGTTTACAGCATGTGATTAAATATGTGTGAAAATTTCGAAAATAATTTTATCGTTTGTGTGGTTAATTTAGATAAAAGGATTTAATCGCGTAATATGAAAAAGTAGCATGCTATAAGCTAAGAGTGTCTATTTGCTATGGTTTATTAAACCAAAGGTCCTTATGATGTTATTATGCCACTGATAAGATTAATGGACATTAATGGCCTTATATTTGATGATTAAATAGTTTAATAACCAATGGTAAAATGGTAAACTATGTATTAATGTGTAATTAATAAAACAAAACATAAAAATTAGTGATATTATTCATCTTTCTCACCGAAAATCAAAAGAAGAAAGACCATTTAAAGCATTTTAGGGTTCAACCCTTTGTATTCTTAATTAAGGTATGAATTTTGTTCAGTTTTTGATGATTTTTATGTTTTTATGGTCGTTGCTTTAAGTACTAGCTAGCTCGTGCCCTAATTTTTGAGTTTTTTGGTGATTTTGTAAAATGCCATTGATGAATCCATGAGTTTTGTGATAGTTGGTGATGAAAAATGATAGATAAATGATAGATTTTCATGTTTTATCAAGTGATTTTTGAAGAAAATACAAGTTAGGGATTAAATTGTGAAATTGGTAACTTGGGTGGTTGAATGTGAAATAAATGATAAATAAGGGCTATTAAGGACCCATGTGAAATTTGTCTAGTTTAAATTGGGGTGAAATTATGTGAAATTTGTGTTTTGTGAATTGAGGACTTAGTTGTAAAAATTGTGAAATTCTAGATGTAAATGTGTAAAAATGCCTTAAAGTGTGTTTTGGGTTGAATTGAGTAAATAGATGAATAAACAAGTTAATTTTGAATATATTTAGATCAAGAAAGAAAGAAATCAGATTTAGATCGGGGGAAATCAAAAGGTGTCGAGTAGTCAATCTGATCCGTTCATCGTATATACGAGGTAAGTTCATATGCAAATAAATGTGATTAAATTGATTTATATATTTTCATTTATCATTGACCTATATTGAATGTCGAATGTTCAAATACGAGCAAGAATCGACAGAGTTACGATGCCCAAAAGTGCCGTACGAACCCTAGGAATAGTATAGGATACAAATGTCATGACATTAGGATTACCGAGATGTGATTACGTGTAAGACCATGTTTGGGACATCGGCATCATTATATGATTTTGTATAAGACCCTTTCTGGGACAGTGGCATCGATATGTGATAACATGTAAGACCATATCTTGGATATGGCATTGTACGACCTATATGTGATTTCTGAGTATCCTTAATGATTCCGAATGGTTCAACGGCCAAAGTCAAGACAAGAATGGATGAGTAATTGAATTAAGTGATACAGGTACGTATGAGATCCATATGAGTATTGAAAAGGGAAGTATTTGATGAATTTATATGTGTTCTTGAATATGTATACATGTGGGAAGGTTTGTGAATTTGTCCATGCTTATTCATATTTTGCCTATTTGATGAAAATGATGTTGTTCCATGTGGTAATTTTATTTGTATATGGCTTACTAAGCTTTTAAAGCTTACTTTGTGTGTTCTTTCCCTGCTTTTTAGATAATTGAAGCTAGCTCGGACTCGGGGATCTTCGAGAAACATCATCACACTATTGATCACTTAGTTGGTACTTTTCAAGCTTTGTAAATATGGTATATGGCATGTATAGGCTAGTGTCATTATGATATATTTTGAGTTGTGGATTTAGCCATGTGAGTTGGCTTGAAAATAATGTTGATGATGGAATGATATTTGGCTTATAGTATGAATTGCAATATGGTATGTGATGTATATTTGTATGCCTTGTGAATTTGGTAATCTTGGTATGGTTTTGAGATGCACAAATGACTAGTTGTTGGCGGTGTATAATGGCATGATTGGAAATGATGTTTTTGGTTGGCTAAATGTTTGATATTTGGATGCCATATTGTTTGGAAAAGATTGATGAATTGGTATATGATTTAGTAAGTAAGTAGTGAATGATGAGTCATATGGAGTTGGTATACTTTTGAGCTAGTTTATGGTCATTAGATGAGTAGTAAAGGAATAAATATAAAATGGTATGAAATGTGAATGAAATGGTCATTTTTGGTTGCCTATTGTATTTTAAAATGATGCCAAATGAATGCTTTTAGGTACATGAAAGATAGGTGGGAAAAATGGCTTAAATCAAGCCTATTTTCGTGCCACACGGTTGAGCACATGGGCATGTGGCTCGACCATGTGACCCCTGAATTCTAGTTAAAACAAGTCAGTGAGTTATATGGCTTAGACACACGGGCGTGTCTACTGGCCGTGTGTGGCACACGGGCTGATACATGGGCATGTGGTCAATTGTGTGACCCAAGTCAGTATACCCTCCAGTTTTTACATGGCCATGGAACATAGACTTGTCTCCGGCCGTGTGATGCAAGTCAGTATGTATGCCCTGTTTCCCCACGGCTTGGACATGGGCGTGTCTGGTGGCTGTTGAGGCACACAGCCTGTTCACAAAGGCGTGTGACCCTTGAATGTTTGAAAATTTTATATGTTTTCCAAAGCTTTTAAATATTATCAGTTTAGTTCCAAACCTCTTCCAAGCATGTTTTAAGGTATCGTAGAGCCTTATAAGAGACAATATGATTATGTTAGATTGATATTTATGTGAATTGAATCAAGTATGAGAAATGTATATTATATGCTGTGATTTGATAGGTAATGCCCCATAACCCTAATCAGGCGATGGACACGGGTTAGGGGTGTTACATTTATTGGTATCAAAGCTACGTTTTCGTCGATTCTAGGACTAACGTAGCGTGTGAGAGTCTAGCTATACATGCCATATATATAAACTGTGATAGTGTGATGATTCCTAACAATTAAAATGTGTTTTCATATAGTAAATAAATCTCGATCGAGCCATAGGTGACAATGTGGAAAGTAATACACTCGCTCCCGCTCAAGGGGTTGCGCCGACTGATTCTAGGCCAATTTCGAGTAGTCATGAGGGAGAGGCTAAGCAAGCCTTCTTCCAGATGATGAATGAGTGGTTTATGGAATTCGTTCGAACGAATCCAGCTTTTTAACAACCTCCACCCCCGCCTATTCCTCAACAAGTCCCAGTTGTGCCACAAGTGAGAGATTCGATTTGATTGACTAAGCCGCCTGTTGATAAGATTCGTAAATATGGGGCTGAAGAGTTTCGGGCTAATGTTGATGATAATGCTGAACGAGCTGAGTTCTGGCTCAATAACACAATCCGAGTGTTTGATAAGTTATCTTGTACTCCTGATGAATGTATCAAATATGCATTGTCTTTGTTAAGAGACAATGTGTATCACTGGTGGAATACATTAGTATTGGTGGTTCCAAAAGAACGAGTTACTTGGTAGTTTTTCTAAACTGAATTCCAAAAGAAATATATCAGCTAAAGATTCATTGATCAGAAACGTAAAGAGTTTCTCGAGTTGAAACAGGGTTGTATGTCTATTATCGAATACGAGCGAGAATTTGTGAGATTGAGCAGATACGCTCGGGATTGTGTTTCAATTGAAGCTATTATGTGCAAGAGATTTGAAGATGGTTTAAATGAAGACATCAAGCTATTAGTTGGGATTCTAGAAATCAAAGAGTTTGTGATATTCATCGAACATGCATGTAAAGGTGAAGAACTCGGAAAAGAAAAGAGAAAAGCTTACTTTGAAGCTAGAGACTCCAGAAAGAGATCGATGAGTAAATCATATCAGTCTGTATCAAAGAAATTCTGAGACTCGTTCAATCATTTCAATGCATCAATAAGATATTCAAGCAGGGATCATGAAAAGCAACTTGTGAGTTCTAAAGCTCAAGCTACATCTATTGCTAGTGTTGGCAGTGTGAGACAAAACTGACCCGAGTGTAGACATTATGGAAAATGGCAAATCGATGATTGTAGATTGAATGATCAAACCTTTTTTAAATGTGGATCGTTAGATCATTTCATTAGTAACTGTCCTGAGTTGGCTGAGCAAGATACAATACAAAACATGAGGCCGAGTAACACTGCAGTTAAAGGTAGTCCACCCAAACAAATGGGAAATATGAGTGGTAGCCAGAGAGCGACTAAAGATTTTGCTGTGAGGTTAGAGGCCAGAGCACCTGTACGAGCCTACACTATTTGCATTCGAAAAGAAGCGTCATCTCCAGATGTTAATCACTGGTACTTTTACTCTCTATGATACTAATGTGATTGCATTGATAGATCCAAGATAAAATCATTCGTGTATATGTGTGAATTTAGTATCCAGTAAGACTTTGCTTGTAGAGTCTACTGAATTTGTGATTAGAGTATCGAACCCCTTAGGTAAGTGCTTTTTGGTTGATAAAGTGTGCAAGAACTATCTATTGATGATTTGAGATTTCTGTTTTCCGACTGATATGATGTTGTTGCCATTTGATAAATTTGATATAATTTTGGGTATGGATTGGCTAATGCTACATGATGCTATAGTAAACTGTAAACGAAAGATGACTGATCTGAGATGTTAGAATAATAAGATTATCCGAATTGAGTTAGATGATTTGAATGGTTTACCAGTAGTGATTTCATCGATGTTAGCTCAAAAATATGTGAGAAAGGGTTGTGAAGCTTATTTTGCTTATGTGCTTGATACGAAAGTGACTAAAAAAAAGATCGAATTAGTGCCAGTTGTGCGTGAGTATTCGAATGTGTTTCCTAAAGAGTTACCGGGTTTACCACCGATCCGAGAGGTTGAGTTTGGCAGGCATTGAGTTAGTGTCGGGAACTACGTCGATATCGATAGCTACGTACAGAATGGCTCTGACAGAGTTAAAAGAATTGAAATCTGAGTTACAAGAGTTGACGGATAGAGGATTTGCACGACTGAGTTTCTCGCCTTAGGGTGCTGCTGTATTGTTTGTGAAAAAGAAAGATGGCACGATGAGAATGTGTATGACTACCGATAGCTTAACAAAGTGACGATCAAGAAAAAATACCCTTTGCCCAGAATAGATGATTTGTTTAATCAGTTGAAAAGGGCTACAGTGTTTTCGAAGATAGATTTGAGATCAGGTTATTACTAGTTGAGAGTTAAAGACTCTAACGTGCCGAAGACTGCATTCAGAACGAGGTATGGTCACTATGAATTTTTGGTTATGCCTTTTGGACTAATGAATGCGCCTGCTATCTTTATGGACTTAATGAACCAGATTTTCAGACTGTACCTAGATCGATATGTCATTGCATTCATTGATGACATTTTGATTTACTCACATGATGAATCCGAGCATGCCGAGCATCTGAGAATTATACTACAGACTCTGCGAGATAAGCAGTTATTTGCAAAGTTCAGCAAATGTGAATTCTGGTTGCAAGAGGTTGGTTTTTTGGGGCAAATTGTGTCAGCATCAGGTATTCGAGTCGATCCGAGCAAGATTTCTGCAATAATGGATTGAAAGCCTCCGAGAAATGTATCTGAAGTCTGTAGCTTCCTAGGACTCGCTAGCTATTATAGAGGATTTATGAAAGGCTTTCCGATGATTGCGACTCCGATGACGAAATTGCTTCAAAAAGATGTTAAGTTCGAGTGGTTAGATAAATGTCAAAAAAGTTTAGATCAGTTGAAAGCTTTATTGACAGAGGCACCAGTATTAGTTCAGCCAGAATCGGGTAAAGAGTTTGTAGTGTTCAGTGATGCATCGTTGAATGGTCTGGGTTGTGTTTTGATGTAAGAAGGCAAAGTTATAGCTTATGAATCGAGACAGTTGAAACTGCATGAAAAGAATTACCCGATGCACGATTTGGAGTTAGCAACTATTGTGTTCGCATTGAAAATTTAGCATCACTATTTGTTTGGTGAAAAATGCCACATCTATACCGATCCCCAAGAGTTTGAAATATTTGATGACTCAAAAAGATCTAAATTTGTGACAACGGAGGTGGCTTGAATTACTAAAAGATTATGAGTTAGTGATTGATTATCATCCAGGAAAGGCTAATGTCGTTGCTGATGCTTTGAGCCGAAAGTCCCTACTCGCTCTACGTTCGATGAACACTCAAATAGCTTTGTGTAATGATGGTTCGATTGTGTTCGAGATAAAAGTGAGACCATTATTTTTACAGCAGATTTGTGAAGCTCAGAAAGTCGATAATGAAATGTTAGCAAAACGAGCTCAATGTGATTTGAACTCTGATTTAAAGTTTCAAGCTGAGTCTGATGATTGTTTAAGATTTAGAGGCTGGATATGTGTTCCAAGAAATTCAGAGTTGATTCAGATGATTTTGAATGAAGCACATAGTAGTCGTTTATCTATTCATCTGGGAAGTATGAAAATGTATAATGACTTGAAACAACTATATTGGTGGCATGACATGAAAAGAGATATCTTCGAGTTTGTTTCGAAATGTTTAATCTATCAGCAAGTTAAAGCTTAGCATCAGGTACCGTTGGGTTTATTGCAGCCAATCATGATTCCCGAGTGGAAATGGGATAGAGTGACTATGGATTTTGTATCAGGTTTACCCCTATCTCAGGGAAAGAAAGATGCAATCTGGGTTGTTATTGAATGATTGACGAAATCAACTCATTTCATTCCTGTATGTACGGATTTCTCACTTGTTAAGTTAGCTGAGTTATATATCTCCGAGGTGGTGAGATTGCATGGAGTACCTATTTCTATTATTTCAGATAGAGATCCGAGGTTCACATCGCGGTTTTGGAAGAAACTGCAAGATACACTTGAAACAAAGCTAAATTTCAGTACCGCGTTTCACCTGCAGACGGATGGTCAATCAGAGCGAGTTATACAGATACTTGAGGATATGTTACGTTGTTGCATTCTTGAGTTCGAAGTTACGTGAGAAAAATATTTGCCTTTGATTGAATTTGCTTAGAATAATAGCTTTCAATCGAGTATTAAAATGGCACCGTACGAGACTCTATACAGACGTAAATACCGAACACTGTTGTACTGGATGGAGCTCAGTGAGAGTAAGATTCATGGGGTTGATCTGATTAGAGAGACTGAAGAAAAAGTGAAAGTAATTTGTGAAAGTCTAAAAGCAGCGCTAGATCGAAAAAAATCAGTTGCTTACGAGATTATCGAGTGAATAGTGCCAGTTGCTTATCGATTATCCTTGCCGTTTGAATTAGAGAAAATACATAATGTGTTTCACGTATCAATGCTTTGACGTTACCGATCCGATCCGTCACACGTTATTTCTCCTTTTGAGGTTGAGATTCATTCATATTTTTCATATAGTGAAGAATATATTCAGATTTTAGCTCGTGAGATCAAAGAGCTGAGAAATAAGAAAATCGCATTAGTGAAAGTCATATGGCATCGACATGAGGTTGAAGAAGCTATGTGGGAACCAGAGGATGTTATGAGAAAATAATACCCGAATCTATTTACTGGTAAGATTTTCAGGGACGAAAATCCCTAAGGGGGGAAGAGTTATAACAGTTTGATTTTAGCTAAACTGGAATAGTGGTTTCGAAACCACAAATTCGAGGTCAAAAATATTATTTAATATTATTTTTTAAACGTTTACAGCATATGATTAGATATGTGTGAAAATTTCAGAAATAATTTTATCGTTTGTGTGGTTAATTTAGATAAAAGGATTTAATCGCGTAAAATGCAAAAGTAGCATGCTATAAGTTAAGAGTCTCTATTTGATATGGTTTATTAAACCAAAGGTCCTTATGATGTTATTATGCCATTGATAATGTTAATGGACATTAATGGCCTTATATTTGATGATTAAATAGTTTAAAAACCAAGGGTAAAATGGTAAACTATGTATTAATGTGTAATTAATAAAACAAAACATAAAAATTAGTGATATTATTCATCTTTCTCATCAAAAATCAAAAGAAGAAAGACCATTTGAAGCATTTTAGGGTTTGACCCTTTGTATTCTTAATTAAGGTATGAATTTTGTTCGGTTTTTGATGATTTTTATATTTTTGTGATCGTTGCTTTGAGTACTAGCTAGCTCGTGCCCTAATTTTTGAGTTTGTTGGCGATTTTGTAAAATGCCATTGATGAATCCATGAGTTTTGTGATAGCTGATGATGAAAAATGATACATAAATGATAGATTTTCATGTTTTATCAAGTGATTTTTGAAGAAAATACAAGTTAGGGATTAGATTGTGAAATTGGTAAATTGGGTGGTTGAAATGTGAAATAAATGATAAATATGGGCTGTTAAGGACCCATGTGAAATTTGGCTAGCTTAAATTGGGGTGAAATTATGTGAAATTTGTGTTTTGTGAATTGAGGACTTAGTTGTAAAAATTGTGAAATTCTAGGGGTAAATGTGTAAAAATACCTTAAAGTGTGTTTTGGGTTGAATTGAGTAAATAGATGAATAAACAAGTTAATTTTGAATATATTTAGATCAAGAAAGAAAGAAATCTCAACTTCTGTCGGAGAAATAACATGTGAAGAATCCGATTAATACCGTCGAAACATAGACACATGAAAAACATTATGAATTTTATCAAGCTCTGGTGGTAATGCTAATCGGTACGCAACAGGTCCAACTGTGATTTCATATGGCCCGATGAACTGTGGACTTAGTTTTCCTTTACGGCCAAATCGAAGAACTTTCTTCCAAGGCGATACTTTCAAGAATACCTTGTCACCGACCTGAAATTCTATTTCTTTTCGTTTAAGATCGGCATAAGAGTTTTGACGATGTGAGGCTACTTTCAAACTATCCCGAATCACCTTTATCTTTTCTTCAGTTTCATGGACTAAGTCAACTCCGTGTATCATTTTCTCACTAGGCTCTATCCAATACAATGGAGTTCTGCATTTACGACCATACCAATCTTCATATGGTGCCATTTTAATACTATACTGATAGTTATTGTTATATGCAAATTCAACCAAAGACAAATAATTTTCCCTGTTACCTTCTAATTCTAGCACACAACATCAAAGCATATCCTCTAGAATCTGTATTACACGTTCAGATTGGCCATTCGTTTGAGGATGGAATGCAGTATTGAAATGTAACTATGTACCCAAAGCTTCTTGTAATTTACTCCAGAATCGAGACGTAAATCGAGGACCTCTATCTGAAATAATAGAGACCGGCACTCCATGCAATCTGACAATCTCAGAAACATATAATTTAGCCAACCTATCCAAAGAGAAATCCATACATACTGGAATAAAGTGTACAGACTTTGTTACACGGTCAACAATTACCCAAATGACATCTTTCTTCTTCGGAGACAGGGGTAACCCTGATACAAAGACCATGGTAATTCTTTTCCCATTTCCATTCTGGTATTGTAAATTGCTGTAATAATCCTGAAGGTAGTTGATGTTCAGCTTTTACTTGCTGACATATCAAACATTTAGATACAAATTCAGAAATATCCTGTTTCATTCCCAGCCACCAATTCATCTTTTTCAAATCATTGTACATTTTGTTACTACCGGGATGAATAGACATTGTACCATTATGAGATTTAGATAAAATATTTTGTACAAGTTTTGAATTCTTCGGTACACATATTCTACCTTTGGATAATAGACAACCATCAGACCCAATCTGAAATTCTAAATCAGAAGTTGATTCACACTGTATCTATTTTGCTTGTAACTCACTATCATCTTTTTGAGCTTCACAGATTTGTTGCAAGAATATTTATCTAGCTTTTAACTCAGTTATGAATGAACTATCTTCAGATAATGATAACCGAGTATTCATTGCTCGTAAAGCAATAACTCAAGCCACCTACGCTGTCTCAAGTTTAAGTCATTTTGCTACATCAAATACTTTAAACTTTTATGATCGGTGAAAAGGTGACACTTTTCACCAAATAGGTAATGCCACCAGATTTTCAATGCAAACACAATGGCTTCCAATTCAAGGTCATGTATTGAGTAATTTCTTTCATGTGGTTGTAGCTGTCTAGAAACATAGGCTATTACTTTAACTTCTTGCATCAATACACAGCCTAAACCATTCAATGGCGCATCACTGTAAATTACAAATTCCCTACCCAATTCAGGTTGAACTAATATAGGTGCTTCAGTCAACAAGGCTTTTAATCTATCAAAACTCTACTGGCATTTATCAGTCCACTCGGATTTCACATATTTCTGCAACAATTGAGTCATTGTAGAAGCTATCATCGAGAACCATTGTACAAATCTCCGATAATAACCGACTAATCCCAGAAAAATTCTGACTTCTGAGACATTTTTCGATGGCTTCCAATTAACAATTGCTAAAATTTTATTCAGATCCACCTTGATACCTTCAGCAGATACTATATGTCCAAGAAAACCAACTTCCTGTAGCCAAAATTCACATTTACTAAATTTGGCATACAATTGTTTCTCACGTAGTGTTTGCAACACTATTCTCAAATGATCAGCATGTTCATTTTCATCTCGGGAGTAAACTAGAATATCATCAATAAATACCACTACAAACCTATCTAGATACGGTTTGAAAATTATGTTTATCAAATCCATAAATACTGTAGGTGCGTTTGTCAAACCAAACGGCATCACAAAAAACTCATAGTGCCCATAACTAGTTCTGAAAGCTGTCTTTGGCACATCAGACTCTTTTACCTATAGCTGATAATAACTAGAATGAAGATCAATCTTCGAAAATATAGTGGTACCTTTCAATTGATCAAACAAGTCATCAATACAGGGCAGTGGATACTTATTCTTTATTGTGACTTTATTGAGCTACCTATAATCAATACATAGCCTCAACAATCCATCTTTCTTCTTTACAAACAAAACCGGTGCAACCCAAGGTAAATGACTAGGCCGAGCAAAGCCCCTATCTGTCAAATCTTGTAACTGTATTTTCAATTTTTTAACTTCGCTGGAGCCATTCTGTAAGGTGCTATAGATATCGGTGTTATTCCCAGAACAAGATCTATAGAAAATTCTACCTTTCTAACCAGTGGTAAACGAGGTAATTCCTCCGAAAACACATAAGGAAACTCACAAACAACCGGTACTTATTTAATCTTTGATTCTGATACTTTAGTATCCAACATATATGCAAGATAAGCATCATACCCTTTTCTGACATATTTATGTACTGATATAGCTGAAATCACATTAGATAACTCATCCAACTTACCAGATTCAACATGGAGTAATTCACCATTCTGACATTTCAACACAATGTATTTCTGTTTATAATTTACCACTGCATCATGTTGAGCTAGCCAGTCCATTCCCAAAATTACATCAAATTCATCAAAGGGCAGTAGCGTCAAATCAGCTGAGAAACAATAACCCTTTACCATCAACAGGCAGTTTTTACAAACTTTATCAACCATAACATATTGGCCCAAGGGGTTTGAAACTTTAACTACAAATTCAGTGAATTCAATAGGTAAATTTTTAACAGACACTAAATTGTGCATATGTATGAATGTGTTGAACCAGGAACAATTGAAGCAGTAATATCAGTGTCAAGTAGAGAAAATGTACCAGTAATGACATCTGGTGCAGAGGCATCCTCTCTTGCACGTATAACATATGTCCTTACCAGTGCTCATGCCTCAGATTTAACTATTGAGTCTTTTGTAGCACTTCGGTTACCGTTGACATTTCCACGGTGTCGGGGTGGTCTACCTCTTAAGGTGAGATTACTCGGCTTCAAAGTCTGACCAGTATCTTTTTCAATCCTTTCTAAACAATCTTTAAGGAAATGGCCAAAAAAACCACATCTATAACAGGCTCTACTTCTCATACGACACTCTCTAAAATGAAATTTATTACAATGTTTACATTTTAGTTTGGGGTTACAAACACTTCCTGCACTTGTTACAGATGGAGACGAAGATTTTGAGTTAGAAAGTTGAGAGCCTCGCTATTTTCCAAAATATTCCACAGAAGCAGTAAAACAATCATGGTACTTCTTTGAATTCTTTGAAGCAGATGATTGTGACTTGCTCATTTTTTACCAGAAATTTGGGCTTCTCTTTCTGCTTGCTTCTTTTCTTTACTTAGTTCCTTGGCTTTGTGTGCTCGATCAACCAGTACCATAAATTCTCTCAATTCAAGAATCCCAATCAACAACTTGATATATTTATTTAATCCTTTCTCGAAATGTTTACACATATTAGCCTCAGCCGGAACCCATTCTCTAGCATACTTACTTAACCAAAAACAAATTCCCGCTCGTATTCAGATACAATCATGTTTTGTAATAGCCCGTTTTTGGGTCAAACCGGAACAATGGTTTCAGGACCCCAAATCTGAAGTGGAGATGTTAATTTTATTATTACTTTAAGGTCTACAGTATGATTGAATGATTGTGTAAAAATTTCGTTAAGAAATTTTCTCGATTAACTGTCCAATTTGACTAATATGACTAAATTGCAATAGGTGCAAAATATGTGTTCTAGAAGCTAGAGGAGTCTAATTTCTATGGAATTTTAAATTGGAGGTCCTTAAATAGTAATTAGACCATTATATTTTAGTATGGAGAAAAATGGACATGGTTAGATAAAATTTCAAAGTTTTAAGTGAAGGGCATTTTAGTCATTTGGTAAATATTCTTAAATTAGTCCCCCCTATAGCCAAAAATTTCAAGGAGTCCATAGCTAGGGTTTTGGCCATTTTCAAGCTCGATTGTAAGTCCGTTCTTACCCCGTTTTTAATTATTTTTATGTTTTTGAAGTTGTTTTAACCTAATCTAGCTCTTTCAATGACTAATTTGAAAGAAAGATGAAGTCTAAACTTTTACCCATGTTGAATATTTGTGTATTTTGATGTTTAATGGTAGAAAATGCATGTTTGGTGTTAAATAAACAACATTTACCAAGTGATTTTTGATGAAAATGTCAAATAGGGACCTATTTGTAAAAGTTGTAAAATATGTGTAAAAATGGGAATAAATGAAAAATGTGGGCTGTTATGAGTAAGGAATAGGTTCGGCTAGGCTTGGATGTGATGAAATTGAATGAAAATCATTTTACGAGCCTAGGGACTAAAATGTAAAAAGTTGAAAAGTTAGGGGTAAAAATGTAATTTTAACCATAAGGTGTTTTGGGGACTAAATTGAATAATGTGATGATTGAATGAGTTAAATTTGATATTATAGATCAAGAAAGAAGAGGTTCTGACCTAGACCGGAGAAAGAACAAGGTTGTGGACTAAATCGAACTATTAGCCATTTTGTACCAAGGTAAGTTCGTATGTTAAAAATAAGCTTTAGGATAATTGTAATTAAATGCTTTAATATTGCAAGAATGGTATGTTTGATTATGTGAATGAGTATAATTCTACGAATGAGTTGGATGATGATTCAGCAAGTGAGAAGTCCCGTTGAACCTTAGGAATAAATTACGATACAAGTGACATGTCACTAGGGTCATTATGTGTTATGTGATTGTGTGATATGGATGCTGGTCTTGTTCATCCTACCTGTAACACCCCAAACCCGGCTCGGACATTATGGCCAGATCTAGCGTGCCACATTGAAGTGTTTTATCGAAAACCTTGTTTTCATTGAAAATCTTTCTTTAAATAAAAACGATTCCTTCTTGTATGATAATAATTACTTTGTAAAATCTCTTTTCAGTTGCGGAAGCTTTATTTAAAACAGATGATCTACGAAAACTTGTAAATTTAAAAATTGAGTTGTGAAAACGTAGTATTAAAAACAGTTATGGATTAGGAAAACCATGTTCTACTTCTAATAAATATAAAGCATGAAAATAATAATCCTAATTTGAAATAATAACAAGAGGAAAGGCCTTATTACAATCCGGACTGAAATAACTTAAAATACTAGAAATTATAGGCTTAAGAGAACCAGTCCAAGCCGTCTTGCTAGCTGGCCACCTCGGAGTCCCTCCAACCGTTGAACCACTTACTGAGGATCACCTGAGAAAAATAAAAGAGGGGGTGAGTTTTCGAAAACTCAGTGTGTACAACCCTCGATGAGAAACAAGCATTCATCAATCACCATACAACATACATGCAATGCAATGCAGTGTAACCCACCCCAATAATCCAACCGGTACACATCAGCTTCGTCCCTCGATACGCATCCTGTGGGGATATAAATATCGACCCACCCAATCGATACACATCAATGGTAGCTCGGTTGCGGAACTACCTTCATTGCAGCAAGCTGCCAATCACAAATTGAGCTTAAAAGCCGTCGATAGATCCACGGTTGTCAAGCAACCATGCAAACCTCATATACTTTCTCCGTTCCATAATTCCCAACCCAGATGCAACCTAAACATAATATCGTATGTATGCAGCAGATATACATGTAACATCCATAAATCTTACATTCAACACATAGGGGTATTTTGGTCATTTTTGCCCTTAGGGGCATTTCGATACTTTTCCTTTATTACGGGTTTTTACTTACCTTGGCCCGTTAAAAAAATCCCATGAGCTAAGATGAACGAATACTATGCACCAGCTAGGACTCCAGAGAAGAGGAGGTGAGTCATTAAGACCGCTTAAATACCAAGCTCTCCCTAGATCCAGTCCTAGACATGCATATACCCGTTGCCACACCTTAACCCTATGACTTGTCCACAGTCTCAATAAATTAATTAAGTTTTATGTAGTCATCATATACTAGGCCTAAAACCTATTACGAAGCCCAGACAAATCCACATACCTGTATATGGCCCACTAGGCCCAATCTCTGTCATATGGCCCATTAGGCCCAATCTCATATATGTGGCCCATTAGGCCCAATTCACATTCCTATGGCCATTAGGCCCAAATCACATTTACAGTCATGCTCACATACAATTTTCCATCACATAGCATCAATTATCAATTTTTGCCTATTATGGGCCCAACAGCCCATTGGGCCCCTTTAGCCCATTTTGGCCCGATTGGCCAATTCATAGCCCAAGTCCATGGAATTGCCCATGGGGCCTCAGATAACCTATTGGTTTCCCCATTTCAAGTGTTTACGCACTCGCAAGACTACCGTAGCCAAAATTTTAGCTTTTCGACATTTTGGCTTTTCGACATTTTGGTATTTCGGCTTTTGCCGATCTACTTGTGTGTGCAGTGTATGTACACTCCTGGTAATAAAGCATGGTATGACCCCCCTTTCCATGAACCTATAACCAATATCACTCAATGATTAATTACATAAACCTATCGAATACTTTACCCAAAAGCCGAAGTCTCACCTTAACCTTACCTGAAACGCCAAGTCTTAATAACTTTTCCTTTGAACACTAATCACGTGTACTTCTCAGATCTACATTAACCTTTATCGTTAAAACATAATGGGTGATTTGTATCCAACATATGTCACCCTTCTCACTAAAGCCTATTCGGCCAACTCTTATCAGATGAAGAACACTTACCAAAGTCTCTCACCTGATGAGCAAATCGGTAGGACCAAAAAGACTAGAATTCGATACTAATCCTACCAAAACCAATTAGAAGAAGTGAGGAATAGCGTATTCGATACTTAGTAAAACTGATTGGAAGAACCAAAACATTTACACTAGGACTGACTGACTAGAAAGAGCAGTGGCAGCTCTA
Source organism: Gossypium anomalum (assembly GCA_025698475.1). Lineage (NCBI taxonomy): Eukaryota > Viridiplantae > Streptophyta > Magnoliopsida > Malvales > Malvaceae > Gossypium > Gossypium anomalum. The sequence continues at coordinate 35,074,977 of CM046958.1, read as the reverse complement.
ATGGTATTCGGCCAAAGAGGTGTTCGGCCCTTGCGATTTGTATGGCAAAAATGGGTTATTCGGCACCAAGGGAAAAGAGAAGAAGAAGTCGGCTAGACTAAAAGTGAAGCAAAGAGAATTGAGTAAAAGAGGAAAATCGGCACAATAAGGAAAAAGAAAGAAGAACAAGGGTTTTTGGCTTTTAGAAAAAGGGTTTCTGGCAACAAGGTGTAGGAGAATTCGGCATTAGCCTGACAACCCCACATTCGGCACATATATATAGCCTCTATAGCCAAATTTCCCATACACAAATTCCTAATTCGACTCCACCTCTTTTTCACTCCCCATCTCCTCATTTTTCTCCCTGATAACTCTTTAATCCCCTCCTCAAATTTCTCCTCTTACCACTCACTACAAAGTTCATATCCAACGCCACTCTGTCCATCTCTTAAGCAAAAATAAATCCCTCTTTTGAGCAAGGAGGGATTCGAACCCTAGACCTCTAACACTAGCAACACGCCATTTATCCCCTGGGCTAGCAAGCTCTTTTTTGTCCAATTCTTCCTTCATTTATTCAAAAGCCCACCTACTTGCCATCAGGGTTCTTTTAATAATTAATCTATAATTTCCTTCACTTCTTAGTTCTAACTCCAAAACTAACCGAGACCTACTATCACATAATTAACATTTAACCGAGAATACTAAGCACACATTTTATTATCAGAACCGAAAAAAGAAAATTTAGGATTTTGAAATTTTTAGGGCATTACAACTCTACCCTAAAAGAAATTTTGTCTTCAAAATTTCCAACTACAAACACCGACTACCACACCACACTTTCATTGAACATTCTAATTCCAACTTAGGTAACTAGTACACTATGGGTAAGTATGTACCATTATTCGCCTCTGGAGCGTCTCCATCCTCTTGACGATGTGCTGCATAGACTAAAGCTGGCTGCCTCGCCTCAGCATGACTAGCACCTCTACCCGGTACTCCATGACCCAAATCGTTTCCACCCCTGGCCTGTTCACGGCCTCTCGGCGATTGCTGACCACCCCTCAGTGGCTGCACACCACCTCAGTCCATGACTGGCACATGACCTGGCATTCTAGGGCAACTCTTGATCCTATGCTCCATGGATCCACAAACTAGACAAGCTCCCGTCCTCTTCCAACACTCGTCTACATAACCTTTTCCACAATCAGCACAAAGTGGCACCCCTGGATTAACAGCAGAGGGCCCTGCTCTAGCTGGCCCAATAACTCTGGCCTTAACCCTAGGCCTCTGATCGACACTAGGAGTCTCAGCCTCCCTTTTATCCTTACCCCTTTCTTTTTCCCAATTTAGGCGCTCAGGACACTTTACCTCCTCCGCTATCTTTGTTTTCTCTACCAATTCTAAGAAAACTCGCTCCCTTTGTGGAGCTATCAATACCCTAAGGCTATCTCTTAGTCCATCCTCAAACTTAACTCTTGTATACCTACTAAGGCATAGAAATTCCGCCTCATACTCCACCACAGATTTGTTTCCCTGGGTCAAGTCCAGGAACTCCTTCCTTCTAGCATCCACATAACTCGCACCTACATACTTCCCTTGAAACGTAGTTTTGAAGAACTCCAAAGTGACCTGCTTAGGTTGGGTGCCCTCTTTCACTATCAGCCACCACTGGTAAGCTTCTTCCCTAAGCAGTGACACCTCTCCTTTCAGCTTTTGTTCAGGTGAACAGTCCAAGTCCTCTATTATCCTTTCAGTGGCTTCCAACCAGTATTCAGCCACGTTAGGAGCCCCACCAGCCACTCCCTTAAAGATCTCAACCCCATTTGAATGAAGTCGCTCCGGAATGGACCCTCGATTTCTCGCGCCATTATTGGGCCCTGCGACCCTTTCCAAAATTCTCCGCATTGCCTGCGACAATGCATCTTCCCCCGCGGCCCGATCATACAGTCCATTCCCAGCCACGGGTGAGGCCGGAGCCTCTTTTACTCCAACATTGGGCATATGGCCCGATGCTGATGATTCAGCCATAACACTTTTGCGGCCTCGGCCACGGCCTCTTACACCTCTTCTAGCACTCATCGTCAATTCATGTATCTTCTGGTTTAAAATTTTTATGAAGTTTTAGTTAGTTTCCATGATTAAACTGATGTTTTATGAGAGTATTTAAAGAGAAGATAGTTTTCGAAAATCCTCTACAGTTTTAAGATCCTACGGGCTTCAGTTCTATTCTAACATAATCATCTAAAGTAGCCTTCTAAATATCTAGTATATATCAAATTAAACAGGCTTAAGAGTAAAAGAACTTACTTGGTTCGACGTTGGAGACTCAGTGGGCCACTCAGTAAGACTTCTTTTTTTTCGGAACATTGTAATTCAATTTTTTTAAACACAAAAGAAACCAAGTAATAAGGCCCACTTCACAGCTCGAGTTTTGCAATCGGGCTCTGATACCACTAAATATAACACTCCAAACTCAGCCCAGACGTTATGGACAGATCAAGCCTGTCACATTGAAGTATTTTATCAAAAACCTTGTTTTCATTGAAAACCCTTCTTTAAATAAAAACGATTTATTCTTATATGATAATAATTACTTTGTAAAATCTCTTTTCAGTTGCGAAAGCATTATTTAAAATAGATGATCTACGAAAACTTGTCATTTAAAAATTGAGTTACGGAAATGTAGTATTAAAAACAGTTATGGATTAGGAAAACCAAGTTCTACTTCTAATAAATATAAAGGATGAAAATAATAATAATCCTAATTTGAAATAATAACCAGAGGAAAGGCCTTATTACAATCCAAACTGAAATAACTTAAAATACTAGAAATTATAGGCTTAAGAGAACCAGTCCAAGCCGTCTTGCTAGTTGGCCACCTCGGAGTCCCTCCAACCATCGAACCACCTATTGAGGATCATCTGAGAAAAATAAAAGAGGGGGTGAGTTTTCGAAAACTCAGTGTGTACAACCCTCGACGAGAAAGAAGCATTCATCAATCACCATACAACATACATGCAATGCAATGCACTGCAACCCACCCCAATAATCCAACCGATACACATCAGCTTCGTCCCCCTATACACATCCTGTGGGGATATAAATATCAACCCACCCAATCGATACACATTAATGGTAGCTCGATTACGAAACTACTTTTATTGCAGCAAGCTGCCAATCACATATTGGGATTAAAAGCCGTCGGTAGATCCACAGTTGTCAAGCAACCATGCGATCCTCATATACTTCCTCCATTCCATAATTCCCAACCCAGATGCAACCTAAACAGAATATCGTATGTATGCAGTAGATATACATGTAACATCCACAAATCTTACATTCAACACATAGGGGTATTTTGGTTATTTTTACCTTTAGGGGCATTTCGGTACTTTTCCTTTATTACGAGTTTTTACTTACCTTGGCCAGTTAACAAATCCCATGAGCTAAGATGAACGAATACTATGCACCAGGTAGGATTCCAAAGAAGAGGAGGTGAGTCATTAAGACTGCTTAAGTACCAAGCTCTCCCTAGATCCAATCCTAGATATGCATATACCCGTTGCCACACCTTAACCCTATGACTTGTCCACGGCCTCAAACAACCTATTGGTTTCCCCATTTCGAGTGTTCGTGCACTCGCAAGACTACCGTAGCCAAAATTTTAGCTTTTTGACATTTTGGCTTTTCGACATTTCGGTATTTTAGCTTTTGCCGATCTACTTGTGTGTGCAGTGTATGTACACACCTGGTAATAAAGCATGGTATGATCCCCCTTTCCACTAACCTACAACCGATATTAGTCACTGATTAATTACATAAACCTATCGAATACTTTATCCAAAAGCCGAAGTCTCAGCTTAACCTTACCTGAAACGCCAAGTCTTAATAACTTTTCCTTTGAACACTAAGCACGTGTACTTCTCAGATCTGTATTAACCTTTATCGTTAAAACATAATGGGTGATTTGTATCCAACATATGTCAACCTTCTCACTGAAGCCTATTCCTTAACCTTACCTGAAACGCCAAGTCTTTATAACTTCTCCTTTGAACACTAATCACGTATACTTCTTAGATCTACGTTAACCTTTATCGTTAAAACATAATGGGTGATTTGTATCCAACATATGTCACCCTTATCAAATGAAGAACACTTACCAAAGTCTCTCACCTGCGGAGCAAATCGATAGGGATCCAAAAGACTGGAATTCGATACTAATCCTACCAAAATCGATTAGGAGAAGTGAGGAATAGCATATTCGATACTTAGCAAAATCGATTGGAAGAACCAAAACACTTACACTAGGATTGACTGACTAGAAAGAGCAGTGGCGGCTCCAAGGGTATTTGGCCAAAGAGGTGTTCGACGCTTGCGATTTGTATGGCAAAAAAGGGTTATTTGGAACCAAGGGAAAAGAGAAGAAGAAGTAGGCTAGACTAAAATTGAATCAAAGAGAATTGATTAAAGGAGGAAAATCAGTACAATGAGGAAAAAGAAAGAAGAACAAGGGTTTTCGGCTTTTAGAAAAAGGGTTTCTGGCAACAAGGTGAATGAGAATTCGACATTAGCCTGACAACCCCACATTCGGCACATATATATAGCCTTTATAGCTGAATTTCCCATGCCCAAATTCCTAATTCGGCTCCACCTCTTCTTTACTCCTCATCTCCTCGTTTTTCTCCCTAATAACTTCTTAATCCCCTCCTTAAATTTCTCCTCTTATCACTCCCTTTAGAGTTCATATCCAACGCTACCTCTGTCCATCTCTTAAGCAAAAATAAATCCCTCTTTTGAGCAAGGAGGGATTCGAACCCCAGACCTCTAACACTAGCAACACGTCACTTATCCCCTGGGCCAGCAAGCTCTTTTCTGCCCAATTCTTCCTTCATTTATTCAAAAGCCCACCTACTTTCCATCAGGGTTCTTTTAATAATTAATCTATAATTTCCTTCACCTTTTAGTTCTAACTCCAAAACTAACCGAGACCTACTATCATATAATTAACACTTAACCGGGAATACTAAGCATATATTTTTTTATCAGAATCAAAAAAAATTTAGGATTTCAAGATTTTTGGGTCGTTACACTACCGGTGGCTGAGTATACTAGCATATGTTGTGAATACTTGACAACTTGTGTGAGCAGCACTGCATAGGTAAGTCTTGACTGATAGCTGTGATATGAGATTAAGGTAGCATTGGCTACGTATGTGGCACTTAGTGTACAAAAATCCTGAGTATTCAAAATTATTATTCCGAGTGGTCATGAGTATGCCAAAGATGTGAATATGTGTAAAACCATTACGAGATGGTATAGGTATGTGCTTAAAACTTATGATTCTTAAATTTGTGAAATGATGAATACGAGGTAAGTTGTGATGGAATGAATTATGATCATGAGACTATGGTAAATTTACATTCAATCATGTTATATTATTTGAATGTTATACGTAGGGTAAGGTTTGCTTATTTCTTGCATACAAGATTATTAAGCTATATAGCTTACTCCGTTTATTTTCCATGTTTTTATAGTGTCGCCATGCTAACTCGGATCGGAGATCGTCGGAGATTCGAATTACACTATCAAATTCTCATTTTTTGGGTATTGATGATCTTAGTATTTTGAAAGAATGGCATGTATAGGGACTTGGTCATTTTGTTATATGTGTCATCTGATTTGGCCAAATGTATTAGCTTGTATTTGTTTAAGGTGACTTGGTATTTGGCCATGTAAATTGGCTTATTTTGGTTAAAATGGTTGTAAGCCTAAGTATATTCATATATGTGCCAATGTCTTTGGTGATATGGTTATGGTATGCTTGGTGAATGATGGAATGTGATTCATAGCATGAATGTGAAATGTTTGGAAATGTGATATATTGATGAGATGATAAATTTGTGTATAATTAGGTATCTTGAAAGTAGTTAATTGAGCTTTAGTGAATGTAAAATTTGCATGATTGATTTAGGGCATAATAAATGTTATGAGTTTGATAGATGTTGCTATTGTATTGGCATGTGTTGGTCATAATTGTGGGTGTTTTAGTTGCCTAATTATATTATGATTTGTGCCATTGAATTGGTGTATGTGTATGTGTGAATAAGGGTGGCAAATGGCTTGGTAAATAGCCTTTATTTTGTCCACACGGCTAGCCACACGGGCGTGACACACGGCCTGTCCCATGGGTATGTGTTTTGGCCGTGTGTCCCCTGCACCTTAAATTTTAAGAAATAGAATACTCAGAATTGAACACACGGGTAGAGACAAGGGTGTGTGTCTCAGCCGTATGAATGACACGGCCTCGAACACGGGCTTGTGCCCTGGCCGTGTGAAGTCTGCACCTATTTTATGAAAATTACTGCCTAGCACATGGGCGTGTGATCTCAATTTGCTCATGGGTTACAAATGAGAGAGTTAGACGAGGTCGGGACATGGGTGTGTGTGACCACAGAGCCTTATCAAACGAGAGTGTCCCATATCCACACAGGCGTGTGACCCCTATTTAGTGAAAAAATTCTTTAAGATTGTAAAAATTTTTAAAGTTCTCAGTTTAGTCCTGAACCACCCCCAAAGCATGTTTAGGGCCTCATAGGCTCGTATTAGGGACTTTATGATTAATTGCAAATGATTTTAATTTGGACGCAAATTTATGGCTCAGAATTATATAATTGTTTGTGTGGTAAGTCCAGTAACGCCTCGGACCCTGTTCTGGCGTTGAATTCGAGTGAGGGGTGTTACATTTAATGGTATCAGAGATATGGTTTAGTCAATTCTTGGACTAACCTAGCGTGTGTAAGAGTCTAGCTATACATGCCATATATAAAATTTGATAGTGTGACGACTCTAGACAATTTAAATTGTGTTTTCATATTGTAAATAGATCTCGAACGAGTAGTGGCTGATGACGTTGAAAGTAATGCGCCAGCTCCTCTCAAGGGACCGTACCATCTGAAAGTAGGCCAGTGACAATTAGTCAAGGAGGAAAGGCTAGGGAAGCCTTCTTCCAAAGGATGAATGAATGGTTTGCCGAGTTTGTTTGGACAAATCTGGCTACCCAACATCCTCCACCCCTACCTAACCCTCAACCGGTTCCCGTAGCTCCCCAAGGTATGGAATTGGTAAGATTGAATAAGCCTCTAGTCGATAAGATTCAGAAATAAGTAGTTGAAGAATTTAGAGCAAATGTCGATGATGATCCCGAGAGAGTAGAATTCTGGTTTAAGAACTATATCCGGGTATTTGATGACTTTCTTGCACCCCGAATAAGTACTTGAAATGTGCTATATCACTTCTGAGGGATACAGCATATCAGTGGTGGAACACTTTTATATCAGTGGTACCGAGGGAAAGAGTTACTTGGGATTTCTTCCAAGAGGAATTCAAAAAGAAGTACATCAATCAGCAGTTTATTGATCAGAAACGCAAAGAGTTCTTAGAGTTGAAACAAGGCCGAATGACTGCGATTGAATACAAGTGAGAGTTTGTTAGACTCAGTAACTATGCTCAGGAATGTGTTTCAACAGAGGATATTATGGGTAAGAGATTCGAAGATGGGCTGAATGAGGACATCAGGCTGTTAGTTGGGATTTTAGAGTTGAAAGAATTTGTTGTACTAGTCGAATGAGCCTGTAAAGCCGAAGAGTTGAGTAAGGAAAAGAGAAAAGCTGAATTTGATACTAAAGATTCGAGAAAGAGGCCAATGATGAGTCATTTCAATCTTCGTCAAAGAAATTGAGAGATTTGTATGCTCGATCAAATGCTTCAGTTGGGTATTCCAATAGAGATCATGGGAAGCAATATTCGAGTTCTGAGGCCCAAACTACGTCAATAGGAAGCATAGGTAATGCTAGGTCTAATAAGCCTGAATGCCAATACTATAGTAGACGACATCTCGGTGAATGTAGGATGAATAACCGGACTTGCTTCAAATGTGGCTCCCAAGATCACTTTATTCGAGACTGCCCTGAAATGGTTGAAAAAGATAATTTTTAGAATGCAAGATCGAGTAACACTGCTGCTAGAGGGAGGCCAATGAGAAATACGAGAAATAGGACCAGTAGCAGAGGAGTTTCCAAAGACTCAGCTGTGAGATCGAAAGCTAGAGCACCTGGTAGAGTTTACGCTATTCGTGCTCGCGAGGATGTGTCCTCTCCTGACGTGATCACTGGTACATTTTCTCTTTATGATTCCAATATAGTTGCAGTAATTGATCTTGGATTGACTTATTGCATTAATTGATCCTGGATTGACTCATTCCTATATTTGCATGAATGTGGTATCTAGTAAGAATTTTCCTGTTAAGTCTATTGAGTTTTTGATTAAGGTGTCGAACCTGTAACGCCCCAAAAATCCAAAAATCTCGAACTCTCTTTTTTTCGATTTCGATAAAAATTATGCTTAACATTCCTAGTCAAGTGTTAATTATGTGATAGTAGGTCTTGGTTAAGGGTTGAGTTCGAACTTTTAGGTGAAAAAAATTATAGGTTAATAAATAAAAGAACCTTGATGGCAAGTAAGCGGGTTTTTGAATAAATGAAGGAAGAATTGGACACAAGAAAGCCTTGTGAGGAGTGGCAAGTGGCGTCACATGCAAGGCAAGGAGGTTTGGGGTTCAAATCCCTATTTGCCCAAAAGAAGGATTTATTTTTTTTACTTAAGAGATGGACAGTGGTGGCGTTGGATATGAACTCTATAGGAAGTGATAAAAGGAGAAATTGGAGGAGGGGATTAATGTGTTATCAGGGAGAAAAATTAGGAGATAAGGAGTGTAAAGAGGTGGAGCTGAATTGGGAATTAGGGGATAGGAAATTTGGCTTGAGGCTATAAATAGGTGCCGAATGTGAGATTGCTAGGCTAATGCTGAATTCTCCCTCACCTTGTTGCCAGAAAACACTTTGTTCTCTAGAGATCTAAAAGCCGAAATCCCTTATTCTTCTTTCTTTTTCTTTTTGCTGATTTTCCATTCTTCCCTACTCAAGTTCTCTTTTTGATTCACCTCTAGTTTTTAACGATTTCTACTTCTCTATGAGCCGAATAACCCTTTTTACCATACAAGTCTCAAGAGCCGAGTATCCTCTATGCCGCCACTACCCTTTCCACCCGGCCAAATCTAGTGTAAGTGTTTTGTTCTCTCAATTGGTTTTGCTAGTATCGATTACTCTGTCCCTCACTTCTTCTAATCGATTTTGGTAGGAGTAGTATCGAATCACAATCTTTTGGATCCCTATCGATTTGCTCCTTAGGAGTGAGATTTTGGTAAGTGTTCTTCACTTCAGTAAGGGTGGGCCATATAAATGTGATTTGGGCCTAATGGGCCATATGAATGAGATTGGGCCTAGTGGCAACGGGTATATGCATGTCTAGGATTGGATCTAAGGAGAGATTGGTACTTAAGCGGTCTTAATGACTTACCTCCTCTTCTTTGGAATCCTACCTGGTGCATAGTATTCGTTCATCTTAGCTCAAGGGATTTGTTAACTGGCCAAGGTAAGTAAAAACTTGTAATAATGGAAAATTATCGAAATGCCCCTAAGGGCGAAATGACCAAAATACCCCTATGTGTTGAATGTAAGATTTATGGATGTTACATGTATATCTGCTGCATACATACGATATTCTATTTAGGTTGCATCTGGGATGGGAATTATGGAACGGAGGAAGTATATGAGGATCGCATGGTTGCTTGACAACCGTGGATCCACCGACGGCTTTTAAACCCAATATGTGATTGGCAGCTTGCTGCAATAAAGGTAGTTTCGCAATCGGGCTACCATTGATGCGTATCGGTTGGGAAGGTCGATATTTATATCCCCACATGATGTGTACCGGGGGATGGAGTTGGTGTATAGCAGATGGATTATTAGGGTGGGTTGCACTGCATTGCATTGCATGTATGATTTTACGGCGACTGATGAATGCTAGTTTCTCGTCGAGGGTTGTACACACTGAGTTCGAAAACTCACCCCCTCTTTTATTTTTCTCAGGTGATGCTCAGTAGAAGGTTCGATGTTTGGAGGGACTCGGAGGTGGCCAGCTAGCAAGATGACTTGGACTTGTTTTATTTAAAAAAAAATATAGTTTCTAGTTTATTAAGTAATTTCAGACTGGAATGTAATAAGACCTTCCCTTTTGTTTTTGTTTGGATTATTATTTCTATACGTTGTAGTTATGAGAAGTTGAACATAGGATTCCTAAATCATAGTTTGTTTTTCTATGTTTCCGCAACTAAATTTTATTAAAATGACAGGTTTTCATAAATCATATGTTTTAAACAAGCTTTCGCGATTGAAAGGAGTTTCTGTAAGTTAATGAAGGTTTCTCATTTTAAGGAAGGGTTTTTAATGAAAACGAGGTTTTCGATAAAACACTTCAATATGACGCACCAGATTCGGCCATAATGTTCGGGCCGGGTTTGGGATGTTACAGAACCCCTTAGGCAAACATGTTTTAGTTGATAAAGTTTGCAAGAGTTGTCTTTTAATGATTTGGGGTCACTATTTTTTGACTAACTTAATGCTTCTGCCATTTGATGAGTTTGATGTGATACTTGGAATGGAATGGTTGACTTTGCATGATGTCGTAGTGAATTATGGACAAAAGGTTATTAAATTGAATTGTCAAAACAATGAAACTCTTTGAGTTGAGTAGAATGAGTCGGGTGAATTGCCTATTGTGATTTCATCGATGTCGACTTAGAGGTATGTAAGAAAGGGTTGTGAAGCATTTCTGGCGTATGTACTGAATATTAAGGTGTCTGAATTGAAGATCGAGTCTGTGCCGATAGTTTTTGAATATTCAGATGTGTTCCCAGAAGATTTGCCTGGATTACCCCCAATCAGTGAGGTCAAATTTGCTATTGATTTAGTACCGAGTTCTACACTAATATTGATAGCTTCGTATAAGATGGCTCTGACCAAATTGAAAGAATTAAAGTCTCAGTTACAAGAGTTGACAAACAAGGGTTTTGCAAGACTGAGTTTTTCGCCCTGGGGTGCACTGGTATTATTCGTCAAGAAGAAAGATGGATCCATGAGACTTTGTATCAATTATCGTCAACTCAAAAAGGTTACGATAAAGAACAAGTATCCTTTACCAAGGATTGATGATTTGTTTGACCAGTTGAAAGGGGCAACAGTATTCTCGAAGATAAATTTAAGATTTGGTTATTATCAGCTGAGAGTTAAAGACTCAGATATGCCGAAAATCGCGTTCAGAATGAGGTATGGGCATTATGAATTTCTCGTTATGCCTTTTGGATTAACTAATGCTCCTGCTGTTTTTATAGATTTGATGAATCGGATCTTCCAACCGTATTTAGATAAGTTTGTAGTTGTGTTTATTGATGACATTTTAATTTACTCCTGAGGTGAGATTGAGCATGCCGAACATTTAAGAATTGTGTTGCAGACTTTGAGAGATAAGAAGTTGTTTGCTAAATTTAGAAAAAGTGAGTTTTGGCTCCGAGAAGTCAGATTTTTGGGGCATATTGTCTCAGCAGAAGGTATAAGAGTTGATCCGAGTAAGATTTCGGCAATTGTTGACTGGAAACCACCGAGGAATGTATCCGAGGTTAGCTTTTTGGGCTTGGCTGTGTATTATCGTCATTTTATTTAGGGAATCTCAATGATTGCTACACCTATGACAAAACTGTTGCAGAAAAATGTTAAGTTCGAGTGGTCAGAGAAATGCCAAAAGAGTTTTGAACAGTTGAAAGCATTGTTAACTGAGACACCGGTATTAGTGCAACCTAAATTAGGAAAAGAGTTTGTAATTTTCTACGACGCGTCCTTGAACTATCTTGGATGTGTGTTGATGCAAGAGGGAAAAGTGATATCTTATGCCCCGAGACAGTTGAAACCGCACGAAAAGAATTATCTGACGCACGACTTGTAATTGGCTGCCATTGTGTTTGCTTTAAAGATTTGGTGACACTATTTATTTGGTGAGAAGTGCCACATCTTTACTGACCATAAGAGTTTAAAGTACTTGATGACTCAAAAGAATTTGAATTTGAGACAACAGATATGGCTCGAGTTGTTGAAAGACTATGAATTACTAATCGATTATCATCCAGGAAAGGCGAATGTAGTCCCCGATGCTTTGAGTAGGAAATCTTTGTTTGCTTTGAGAGCAATGAATACGCGACTGATTTTATCTGATGATGGTTCGATTCTAGCTGAGTTGAAAGCTAGGCCGGTATTTCTACAGCAAATTTGCGAAGATCAGAAAAGTGACAAAAAACTTGAAGCTAAAAGAGTTCAGTGCGAATCGACTAGTGACAATCGGGGCCGATGATTGTTTGATGTTCTGAGGTAAGATTTGAGTACTGAGAGACACCGAGCTTATTTAGAAAATTCTTCACGAGGCACAGAGTGGTTGTCTGTCTGTTCATCCATGATGTACGAAGATGTATAATGATTTGAAGAAATTGTATTAGTGGTCGGGTGTGAAACGAGATATTTCTGAATTCGTAGCGAGATGTTTGATTTGTCAACAAGTAAAGGCCGAACATCAAGTATCTTCAGGTTTACTTTAGCCTGTGATGATTCCCGAATGGAAGTAAGACAGAATTACGACGAATTTCATAACTGGATTACCTTTGACTCCGAAGAAGAAATATGTTGTTTGGGTCGTTGTTGATAAATTGACGAAATCGGCTCATTTTATTCCTGTACGTACTGACTATTCACTTGATAAGCTAGCTGAGTTGTAATTACTGAAATTATTAGATTGCACGGAGTTTTTATTATTTCGGATAGAGATCTGAGGTTTAAATCTCGATTTTAGAAGAAGTTGCAAGAGGCTTTGGGCACAAAGTTGAATTTTAGTATCGTATTTCATCCGCAGACTGACGGTCAATCTGAAAAGACGATTTAGGTACTCGAAGATATGCTTCGCTATTGTGTTTTAGAGTTCGAAGGTAGTTGGGAAAAATATCTATCTTTAGTCAAATTTGTTTATAACAACAGTTTTCAATCGAGTACAAAGATGACACTATATGAGGCAGTGTATAGTCGTAAGTGCCGAACTTCATTGTACTGGACCGAGCTCAGCAAGAGATAGATTCACGAGGTAGATTTGATTAGAGAAACCGAAGAAAAAGTGAAAATAATTCGTTATTTTTTGAAATTAGCTTCGGATAGACAGAAATCGTACGTGGATATCAAACGAAAGGAAATTAAATTTCAAGTCGGTGATAAGGTATTTCTAAAAGTGTCTCCGTGGAAGAAAATTCTTAGATTTGATCGCAAAGGCAAGCTGTGTTCGTGCTTTATTGGTTCGTATGAGGTTACTGAAAGGTTAAGACCAGTGGCCTATCAGCTAGCATTACCATTAGAATTAGAGAGAATCCACAATGTGTTTCATGTGTCTATGTTGCGACGATATCGCTCAAATCCATCTCATGTGATTTTACCAACTGAGGTTGAGATTCAACCCTACATGACTTATAGTGAAGAACTGATCAAAGATCTTAGCCTGGGAAGTTAAATAGTTGAGAAAAAAATATAGTTTTAGTGAAAGTTTTGTGGCAAAGGCATGGGGTCGAAGAAGCTTCGTGGGAAACCGAGGAAACTATGAGAAAACAGTACCCAAACCTCTTTTTCAGTAAGATTTTTGGGGATAAAAATCCATAAAGGGGGAGAGTTGTAATAGCCCGTTTTTGGGTCAAATCGGAACAATGGTTTTGGGACCATAAATTCGTAGTAGAGATGTTAATTTTATTATTACTTTAAGGTCTACAGTATGATTGAATGATTGTGTAAAAATTTCGTTAAGAAATTTTCTCGTTTGAGTGTCCAATTTGACTAATAGGACTAAATTGCAATAGGTGACTAATAGGACTTGGTATTTGGCCATGTAAATTGGCTTATTTTGGTTAACATGGTTTTAAGCCTAAGTATATTCATATATGTGTCAATTTCTTTGGTGATATGGTCATGGTATGCTTGGTGAATAATGGAATGTGATTTATAGCATGAATGTGAAATGTTTGGAAATGTGATATATTGATGAGAATATAAATTTGTGTACAATTAGGTATCTTGAAAGTAGTTAATTGAGGCTTAATGAATGTGAAATTTGCATACTTGATTTAGGGCAGAATAAATGTCGCGAGTATGATAGATGTTGCTATTGTATTGGCATGTGTTGGTCATAATTGTGGGTGTTTTGGTTGCCTAATTATATTATGATTTATGCCATTGAATTGGTGTATGTGTACGTGTGAATAAGGGTGGCAAATGGCTTGGTAAATAGCCTTTATTTTGTCCACATGGTAGACACACGGCGTGCACACAGCCTACCCATGGGCATGTGTTTTGGCCGTGTGTCCCCTGGACCTTAAATTTTGAGAAACAGAATGTAACACCCTGAATTTGGGCCTTGAGCATGGGAGCGGTTGAAGGCAGCTTATAATATTTTGTTGTGCATGTAAATTTCATTAATGAAGGCTTGTTTTAGTGGTTAAGTGTGCTGAGAAGTGTTGGAGAAGTCTTGGGTTCAAACCTAGACTCTAGCAAAAATTTTGGTTTAAGGTGAATCAAACCCTGGGTATAGTAGGTAGGCCTTAAGAATAGTGATGGAGAAAAGATGACCCAAAAAGGAGTGTGGTGTAGTGGCAAGGTGGCGCCACTTAGGGGACAAGAAAGTGACGCCATAGAGGAAGCAAGGGGTCCAAGGTTCAAGTCTTGGCTCTTGCAATATATTTTGGTTTTTCTTTTGAATAAATCTAGAAGCAAGTAGGTGCGTTTTAAAGTTTAATGTGTTGGATTTGTGACACAAATGAGTTGATGGCCTAGTGGTGGTGGCGTGAGTTGGCATGTGAGAGGACCTTGGTTCGAATTCCTTGGCACGCAAAGGTTGATTATTTTTCTATGTTGGGACGGTAAGAGTTGGTGTTGGTTTTAAACTCTGGTGATGGAGGGATCCCACATCGGGAAGCTAACATAAGAGTAGATGGAAAGCTGACTTTAAATAGAGCAAACCATGAGGAGAGTAGGCATACCTTTCTTGGCTGATCCCTTTCGCTTTATGGCGTGCTCGTTTGGGTTGGACGTCGACTAAGAGTGCTCGGAGCGCGGATCCAGTCTCCTATCAGGTGAGTATTTCTCACTACTCTGGCTATAGGATGGCTACTTTGGGTCGCGATGGGCCGAAAGGGGCCATGTGGGCCCAATTAGATAATTTGTTTGATTGTGTAGTAAATATTGGATTAGGCTAGGTGAATCTCATATCTGAGGCTAGAATTGGGCTAAAAGGGCCACGGGAGCGTGTGGGCCAATTTGGGCTGAGAAAGGGCTTTAGGCCCATTCGTATTGTTATCCTTGTTTAGAATACTTAGTTTACCAAATTACTGAAATACTCTCGACTTGTAAAATTACCAAAGTACCCCCAATTTATAGAATTACCGTCTTACCCTCGATTTACAAAATTACCAAAATACCCCTGGTTTGTAAAATTACTGAAATACCCCTGTAGGGTAGAATTACCGAGATACCCTTGTGGGGTAAAATTACCATTTTTCCCTTAGGGTGATAAATGACTGTTTTGCCCTTATGGGCAAGTGACTGACTTGGACTGTGCGGTTGACGGATTTGATTGTGAATATATGTTGGTGATATGAATGACTTGACTGTGATTGTTTGATTCAAATATGGGCATGATATTCTGATTCTGTATGTTGTATGCCATGACATATTATTTCTGTTGCATGGGACATGGGTTTATATTGATAGAGGAAGCGTTACGCGGCCTTTTTGCTGCAATCGTGGCCTCGCCACGGATATATCTGATACGTGACCGTCACAATATCTTGCGACCTCATTTGTGTCCGGTGGTAACCGCCACATATATATAATCTGCTCGTGGCCTAGCCACAATATTCGTATCCGTGACTTCGTCACAATATCCGCGACCTCATTTGCAATTTACGTGGTGTGTGTAGTAGTTGGGTGGGTCGAGTAGTCTCCCAACATGGTGTAAGGTGATGCACAGGTGTATACGGATGGATTGGGTTGGGATTGCATTCACATTCGATTACGGTTACGCTACCGATACTAATTTCGATTCGTCACCTAACTCGATTACGATTTCGATCTGTCACACCGATTCGATTCTCACTTTGATTCTAGTTACGATAATGTTTCTTATTCAGTAATGGGCTAAGGCCCGTCCAAGATCTTATCTGTTATAATGGGCTAAGGCCCAATTGATACTAAAACTGTAAGTAGGGCTGGGGCCAGACTTTTAATTCTTTTATATGACTGACTATTCGTTTTATATAGTAGGGGATTTCACACTGAGTTTTCGTAAACTCAACCCGTTTATTAACCTTTTAGGTAATTTCCAGCCTTAGACGGATTGGAGCTGCGAGGGGCTCAGAGGGAGCTACACACACTGTTTAAGTTACAGTTTTGATTATTGCTTTTAAATGTCTTTATGTGAGTTGTAGTAAAGCTGTCGTAATTTTCTAGATTTCTAATTTGGAATTTTATTTATTGTTCTTATAATTGCTAGTTTTAGAACACGGTTTTCCAAAGCAACTACTGTTTTCAAAACATCACGTACCCGCAATTATTTTAAACTAAGCTTCCACAACTACCAAGATTTTTACAAAGTTGTTAAGATGTTATTCAGCTAAGGTTTTCTAACAAGGTTTAAAAAGGGCATAAGTTTTTAATTATTAAGAAGGGTTTTTAATGGAAACATGGTTTTCAAAAAACACTTCAATGTGACACGCCAAATACGAGCCAAACTTCTAGGTCGGGTTTGGGGTGTTACACAGAATGCTCAGAATTGAGCACATGGGCAGAGACACAGACGTGTGTCTCAGTTGTGTAGACGGCACAGGCTCGAACACGGGCGTGTGAAGTCTGCACCTATTTTATGAAAATTAATTTTCCACACGGCCTAGCACATGGGTGTGTGATCTCAATTTGTTCATGGGTTACAAGTCAGAGAGTTACACGGGGTTGGGACATGGGCGTGTCCCATATCCACATGGGCGTGTGACCCTTCTTTAGTGGAAAAATTCTTTAAGTTTTGTAAAAATTTCTAAAGTTCTCGGTTTAGTCCCGAACCACCCCCAAAGCATGTTTAGGGCCTCGTAGGCTCGTATTAGGGACTTTATGATTCATTGCAAATGGTTCTAATTTGGATGAAAATTTATGGCTCAGAATTGTATGATTGTTTGTGTGGTAAGTCCGGTAGCGCTATGATTGTTTGTGTGGTAAGTCCTGTAGCACCTCGGACCCTGTTCTGGCGTTGAATACAGGTAAGGGGTGTTACATGTTTCCCTATTTGAGCTCTAAAAATTCTTTTTTTTTTTCTGATCCAGAAATCTCTAACTAATGTATTTCTTTCTAAATTTTGTCTAGAAGAATTCCCATGTAACATTTTCTATTAGTACAACAGAAGTTATAGTATTCCACCATTGATAGGTTGTGTCTTTCAGTAAAAATACTGTGCATCTCAAGCATTTGGCTAGTGTACATGATAATTCATCTAAAACCCTGATAGTATTTTCCAACTAAGATTCAGCTTTCTTCGGGTTATCATCGGTAGTAGCCCTAAATTATTCTACTCCTTATTTTTGAATTTTATCTACAGGAGGCTTACCTATTCTAAAAGGTTCAGTACCCTATGGCAGCTCAGGAACTAATTGAGAAGTAGTTAGGGGAGGTTGTTGTACAGTAGGATTTATTCTCAAGTATTCAGTGAACCACTCATTCATCATTTAAAAGAAGGTTTCTTTTGCCTCCGTACCTCGACTCCCAGAACCTCCTTACCTCGACCCTCGATACGGGCCTTCTACTACTACTAGATACAGCTTGTTGAACGGAAGCTTGAGCCGTGCTCCCAGCTTCCTCAGATTTAGCTCTAGCTTGGTTGGGTGATATTACTATATGAAAAACACATTTAAAAATGGTTAGGAGATACCACACTATCATAAATTATATAATGGCATGTATAGCTAAACTCACACTTGCTACGTTAGTCCAAGAATCGACTAAACAGTAGCTCTGATACCAATAAATGTAACACCCCTAACCCTTATCGGTCGTCCAAACAGGGTTATAGAGTATTACCAAAATTTACAGAACAATTACAGATAATTCATGCCATTTACTATTTATATCCGAAAATAATCATACTATCTCTTGAATGGACCATCGAGGCCCAATTTAAGCATTAGAAACAAGTCGGGATTAAATCGGGATCTCAGAGAATTTTTCACAAAATTTTAAAATTTTCTTACATATAGAGGTCACACGCTTATGTGGTAGGCCGTCTGCCTCACAAGACCAAGTGACATGCCTATGTCTCAGGCCGTGTAGACATTCAATGTGAGGCACACAGCTGTGTCCTAGCTCGTGTCCTTACCCGTGTAACTCTCTGACTTGGGTCACACGGCCAACCACAAGCCCGTGTGCTAGGCTGTGTGGTCAATTTAATTTTCAAAAATTAAGTGCACAATTCACACGACCAAGACACACGCCCGTGTTCTAGGCCATGTGTCAAGCACTGCTGAGACACACGCTCGTCTGCCTAATTCTGAGCATTTTGTTTCTCTATTTTAAGATGTAAGGGACACATGGCTAAACCACATGCCCATGTGCCAAGCCGTATGTCACACACAGTCAAGACACACGCCCATGTGTCTACCCGTGTGGACAAAACAAAGCCATTTCTTAGCTTTATTTCTCACCCAAAATTTGCCAACAACCTACACTAATACTTGAAAACATATACCAACCAATTTAAGCATTATAACCAAGCCAACACTAACATCTAACATGATATATCTTCATATGCATTCATGTTTATAATCTTACCTTTTATATACATACTTATTTAACATAACTCAATCAAACCGTACTAAACACATATGTAATTACCATGATATAACCTTATAAATATACCAAATCAAACCATCTCTAGCCATTCCAATGACTAGATTACAAACAACCATTTACAAGCCAACAATTGGCCATATTAACCTATACATGCCATTATACCAAATTATGTTTTCTATTTATGCCAAATCAAGCTGGTGGATAGTGTGGTGATACTTCAACCAATCTCCAAACTTTGTGAACTTTCAAACACTATAAAATAGAGAAAAGACAACTTAATAAGCATTTAATGCTTAGTAAGTTCATATAACAAAAATTAAACTTACCAATCATTTTTATTTAAATAAGCATAAGAATAACATGCTTCCCAACAAATTGACAAGTTTGCCTAATCACATATACTCAATTAAAGAAGTTAGTCACATATTTCACATGTACATCAAATAAACATGAATGAGCTCATCATGCTACAAACTTTCAGGTATTTCAGAAGCAGTTGAGACATAATACTTCTAATCTCTTAATTTCTCATGTCAAGAGTTTAATTCGTTGAATTATTGAAATTTCGATGGATACTCACGTAGTATACGCAAGGTATACAAATCAGTGATCTGTCAATTCATGTTCAGGGGTACCCATCAAGGAGTACATTCTTGAGCCACATATTAGGATGCTCAGGTGAGCCATGTAACAGGATGCTTATCCGGGCTAAATAGGAAACTCATAAGAGTTTTAATCAGAGAGCTTATAGAGCTTAACAGGTAACTCCGAAGAGTTTTTATCAGGGAGCTTCGAATAGCGTAACAGGGAGTTGAAGCTAGCCATGTCAGGAAGCTCATAAGAGCCTATATCAGGATGCTCACGTAGAGCTGTGTTTGTGTCCACATTATAGGCTGGATCAAAACTGATCGAACCATGTAACAGGATGCTCACAAAGAGCTGCGGTAGTGTACAACACATGCAGAATCACTACCGAACAGGATGCTCACAGGAACTATATAACAAGATACTTGAGAAGGCTTTTAACAGGATGCTCGTCCTAGCTATAACGTCCGCAACATATGCAGGGCTATAATCAATACAGAAAATTACTTATCCATCGAATTTCATTATTCAAACGAAACTTAACATATTAAAGACATTTTCAAACATGTAATTATTTCATAAATTTATAACATTCATATAATTCATATATTCACATACCACACTTGATTCAAGTATAAAATAAACACAATTTAGTTATACGAACTTACCTAGACACTTGTTCATATTTAAAAGTCTACTAATCCAGCACCTATTCTTTTCCTCTATCTAGCTTCGGATTTGAGTTTTCCGGATCTAATTAAGCTTGATTAGTTTCCTTTCTCTCTCCTAGGGTTTCCATGTAAATTTTGGGGAAGAAAATGATATAAAATGATGTTATTTGATATTTATTTTATTTATCATCTTTAATTTTTCAAGTTTTCAATTTCATCCTTTTCTTTTTCTAATTTTCCATGGATGAATGACAAAAAATATCTCCTAACTTTTATTTAATGGTCTAATTACCATATAAGGACCTCTCATTTTGAATTCCATAGCTATTTGATCCTTTTAGCTACTAGAACTCAACTTTTGCATTTTATGCAATTTGGTCCTTTCCCTAATTAAACACATAAATGAGAAAATTTTCTTATCAGAGTTTTCATATAGCATTCCTATCATAATGCGGACCATGCAACAATATTAAAATAAATTTTCTTTTTAACTCGAATTTGTGGTCCTAAAACCACTGTTCCAATTTCATTAAAAATGGGCTGTTACAAGGTAGGGTTGTAAGAAAAAAGAGGTAAGTCATAAAGACTGCTTAAGTACCAAGTCTTTCTTAATAGTCTAATCCTAGACATGCTCATTCCCATTACCACATCACTTCTTTTTTTTCTAATAAAGAGGTATTGAGCTTATTTTATTCTTATTTGCAATTTCCTATTTATTATGTGAAAGCAAAATACTAACTAATAAATAAAAATAAATGCCTGAAAATAAATACTAAGGACAATAAATTCCCCCCTTTTATCTGTCTGACTTATCCCAATTGTCTTCCTCATTAGCATCCTCGTTCTCGCTTGCATAATCGTCCTCTTCCTTCCATGACTTGAGGATATGATCTGGGAATTCAGGAACAAAACTATTAGATATATTCTTAAAAGTATTCTTGATTGAATCAACTGTAATCTTCGCATATTTCCAATAAGCCTATCGTTGTTTATGCATAAATTTCCACATATCCATCATAATTGAAAACTTTAATTTCTTCATAGTATTTAAAGAAGTGGGCATAGGAATAGTCAATTCAGGATCAACACTCAGTTCAACTGGCTCATCAGCATTCATTTCCACTCTTAGTTCAGAGTTGTTTAGTTCCTTTATTGGTTTAGGATTGTTAGGTTCTTCTTTATATTCTGCTTCTTCTATCTCATCAACCAAGTCAACTTCTGGTTCTGATTTATTTGACGACTCATCAATTTCTAATTCAGTAGGTTCACTTGGTTCAATTGGGTTCAACTCATGGACAATCTCTACTAACCTTTCAAGATCATGGCTTGTGATGCAACCTTGAACATACTAGCCCTTCAGGTTTGTTTTGATTTAACTTGGGCCCTTAAGCAAACTGAAGTAATCAATGATGGAAAGTAGGCACTTCTTGCCTTTTTTCTAGCACAATCGTGGAACTCATTGAGAATAATTTTCCAACATTGTAGACCTTTCTCTCATAATTGGATACAACAAAAGCATTCGTTCCATCAAGATGGTGGAACTATGTGAGATAGGCATGAAGCTATATCAAACAAAGTAGAATCGTACCTTAGCCACTGGTTTTAGATATTCTTTTCGGCAAGAATGACTACCATACTTTCTTATAATCCATTGGGATCTTGAATTTGTAACAACATTAAGCACTTGTTGAAAAAAATCCCAATTTATATTTGTCATCATGGCAAGTACTCATCTTCTTCAACATCAAGCAAATTAAACAAATCATTAAATAGAATTAGAAGTAAGGGTTACCTTTTCTTTGCGAACAAGAACTTCTGTAACACCCATAACCTGTACCCGTCGTCAGATTAGGGTTACAGCATATTACAATACAATCCAAAATAATCAATAATAGATAGCATCAAGTTGTATATTTAATTAACAAAATTTCATAATAATTCAGATTGGAGTGTTACATTCATTTATGGGCCTTAATTGAACCTACGAGGACTTAAAATTTTTTTTCTTCAAAGTGTTGGACAAAAAAAAATTTAAAAAGCCTTGAATTAATTTAAATTTTTAACGAGTTTTTGAAGTACAAAGGATTTCTACCGATACTTAGGTGGACAAGTATTGGTAGAACTCAAAAATGGAAAGACCTTGAAAAGGCTACAGAATTCTACAGCTAGAACTAGGAGTGCTACTGATACAAGCCAAGATTGTAGCCAAAGCTTAGCATTGTAACACCTAAAAACACAGCAAGGGCAACCAAAACATGCCAATTATGCTCACCTAAATTTATCTAAGTTGTCTTTCAAATTCATATCATATAGTACTTACAATCTTCACGTCTTAAATCAAACATACAAGCCACCATACACACACATTGAATTTGCTTACCTTGACCACAAATACCATGCCTAGATCCAAATCAATTACTACCATTCATGATCAAACATTGAGCACAACTTAAGAGTTAACATGGCATACTATAGGAACTTCTAAAGTTTATATCATAAAAAACATACCAACCAACCAACCAACATATAGCTATAAACTTATAACAATTTCATTAACCCTACTACATGCCATGTAAGCCTAGATATTTACAAAATCTACCAAAAGAGTTTCGGGATAGTGTGAATCTTCAAGTTGATTCGATCGCTCGATTATCCACAAAATGTTATCTATAAGAAAACATAACAAAACATGAGTAAGCTTTTATAAAGCTTAGTAAGTTTGTCGATTACACGATAAAGTGTATTGAATTAAACATAATAATTCAAATAACAAGATTAGTAAACCGAGTTCTTGTCAACAAGGGTCTTAATAGAATCCCTATCAACCACATATCACAAAAGGTAAGTTTATACATAAAAAAGTATGAGATCATTCATTATTAAGCCACAATGCTATCAGGAGATTCATGAATAATCTTTTAACAAATCTATAACAAGACATTTGACGTAAGAACATTAACGATGAATGATATATGAAAGCAAGTACACGGTTAACCATCTGATAATGCATCATACGCTCATATGAGCTAATCCAATCGATAACACGCCTCGACACTAGGTGCCTAGCCCGTAGGCTCACATCCGCCCTCTGTAACACCCCAGAAAACACTGTAATATAACACGATAATCTGCAACAAATGCAGAATTTTGATATATTTAGTGAATAAGAAATATACAGGAATCCTCATCACATCTCATGTCAAGCCCGTACTGCCTGCAAAATAACCTATTGGCATGCCAATCATACTCTATCCTACGTTCATCGGCTCAGGAGATATTAACAGTAACTAGTGTTTTATCAACCATTATTTCAGTTCTCGATTATCATATATCAACACATTAATCAGCCATCAACAGGTAAATTTTATTTAATATATAAATTTAAAATGTATAGAATTAACCGAACGAACTTACCTGACTAAATTACAACAATGACAAAGGTATAAGGACTATCGGTAGTTTTCTCTTTTCCTCGATTTTCCACTTGTTCTTGATCTAAAATAATATTTTCATTCAATTAACTAATTTCAACAATAAAATTAACTCATTTTATGCAATTAAGTCCTTTTGATATTTTTACAAAATTACCCCCAACATTTCATTTTTATGCAATTTAGTCTCTAGGTCTAAATCATGCAATCTAACCATTTTCTATTAAATATAAGCTTAGTCAATTAGTAAACCCCTTCATTACAACCCATACTTGCTGTTATTTTGCACCATGTCCTTTTACTTTTACTGTTTTCACATTTTAGTCCTTAAACATTAAAATCAACAAAAACTACTTTACAAAATAGTCCTATCTAGCAACCAAACTCAATAATTTTTCATAGAACTTCAAGAAAATACAAAACTCATCAATGTCATAATTCATAACATTTGATAGTTTTGGAAATAAGTCCTCGGGTTAGCTATGTAACACCCCAAACCCGGGCCAGACATTATGGCCAAATCTGGCGCGTCAGATTGAAGTGTTTTATGAAAACCTTGTTTTCATTGAAAATCCTTCCTCAAAATGAGAAACCTTCATTAACTTATAGAAAATCCTTTCAATCACGAAAGCTTGTTTAAAACATATGATTTATGAAAACCTGTCATTTTAATAAAATTTAGTTGCGGAAACGTAGAAAAACAAACTATGATTTAGGAATCCCATGTTCAACTTCTCTTAACTACAACACATAAAAATAATAATCCAAATAATAACAAAAAGGAAGGCCTTATTACATTCCAGTCTGAAATTACTTATTAAACTATAAACTATATGCTTTTTAAAAAAACAAGTCCAAGTCATCTTACTAGCAGGCCACCTCCGAGTCCTTCCAAACATCGAACCTTCTACTGAGCATCACTTGAGAAAAATAAAAGAGGGTATGAGTTTTCGAAAACCTAGTGTGTACAACCCTCGACGAGTAACTACTATTCATTAGTCACCATAAAATCATACATGCAATGCAATGCAGTGCAACCCACCCCAATAATCCATTCGCTATACACCAACTCTATCCCCCGGTACACATCATGTGGGGATATAAATATTGACCCACCCAATCGATACAGATCAATGGTAGCCAGGTTGCGGAACTACCTTCATTGCAACAAGTTGCCAATCACATATTGGGCTTAAAAGCCGTCGGTGGATCCACGGTTGTTAAGCAACCATGCGATCCTCATATACTTCCTTCGTTGCATAATTCCCAACCCAGATGCAACCTAAACAGAATATCATATGTATGCAATAGATATACATGTAACATCCATAAATCTTACATTCAACACATAGGGGTATTTCAATAATTTTCCTTTAGTACGAGTTCTTACTTACCTTTGCCCGTTAACAAATCCTGTGAGTTAAGATGAACGAATACTATGCACCAGGTAGGATTCCAGAGAAGAGGAGGTGAGTCATTAAGACCGCTTAAGTACCAAGTTCTCCCGAGATCCAATCCTAGACATGTATATACCCGCTGCCACACTTTAACCCTATGACTTGTCCACGGTCTCAATAAATTGATTAAGTTTTATGTCTGTTTAAGCAGTTATCGGATACTAGGTCCAAAACCCCATACAAAGCCCTAACCAGTCTACATACATGCATATGGCCCACTAGGCCCAATCTCATTCATATGGCCCATTAGGCCCAAATCACATTTATATGGCCCACTAGGCCCAAATCACATTTATCGTCATGCTCTCATACAATTTTCCATCACATAGCATCAATTTCCAATTTTGCCTATTATGGGCCCTATAGCCTATTGGGCTCATTTAGCCCAAGCTGGCCTGGTTGGCCAACTCACAGCTCAAGTCCATGGAATAGCCCATGGGGCCTCAGATAACCTGTCAGTTTCCCCCTTACGAGTGTGTGTGCACTCGCAAGACTACCGTAGCCAAACTTTCAGCTTTTCGGCATTTCAGCTTTTCGGTATTTTGGGATTTGCCGATCTACTTGTGTGTGTGCAGTGTATGTACACACCTGGTAATAAAACGTGCTACGATCCCCTTAGCCACGAACCTAAAATCGATATCACTCAAGGATTAATCTCACATACTTATCGAATACTTTACCCAAAAGCTGAAGTCTCACCTTAACCTTACCTGAAACGCTAAGCCTTAATAGCTTTTCCTTGATCATTAATCACGAGTACTTCTCAGATCTGCATTAACCTTTATTCTTAAAAACATAATGGGTGACTTGTATCCAACATATGTCACCCTTTTCTAGTAAAGCCTATTCGGCCCACCCTTACCGAAGTGAAGAACACTTACCAAAATCTCACACCTAAGGAGCAAATCGACAGGGATCCAAAAGACTGGGATTCGATACTACTCCTACCAAAACTGGTTAGAAGAAGTGTAATGCCCCCACACCCGAAACCCTCACCGGAGTCAAGCTTGAGGTGTTACTAAACTTATCTTACCTTTTAAACAACTCTAAACCACTTATTTTAATTTTCGGAATAAACTATTTTTCTGCATCATGGTTGATTAAAAATTCATTTCTCTAGTTTCAAAACTCGAAATTAAGATCCATAAATTTTTTCTGAAACTAGACTCATATATCTATCTACTAATTTTTTTCTAGAATTTTTTACTTATCCAATTAGTACAGTTTATTAGTTAAAATTACCCCTATTTTAGAATTCAACTGCACTGACCTCTACTTACTACAAACCACTTTTATCCCTGTAAAAAATTCATATAACCATACCGTTTGTTTTTATTAAAACTAGATTCAATAAGGATTCTAACCATATAAATTAAAGTACCTAATTAT
Organism: Gossypium anomalum; assembly: GCA_025698475.1. Classification (NCBI taxonomy): domain Eukaryota; kingdom Viridiplantae; phylum Streptophyta; class Magnoliopsida; order Malvales; family Malvaceae; genus Gossypium; species Gossypium anomalum. The sequence continues at coordinate 35,048,608 of CM046958.1, read as the reverse complement.
TTTTTAAAATTTTATGGTGAGTTTCTAAAGTTGAAACAGGGGATCCAGAAATCGCTCTGGACCTATTTCACTAAAACTCAGATATCTTATAAAATACAAAACCTTTACATATTTTTCTTATTCCATATGAAAATAGACACAATGAGCTTTAATTTCATATATTATTCACCATCATACCATGTGTCTACGATTTTTAGTGATATTTCAAAGTCACGTTATTTCTGATACTTGAATCCGTTTTTAAGTTACTTTCACATTTTTCATAGTTTTCATGTAATAGTTACTACTTAATCATACATATTATTAAACATGTATATCATCAGCCATTCTATTAGCTAATCATTAGCAAGTATTTACACATCATTCATTGATCATATCGTATCAAAAGAAACCAAGTTCCTATACATGCCATACACAAAACGAAATGTCTAACTATACCAATGTGATTCCTTCGATAGTGTGATCGGGTCTCTGACGTTTCCTTCTATCCCCGAGTGGCTTGATATAAACTATAAGAAAAAGAAAATAAAGAGATTAAGCACTAGGCTTAGTAAGCTTACAAGCAAATAAATTACAACATTCAACATAATGAATAATTATACATAATGTCACCTAGCCTCATAAACTTTCTTTACTTCTCATTTTCTACCTTCTTCTTTACTCACTTACCTTCTTTCTTACCTGACCTTTCACTATTCATAAATATAATCTACCTTCCCTTTTGCTGATAATTCACTGTAATTTAACATGTACAATGACCCGTTGAACCACTCAGAATACTAAGGATACTAGGGTCATTCCTGTCTATCAATATCCTGCCAATTCCATGTCTTCGACATGGACTTACATGAATTATTCCTGTCTCCAATGCCATATATATATCTAATATGGGCTTACATGGCTCATTCCTATCTCCAAAGCCATATATCTGATATGGACTTACATGGCTCATTTCTGTCATTCCGTCTCATCTCACAACCCCAATATCCTAACATTCCTAAGGTTCAAACGGGGCTTCCTAATGCTTTTTCTCTCATCACTTAGCCTTTACTTGACTTTAAATATTCTCATAAAATAAGTATATAAATGCTGGAAATTGACAATAATAATGTAAAATAAAAGAATATTGCATTTATTTACTGTAAACTTACCTCGATACAAAATGTGACTAAACTTTACAATTTAGTCCTTTACTTTTTTGCCCCGATCTACTCCCGAATTTCACTCTTCTTGATCTATAATAGCAAATTTAACTTATTTAATATTCACATTTATCAAAACACTCCTTTACTCAAACTTTGAAAAAATTACATTTTTGCCCCTAAACTTTTGCATATTTACACTTTTGCCCCAAACCTCGTAAATTAAACTTCAGCCTATTTTCTTATGTTTTATGACATGCTGATCGTTTTTCCTTTCTATATCAAAATCAAATTCTCACTCTAACATATACTTATGACTATTAGGTATTTTTACCGATTAAGCCCTTTTACTCGTTTTTACCTAAAACCGAGTAGCCCAAGTTGTCTAACATAATCTAAGACCTCATATTCTATCATAAAACATCAAAATAAACATTTTTCACCTATGGGTATTTTTCCAAATATGAACCCTAACTTAAATTATTGCTAGCATAAGCTTTACCGAGCTACCGGGACTCCGAAAACGTAAAGAACATTAAAAACGGGTCTTGGAATCACTTACTATGGAGCTTAAAAGCTTGAAACAAACCCTAGCTATGGAGAACCCTTGAAATTTCGTGCTAATGAAGAAGATGATGAATTTTGTGTTATTTTTCCCTTTTTATTTTATTTAATATCCAAATGACCAAAATGCCCTTCCTTATTAAACTTTCAAAAATTCCATCCGTGTCCTATTTTTTCCATGAAATTAGAAATTGGTCAAATTGTTATTTAAACCCTCCTAATTAATATTCCAAAGCAATTTCATACTAAAAACTTCTAGAATGCAAGTTTTGCAAATTATTCGATTTAGTCCCTAATCTCAACTTAAGCACTTTATGCTTAGAATTTCATCACGAAATTTTCACACAATCATGCAATCATATCATGAACCTCAAAATAATAATAAAATAAATTTTTCTACCTCATATTTGTGGTTTCGCAACCACTATTTCGTTTAGGCCCTATTTCTCTGTCACTTCGCCTTTAATTCGACTTTAAATGTTCATATAAAATAAGTATATAAATGCTGGAAATTGAAAATAATAATGTAAAATAAAATAATATTGCATTTATTTACTGTAAACTTACCTCGATACAAAATGTGACTAAACTTTACAATTTAGTACTTTACTTTTTCTTTTCCCCGATCTACTCCCGAATTTTGCTCTTCTTGATCTATAATAGCAAATTTAACTTATTTAATATTCACATTTATCAAAACAGTCCTTTACTCAAACTTTGGAAAAATTACATTTTCCCCTAAACTTTTGCATATTTACACTTTTGCCCCAAATCTCGTAAATTAAACTTCAGCCTATTTTCTTATGTTTTATGACATGCTGATCGTTTTTCCCTTCTATAGCAAAATAAAATTCTCACTCTAACATATACTTATGACTATTAGGTATGTTTACTAATTAAGCCCTTTTACTCGTTTTTACCTAAAACCGAGTAGCACAAGTTGTCTAACATAATCTAAGACCTCATATTCTATCATAAAACATCAAAATAAACATTTTTCACCTATGGGTATTTTTCCAAATATGAACCCTAACTTAAATTATTGCTAGCATAAGCTTTATCGAGCTACCGGGACTCCGAAAACGTAAACATTAAAAACGGGGCTTGGAATCACTTACTATGGAGCTTCAAAGCTTGAAACAAACCCTAGCTATGGAGAACCCTTGAAATTTCATGCTAATGAAGAAGATGATGAATTTTGTGTTATTTTTCCCTTTTTATTTCATTTAATATCCAAATGACCAAAATGCCCTTCCTTATTAAACTTTCAAAAATTCCATCCATGTCCTATTTTGTCCATGAACTTAGAAATTGGTCAAACTGTTATTTAAACCCTTCTAATTAATATTCCAAAGCAATTTCATACTAAAAACTTCTAGAATGTAAGTTTTGCAAATTATTCGATTTAGTCCCTAATCTCAACTTAAGCACTTTATGCATAGAATTTCATCACGAAATTTTCACATAATCATGCAATCATATCATGAACCTCAAAATAATAATAAAATAAATTTTTCTACCTTGAATTTGTGGTTTTGCAACCTCTATTCCATTTAGGTCCTATTTCGGGATGTTACAAGAAGTGTGGGACAGAGTAATCGATACTAGCAAAACTGATTGAGAGAACAAAACACTTACACTAGATTTGGCCGGGTGGAAAGGGTAGTGGCGGCACAGAGGATACTCGATTCTTGAGACTTGTATGGTAAAAGAGGTTATTAGGCACAAAGAGAAGTAGAAATCGTTAAAAACCAGAGGTGAATCAAAAAGAGAACTTGAGTAGGGAAGAATGGAAAATCGACACAAAGAAAAAGAAGGAAGAACAAGGGATTTCAGCTTTTAGATCTTTGGAGAACAAAGTGTTTTCTGGCAACAAGGTGAGGGAGAATTTGACATTAGCCTGGCAACCTCACATTTGGCACCTATATATAGCCTCTAGCCGAATTTCCTATCCCCTAATTCCCAATTCGGCTCCACCTCCTTACACTCCTCATCTCCTAACTTTTCTCCCTGATAACTCCTTAATCCCCTCTTCAAATTTCTCCTATTATCACTCCCTATAGAGTTCATATCCAACGCCACCACTGTCTATCTCTTAAGTAAAAAAATAAATTCTTCTTTTGGGCAAGAATGGATTCGAACCCCAAACCTCTTTGCCTTGCATGTGACGCCACTTGCCACTCCTCCACCAGGCTTTTTGTGTCCAATTCTTCCTTCATTTATTCAAAAACCTGCCTACTTGCCATCAAGGTTCTTTTATTTATTAACCTATAATTTCCTTCACCCCTAAGTTTGAACTCAACCCTTAACCAAGACCTACTATCACATAATTAACACTTAATTAGGAATGTTAAGTACAATTTTTATCGAAACCAAAAAAAAAAAGTTCGGGATTTTGACATTTTTAGGGCGTTACAAGCTAGATCAATTTTATATGAGCTTAAAAATATAAAAATTATTTAAAATTGGCAAGTTTTCACTTACCTATCGAAGGGCCTAAACTTGGCCAAAGCTTTCTAATCCCTAGCTATCGTGTTTCAGCTTGGGAAAGAAGAATATAAGAAAGAAAAATGGTATTTCTTTCTCTCTCTTTTTTCATTTATTTTAACTTAACTTACTAATAAGTTAAAATATAAAATTAACATATTTTTTTTGCACTAAAGACAAATTCCACCTCTCACCATGTTTAATTATGGGTTAACTTCCATTTTAATCCCCCACTCATGGTTTCATAACTAATTATCTCAAGTAAACTAATAGAAATTAAGTTTTACAACTTTTGGAATTTAGCCCTTTTTCTTTAATTACTAATTAATAAGGATCTATTAGCAATTGGCCACAAACTAGAATTCCACACCATTCATATCGTTTGACATTTAAGGAGGTTCCAATTGCACAATTGGTCCTTCAATTATTTTTAATTATTGAATAAACAAGCTTAATTTCAATTTAATCCTAAACTAATTTGGACTAAATGAGCAAATAGCCCAAAGGTTAGTGGATTTAATCATGCCACCGTCACTTGGACTTTTTGACCATGATTTAATTACCATTTTGGTCCTTTTACTATATTAAATCTATAAAAATTGACTTTTACCTCTTTTACAATTTAATCCTTTTTACCATAATTAAGCAATAAATCATCAAAATTACCGGACCAAACCTCAATTCACATATAGTACGACTTTGTAAATATTGAATAAAAATACTTATGGCCTTAAATTACAGAAACGAGGTCCTAATACTTTGTTTTCAATAAACACTTGACTTTTGAACCAAACCACTCATACTAACTTTTAATTCAATTGGTTAAAATTCCTCAAATCAGAATCCAATAAAAATTATTATTAACTAGTATAATTTAAATACTAATTATACGAACTCACTCGTCGAGTTTGTGGTCCTCAAACCACTATTTCCAACACCACTAAAAAAATAGGTTGTTACAACTCTCACCCTTTAGGAAATTTCGTCCTCGCGAAATTTTTACCTAGCAATACCTGTTTATTCTAAAATTTCCCTCACAAATGAAATCGTCATTGGGTCAATAGAATATGAAAGATAATAATCCAATAACCATCTCAAATAACACAAACTTTTTCTTCGGTTTTATTACTCAGGTCTGTGTCATTATTTAGTTTTCGCTTAATTCAATCAGTATAATGAGGTTCTACATTTCCCAGTTATCTTCAAACTTGTGCAGTATCATAACATGTCATCCAGAACTCGTATTACCACTCCGCTTGGCCATCTGCCCGCGGATGAAATGTTATACTAAAATTAATTTTAATGCTCATAACCTCGCAAAGTTTACCCAAAATCTAGAAGTAAATCTTGGATCAGTATTAGAAATAATAAACAAGGGCACTTCATGAAATCTGACAATCCCTAACACATATGACTCAACTCCTTATCAAACAAATAATCAGTTCTGACTGGAGTAATAAGTTGACTTTGTCCATCTATCAACTATAACCCAATTCAATATTTCTTTCTCGGTGATACCAAAATACCTGTTACAAAATTCCTCATGATTTGCTCCCATTTCCACTTAGGAGTCATCACAAGCTGTAATAATTCTGACGGTACTTGTTGTTTAGTTTAACGAACGAATATAGTATGTACTACTATGGACCTCAGATAAAATATCTGGTTACTTTAGATTATTCAAAACACATAATCAGTTACGAAATTACATCATACAATTTGTATTCACTGAAAATCGTGTAGATGAATCACTTTAGATTTGCTCTCACTTAGCTATCAGTCTTCAGGTCATCTTCTTACAATTATCTAATTCTTTGCAAAAGAAATGGTCAAATTTTCATTTTGATTAATGTAGAACCATTACTATAATCAACATATTCCTTCCAACAGGCTGGGTCAGTACAAAACTTTCATCATTAAGACTTTCACCTAGTCATATTTTTCAAAGACATTTACAGAGTTTCTAAATAACAATAGAAGAGAATTTACTCGAATCTATACGAATTCCATTTATTGAATTTACATAATAAATAAAACCAACCTCGTCGAGTCAAACTCACATTTTCTAACTTTTACATAACAATTTCTCGTACAAATTCTGTTATACAATTCTCAAATATTTAACGTACATGAATTTTGTCTTAATCTAAATCAAGATATCATCAATAAGCACAACCACAAACTATCCGAATGAAATTGGAAAACCAATTCATCAATTTATAAATTAATGAGACATTAATTAATCTAGAAAATATTACCTGTAATGTAACAGCTCGATTTTGGGCCAAGTCAGAACAGTGGTTTCAGGACCACTAAACCGGGTTTGGAGAAATTTTTTTTGATATTATTTTATGTGTTGTGGCATGATTATATGAGAGTATGAAAATTTTGGTATATTAATTTTAGTGATTGCATGCTTAATTGGAAAAAGGGGACTAAATCGCATAAAGGGTAAAAGTTCTATTTTACTTGATAGACATACCAAATAGCTAGAAAGCCATAATTGGAGGTCTTTAAAAGGTAATTAAACCCCCTCCAAGAGGCATGGCCGGCCATAGGGACAAGGAAATCAATGGGTCAAATGTTTAGGTAATTTGATGACCTAATTTTGACTAGAATAAATATAAAATAAAGAGAAAATATATCATCTTTTTTTTCCACCATCTTCTCTATCAAAAATTTAGCCATTGTAGGGGGTTTTGAGCTTCAAATATTTCAGCCACTCTCTACTCTTCCAAGTAAGTGACTTTGATGGCTTTCCTTGAAAATTTTTACATTTTTAGAACCCTTGTAGCATGAGCTTTCAAATGAGGGGACTATTTTGCAAAATGGTTGAAAGTCTAGGGTTTTTCCATGATAGTAGAAATGATTTTTTCTGAAATTTTATGGAAGAAAATAAACTATGGTTGTGAAATAAACAACTTTTGTGAAAAGATTTCTCATGAAAACCCTAAAGAGGACCATTTTGCATAAGTTGTAAAATAGGTGATAAAGGTGTAAAATATTGAGGGACTGTTTCTAGTGTAAAAAGTAATCGACTAGGCTTAATATATGAATAAATTTGATAAAAATTGATTTTCGGGACTAGGGGTAAAATGGTCATTTTGCAAAAGTTTAGGGGCAAAATGGTCATTTTGCCTAATTTTAAATTGTTGAGCATCTAGATTAATAAAATGATTAAATTCTTGAATTTTTATTATTTTAGATCAAGAATTACAAAATCCGGGCTTAGATTGGGGAAAAGCGAAGCAAGTGGACTAAGCTAAGCTAGTTGTCCACATTTTGTAATCCGAGGTGAGTTGTGTGTAAATAATATAACTACATTGTTTTCAATATTGAATGAATTGTTATAGCATAAATTGTTTGATTGTGGTATGATTATGTATGATGAGAATTGAGGTAGTAGAACGCCCGGTTGAACCTTAGGAAATAAATCGGATATTCATGCCACAACATTCGGGATAATTGTGTGCTAGTGTAAGACATGTCTGGGACATGCATCGGCCACATTATGAAAGTCAGTGTAAGACCATGTCTAGAACATGGCATCGGCATTGAGACGAGAGTTAGTGTAAGACATGTCTGGGACATGCTGATAAACCATAATTTATACATATTTTTATCCCCTGCTTAACACATTTATGAATGATTTCTCCTTAGATTTGGTGAATTTGATGCTCCTAATCCTTTAATTTCATGTTTTATACTTAGGTGAGCATAGGAGAGCAAAAAGAACAAGAAACGGGCCAAAAATGGAGAAAATGGGTCGAAGTGGGAAAACAACACGGCCTGGACTTCCTCACACGGGTAGAACACACACCCGTGCCATTCTAACAGGCTTAACCACGGCCTAAAACAACCACAGCACAGGCGTGTTGATCTCTCAGCCTCGACCACGACCTGAAGTAATCGCACACGGACGTGTTACACGGGCGTGTCCTTACCGAGCCCTAGTTAAGTTCTATTCGAAAAAGGGTGATTTTTAGGGCTTTGAGGCATTCGAAAACCTATTTAAACACCTTAGAGGAGGACTAAAAGGGAGACGGAGAGTAGGGAGTAAGGAACTACTCCAAGGGAGCCGATTGATCCATCTCAGAAGCCAAATTCATCATCAAGACTGAAGATCTCTCCTCAATTTCCCTTCAGGAGTTTTGGGTTTTCTTTATGTTTTGTATTCATTATTCTTCTAAGATGTTTTCCTATTTAGTTATGAACTAAAACCCTTAAATACCTAAGGGGAATGAAACCTAAGACGAATCTTGTTATTATTTTCTGAATTGTATGATAAATATTTAACTTGTTCTTAATTATGTGTTCTTAATTCTTGTTTCGGTATTTTGAGGATATTGATTCAAGTTAATGCTCTTAGTTGGAGGATGAATAGTCCCTGTCTAAGAGTGACTTTGTCATAATTAAGCGGAGTTGATTGCGCGCCTACAGATAAGGTGACAAGATTTTGCCAGATTAGGGTGAAACCTAATAAGGGGATCCATAGATCGAGTTAATGCAACCTTAGGGTGTTAATTAGAAAGAAAATTCAATTATTCAATCTAGGGTTAGACGTTATTAGTCTTGAATAGGGATAATAACATAACTTAGGGATTTCTACGGAACAAGTTAAATGAATAAATCGTCCGATTCGGAGTCAAAATAAGAAGTGAAGTCTAGGTGGATTTTTCCTTAGGTATTGTCTTAATTCAATCGTTTTTCCAAAGGTACTTCCCCAATTCTATTTTTTGTGATTTCTTAGTTTAGTTAATTAGTTAATTAAAACAAACCCCATTATTCTTAGGCTAGATAATAAAAAGACAGTCATTACTAGTACTTTTGGTTCCTTTGGGTTCGACAATCCGGTCTTGCTAAAGCTATACTACTGTTCGATAGGTACACTTGCCTATGTCATGATAATAGTTAGTTTCAAGAACGATTAATTATAAATTTATAAAACTTATCACAGAAAATCACGATCAAGTTTTTGGCGCCGTTGTCGAGGAACTAGAATATTAGGAACACTCAATTTTTATTACTTTAGCCATTTACTTTTACTGCAATTTAATTTTTTTTTGTTTTTATTTTTATTTACTAAATTTTCTTTTCCTTCTTTCTGGTAGGTTCTTATAGTTTATGACTAGAAGAAACCCGTTGGACCATTACTTTTTGACAAAGAAATCGATCGCACCGCTCGTAGAAATCAACGAGAAATAAGGCAAAGCCTAAGATACACAGAGGAAGAGCAAGAGGATGATATCTCAACTACAACCGAGGAGATGGCTAAAAATCAGGAAAATTCGCTACCTCCTGCGATACCCACTGTTCTAGTAAATCAGAATCTTGCTCCTCGTACTATGTATGGTTATGCTAAACCTAATTTAACAAGAACTAAATCAAGTATAGTTAGGCCTGCTATTGCTGCAAATAATTTTGAACTGAAACCTAACACAATTCAAATGATACAGCAATTTGTTCAGTTTGATGGTTTGTAGGACGAGGACCCCAACACTCACTTAGCAAATTTTCTGGAGTTTTGTGACACATTTAAAATTAATGGCGTTTCTGGCGATGCCATTCGTCTTCGGTTATTCCCTTTTTCGTTAAGGAACAGAGCTAAACATTGGTTGAACTCGTTACCACGAGGGTCAATCACTACTTGGGAACAAATGACAGAAAAGTTTTATTAAAGTATTTTCCACCGGCTAAGATGGCCAAATTACGTAATGATATCTCTTCTTTTGTGTAGATGGATTTAGAAACACTTTACGATGCATGGGATAGATACAAGGACCTACTGCGAAGGTGCCCTCACTATGGGTTACCTCTATGGTTGCAAGTTCAAACATTCCACAATGGACTAAATCCCTCGACTAGACAAATGGTTGATGCAGCCGCTGGTGGAACCATTAACAACAAAACACCTGAAGTAGCTTACGAATTTATTGAGGAGATGTCACTGAATAACTATCAGTGGCAAGTTATGAGGACTAAGCCAACCAAAACAACAGGCATTTATAACGTCAATTCGGTTACTATACTATCAAATCAGGTAGAACTTCTAAACAAAAAGATTGATGGTTTACTTGGTTCTACGCAGGTACATCTAGTAATGCAATGTGAAGCAAGTGGAGGTGGATCAAGCAATTCAGAATATCCACCCTATGGCCACAACATGGAGAACGAGCAATTAAATTACATTGGTAATAATCCTCGATCTCAAAATAATCCTTATAGCAATACTTATAACGCAGGTTGGAGGAATCACCCAAACTTCTCATGGGGAGGTCGAGGAAATCAAAGACCACCACCACCCTCAGGCTTCCAACAACCACCTTACCAACAAGATAAAAAGCCGAACCTTGAGGAAATGCTATCCAAATTCATCTCAGTGTCAAAAACTTGTTTCCAGAATATCGAGATAGCACTTAAAAATCAACAAGCGTCGATCCAAGGGCTCGAAACTCAGATAGGCCAGTTGTCCAAACTAATTTCTGAACGACCACAAAGTAGCTTGCCAAGTAACACTGAACCTAACCTGAGGGAACAGCTCAACGCGATTAATGTTCAAGGTGAAGAAGGATTCGTTGAGCCTGAGCTAGAACCGAGGTAAGAAACTATGGTGAGCAAAGGTAAAGGTGAGGTAGGTGACAATGAAAACAAAACGGTAAGTGTAGAATATAAACCTCGTGTGCCATATCCCAAAGCGACAAGGAAAGACCACTAAGATGAAAAATTTGGTAAATTCCTTAAAATCTTAAAAAAATTACATATCAACTTACCGTTTATTGAAGCTTTCTCGCAGATGCCAAACGCAATGAAATTTTTAAAGGAGCTTTTAGCAAATAAGTGGAAATTAGACGAGGCATCGCATGTGGAGCTAAATGCAGTTTACTCAGCTATTCTGCAGAATAAGCTACTCAAAAAATTAAAAGATCCAGGGAGTTTTACAATTCCTTGCTTAATTGGTAGTTTAGATGTTAATAATGCATTAGCAGATTTAGGGGCTAGCATTAACGCCATGCCTTACAAAATATTTAAACAACTAGGTCTTGAGAAACCTAAATAGACTAGGATGAGCATTCAATTAGCAGATAAAACTATCAGATTTCCTAGGGGTATTATTGAAGATGTGCTAGTTAAAATCAATAAATTTATATTTCCCATTGACTTCGTTGTTCTAGACATAGAGGAGGATAGCAACACTCCTTTAATTTTAGGAAGGCCCTTTTTAGCAACTACTAGAACGATTATTGATGTTGGCACAGGTGAACTCACACTTCATGTGGAAGACTAAACAATCACCCTTCAAGCTCACAATTCTGGCAACACATCAAAAATTAAAGGTGATTGTATAAACCATTCTACTAAAACTGACAATATGGTGCAACCTACTTTGTAGGAAATGAATTCGAAGGATATACATGAGCCATGTTCAAGCAATGGTAGAGAACCTATTCTTGAAGAACGAAGGTTACAAATCGAGGAGCTAGATGAATGGCGAACACACGAACTGAGAACATATGATAAACCAAAACTACACTAGAACGAGCTCAATACCTCACCAAATCAACTTAAGGTTGGAGATAAAGTTCTATTAGACGCTGCAGATCCTCACATTGTCACTGCCAAACCGAATGAAGAAATTCCTCTTACGGTACTTAGCATTTTCCCATTCGGTACAGTTGAGGTAAGTCATCCCGAATTCGACTCTTTTAAGGTAAACAATACCCGCCTAAAACCTTATTTTGATGAGATTAATAGTAGGAATGAGGAGTACAAACTCCTCAAACCACCATGACCATTCGATGGAGAGGTAAGTCAAGCTTAGACTATAAGTAAGCGCTTCTCGGGAGGTAACTCGAGCACTAACGGTCTTAACTTCTTTAAATTCTAGTGTTTAACACCTAACTTACTAACGGAGTTCTTGAATACAGGTTTACCACACTCACACGGCCAAGCAAACGAGTGTACTTAGGACCGTATGGAAACAGGGCAAAGATTTTTCCCAAACACGAGCTGCGGTAAATGACCACGGCCATGCGACATGGCCGTGGACGATCCTGCCAAAACAACACGGGCGTGTGTCATAGAACCGTGGGTGAACTTGAGAAAATAGCACAGGCATGCGACACGCCCGTGTCTAGCACCCGTAGTCAAACCTGTCAAGTTAACATGGGCGTGGGAGAAGTAAATGAAGCCAGACATGGCCGTGTGACACGACCGTGTGCGTCAACATGCCCAAGGTACACGGGCTTGGGGCAAATGTCAGACGCGCTGAAATTCAAAAAAACACGAAACACACGAGCTAAAATTGGGGCACACGGGCGTGTCCCCTGGCCATGTGCCCCAAAATCTATAAATAGGCTTCACTATTCATCATCTTCTTCACCCCAAAAATCCCTAACCCTAGCTGCTGCAAGTCTACACGCCCTCCTTGCAACACCCGTGCGCCGCTTCCAACCCCATTTTTTACGCCCATTCTCCTCTTCTAGCGTTTGTTTACTCTTTTCTCTTTTATTTTACTTACTTCTAATGCTATTTATCATAATAATCTAAATTTTTTCATATTATTTCTATTTTTATATCACTCAAATTCCATGTCTAGGGTAGTTATCATCTATTTCATGTTGAAGTTTTCACTTATTCCATGATTTCTCAAGCTCCATATACCTATTCTAAGTTAATATTCATAGCTCTCACTTGCTTACTATTCTTTGCCATTTTAAACCATGCATTGTGATACATTCATGCTTTTTACATTTCCATAAAGTTCTTTGTCACTTTTATATTCATGCTATTACCATGCCAATGCCATAAAAGTATGCCATAAATTGATTAGTTTGGTTAAGTTTGTTAGTATGAGTAGTTGTGGCTGAAACTATTTATAACTTTTTCCTTTTTGAATTTGTTCTCGTTTTACCTTGACCATTCATCAAGACGAAATAATGGTTTTGCTTGCAGGTATACCATGTCATCTTCACGAGGAAAGAAAGCTGCCGTCCCGGCTTCGAAGAAAAGGAAGGGAGCGTCATCCTCCTCGGGTCCCACCGCTAAAATTCGCCACCCCTTCCTGTAGCTCCCCATTGGACCCCAAGAAGAACTTTTCCAAATACTCTGGGCCGAACCTTTAATTACGGGTAACTGCATCGACTGGGCTGCAGTAGAACAAGTCCAATTGGCCGATGCGATTAGAGCGCTTTTGTCAATCGATCCATGGGAACTCTTTTTCAGGATTATCGAGCTGATGTACCTTAAGCTCACACTCGAACTTTGCTCAAAATTTCATGTTCAAGACTTCATGACCAGCTTCGATGATCCTGGAACGGTCCAATTTTGCATCGATAGTTTGGTTCGTCAGTTAAGCATGCCGAAATTCAGTGTTGTAGTTGGGTTATATACGGAGGAATTCATGGACAAACCCGACTTCAAAAATCTTCACCGCCACATCCATTACTCTCCTCGAAGTGCTAGAGCACCCTCGTCCCTCGCTCGGCCACCTACAATCCTAGCCGCTTCAAGGCATCGGCTCTCCCTCCAACCTTAAGGTACCTACATTCCATATTGGCCCACACTCTGACAGGGAGACGAGAAAGCACTGGCGTCGTCAACACTCACGATGCCTACTTTCTATAGTGTATGTCAAACGGGCATGTCTTTGACCTCACCTATTTTATTGCCCTCACCGTTCGCCATCAGACAGAGAGGCATCGGAAGGTGGTCATCTCCATTGGCCCTTATGTGACGACTGGCTCGACACTTCGAGCTCCTCAACACCACAGTACAAGCATCTACTCTTACCCTCATTGGCCAGATGTCTCCATAAGGCATCTCGAGCATGCTAAGTATGAGGATGATCAAAAAGGGTCGAGGAACCTACCCTCCTCAATATCGTCTCACCTAATCAACTGAGGAGGAGGCCCCTAAGGACATTATTGATGATGTCCCTCCACAGCACGAGGACCCACCGTCTTAGCCACCACGCTCCCATCGTCCAGTTCATGCAGCGACTTTATATGCTGACATCTCTGAATGCCTCACTCGATTCGAGCAGCAGTGTTTTCAGCGATTTTATAACATTGATGCTACTCTACAGCAGATTTGTCAACACTTCCACATCTCATCACCACCACAACCTCGCAAACCATCCGACGATGATGATATTTAATTTTATCTTATCTTTATTTTTGTTTATCAATGTTTTTATCAATGTTATCTTCTTTACGCTACTATTTTATAAACAAATTTTAATCTCGGCTAATTCTTTATAATAATTTTTCTTCTTTATATCCCTTAAAAAGTTCCTGATTTTATCATAGTTATAAAGAACTACAAAGCTCACAATTACTAGGGACTTCAAACTCCTTTGGAAAAGGTTCTCCACGACTACCATGCCCTACTCGATCATAAGATATAATATTCTTTTGGTGCAGCACTTGTGGAACCCAACCTCTACCACCACCGGAGTATCCTCCTCCACTCTACATAACTCCAAACTAGGGAGTTCGTTCATTTAACACTCAGGAAGTTTCATTTATCTCCTTTTCTTATGATATTATATCTCTATTTGCCACTAACTTTGTACATTGAGGGCAATGTACATCTTAAGTGTGGGGGGTATTCATTTCATTATCAGAAAAATCCTTGAATATTGCCTTGTTCTCTTGTAAATCTATCATATCATTTTTAGGATGAATTTTGATTAATTTATTATTTTTATTGATATATCTTGAATTAAAACATAGGCAGTCACGCATTTATTATTTAAACTTTAAGATGTTAGAGAATTAAGCATGATAGGTTGATTTTTGAGAATTTAAAATTTTAGGTTGTTCCCCAAGTTTAGGTATTACCTTGAATTGAAATCTATAGTTTTGAACATCAAAAAGCCATAATTTTTGTGAGATTTTGAGCCTTTAAAGAGCATCTATTATTCCCTACATGCTCACTTTTATTATTACTTGAGTGCGTCAATATTGAATTGTTATTCTAGAACTTGCTTGATTATGCATGTCAAGACCACACCATTTGATCTGATATGTTAAGATGATAGAGGCACTTAGGATTAACCCACTCATGCCATGAAAAGCCTACCTCCACGATTAACCCTTAGTAAACCCCTTTGAGCATAATAAACCATTCCTTGTGCCCTTAATATTAACCCTTAACTCATTATTGTTGAAATCCCTTCAATTAATTTGATCCCTATTTTTGTCGAGATTTGATTTGAATAAATTACTTAGCTATGTCTTGTGTAGTTAGTTTATGTTATTTGACTTGTTCTTAAATAAATAAATAAAACATGTATACATATTAGTAGTAGTGATCTTTTGTTTTTTAGCCTAAGTATTTAAATTCCATAGTCTGAGAAGAAGTTCTGTTGTACGCAAGTGATGATTAAATATTTTTCTAGTTAAGTAATTTTTTAATTCAATCTCGATTCTAACCTTTTCTTTCAGCTTGTGACCACATCCCCTAACCGAGCCTCATTACAACCCTCTAAAGACCTTTTGATTGATGTATCACCTCAATATATAGTGGTGGAGATTTGATTTTCATGCAAGCCTATGGTAATAACTTTTCATATTGACTGTTGAGTGCTAATTTCATTATCCTTAAACACTGTGAGTTATTTGAGTGAATCTTTAGTGAGGATGTTAAACTCTGTGAGATTTTGAATCAATGGTAACTACTTAGATGAGGGGAGATGCCTATGTTTTTCATGATTAAATACTCAACTTGGAATGTTTAAAACGTTAATGTTCTTTTAGTTGAATTCTATATGTATGGTTACTTATGGATTAGTTTGAGATATTATTGATAGGAATTATAAGTTGAGAAAAAGGAATTCTTAATTGTGAATTGAGGATTTTGCTTGAGGACAAGCAAACGCTTAAGTGTGGGGGTATTTGATAAACCGTAATTTATACATATTTTTATCCCCTTCTTAACACATTTATGAATGATTTCTCCTTAGATTTGGTGAATTTGATGCTCCTAATCCTTTAATTTCATGTTTTATACTTAGGTGAGCATAGGAGAGCAAAAAAAAAAAAAAAAAAGGCCAAAATTGGAGAAAATAGGCCGAAATGGGAAAACAACACGGCCTAGACTTCCACAGATGGGCAGAACACATGCCCGTGCCATTCTAACAGGCTCGACCACAGTCTAAAACAACCTCAGCACAGGGGTGTTGATCTCTCAGCCTTGACCACAGCCTGAAGTAATCACACACGGACGTGTTACACGGGTATGTCCCTGTCGAGCCCTAGCTAAGTTCTATTCAGAAAAGGGACATTTTTAGGGCTTTGAGGCATTCAAAAGCCTATTAACACCCTAGAGGAGGACTAAAAGGGAGACGGAGAGTAGGGAGTAAGGAATTACTCCAAGGGAGCCGATTGATCCATCTCAGAAGCCGGATTCATCATCAAGATTGAAGATCTCTCCTCAATTTCCCTTTAGGAATTTTGGATTTTCTTTATGTTTTGTATTCATTATTCTTCTAAGATGTTTTCCTATTTAGTTATGAACTAAAACCCCTAAATACCTAAGGGGAATGAAACCTAAGACGAATCTTGTTATTATTTTCTGAATTTTATGATACATATTTGACTTGCTCTTAATTATGTGTTCTTAATTCTTGTTTCAGTATTTTAAGATACTGATTCAAGTTAATGCTCTTAGTTGGAGGATGAATAGACCCTGTCTAAGAGTGACTTTGTCATAATTAAGCGGAGTTGATTGCACGCCTAAAGATAGGGTGACGAGATTTTGCTAGATTAGGGTGAAACCTAATAAGGGGATCCATAGATTGAGTTAATGTAACCCTAAGGTGTTAATTAGAAAAGAAATTTCAATTATTCAATCTAGGGTTAGACGTTATTAGTCTTGAATAGGGATAATAACATAACTTAAGGATTTCTACGGAACAAGTAAAATGAATAAATCGTCCGATTCAGAGTCAAAATAAGAAGTGAAGTCTAGGTGGATTTTTCCTTAGGTATTGTCTTAATTCAATCGTTTTTCCAAAAGTAATTCCCCAATTCTATTTTATGTGATTTCTTAGTTTAGTTAATTAGTTAATTAAAACAAACCCCATTATTCTTAGGCTAGATAATAAAAAGACTGTCATTACTAGTACTTTTGGTTCCTTTGGGATCGACAATCCGGTCTTGCTAAAGCTATACTACTGTTCGATAGGTACACTTGCCTATGTCATGATAATAGTTAGTTTCAAGAATGATTAGTTATAAATTTATAAAACTTATCACGGAAAATCACGATCACATGCATCGGCTTGAGATGTAAGCCAATGTAAGACATGTCTGGGACATGCATCGGCTACAAGATGTGTTAGTGGAAGACCATGTCTGGGACATGGCATCGGCATTATACCCTATGTTTGAAGCTTAGTGACTATCTGATAGTATTTCAAATGGTTCAACGGTGAGAGTCATAGTTTAAGTTAAACAAGAAAAATATAACCATGTTGTGAGTGATACAAGTACCTAAATAAAATGCATGAGATGTGAGCTTAGTATATGCTATGTGAATTGTGTTGGATAGTGAGGAGGAAGTTGTGCTTACGCCTACTTTAGTGTTATGAGTATGATGATGAATGGTAAAGTTATCGTTATATTTATTTTCATGCAACTTACTAAGCTTTATGCTTACCCTATTTCTTTCTATTTTCTTATAGTGTCGCCTATTTAGGTCGTGGATCAACGGACGTCGGAGGCGTCGATCACACTATTAATCGATGTACTTGTATAGTTAGATCTTTTTATTTTGATTATGGCATGTATAAGACCCTGACTTTAGAATTTTGTGTCATTGTTAATTAGCCAAATGTGTTGGCTTACTTTA
Organism: Gossypium anomalum; assembly: GCA_025698475.1. NCBI lineage: Eukaryota > Viridiplantae > Streptophyta > Magnoliopsida > Malvales > Malvaceae > Gossypium > Gossypium anomalum. Next base: position 35,030,561 of record CM046958.1, on the reverse strand, counting down.
GAATTTTGATTCATTTTGTATAAGGCCACGAAAATGGCTAAAGTTGAAAGTTGTTATATAAATACAAGAAGTTATTTCATGAATGAGTAATTTGTTGGTTGTTTTTAGGAAATACGAAATATGTAAGGCCTTTAGACGTGGTTGTTGGTTTGAAGAATCGTGTCATGATGATATTTAGCATAATGGATGTTGTTATATTGTGTTTGAAGATGGCATAGGGCTTGGTAAATAGCCCTATGTTGTCCACATGGCCAACCCCATGCGCGTGTTGTCTGGCCGTGTGTCCCCTGCACGTAAAAATTTCAAGTCAGTATGCATGGTAGTAAACACACGGGCAGTGACACGGCCATGTCTCAGCCGTTTGAAGGGCACGGCCTAGCACACGGGCGTGTGCCTTAGCCGTGTGACCCTTAAGGATTACTGACATCAGAAACAAAATGCCAAGATTTATAGGCACGGGCTAGGACACGAGCGTGTCATGGCCGTGTGAGAGACACGGGCTATAGACACGGGCATGTCATGGCCGTGTGAAAACCCCTGTAAGTTCAAATTTAGAATTCAATTCACACGAGCGTGGGACACAGGCGTGTCCCTAGATGCTTAGGCCGTGTGTGTCACACGGGCCATCAGCACGGCCATGTCCTAATGACCACACGGGCGTGTTGCCTTTCCACACAGGCGTGTGCCCTGTTTTAAGGATTATTTTTCTAAAGTTTGTTTAGGGCCCGAGCTGGTTCCGAATGGTGTCCAATTGTCATTTGAGGCCTCGTGGGTCCATGTTAAGAAGTTTAGACAAAGTTTGAAAAAGTTTTAAATTTGTCCAAGTCTAAATGGTTCGAAAATGTTGGAATGCATGTGTTTAAGTGTGGTAATGCCTCGCATCCTGTCCCGATGTAGGACTAGGGTGTAGTGTTTACATTTAGTGGTATTAGAGCATGGTTTAGTCAGTTCTAGGACTAACCTAGCATGAGTACGAGTCTAGCTATACATGCCATAAATGTATATGGATAGTGTGACGACTCCTGATGAGATAAATTGTGTTTTTATTTATATAGTAAATGGATCCTGAAGTAGCTACGATGGATGATGTGGAAAGTAATGTCTCAGCTCCAGCTAAATAGACCGCGCCAATATGATGGATGCTTGGTACACGGAGTTTATTTGTGCAAATTCGAGCACTCCACCTCCCTCACCTTTCCTAATTCCTCAACCCGTTTATATAGCTCCTCAAGGAGAAGAGATGGCTAAGAGAGAAAAACCTCCAGTGGACAGAATTTGTAAACATAGGGTCGAAGAATTTTGGGCAACTATCGATGATGACCCAGAAAGGGCCTAGTTTTGGTTGGATAATACCATCAGTGTATTCGACGAATTATCATGCACGCCTGAGGAGTGTATGAAGTGCGTAGTGTCACTCCTGCGAGATTCGGCGTATCAATGGTGGAATACCCTCGTGTCTGTCACACCGAAAGAGTGAGTAACTTGGGGATTCTTTCAGGAAGAATTTCGAAAGAAGTACATTGGTCAAAGATTTATAGATCAGAAGAGGAAGGAATTTCTAGAATTGAAGCAAGGCCGAAGGATAGTAACTGAGTATGAGCAAGAATTCGTGAAGCTCAGCAAGTACGCTAGGGAGAGTGTATCTACCGAAGCCATCATGTGCAACAGATTTGAGGATGGATTAAATGAAGACATCTGATAATTGGTTGGCATCTTAGAATTGAGGGAATTCGTGGTGCTCATGGAGAGGGCATGTAAGGCTGAGGAATTGGCCAAAGAGAAGAGAAAAGCTAATATCGAGTCTCGAGACTTAAGGAAAAGACAGATGGGGAAATCACATCAAACCTCATCCAAAAGATCGAGGGAGTTCACTACCCAATCGAATACTTCAGTGGGGTTCTCAAATAAGAGCCAGAATAAGCAGAACGTGGCTTCTAAAGCCCAAACAACTTCTATCGCGAGTGTCAATAGTGCTCGGCCAAATAGGCCGGAGTGTTCGCAATGTGGTAGACACCATTTTGGTGAGTGCCGAGGGAATGAAAGAGGTTACTTTAAATGTGGATCTTTGGACCACTTTATCCGAGACTTCCTTGAGTTAGATGAGGAAGAGAAAAAGCAAGATGTGAGGGCTAGTAGTGCTCCTGCGAAGGGTAGACCACAAAAGAACCTGGGCAATGGGGCTAACAGTAGAGGTGTGCCAAGAGATGCTGCAGTGAGGTTCGAGGGTAGAGCGCTTGCAAGGACTTATGCTATACGTGCCCGTGAAGAGGCAGAGTCTCCTAATGTGATCACGAGTACCTTTTCTATCCATGATATACCTATTGTTGCTTTAATTGATCTGGGGTCTACCCACTCTTATATTTGTATGGAATTGATACCTCGTATGAACATGTTAGTAGAATCTACTGAATTTATGATAAAAGTGTCCAACCCTTTAGGCAGACATGTGCTAGTTGACCAAGTGTGTAGAAATTGCCTTTGACAATTAGAGGTCATTGTTTCTTGGCTAACTTGATGTTATTGCCGTTTAATGAATTTGATGTGATCCTTGGGATGGATTGATTGACTTCCCATGGTGTTATAGTGGACTGTGGGAGAAAGTCATCAAGTTGAAATGTGAAAATGGGGATATCCTCCGGGTTGAACAGAGTGAATCGAATAACCTGCCTGTAGTAATATCATTTATGACTGCGAAGAGATATTTGAGATAATGGTATGATTCTTACCTTGCATTTGTGTTGAATACCCAAGTGTTAGAAGTGAAAATGGAGACAATGCCTGTGGTATGTGAGTACCCGAATGTGTTTCCAGAAGAGTTGCCTAGATTGTCCCCAACAAGGGAAGTTGAATTTGGTATCGAGTTAGTCCCTGGTACGAAACCTATCTCAATCACTCCGTATAGGATGGCTCCAACGGAATTAAAAGAGTTGAATGTACAGTTGCAAGAATTAACTGACAAGGGTTTTGCAAGACCGAGTTTATCCCCGTGGGGTGCTTCGGTACTTTTTGTGAAAAAGAAAGACGGGTCGATGAGATTGTGTTTAGACTACTGACAGCTCAACAAGGTAACCGTGAAGAACAAGTACCCCTTGCCAAGGATTGATGATTTGTTCGATCAGATGAAGGGAGCCACCGTGTTTTCTAAGATCAACTTAAGGTCGGGCTACTATCATTTAAGGGTTAAGGAGCAAGATGTACCAAAAATCACATTTAGGACAAGGTATGGGCACTATGAGTTTCTTGTTATGCCCTTCGATCTAACAAATGCTCCTACGGTGTTTATAGATTTCATGAATCGTATTTTTCAACTGTACTTGGACAAGTTTGTATTTATCTTTATTGTTGACATATTAATTTATTCACGTGATGAGAGGGAACACGCGGAGCATTTGAGGACGGTTTTACAAACCTTAAGAGATAAGCAATTATACGCCAAGTTCAGTAAAAGTGAATTTTGGCTTAAAGAGGTCGGATTCCTAGGACACATCGTGTCGGGAGATGGAATCAGAGTTGACCCAAGAAAGATCTCGGCTACTGTTGAGTGGAAATAGTCGAGGAATGTGACATAGGTTTGAAGCTTTTTGGGTTTAGTTGGGTACTACAGAAGATTCGTGAATGGATTCTCTATGATAGCTACTTCGATGACAAGGTTGTTGCAAAAGGATGTCAAGTTCGAATGGATATAGAAGTGCCAACAGAGTTTTAAGAAATTAAAGGCTTTGTTGACCGAAGCTCCAGTTCTGGTGCAACCAAAATCGGGGAAAAAATCTGTGGTATATAGTGATGCCTCCTTAAATGGATTGGGTACGTACTCATGCAAGAAGGCAAAGTGATAGCATATGCCTCGAGACAGCTAAAGCCACACGAAAAGAATTACCCGACGCACGATTTAGAGTTGGTTGCCATTGTGTTCGCGCTGAAAATTTGGAGACACCATTTGTTTGGCGAGAGATGCCGAGTGTTCACTGATCATAAGAGTCTAAAGTATTTGATGACTCAGAAGGAGCTAAATTTACGGCAACGAAGGTGATTAGAGTTGATAAAGGATTACGAGTTGGTGATTGACTACCACCCCGGAAAGGCAAATGTAGTCGCAGGTGCTTTAAGTAGGAAATCATTGTTCGCCCTAAGGGCTATGAATACTCAGCTGACCGTGATTGATGATGGCTCGATTCTAGTCAAGATGAGAGCTAGGCCTATGTTCCTTCAAGAGATATGTGAGGCTCAAAAAAGTGATGAGGACTTGCAAGCTAAAATGGCTCAGTGTGAGATGGGAAATGAATCAGAATTTCGTATTAGTACTGACAGTTGTATGATGTATCGAGATAGGATCTATGTACCCAAGGATAAGGAGCTCATTTAGAAGATTTTACGAGAGGCATATAGTGGTTGCTTGTCTATCCATCTGCTAGTGTGAAAATGTACAATGACTTGAAGAAAATGTACTGGTGGTCGGGAATGAAAAGAGACATTTCTGAGTTTGTCTCTAAGTGTCTAGTTTGTCAATAAGTGAAGGGTGAACACCAAGTACCCTCGGGTTTGCTTCAGCCTGTGATGGTTCTCGAGTGGAAATAAGACCGAGTAACCATGGATTTTGTGTCAGGGTTGCCTTTGATGCCAAAGAAAAAGGATTCTGTTTGGGTCGTTGTTGATAGACCTACCAAGTTGACACATTTTATACTGGTGTGTACCGACTACTCCCTTGAGAAATTAGTTGATTTGTATGTTTCGGAGATAGTAAGACTTCAGGGGGTGCCCTTATTGATTATTTCGGATAGAGATCCGAGGTTTACCTTTAGGTTTTGGAAGAAGTTGCAAGAAGCTTTGGGGACAAAGTTGAATTTCAGCACAGCTTTCCACCCGCAAACTGACGGTCAGTCAGAAAAAGTAATTCAGATATTGGAAGACATGTTGGGGTGTTGTGTTCTTGAGTTTCAATGCAGCTGGGAAAGGTGTTTACCCTTGGTCGAATTCGCCTATAACAATAGTTATCAATCAAGTCTGAAAATGGCACCTTATGTGGCTTTATATGGGCGTAAGTTCCGAACGCCTTTATATTGGACCGAATTGAGAGAGAATCAGATTCACAGGGTCGATTTGGTCAAAGAAATCGAGGAAAAGGTTAAGGTGATTCGTGATTGCTTGAGAGCCGCATCGGATAGACAGAAATCCTACGCGGACTTAAAATGGAAAAAGATCGAGTTTCAAGTCGGGGATAAAGTGTTTTTGAAAGTATCATCGTTGAAGAAAGTCATTAGATCCGGTAAAAAGGGCAAGCTAAGTCTGCGGTTTATTGGACCTTATGAGGTGATTGAGAGAATTGGGCCGGTAGTATACCGATTGGCCTTGCCTCGTGAACTAGAGAAAAGTCATGATGTATTCCATGTATCGATGTTACGCCGCTACCTATCTGACCCCTCACACGTGATTTCACTAGAAGAAATTGAAATAAGCCCGGATATAACCTATGGTGAAGAACCGATTAAGATTTTGGATCAAGAGGTCAAGAACTTAAGGAATAAAAGCGTAGCACTTATAAAGGTTTTATGGCATAGACACGGAGTCAAGGAAGCCACGTGGGAACCCGAAGAGACTATGAGAGATCAATACCCAAACTTCTTCGCCAATAAGATTTTCGGGGACGAAAATCCCTAAGAGGGAGAATTGTAATAGCCCGATTTTGGGCCTAGTTAGAACAGTGGTTTCGGGACCACTAAACCGGGGTTAGAGAAATTATTTTTGATATTGTTTTATGTGTTGTGGCATGATTATATGAGAGTATGAAAATTTTGGTGAATTAATTTTAGGGATTGCATGCTTAATTGGAAAAAGGGGACTAAATCGCATAAAGGGTAAAAGTTCTATTTTACTTGATAGTCATACCATATAGCTAGAGATCCATAATTGGAGGTCTTTAAAGGGCAATTAGACCCCCTCCAAGAGGCTTGGCCGGCCATAGGGACAAGGAAATCAATGGGTCAAATGATTAGGTAATTTGATGACCTAATTTTGACTAGAATAAAAATAAAATAAAGAGAAAAGATATCATATTCTTTTTCCACCATCTTCTCCACTGGAAGTTTAGCCATTGTAGAGGGTTTTGAGCATAAAAAATTTCAGCCACTCTCTACTCTTACAAGTAAGTGACTTTGATGGCTTTCCTTGAAAATTTTTACATTTTTAGAACCCTTGTAGCATGAGCTTTCAAATGAGGAGACTATTTTGCAAAATGGTTGAAATTTTAGAGTTTTTCCATGATAGTATACATGATTTTTTCTAAAATTTTATGAAACAAAATAAACTATGGTTGTGGAATAAACAACTTTTATGAAGACATTTCTCATGAAAACTCTAAAGAGGACCATTTTGCATAAGTTGTAAAATAGGTTATAAAGGTGTGAAATATTGAGAAATTTGGATTGCTTATAGTGTAAAAAGTAATCGACTAGGCTTAAGATATGAAGAAATTTGACAAAAATTGATTTTTGAGACTAGGGGTAAAATGGTCATTTTGCAAAAGTCTAGGGGCAAAATGGTCATTTTGGCCAATTTTAAATTGTTGAGCATCTAGATTAATAAAATGATTAAATTCGTGAATTTTTATCATTTTAAATCAAGAATTACAAAATCTGGGCCTAAACCGGGGAAAAGCAAAGCAAGTGGACTAAGTCAAGCTAGTCTACATTTTGTAATCTGAGGTAAGTTCTGCGTAAACAATATAACTACATTGTTTTCAATCTTGAATGAATTGTTATAGCATAAATTTCTTGATTGTGGTATGATTATGTATGATAAGAATTGAGGTAGTAGAACTCCCGGTTGAACCTTAGGAAATAAATCGGATATTCATGCCATGACATTCGGGATAATTTTGTGCTAGTGTAAGGCATGTATGGGACATGCATCGGCCACATTATGAGAGCCAGTGTAAGACCATGTCTGGGACATGGCATTGACATTGAGACAATTGCTAGTGTAAGACATGTCTGGGACATGCATCGACCTCGAGATGTAAGCTAGTGTAAGACATGTGTGGGACATGTATCAACTACATGATGTGTTAGTGTAAGACCATGTCTGGGACATCGCATCGACTTAACGTAAGAGCCAGTGTAAGACCATTTCTGGGACATGGCATCAGCATTATACCCTATGTTTGAGGCTTAGTGACTATTTGATAGTATTTTAAATGGTTCAACAGTGAGAGTCATAGTTTAAGTTAAATGAGAAAAGTATAACCATGTTGTGAGTTATATAGGTACCTAAATAAAATGCATGAGATGTGAGCTTAGTATATGCTATGTGAATTGTGTTGGATAGTGACGAGTATGTTGTGCTTACGCCTATTTTAGTGTTATGAGTATGATGATGGATGGTAAAGTTGTCGTTATATTTATTTTCATGCAGCTTACTAAGCTTTATGCTTACCCTATTTCTTTCTATTTTCTTATAGTGCCGCCTATTTAGCTCGTGGATCAACGGACGTCGGAAGCATCGATCACACTATCAATCAAACTAGTTGGTATAGTTAGATCTTTTTATTTTGATTATGGCATGTATAGGACCCTGACTTTAGAATTTTGTGTCATTGTTAATTGGCGGAATGTGTTGGCTTACTTTAGCATTTTGATTCATTTTGTATAAGGCCACAGAAATGGCTAAAGTTGAAAGTTGTTATATGAATACAAGAAGTTATTTCATGAATGAGCAATTTGTTGGTTGTTTGTAGTAAATACGAAATGTGTAAGGGCTTTAGATGTGGTTGTTGGATTGAGGAATCATTTTATGATGACCTTTAGCATAATAGATGTTGTTATATTGTAATTCAGGGTGGCAAAGGGCTTGGTAAATAGCCCTATGTTGTCTACACAGGTAGACACACGGGTGTGTGTCCAGGCCATGTGTGACACACAGCCAGCCCCATGGTCGTGCTGCCTGGCCATGTGTCCCCTGCACATAAAAATTTCAAGTCAGTGTGCATGGTAGTAAACACACAGGCAGAGACACAGCTGTTTGTTTCAGCCGTGTGAAGGGCACGACCTAGTACACGAGGGTGTGCCTTGGCCGTTTGACGCTTAAGGATTGCTGATGTCAGAAATAGAATGTCAAAATTTATAGACAAGGGCTAGGACACGAGCATGTCATGGCCGTGTGAGAGATACGAGCCATAGAAACGGGCGTGTGTCAGGCCATGTGAAAACCCCTGTAGGTTCAAATTTAGAATTCAATTCACACGGGCATGGGACACGGGCGTGTCCCTAGATGCTTAGGCCATGTGTGTCACACAGGCCATCAGCACGGCCATGTCCTAATGACCACACGGGCGTGTTGCCTTTCCACATTGGCGTGTGCCCTGTTTCAAGGGTTATTTTTCTAAAGTTTATTAAGGGCCCGAGCTGGTCCCGAATGATTTCCAATGGTCGTTTGAGGCATTGTGGGTCTATCTTAAGAGGTTTAGACAAAGTTTGAAAAGGTTTTAAATTTGGTCAAGTCTAAATGGTTCGAAAATGTGGGAATGCATGTATTTAAGTGTGGTAATGCCTCCCATCCTGTCCTGGCGTAGGAGTCGGGTGTAGGGTGTTACATTACTAGAATTCATAATGGTCATGTCAAGTTCGAAAGTAGTTTTCAACATATCACAATCTTTAACTTACAACTTATCATAACTAGACTTGTATTTATCTTCGAGAACACTGTTACACTTATATTTATTCTTTTATTCATTTTTCACATCTAAACAGAAATCCAGAATTTTTTCAGGAAATAGATCAAGAAACCCTTTGGCAATTAGTACATGATAAATCTTTGATCCTATTTCTTGAGTATCAAGTAGATAGATATATAATATACCAGAAATATTTTAAAATGGTCCAAATCATTTTTCGTATAGAGCTAATTGAAATAACTCCGGTTGTACTATCTAATTTACCAGACTCACTATGATCATTTCACCAGCCTGACATTTCAAATCAATTTATTTCAGTCTACTGTCTGCTACAGTGTCATAACTTTAGCCAATCTATTCTCAAAATAATGCCAAATTCATGAAATGATAGTAACATCATATCAATAAGAAAGTCACAGTCATAGATTTTCAGTAGATAGTTTCGACATATCAAAATAACCATTACACTCTAACCCACTGGATTATGACTCAAATATCAAACTCAGTTGACTCAAGAAATACATCCTTATCTATTACTAATGTTGTACAAACATATGAGCATGTTGATCCAGTATCACCTAGTGCATATGCAATAAATAATATAAAAAAGATAGAATGTACCAAAAATAATATCATAAGCCATAGCTTCAGATTTAACAATTGTGTCTTTAATCCTACTACATTTAGCTCCAGTGTTATAGCTTTGACTAGGCATTTGCCTTTCTGAGACGTAGATATTGTTTAACATTATTCACAAACATAATTTGCTCTATTATCTTCATTAACATGTACAAATTCCTGTCTAGATGACATTTGATAATATTTCTCGTTTGAATTCAAATCTAAACAAATCTCGACTAGCCTAGTCTCTCGATACAACCGCCGTTGATATTGACTACCCATTATAAACCTTACCTTGTTTTTTTCAAAACATGACACATCTGTTTTACCACTGAATTCTTCGATACAATACCTTCTGATTATTTAATCGAAAACCATTTAACTATTTCATTCTATGAGAACGCAAGGGTGCCACAAGGAACATATTAAGGGGTAGAGGTTGTAAGGCCACTAAATTGACTCGTACGAATTCTGTAAACCACTAACTCAATAAATCAAAAAGACATTCTGACTCCACTATCAGACATTTATGAAATCATTTAACTATGACTTACTTCCTATTTAGGAGCCAAGACTTTACTATCAGGCATTTGCAAAACCGGTAAACTATAATTTACTTTCTGTTTCAAATTCGAGTTATTACCTTTTACTTCCTCAAGGTCAGTATGATCAGATTCTATTAACATTCATTAACCTGCAAGAAAAATAGGGCTTAGATTGGATCAATCCATATCACACTATCTCAGGTTTATATGGCATATAATTTCTAGACTTCAAACATGCTACATTCAGTCCAAGAATCGACTAAACCATAACTCTGATACCACTAAATGTAACACCCATAACCCGTACCCATCATCAAATTAGGGTTACGACAGATTACAGTACAATCCAGAACAATCAATAAGAAATAGCATCAAGTTGCATATTTAATTAAATGAATTTCATAATAATTCAAGTAGGAGTATTACAAACATTTATGGGCCTTAATCGAGCCTATGAGGACTTAAATTTTTTTTCTTCAAAGTGTTGGACAAAATAAATATTTAAAAAGCCTTGAATTAATTTAATTTTTAATGAGTTTTTGAAGTATGAAGGATTTCTTCCAATACTTAGACGGACAGGTATTAGTAAAAGTCAAAAATGGAAAGACCTTGAAAAGGCTACAGAATTCTACCACTAGAACTGGGAGTTCTATCGATACAAGTCAAGATAGTAGCCAATTTTTAGCAGTGTAACACCCTAAAACATATCAAGGACAACCAAAACATGCCAATTATGCTTACCTAAATTTAACTAGGTTGTCTTTCAAGTTCACATCACATAGTACTTATAATCTTCATCTCTTAAATCAAACATACAAGCCACCATACACACACATTCAATTTGCTTACCTTGACCTCAAACGCCATGCCCAAATACAAACCAATTACTGTCATTCATGATCGAACATGAATTCTAAATAGGGATATTTTAGGGCCTAAGAGTTTTAAAGGTATTGTAAGAATTTTAGCGTTGGAGTGATCAGAATTTTGTGACATGGTTTATCAGTAATGTTTTTTACTATGGTTTTAAAAAAAATAAATCAATTTCTGTAAATGAGTTCTAAATACCTTTAATTTTGCAAAAAGGACTGATTTATAAAAGAGTCAAAACTTAGAGTTTTTATGAAGCAAAATTGGTGTTTGTCGTCCCTTATTCTCCCTTACTATTTAAATTAATTCTAAACTCCAAGTCCTAATCCTCTTTGATTTCTATCACCCTTGAACCTTAAACTTCTATAAAAACCAAGAAAATCACCCAAAAACTTTATCGTTAACATAATCTTCTCCAAACGTAAGTTTTTTTTTTTGGATTTGCATCAAAGCTCATTTTTCATTCATTGAAGGTAACAATTGCACTTTCTATGAATTTTAAATGATATCTAGTCCCTTAAACTGAATTTTTAGCCATTGAAACACATGTTTTAAATAAAAGCGAAAAATTGGGTCTTTAATGGTGAATTTTGGGTTTGTGGATAAAAACGTGGTTTCAAAGTGTTTTTCAACTTTTTTTCACATGATTAGTTTTGAAGTTTCATTAAAAATTTATTGAGTTTTAATGAAGTTTCAAAAAATAACCATAAAACATGTTGAAAAAGTTGATATCTTAAATTGAGTAGTTTTGTGTAGTTTAAAGGTTGAGAATTAATCATAGGTGAATTATAAGATGAACGGGATTGACTTTAGGTGAAAAGATTAAGTATAGTCTAGGATATTCATATTTAAAGTTTTTCATGTTAAAGGTTTCAGATACATGAGAACTTAGTTTAGGGTTATGTTTGGTATGCTTGTAATGAGTCATTGATTGATTTTTGGATGTATTGTTGTGTGATTTTTTTGTGTTGAAGTTTTGGATTTGATAGAACCTTCTATGAGTAGAGATAAAGGCAAGGAAAAGCTAGTTTGAGCTTTCGGCTTTTTGACAAAAGCATAATTGGTAAGTGTTTGGAATAATTGCTTGTGGACATGATTCAATGTGTTACTTGGGAATTTTGTAGAAGCCTAAACCCCTACTCTAAATTCCGAGTGTAAGCTTTCTCATACCTATGTTATCTTATGAACTATGTACTTATGTGTTTGTGAATATGTGAATTGAGATGAGATGCTATAACATGTGATATGTGGTTAAGATAACTATTTTGAAAGTGCAAATACATACATGTTATGTATATGTTAAATGTTAGTGACAGTGTTTTGCTAAAAATGCAAATATGCATTGATAGTGCACGGATAATTAGTAAGTGATATGTGTTTGATTTCAGATATTTTGGCCTTGTGATCTTGAAACCGTTGGATATAGTTGGCATGCCATAGGATTGTGAGTACTCACCTATATGTATAGTGAATTTGGGCCTTAAGGCCCTGGGACATGTTGGAGGGATAAGGGAATGTGAGCTAAGCTTCATTTAATGGGACATGTGATGGAAAATAAGGAGAGTGTTAACTTTATGCTTCACTTTTGGGACATGTTTGACGCCATGATTCTATGTTTTGTGTATTTGAGATCCGCGTGTCTAATGAGTGATGATAGAGCTCACTTTTATGTTTCATAGCTCAAGTGCCAAATTATCTTAAACTATGAATATGTACGTATTATGATATGTGTTTATATAACGTGTGACCGTTATACAATTTATCTGTAAATGTATTTTTGAATATTGTGATATATGCTTAAATGTTAGGTGACTATATGTGAAATATGCTATATGCTTAAAAGTGAATATGTGTACCATGTAAAAGAACTAATAATAAAGCACGAGTAAGTACATTATGACACTAAATTTGGAACTATTAAGGTTATGCTATATGGTTGTTTAGTTAATGCTTGATGAACTATATGCATTGTAGTTGTTCTAGGCATTCACTAAGCTTGTTAAGCTCATCCACTCCCTTTTTTAACCATTGCAAATTAATTTTGTGTAGTTGTGAGCGGTGTGGTTGTCTCGTTTATTTCTGTAAGTGTTTATACGTTTATTTCCATAGGGAGTCTCGTTTATTTTCATAGGTGTTTATACATTTATTTATTTGTGTTTCGGCAATAAGGCAATGTGGTAGATTTATGATTGGTTATTGCCATGCTGAATTTAGACTATTTACGGTTTTGCTCTTGTTCTTTGTTTTATAAATATATATATATATTTGCTTAGGACTAAAAACATAGATGTTGGCAAAATGTTTCTTGCTTGGCCACATTTGGATGATTTAACATGGCATATAAGCCTAGATGTTTACAAAATCTACCAAAAGAGTTCTCTGGATACTATGAATCTTCTAGTTGTTCTGATTGCCTGATTATCCACAAAATGTTATCTACAAGAAAACATAACAAAACACGGATAAGCTTTTATAAAGCTTAGTAAGTTCATCAATTAAATGATAAAACTTATTGAATTAAACATAATAATTCAAATAACAACATTAATAAACTGAGTTCCTGTCAACAAGGTTTTTAACAGAATTCCTGTCAACCGCAGATCACAATAGGTGAGTTTAGACATAAACAAGTATGAGATTCATTATCAAGCCACAATGCTATTAGGAGATTCATAAATAATCTTTTAACAATTTTATAACAAGACATTAGACGCAAGAACATTATCGATGAATAATATGCGAATACGAGTATATGGTTAACCATCCAAAAACACGCTATATGCTCATATGATCTAATCGAACCGATAACATGCCTCGACGCTAAGTGCCTAGCCCGAAGGCTCACATCCGCCTTCAGTAACACGAAAAAAAAACTGTAATATTACACGATAGTCCGCAAAAAATGTAGAACTTCAGTATATTTAGTGAATAGGAAATATACAGGAATCCTCATAATATCTCATATCAAGCCCGTACTGTGCGCAAAATATCCTATTAGCGTGCCAATCGTACTCTATCCTATGTTCATCGGCTCAAGAGATATTAATAGTAACCAGTGCTTTATCAACCATTATTTCAATTCTTGATTATCAAATATCAACACATTAATCAGCAGTCAACAGATAAATCATTTAATATATAAATTTAAAATGTATAGAATTAACCGAATGAACTTACCTAACTAGATTCCAATAATAACAAAGGTATAGAGACTATTCGGTAATTTTCTCTTTTCCTCGGTTTTCCACTTATTCTTGATCTAAAATAATATTTTCATTCAATTAAATAATTTCAATAGTAAAATTAACTCATTTTATGCAACTAAGTTCCTTTGAAATTTTTATGAAATTACCCCCAACATTTCATTTTTATGCAAGTCACTAGGTCAAAATCATGCAATTTAACCATTTTCTATTAAATCTAAACTTAGCTGATTTGTAAATCCCTTCATTACAGCCCATACTTGCTGTTATTTTGCATCAATTCCTTGTACTTTAACTATTTTCACATTTTAGTCCTTGAACATTAAAATCAACAAAAGCTACTTTATAAATTAGTCTTATCTAGCAACCAAACTCAATTATTTTTAATAAAACTTCAAGAAAATACAAAACTCATCAATGGCATAACTCATAAAATTTGAAAATTTTGCAAATTAGTCACTGGTTTAGCTAGATCAAGCTAATACGAGCTTAAAAACATAAAAATTATTGAAAACGGGCAAGTTTTCACTTACCCATCGAAGGGCCGAAGCTTGGACAAAGCTTTTTAATACCTAGCTATGGTGTTTCGACTTGGGGAAGAACATAAGAAATAAAAATGGTATTTCTTTCTCTCTTGTTTTTTTCATTTATTTTAACTTAACTTACTAATACTTTAAAATAAATTAACATTTTTTTAACACTAAAGACAAATTCCACCACTCATCTTGTTTAATTATGGGTTAACTATCATTTTAATCCCTCATTCATGGTTTCATAACTAATTAACTCAAATAAACTAATAATAATTAAGTTTTATGCCTTTTTTAATTATGGGTTAACACAATTCATACCGTTTGACATTTAAGGAGGGTCCAATTGCAGAATTTGTCGTTCAATTATTTTTAATTATTGATTAAACAAGCTTAATTTTAATTTAATCCTAAACTAATTAGGACTAAATGAGCAAATAGCCCAAAGGTTGGTGGATTTAATCATGCCACCACCGCTTGGACTTTTTCTATCATGGTTTAATTATGATTTTGGTCCTTTTACTATATTAAATCTATAACAATTGTCTTTTACCTCTTTTACAATTTAATCCTTTTACCGTAATTGAGCGATAAATCATCAAAATTACCGAACCAAACTTCAATTCACATATAATGCGACTCTATAAATATTTAATAAAAATATTTATGGCCTTAAATTACGGAAACAAGGTCCTAATACTTCATTTTCAATAACCCTTCACTTTTGAACAAAACAACTCATACTAACTTTTAATTCAATTGATTAAAATTCCTCAAATCAAAATTCAATAAAAATTATTATTAACTCGTATAATTTAAATACTAATTATACGAACTCACTCGTCAGATTTGTGGCCCCGAAATCACTATCTCCAACGCCACTGAAAAATGTGTTGTTACCAATTCAATAGCATCTAGCACAATTAAATTGGCATAGAAATGTCGAATTAATTCCTCTTCAGGAAGTGATTGCGCTCATAGAAATAGTTCAAATTAAGAGTATAATTATCTTTCTAACTGACAAGGGCACAACCATCTTATCATCACTTTCCAAGTTGAAATCTTTTTCTGGCATCATGGGTTGATTTTTGAAGATGGAATCAAACCTTTCTTTCACTTCCTCATCTTGAATCACAATTGGATTTTCGGAAAAGGCATTGGCAGATCTAGTTTTTTTAGACATGGTGATTTTTCCCAAAAAATAGACATACTTTCAACAAAAGGAAGGGAAAAGAAATTGACAATGGATGGTAGTAAGGAGATTGCAGTAGCGATGGAATTGCAATGGCAACAAGGTTGCTCCAACAAGAAGATTACGGCGGCGATAGGAGGGTTTTGCGACAAAAGGGAGATTTTTTGGGAGATTTTTCAGGATTTGAGGTAGACGACAAGAAGAAAGAAATAAGTGGCTAGGGTTTGAAGCTAATTGCTTTGAATGGTGTGAGGAATATGATATTAGAAAGGGGTTTATATGGTAGTAAATTAGGGTAAACTTGTAGCAAAACTTTAGCTACAAGAGATGCTTGGATGGCAAGGTAAGGAGGGAAGGAAAGTGGTGGCTAAATTAAGGTATTTTATGGACCCTATGGACGACACTTAAGGGGTAAATTTTGCCTCTTCATTTTTTTTGGGCCTTACGTCCAACTGCACCTAAAAATTAAACTACTCTCGATAAAATAAACTGGTTAGTACTTGGGCCAAGTTGACCCATTTATTTAGCATAAACAAATAAAATGAAAAAGAGAAAGAAAATTTAAAATGAAAGCTTTCTAGGTTAATTAGACAATTTCTTCTCAAAAGATTACATCAAATCGAGCACTAACGGTATTAACTTCTTTAAATTTTAGTATTTAACACTTAACCTACTAACTGAGCTCTTGAATACAGGTTTTCCACACCCACATGGCTAGGTACACGGGCGTGCTTTAGACCGTGTGAAAATAGGGCAAGGACCTTTTCCCAACACGAGTTACGATAAATCGCCACGGCCGTGGGCGATCCTGCCAAAATAACAAGGGTGTGCGACACGCTCGTGTCTTGAAACCGTGGTCAATCTTGCCAAAATAGCACGGGCGTGCGACATGCCCGTGCCTAACACTCGTGGTCAACACTGCCAAAATAACACGTGCATGGGAGAAGCGAACCACATCCCACACAGTCGTGCGATACGATCATGGAACCATACGGCTTAGACACACGGACGTGTCCTCAAGCCGTGTGACGATCTCTCAATTCGCGACAAACACGGGCGTGTGATACGGCCATTCCACCTGCAAAATTTAGATCATTTCTCTTATTTTTATTTTTATTTTTATTTTTTTTGAAAACTCATTTGTTTTTAAAACACAGCTTATCTTTATGATTATTATTAGATTATTCCTTTAATTCTCCCGCAGAATCATGCCTTTCCTCCATCTCTATTTTCAATTCGTGCTTTCGCTAATCCAGGGATTCCATCCGTTCATAACTCAGGAAGTTTCACTTCTCTCCCCATCTTATGATCTTATATTTATATTTTTCAATATATCTATTTTTGTACATTGAGGGAAATGTACATCTTAAGTGTGAGGGGGTTATCTATATCTATATCAGAAACAAACCTTGAATTTTGTCTTATTCTCATGTAATTTTTCATATCATTATTAGAATGAATTTTGATTAATTTACTATTTTTATTGATATATCTTGAATTAAAACATAGGCATTCATGCATTGATTATTTAAACTTTAAGACATTAGAGAATTAAGCATGATAAGTTGATTTTTGAGAATTTAAAATTTTATGTTGTTTTCCCCAAGTTTAAGTATTATTTTGAATCGAAATCCTCAAGTTTAAACATCAAAAAGCCATAATTTTTGTGAGATTTTGAGCCTTTAAGAGCATCTAATATTTCTTTCATGCTCACTTTTATTGTTGCTTTGAGTGTGTCAATATCGAATTGTTATTCTAGAACTTGCTTGATTATGCATGTTAAGACCACAACATTTGATATGTCAAGATGATAGAGGCACTTAGGATTAACCCACTAATGCCATGAAAAGCCTACCTCCACGATTAACCCTTAGTAAACCCCTTTGAGCATAACAAGCCATTCCTTGTATTACCCTTAATATTAACCCTTAACTCATTATTTTTGAAATCCCCTCAATTAATTTGATCCCTATTTTTGTTGAGATTTGAGTTGAATAAATTGCTTAGCTATGTCTTGTTCTTAATAGTTAGTCTTAAATATTTAACTTGTTCTTAAACAAAAAATTAATAATAATAATGTACATGTATAAATAGTAGTGATGTTTTGTTTTTGAGCTAAAGTATTTAAATTCCATTTTCTGAGAAGAAGCTCTGTTGTATGCAAGTGATGATTAAATATTTTTCTAATTAAGTAATTTTTCAATTCAATCTCGATTCTAACCTTTTCTTTTAGCTTGTGACCACACCCCCTAACCAAGCCTCATTACAACCCTCTAAAGACCTCTTAATTGATGTATCATCTCAATTTATAGTGGTGGAGATTTGATTTTCATGCAAGCCTATGGTAATAACTTTTCATATTGACTGTTGAGTGCTACATTCATTATCCTTAAACACTTCGAGTGATTTGAGTGAATCTTTAGTAAGGATGTTAAACTCTGTGAGATTTTGAATCAAAGGTGATTATTTAAATAAGGGGATATGCCTATATTTTTTATGATTAAATGCTCAACTTGGAATATTTGAAACTTTAATGTTCTTCTAGTTGAATTCTCAATGTATGATTACTTATGGATTAGTTTGAGATATTATTGATAGGAATTATAAGTTGAGAAAAAGGAATTCTTAATTGTGAATAGAGGATTTTGCCTGAGGTTAAGCAAACGCTTAAGTGTAGGGGTATTTGATAAACCGTAATTTATACATATTTTTATCCCATGCTTAACACATTTATAAATGATTTCTCCTTAGATTTGGTGAATTTCATTCTCCTACTCTTTAAATTTCATGTTTTATACTTAGGTGAGCATAGGAGAGCAAAAAGAACAAGAAACGGCCCAAAAACAGAGAAAATGAGTCGACGTGGAAAAACAACATAGCCTGGACTTCCTCACACGGGCAGAACGCACGCCTGTGCCATTCTAACAGGCTCGAACATGGCCTAAAACAACCTCAGCATGGGCTTGTTGATCTCTCAGCCTTGACCACTGCCTGAAGTAATCGCACACGGGCGTGTCACATGGGCTTGTCCCTGCCGAGCCCTAGTTAAGTTCTATTCAAAAAAGGGCGAGTTTGAGGGTTTTTAGGCATTCTAAAGCCTATTTAAACACCCTAGAGGAGGACTAAAGGGGGACAGAGAGCAGAGAGCAAGGAATTACTCTAAGAAAGATGGTTAATCCATCTCAGAAGCTAGATTTATCATCAAGACTGAAGATCTCTCCTCAATTTCCCTTCAGGAGTTTTGGGTTTTCTTTATGTTTTGTATTCATTACTCTTCTGAGATGTTTTCCTATTTAGTTATGAGCTAAACCCCTTAAATACCTAAGGGGAATGAAACCTAAGACGAATCTTGTTATTATTTTCTGAATTGTATGCTAATTATTTAACTTGTTCTTAATTATGTGTTTTTAATTCTTGTTTCGATATTTCAGGATATTGATTCAAGTTAATGCTCTTATTTGGAGGATGAATAGTCCATATCTAAGAGTAACTTTGTCATAATTAAGCAGAGTTGATTGCGCGCCTAGAGATAGGGTGACAATATTTTGTCAAATTAGGGTGAAACCTAATAAGGGGATCCATAGATTGAGTTAATACAACCTTAGGGTGTTAATTAGAAAATGATTTCAATTATTCAACCTAGGGTTAGACGTTATTAGTCTTGAATAGGGATAATAACATAACTCAGGGATTTCTACGGAACAGGTTAAATGTATAAATCGTTCGATTCAGAGTCAAAATAACAAGTGAAGTCTAGGTGGATTTTTCCTTGGGTATTGTTTTAAATCAATCATTTTTCCAAAAGTAATTCCTCACTTCTATTTTCTGTGATTTCTTAGTTTAGTTAATTAGTTAATTAAAATAAACCCTTTTATTTTTAGGCTAGATAATAAAAAGACAGTTAATACTAGTACTTTTAATTCCTTTGGGTTCGACAATCCGGTGTTGCTAAAGCTATATTACTGTTCGATAGGTACACTTGCCTACGTCGTGATAATAGTTAGTTTCAAGAACGATTAATTATAAATTTATAAAAATTATCACAGAAAATCACGATCAGATAGACACGCCTATGTTGAGGTTGCTTTAGGCTGTGTTCGAGGCTACTAGAATGGCACGGGCGTGTGTCATACCTGTGTGAGGAAGTCCAGGCCATGTTGATTTCCTACGTCGGCCCATTTTCTCCATTTTCGGCCCGTTTCTTGTTCTTTTTGCTCTCCTGTGCTCACCTAAGTATAAAACATGAAATTAAAGTATTAGGAGCATCAAATTCACCAAATCTAAGGAGAAATCATTCATAAATGTGTTTAGCATGGGATAATAATATGTATAAATTACGGTTTATCAAATACTCCTACACTTAAGCGTTTGTTTGTCCTCAAGCAAAATCCTCAATTCACAATTAAAAATTTCTTTTTCTCAACTTATAATTCCTATCAATAATATCTCAAACTAATCCATAAGTAATCATACATTGAGAATTCTACTAGAAGAATATTAAAGTTTTAAACATTCCAAGTTGAGCATCTTATTACAAAAAACATAGGCATCTCCCCTCATCTAAGTAATCACCTTTGATTCAAAATCTCACAGAGTTTAACATCCTCACTAAAGATTCACTCAAATCACTTGAGGTGTTTAAGGACAATGAATTTAACACTCAACAGTCAATATGAAAAGTTATTACCATAGGCTTGCATGAAAATCAAATCTCCACCACTATAAGTTAAGATGATACATCAATCAAAAGGTCTTTAGAGGGTTGTAATGAGCCTTTGGTTAGGGGGTGTGATCACAAGCTGAAAGAGAAGGTTAGAATCGAGATTGAATTGAATAATTACTTAACTAGAAAAATATTTAATCATCTATTGCGTACAAAAGAGCTTCTTCTCAGAATATGGAATTAAACACTCAAGCTTCAATAATACGACTTACTGCTAATAAATAGATATGTATGTATTTTTATTTTTTTTTTAAAACAAATCAAATAACATAGACTAACTATCAAGAATAAGACATAGTTAAGCAATTTATTCAAATCAAATCTCGACAAAAAAGGGATACAGTTAATTGAGGGGATTTCAACAATAATGAGTTATGGGTTAATATCGAGGGTAAATCAATGAATGGGATGTTAGGCTCAAAGGGGTTTACTAAGGGTTAATTGTGAAGGTAGGCTTTTCATGGCATGAGTGGGTTAAACCTAAGTGTCTCTATCATCTTGACATATCAAATCAAATGGTGTGGTCTCGACATGCACAATCAAGCAAGTTCTAGAATAATAATTCGATATTGACGCACTCAAGCAACAATAAAAATGAGCATGAAAGAAATAATAGATGTTCTAAATGCTCAAAATCTCACAAAAATTATGGCTTTTTGATGTTTAAACCTGTGGATTTCAATTCAAGATAATACCTAAACTTGGGGAAAATAACCTAAAATTTCAAATTCTTAAAAATCAACTTATCATGCTTAATTCTCTAATGTCTTAAAGTTTAAATAATCAATGCATGAATGCCTATGTTTTAATTCAGGACATATCAATAAAAATCATAAATTTATCAAAATTCATTCTAATAGTGATATGAGGGATTTCCAAGAGAACCAAGACAAATTTAGGGATTTTTCTTATAGTGATATAATTGACTCCCCCCACACTTAATATGTACATTGCCCTCAATGTACAAAGACAAAGTTAGTGGCAATTATAGATATAAGATCATAAGATAGGGAGAGAAGTGAAACTTCCTGAATGTTAAATGAATGAACTCCTTAGGTTGGAGTTATGTAGAGTAGTGGAGGATACTCCGGTGGTGGTAGAGGTTGGGTTCCACAAGTGCTGCGCCAAAAGAATGTTATATCTCGTGGTGGCTATGGTCGTGGTCAAGCAGGGCATGGCAGTCATGGAGAACCTTTTCTAGTGGAGTTTGAAGTTCCTAAGTGATATTGAGCTTTGGAGCTCTTTATAACTGTGATAAAATCAGGAACTTTTAAGGGAATATACAGAAGATAATTACTCGTAATGAAATAGCCGAAATTAAAAATTGTTTATAAAACCTAAAAATAAGATAGTATCAACAGGAAATAAAATGAAAAGTTAAAAGCAAAATGATAAATAAAAATCAAAATAAAAATAAAGATAAAATAAAATAAAAAGAAAATCTTTAAACATCATCATCGCTGGATGGTTCGGGAGGTGGTGGTGGTGATGAAATGTGGAGGTGCTGACAAATCTGCTATAGAGTAGCATCAATGTTATCAAATCATTAAAAACACTGCTGCTCAAATCGAGTGAGGCACTCAGAGATGTCAGAATATGAAGCCGTCGCGTGAACTGGACGATGGGTGGGTGGTGGCTGAGACGGTGAGTCCTCGTGTCGTGGAGGGACATCATCAGTAATGTCCTCAGGGGCCTCCTCCTCAGTTGATTGTGCGAGATGATACTAAGGAGGGTAGGTTCCACGGCTTTTTTTGATCATCCTCATACTTAGCATGCTCGAGATGCCTTGTGGAGACATCTAGCCAATGAGGGTAAGGGAAGATGCTTGTGCCGCTGTGTTGATGAGCCAGAAGTGCCGAGCCAGTTGAGTCACATAAGGGCCAATAGAGATAACCCCCTTTCGATGCCGCTCTATCTGATAGCGAATGGCGAGGGCGATGAAATAGTTGAGGTCAAAGACGTGCCCATGCGACATACACCATAAATAGTAGGCGTCGTGAGTGTTGGCGACGTCGGTGCTTTCTTGCCGTCCTGTCAAAGTATGAGCTAAAATAGCATGTAGGTACCTCAAGGATGGGACGAGAGCCAATTCCTTAGAGCGACTAGGGTCGTAGGTGGCCGAGACAGGTACTAAAGCGTTCCAGCACCGTGAAGGAGAACGATGGATATGGCGGTTGAGAGCGTGAAGGTCGTTCTCCTCCTTGAACTCCTCTGTGTAGAGGCCCAGTGTGGTACCAAACTCTGGGACGGTCAACTGGTAAACTAAGTCCCCGAGGCGAAATTGAACTGTGCCAGGATCATCGAAGTTGGTCATGACATCTTGAAGATAAAGGTCGAGCAAAATTTGAGTGTGAGCTTAAGGTACGTTGGCTCGATGATCGCAAAGAAGAGTTCCCATGGATCGGTTGTCAGAAAAGCTCTGACCATATCAGCCAGTTGGACCTGTTCGAGGGCGGTCCAGTCAATGCAGTGGTCTGTAACTAAAAGTTAGGCCCGAAGCATCTGGAAGAGTTCTTCCTGGGGTCCAACGGGAAACTGCAAGAAGGGGTGGCGAATTTCTGCAGTAGGACCCAAGGATGACGTTACTCCTTTCCTTTTCTTCAAAGTAAGGACGGCGGCCTTTTTACCACGTGAACTCGACATTATATACCTGCAAGAAAAAAAATCAAAAATCAACCAATACTTTCCAAGAGTAACGTGGAAAAGAATGCAAGCATGTTAAAACTAAATAGGAGTATTTTATTGGACTTACGTATTAGATGAAGAAAACTAGACTAGAACAACAAAAGCAAATAGAGCAAGTTATAAGACCATGAAAATAATGCTACGAAACTATGAATGCATGTGGGTAAGTATAAAAATCTATGGAACAAGGAAAGTGGATGAATATAGCATAATGTATGGATGAAAAATGGCAAAATTCTTTAATAACAAGCATGAGTATTTCTATTGTTCTACTATGAATATTCACTTAAAATAGGAAAATAGAGCTTGAGAAATCATGAAATAAGCAAAATATTTAAAGAAAATAGAGAGAAAAGAGTAAACAAACGCAAAAGGGAGGAGCTTGGGTGTCAAAAATGAAGTTGAAGGCGGCGAACGGGCGTGGTAGAGAGGGCGTGTGGAATTGCAGCGACTAGGGTTAGGGATTTTAGGGGAGAAGATAATGAATAGTGAGGGGTTTTTATAGATTTTGGGGCATACGGCCATTGGACACGCCCGTGTGTCCTAATTTTAGCCCGAGTGTTTCGTATTTTTTCAAATTTCGGTGCATCTGACATTCAGTCCATGCCCGTGTTCCTTGGGCGTGTTGGTGCACACGGCCGTGTCCTGCTTCGTTTGCTTCTCCCACGTCCATGTGTGTGAGTCCACACCCATGTTAGTTTGACAGGTTCAACCATGGGTGATAGGAACATGCGTGTCACACGGCCGTGCTATTTTCTCAGGTTCAACCACGGTTCTAAGACACGAGCGTGTCGCACGCCCATGTTGTTTTGGTAGGATCACCCATGGCCATGTCGCACGGCCGTGGCCACTTATCATATCCCGTGTTGGGGAAAAATTTTGCCCTGTTCTCACACGGTCTAAAGCACACCTGTGTGCCTGGCTGTGTGTGTGTGGAAAACCTATATTCAATAGCTCAGTTAGTAAGTTAGGTATTAAATACTAGAATTTAAAGAAGTTAATACCGTTAGTGCTCGGGTTACCTCTCGAGAAGCGCTTATTTATAGTCTAAGCTCGACTTACCTAGGTTTCACGCTGTCATGGTGGTTCGAGGAGTTTACACTCCTCATTCCTATTATCAGTTTTGTCAAAATAAGGTTTTAAGCGAGTAATATTTACCTTAAACGTGCCGAATTTAGAATGAGTTACCTCGACTGTACCGTATGGGAAGATGTTAAGTACCGTAAAAGGGTTTTCTCCATTTTGTTCAGAAGTGGTAATACGAGGATCTGCGGCATCTAATAGTACTTTTTCTCCAACCTTAATTTGATTTTGGGAAAAATTTAGCTCATCATGGCGTGTTTTCGATTTATTTGTCCGCCATTCATCTAACTCCTCGATTTGTAGCCTTTGTTCCTCACGGATAGGTCCTTTGTTGTTGTTTGAACATGGCTCATGTATGTCCTTTAAACTTATTTCTTGCAAAGTAGGTTGCAACATATGGTCAGCTTTAGTAGAATAATTTATACAAACACCTTCAATTTTTGATGTGTTGCTCGAATTGCGAGCTTGTAGGGCAATTGTTTCGTCTCCCACACGAAGTGTGAGTTCGCCTATGCCAACATCAATAATTGTTCTAGCAGTTGCTAAAAAGGGCCTTCCTAAAATTAAAGGAACTTTACAATCCTCCTCTATGTCTAAAACAACGAAATCCACTGGGAATATAAATTTGTCGATTTTAACGAGTACATCTTCAACAATACCCCTAGGAAATCTGATAGTTTTATCTGCTAATTGAATGCTCATCCTAGTTTGTTTGGGCTTCCCAAAACCTAGCTGTTTAAACATTTTGTGAGGCATGACATTGATACTAGCCCCTAAATCAGCCAACGCATTGTTCACATCTAAACTACCAATTAAACAAGGAATTGTAAAACTCTTTGGATCTTTTAATTTATTGGGTAGATTATTTTGTAAAATAGCTGAGCAAACTGCGTTTAACTCCACATGCGATGCCTCATCCAACTTCCGCTTATTTGCTAAAAGCTCCTTTAAAAAATTCATAGTGTTCGGCATCTGCGAGAGAGCTTCAATAAACGGTAAGTTAATATGTAATTTCTTTAAAAGTTTAAGGAGTTTACCAAATTGTTCATCTGAGCGGTCTTTCCTTGTCGCATTAGGGTATGGCACACGAGGTTTATATTCTACACTTACTGATTTCTGTTCGATGTGACTTACCTCACCTTTACCCTTGCTTACCATAGTTTCTTGCTTTGGTTCTGGTTCAGATGTAACTAACCCTTCCTCATTGCCAATGTTAATCGCATTGAGTTGTTCCCTTGGGTTAGGTTCAGTATTACTTGACAAGGTACCTTGTGGCCGTTTAGAAATTAATTTGGACAACTAGCCTATCTGAGTTTCGAGCCCTTGGATCGCCGCTTGTTGATTTTTAAGTGCTGTCTCGGTATTCTGGAAACAAGTTTCTGACACTAAGATAAATTTTGCTAGCATCTCCTCAAGGTTCGGTTTCTTTTCCTGTGGATAAGGTGGTTATTGAAAACCCAGAGGATTTTGTGGCCTTTGATTTCTTTGACCACCCCACGAGAAATTTGGGTGGTTCCTCCAACCTGTATTATAAGTATTACTATATGGGTTATTTTGATATCTAGAGTTATTATTACCCATATAGTGGACTTGTTCCTCTCCGGTTGTAGGATTAAAGGGTTGATATTTTGTATGTACACCTCCTCCACTTGAATCACACCTCATCACTGAATGTACCTGCGTAGAACCAAGTAAACCATCAATCTTTTTATTTAGAAGTTCCACCTAATTTGATAACATATTAACCGCATCGACGTTATAAACGCCTGCTAATTTAGTTGGCTTAGTCCTCATGACTTGCCACTGATAGTTATTCAGAGACATTTCCTTAATAAATTTGTAAGCTACTTCAGGTGTTTTGTTATTGATGGTTCCACCAGCTGCTGCATCAACATCTGTCTTGTCGAGGAGTTCACACCATTATAAAATGTTTGAACTTACAGCCATAGAGGTAACCCATGGTGAGGGCACCTTCGTAGTAGGTCCTTGTATCTCTCCCATGCATCGTAAAGTGTTTCTAAATCCATCTGCACAAAAGAAAAAAATATCATTCCTAAGTTTAGCTGTTTTAGCAGGTAGAAAGTATTTTAGTAAGAACTTTTCGGTCACTTGTTCCCAAGTAGTGATTGATCCTCGTGGTAACGAGTTCAACCACTGCTTAGCCTTGTTCATTAGTGAAAAGGGAAATAGCAGAAGGCGAATGGCATCATCATAAACGCCATTGATCTTGAGTGTGTCGCAAAGTTTCAGAAAATTTGCTAAATGAGTATTTGGGTTTTCGTCCTGCAAACCATCAAACTGAACAAACAGTTGTATCATTTAAATTGTGTTAGGTTTCAGTTCAAAATTATTTGTTGCAATAGCAGGCCTAACTATACTCGATTCAGTTCCTATTAAAGTAGGTTTAGCATAATCATAATAGTACGAGGAGTAGGATTCTGATTTACTGGGTCAGCAGCAATTGCAGGAGGTAGCAGATTTTCCTGATTTTCAGCCATCTCCTTGGTTGTAGTTGGAGTATCGTCCTCTTGCTCTTCCTCTGTGTATCTTAGGCTTCGCCTTATTTCTCTTCAGTTTCTGCGAGCCGTGTGATCGATCTCACCGTCAAAAAGTAATGGTTTTGACGGGTTTCTTCTAGTCATAAATTATAAGAACCTGCTAGGAAAAAGAAAAAGAGAATTTAGTAACGAAAATCAAAAAAAAAAATTAAATTGTTATAAAAGTAAATGGCTAAAGTAATAAAAATCGAGTGTTCCTAATATCTTAGTTCCCCGACAACGGTGCCAAAAACTTGATTGTCACACGTGATAAGTTTTAAAATTTATAAATGATTGTACTCGAACTAGCTATTATCACGATAAAGGCAACCACACCTATCGAAAAGTAGTATAGTTTTAGCAAGACCGGTTGTCGAACCCAAAGGAGCTAAAAGTATTAGTATTAACTTTCTTTTTATTATCTAGCCTAAGAATAATGAAGATTGTTTTAACTAACTAATTAACTAATCTAAGAATGCACAGAAAATCGATTGGGGAAAATACTTTTGGAAAACTGATTGATTTAAGACAACACCCAAGAAAGAATGCACCTAGACTTCTCTTGTTAACTGACTCTGAACCAGACGATTTATTCACTTGACTTGATCCGTAGAAATCCCTAAGTTATGTTATTATCCCTATTCAAGACTAATAACGTCTAACCCTAGGTTGATTAATTTAGATCTCTTTCTAATTAAAACCCCTAGTTTTGCATTAACTCAATCTATGGATTCCCTTATTAGATTTGACTCTAATCCGACAGATTTATGTCATCCTATCTCTATGTTGCATGCAATTCCGCTTAATTATGAGTGATCTACTCTTAGACAGGGACTATTCATCCTTCGAATAAGCACATCAATATTTGAATCAATATCCTGGAATATTCAAACAAGAGTTAAAGTCATAATTGAGAACAAATCAAATATTTATCATACAGTTCAAAAAATATTAACAAGATCCATCTTAGGTTTCATCCCCTTTAGGTATTTAGGGGATTTAGTTCATAACTAGAAAAGAAAACATCATAGAAGAATGATAAAAAAACATAAAGAAAACCCAAAAAATCCTGAAGGCAATTGAAAGGAGATCTTCAGTCTTGGAGGTGAATCCGGCTTTCTAGATGGATCAATCAGCTTTTTTCGACTCATTCCTTGCTTCCTACTCTGTGTGTCCTCTTTTATCCTTCTCTAGGGTGTTTTTATAGGCTTTAGAATGCCTAAAAGCCCTCAAAATTGCCCTTTTCTAAATAGAACTTCACTTGGGCTCGACAGGGACATACCCGTGTGACATGCTCGTGTGCGATTGCTTCAGGCCGTGGTCAAGGCTGAGAGATAGACACGCCCGTGTTGAGGTTGTTTTAGGCAGTGTTTGAGCCTACTAGAATGGCACGGGCGTGTGTGATACCAGTGTGAGCAAGTCCAGGCCGTGTTGATTTTCTACGTCAGCCCATTTTCTCCGTTTTCGGCCCGTTTCTTGTTCTTTTTGCTCTCTTGTGCTCACCTAAGTATAAAACATGAAATTAAAGGATTAGGAGCATCAAATTCACCAAATATAAAGAGAAATCATTCATAAATGTGTTAAGCATCAGATAATAATATGTATAAATTACGGTTTATCACCTTCCTAAAGACTAACCAACAAGGAGTCATTAACGGTGTCTTAAAAGCAATTCGATAGGCTTATAGAGCATCATCGAGCCTTTGGGACCAATCTTTTCTATTAGGTTGCACTACCTTCTCAATGATACCTTTGATCTCACAGTTTACCTGTTCAACTTGCCCATTTGACTGTGGATGATAGGCAGTGATAATTTTGTGTTTCACGTCGTACTTGTCAAGTAACCACTTATAGCTCTAGGAGTCCCAAACCATGTAAACACATGTTTATGTAGGATTTGCATGACTACCTTAGCATGATTTGTTGGGTATGCTTCAACTTCAACCTACTTGGATACGTAATCCACAGCTACTAAGATATACCTGTTACTATAAGAAGAAGGAAATAGGCCTAAAAAAATAAATGCCCCAAAAATCAAATAATTATAACTTTAAAATGTTTTTCAAGGACATCTCATTCCTCCTTGATATGTTTTTAGTCCTTTAGCATCTATCACAATTTTTCACATATGCATACGCGTCCTTGATCATTGTAGGCCAAAAGAATCTTACTTGTAAAATCTACGCTGCAGTGCAAGAACCACCATAGTGTCCCCCACTTGGAGATGAATGACAAGGATACAAGATCTTATCAATTTCACTTCCAGCTACGCACTTCCTGATTATATTCTCTGCATATTATTTAAACAAAAATGAATCCTCCTAGAAATAATACCAACTATTGTAAAGGAATTTCTTCCTTTGTTGGTATGTCATTTCTCGAGGTATTATTCAACATGCTAAATAATTTGCATAATCAGGAAACCAAGGTATTTCATGAATTAAGCTGAGCTCGAAGATATGTTCATCTGGAAAATTTTCATTGATTGAAACAAGTGAATGATTTACCTCATTTTGTTCCAACCTCGGTTTAGCTTCTTTTTCTGTGAGTAAATATTTAATGGCCGCATGATTGGCAAATCTGTGACTTTCATACCAATAAGATAAGAACGGAACTTGTCAAAAGAAAAAACTATAGCAAAGAGTTCTTTTTTATTTACCGTATGTAACAACCTATTTTCAGTGAAATCAAAATAGTGGTTTTAGGACCACAAATTCAAAGTTAAAAATTTTATTTTATTATTATTTTGTTTCCTACATCATGAAAGTAGTACCATATAAAAATCTCGTGAAGAAATTTTACTGTTTACATGCTCAATTTGATAAAAATGACCAAATTGCATAAAGTGCAAAAGTTGAATTCTAGTAGCTAAAGGTATTAAATAGCTATATAATCTTAAAGTATGTGTCCTTATATGGTAATTAGACCATTTATGTTGATAGTGGATGTACATAGCTTGGCATAAGTGTAATTAGTGATGTTTTTAAAGGTTATTTAAGTAAATTATAAATAATTATAAAAACAAATTAAATAAAATAAGCCATCATCTTTTCTTTCATCGTTTACAGTCAAAATTAGAAGAGAAAGAACCCATTGTTGAAGCTAGGGTTCATCCATGCTTGTTTGGTTTGATTGGTATGTATATTTGTCCTATTTTTAATAATTTCAATGTTTTCAGGATCGTTGTAACTTAATCTAGCTAGCCCGGGGACTAATTTGTGAAATTTTTAAACTATTAGAGTTTACCATTAATGAATATGCATGAGTTTTGTTGAGTTATGGAAGAAAATGATTAGTTGTTGTTAGATAAACAACTTTTGTAAAGAGATTTTTGATGAAAATGTCCAATAAGGATTAAATTGGAAATTAGAAAATTTTACATGGTGAAATTATAAAATAAATGAAATATAGGGTTTTCTAGGGACCTAATTGATATTCGACTATAATGGGTTGTGGTGAAATTGCATAAATTTCCACTTTTATAAGATATGGACTAAATTGCAAAAAATTAAAAGTATAAGGGTAAAATGGTGATTTTGCCAAAAATTTGATATTGGGTTAAATTGAATGAAATATATATTGAATTGAGTTAAATTTATTTGAATAGATCAAGACAGAACTCGTACAGCTTTAGATCGGGGCAAAGAGAAAGTCTCGAATTAATCACCTCCGTAACTATGTATACTCGTCGAGGTAAGTTCGTGTAATTAAATTGTGTATATATGCTTTTGGTTGAAATATGCTTGTGTTGTGAATTGTTATACGCATATACGGGTTGCATATCTAACGACGTACGACTATTACTAAGCCTTGTTTGAACCTTAAGAATTCGTAGGATACAAATGGCATGTCATTAAGATTTACATGTTTCGAGTGCTGGTCCTGAACGTCCTACCGATGACTGAGGTTTGGCATATGTTGCGGAGACTCCATATCTCATGTGAGTAGCATCGTGTAGCTACGTTTCGACCTACAGCTTGTTTGAGGATACTGATTTACAGCTCGTGTGAGCATACATGTACAGGATTTGACAGATTACAGTTATATGAGTTAGAACACTATGTATGAGTTACCCCAAGTATCTCACAGTTTCTAATGGTTCAATGGGAATTATTCTGATACGAAATGGTAAGGGTTCATTATAGACTGTTACAGGGATACATATGAATTATATGGAAATGTTGTTACATGGTATATGGAAAATTGAATTGGATGATACATGTATATGAAACTTAATCAATTGTTGTGCTCATGCATGATTATTGGTTTGTATATGTATTTACATGGCTAACATGGTTGGTGTGTATGTGCTTAGGCATTTGGCTAAATTATGTTGGGATGTGCTACGTTTATCTTACCTATTTTGTGATTAAATGGTAAGTTATGTTTTAAGTTATACGAACTTACTAAGTCTAAATGCTTACTCTATGTTATTTTCCGTGTTATATAGTGAATCAAAATCTCGTTCAGGTTGGAAGCTTGTCGGAGCTATATCACACTATCCATCAACTCTTTTGGTACTTTCAGTTGTTTAAATTTTGGTTATAATAGCATTTATAGGTATTTTGACTAATATTGGCCATGTGTTTTGAAGTTGAAATGGCCATTTGGTTTGGCTTAAGTTATGGTATTTTGGTGGCGTAATAGATATAGATTTGGCATGTAAATGTTAGCCTTAAAATGGTTGATGCTTGGCTTGTTATGTTTGAAAGATGGATAATGGAATGATAGTTCAAATATGCATATGGCAAGTGTCATTATAAAGCATGTGAATGTGGTGATTTGGTGCATTAGTTATAAGTGAATTATATGATTAATTGGTAATAATTCTTGAATGACATATTTAGTACCTTTTGGTATGTTTTTTATATGTAAAATAAATGGTGCAATATGGTATAAAATTAGTTAAGCCTTAGTTGATCATTTGATCAATTTGTGTTTATATTGGTACATGTTTTGATGTTGTCATTTGAGGTGCCTTTGGGCATATTGGTTGTATGATATTCTACCATATGTATATGACTTGTTTATGCATGATTTTGATGCCTTGTTATGGCTTGTGTTTATATGCAATTTTTGGTGTAGGTACATGCCAAGAGGGTGAGAAAAATGGCTTGTAACATGGCCTATTTTCTTCCACATGGACACAGACACGGGCATGTGTCTCAGCCGTGTGTGACACACGGCCAGATGACACGGCTGTGTGTGACACACGGCCAGGTGACACGGTCGTGTGTCCCCTATAGCTTTCAAAGGGTTCCAATGCAGGCTATTAGATGGCCTAGCACGTGGCCTAACACATGGGCATGTGGCTTGGCTATGTAATCCAAGTCAGTGTGTTACATGGGCTAGGACACGGTCATGTGTCCCTACTTCAAATACCCACACGACTGCGTGACCCCTGCAGTGTTGAAAATTTTGAATGTTTTCTGAAAAATTCTTCGAGTGTCTGATTTAGTCCTGACTTGTTTCTAACACGTATTTAGGGCCTCGAGGGCTTGTGTAAAGGACAATATGTATGTTTTGACTTGGTTTTAATATGTTTATTGATATGATATGAAATGTTTACAAATATGTGTTCATATGATTTAAAAACTATGGTAATGCTATGTAACTTCGTTCCGGCTACGGATACGGGTTAAGGGTATTATCGCTTATTCGTACAGAACTATGGTTTAGTCGACTCTCGGATTAAACGTAGCGTGTACGAGTCTAGCTATACATGCCATTATATAACCTGTGATATTGTGATATCTCTGGACTATTTTAAAACATGTTTTCATATAGTAATGGCATCCAATTGAGCTGAATCCGATAAAGTTGAGAGCAACGCTCAAGCCTCCATTCACGGAGTAGCATCGAGCGGTTCAAGGCCCATATCTGAGGGTTGGGGAGGAGAGGCTAAGGAAGTCTTCTTCCAAATGATGAGTGAATGATTTACTAAGTTCGTACGGACGAACTCAGCTACTCAACGACCTCCACCCCTGCTCCCCAACCAGTCCCCGTTATTCCTCAAGGTTTGGAACCTATACGAGTTAATAAGCCACCTATTGATAAGATACATAAGTACAGGGCTGAAGAATTCAGAGCTACTACTAAAAATGATCTCGAGAGAGCAGAATTCTGGGTAAAGAATACAATCAGGTTTTTGACAAGTTCTCTTGTTCACCGGCTGAATGTGTTAAGTGTGTAGTATCTTTATTGAAAGATCCAACTTACCAGTGGTGGAACACTTTGAATTTCGTAGTGCTGAGAGAGTGGATTACCTGGGAATTCTTCCAAATCGAGTTCCGAAAGAAATATATTAGTCAGAGATTTCTGGATCAGAAATGTAAAGAATTTTTCAAAGTAAGAGCGAGAGTTTTTCAGACTGAGTAAATATGCTCAAGAATGCATCCCAACTGAGACTGTTATGTGTAAATGATTCAAAAAAGGGTTAAATGAAGACATAAAGCTTCTAGTCGAAATTTTTGAGTTGAAAGAATTTGTTGTCTTAATTGATCAAGCGCACAAAGCTGAAGAACTAAGTAAAGAAAAAAGACATGCTAATTTTGAAGCTAGAGACTTGAAAAAGAGATCGACTAGGAAGTCATATCAGTCGGTATTAAAGAGATCAAAAGAACATCACAACCATTCTACAGCCTCAGTGGGGTACTCTAGTAGAGAAAGGGGCAACCGATGTTAGCGTCCAAAACCTCAGTCTACATTTGTAACGAGTGTAGGTAGTGTCAAAGATGTAAGACCCGAGTGCAAGCACTGTAAAAGACCACATTATGGTGAGTGTCGACTAAAGAACGGAGCATGCTTTAGGTGTGGTTCCTTCAACCATTATCTTAGATATTGCCCAAAGAAATCTAAGAAAAAAAAGGCTTAGACTATGAGACTAAGCAACACTGTTACGAGAGGTAGACCACCTCGTAATCCTGGAAATATGAGTGGTAGCCGTAATGTTACAAAAGATTCTACTGTGAGATCCGAGGCATGAGCACTAGCTAAGGCTTATGCTATTCGCGCGCGAGAGGATGCTTCTGTGCCAGATGTCATTACCGGTACTTTCTCTATTTTTTTGTACTGATTTGATTGATCCAGGATCAACCCATTCATATTTTTGCACGAATTTAGTATCTAATAAGAATTTACCTATTGAGTCCACTGAATTCGTGGTTAAAGTATCGAACCCCCTAGGTTAGTATGTGTTAGTTGATAAAGTTTGTAAGAACTGTCCTTTGATGACTTGGGGTTACAGTTTTTCAGTTGATTTGATACTATTACCGTTTGATGAATTTGACGTGATTTTGGGCGTAGATTGGCTAACTCTACATGACGCTGTTGTAAACTATAGACAAAAGCTTATTGTATTGAAATGTTAGAATGGTGAGATGCTTCGTATTGGATTAGATAGTGTGAGTGGGTTGCCTATTGTGATTTTGGCTACATCAGCACAGAAATATGTGAGAAAAGGTTGCAATGCTTACCTTGCTTATGTATTGGATTCTAAAGTGTATGAATCAAAGCTTGAGCCAGTACCACTGGTTTGCGAGTATCCTAATACATTTCCAGAAGAGTTACCTGGGTTACCGCCGATCAGAGAGGTTGAGTTTGCTATTGAACTTGTACTAGGGACATCATCAATATCGATAGCACATTACAGAATGGCTCCTACAGAGTTGAAAGCACAGCTGCAAGAATTAATAGATAGGGATTTTGCTGGACCCTGTTTCTCACCTTAGGGTGCACCTGTTCTGTTTGTTAAGAAAAAAAAGACAGATTGATGAGATTGTGTATTGATTACCGTCAGCTCAACAAGGTTACAATCAAGAATAAATATCCACTGCCTTGAATTGACGATTTGTTTGATCAGTTGAAAGGTACTACAGTATTTTCAAAGATTGATCTTCATTCTGGCTATTAAATCAGTTACGAGTTAAAGATTCGGATGTGCCGAAAACTGCATTTAGAACCAGGTATGGACACTATGAATTTTTGGTGATGTCGTTTAGTTTAACTAATGCACCTATAGTATTTATGGATTTGATGAACAGAATCTTCAGTCCATATTTAGATAGATTTGTTGTGGTATTTATTGACGACATTCTGATATATTCACGAGATGAGTTTGAGCATAACAAACATTTGAGAATTATGTTGCAAACCCTGCGAGATAAAAAACTTTTTGCTAAATTTTGCAAATGCGAATTTTAGCTCTAAGAAGTCAGTTTTCTAGGACATATAGTATCGGCTGAAGGCATCAGAGTTGATCCAAGTAAAATTTCAGTAATTGTTGACTGAAAATCACCAAGAAACATACCCAAAGTTAGAAGTGTTCTAGGATTAGTTGATTATTATCGAAGATTCGTCAAAGGGTTCTCAATGATAGCTACACTGATGACGTGACTATTGTAGAAAGATGTGAAATTTGAATGGCTTGAGAAATGTCAGCAAAGTTTCAATCAGTTGAAAGCATTTTGACTGAGGCACCAGTTCTGGTTCAATCTGAATCGGGTAAAGAATTTGTGATTTATAGCGTTGCATCTTTAAATGGTTTAGGCTGTGTTTTGATGTAGGAAGGCAAAGTAATAGCTTATGCTTCCTGACAGTTAAAGCCGCATGAAAAAAATTATTCGACACATGATCTAGAGTTGGTAGCTATTGTGTTTACATTGAAAATTTGGCAACACCATTTGTTCGATGAAAAATGTCTTATATTTACCGATCACAAGAGTTTGAAGTATCTAATATCGTAGAAAGATTTGAATCTGAGATAGCATAGATGGCTCGAACTGTTAAAAGATTATGATTTGATCATTAATTATCATCCAAGAGAAGCAAATGTAGTTGTTGATGCTCTAAGTAGAAAATCTTTATTTGCTCTGCGTTCGGTGAATACTCGACTAAAATTATCTGATGATGGTTTGATATTAGCCGAGTTGAAAGCTAGACTAATGTTTTTACAACAGATCTGTGAAGCTCAGAAATGCCATGGCAAGTTATTAGCAAAGCGAGCACAGTGTGAGGTGATTTTTTATTCAGAATTTCATATTGGACCTGATGATTTTTTATTTTTTTTGAGGTAGAATTTGTGTACAAAAAAATCCAGAGCTCATTCAAAAAATCTTGCATGAAGCTCATAGTGGAAGCTTATATGTTCATTTGGGCAGTAATAAGATGTACAGTGATTTAAAATAGATGTACTGGTGGCTGGGAATGAAATGTGTGATTTTTTACTTTGTATCTACATGTTTAGTATGTTACCAAGTTAAAGCTGAACATCAGGTACCTTCTGGAGTATTACAGCCAGTGGTGATACCGAAGTGGAAATGATTGAGTTACTATGGATTTTGTAATAGGTTTACCCCTATCTTCGAGAAAGAAAGATGTTATTTGGGTTATTGTTGATCGTTTAAAGAGGTCAACACATTTTATTCCGGTACCTACAGGTTTCTCCCTTGAGAGATTAGTTGAATTATACGTTTTGAGATATTCAGTTTATACAGAGTGTCAGTTTCTATTATTTCTAATCGAGATCCGCGATTTACTTCATCATTCTGGAAAAAGTTACAAGAAGTTCTAGGTGCGCGATTGCATTTTAGTACTACATTTCATCCTTAGACCGATGGTCAATCTAAGCTAGTAATTCAGATTCTCAAGGATATGCTTCGTTGTTGTGTTTTAGAGTTCAAAGGCAACTAGAAGAAATATTTACCGTTGGTCGAATTTGCATATAACAACAGTTTTCATTTGAGCATAAAAATGGCACCGTATGAAGCTTTATATGGTCATAAATGCCGAACTCCATTATACTGGATTGAACTCAGTAAAAAAAAGATACACGGGGTTGATTCGGGATACTGAATAAAAAACTAAAAGTAATCCATGATAGTTTGAAAGTAGCTTCAGATTGTCAGAAATCATATGCGGATCGTAAATGTAAAAACATAGAGTTTCAAGTTGGTTATAGACTATTCTTAAAAGTATCTCCCTGAAAGAAAGTTCTTCGGTTCGGCCACAAAAGAAAGCTAAGTCTGCGATTTATTGGGCCGTATGAGATTACTGAAAGAATCGAACCTATTGCTCATCGATTAGCTTTACCGTTAGAATTAGAAAAGATTCATAATGTTTTTGACGTGTTTATGTTAAGACGGTACTAATTTGACCCTTCACATGTTATCTCCCTGACAGATGTTGAGATTCAACCAAATATGTCGTACAGTGAGGAACCGATTAGAGTTTTGGCTCGAGAGGTTAAAGAATTGAGAAACAAGAACATAGCTTTAGTAATAGTTCTCTAGCAACGACATGGGATAGAGGAAGCCACCTGGGAACCCAAGAAAGCTATGAGAACGCAATATCCAGACCACTTTTCTGGTAAGATTTTCGAGGACGAAAATCTCTTTAAGGGGAGAGTTGGAACAACCCATTTTCATTTAAATCAGAATAGTGGTTTTAGGACCAAAAATCTGAAGTATAAAAATTTATTTTATTATTATTTTATTGCCTACAGTATGATAGTATTACCATATAAAAATTTCGTAAAGAAATTTTACCGTTTACATGCTCAATTTGATAAAAAAGACTAAATCACATGAAGTGCAAAAGTTGAGTTCTAGTAGCTAAAGGTATTAAATAGCTATAGGATCTTAAATTAAATAGCTATAGAATCTTAAAGTATGATTCATTATATGGTAATTAGACCATTTATGTAAACAGTGGATGTACATGACTTGGCATAAGTGTAATTAGTGATGTTTTTAAAGGTTATTTAAGTAAATTATAAATAATTATAAAAACAAATGAAATAAAATAAGCCATTATCTTTTCTTTCATCATTTACAATCAAATTAGAAGAGAAAGAAGCTATTGTTGAAGCTAGGGTTCGACCATGCTTGTTGGCTTGATTGGTATGTATTTTTGTCTCGTTTTTAATGATTTCGATGTCTTGGGGGTCGTTATAACTTAATCTAGCTAGCTCGGGGACTAATTTGTGAAATTTTTAAACTATTAGAGTTTTACCATTAATGAATATGCATGAGTTTTGTTGAGTTATGGAAGAAAATGATTAGTTGTTGTTAGATAAACAACTTTTGTAAAGAGATTTTTGATGAAAATGTCAAATAAGGATTAAATTGAAAAATAGAAAATTTTACATGGTGAAATTGTGAAATAAATGAAATATAGGGCTTGCTAGGGACCTAATTGAGATTCGGCTATAGTGGGTTGTGGTGAAATTGCATAAATTTCCACTTTTATGGGAGAGGGACTAAAATGCAAAGAAATTAAAAGTATAGGAGCAAAATGGTGATTTTGCCAAAAAAATGATTTTGGGTTAAAATGAATGAAATATATATTGAATTGAGTTAAATTTTTCTGCATAGATCAAGGCAGACCTTGTACATCTTTAGATCGGGGCAAGAGAAAGTCTCAAATTAATTGCCTCTGTATCTACGTATACTCGTCAAGGTAAGGTTGTGTAATAAAATTGTGTACATATGCTTTTTATTGAAATATACTTGTGTTGTAAATTGCTATACGAATATACCAGTTGCATATCCAATGACATATGAATATTACCGAGCCCCGTTTTAACCTTAGAAATTCGTAGGATACAAATGACATGTCATTAGGGTTTACATGACTCGAGTGCTGGACCTGAACATCCTACCAATGCCAAGGTCGGGCATGTGTTGTGCATCCTCCACAGTCGTGTGAGCAGTATCGTGTAGCTAGGTTCTGACCCACAGCTCGTGTGAGCAGGCCCATTTTCATAGCTTGTGTGAGCATACCGATTCACAGCTCGTGTGAGCATACAAGTACAGGATTTGAAGAATTGTAGTTATATTAGGTAAGACACTATGTGTGAGCTATCCTGGATATCCAACGGTATTCTAATGGTTCAACGGGTATTATTCTGATACGAAATGGTAAGGGTTTATTACGAACTATTACAGGGATACATATGAATTATATGGAAATATTGTTACATGGTATATGGAAAATTGAATTGGATGATAAATGTGTATGAAACTTAATTAATTGTTGTCCTCATCCATGATTATTGGTTTGTAAATGTATTTACATGGCTAACATGGTTAGCATGTATGTGCTTAGGCATTTGGCTAAATTATGTTGGGATATGCTATGTTTATCTTACCTATTTTGTTATTAAATGGTAAGTTATTTTTTAAGTTATAAGAACTTACGAAGCTTAAATGCTTACTCTGTGTTATTTTCCGTGTTATATAATGAATCGGAAGCTCGTTTGGGTTGGAAGCTTGTTAGCGCTATATCACACTATCCATCGACTCTTTTGGTACTTTCGGTTGTTTAAATTTTGGTTATAATGGCATGTATAGGTATTTTGGCTAATGCTGGCCATGTGTTTTGAAGTTGAAATGGCCATTTGGTTTGGCTTAAGTTACGGTATTTTGGTGGTGTAATAGATATAGATTTGGCGTGTAAATGTTAGCCTTAAAATGGTTGATGCTTGGCTTGTTATGCTTGAAAAATGGATGATGGAATGATAGTTCAAATATGCATATGGTAGGTGTCATTATGAAGCATTTGAATGTGGTGATTTGGTGCATTAGTTATAAGTGAATTATATGATCACTTGGTGATAATTCTTGAATGACATATTTAGCATCTTTTGGTATGTTTTTTATATGTAAAATAAATGGTACAATATGGTATTGTAACACCCTCACCTGTATTCGACATTGGAACTGGGTACGAGGTATTACTGGACTTAAACACAATCAAACACACAGAACCGAGCCATAAGATTTCATTTAACTTAAAATTGTTCATTCACATGCATATCGTCCCTTATAAGGGCCTATGAGGCCCAAAGCATACATCGGAAAAATTTAGGACTAAATTATAAATTCCTGGAACATTTACTGTAACACCCCTAACCCGAATCCAATCGCAGAATTTAGGCTAAGAGGTATTACCGAGCTAAACATTTAATTTTCTCATTCACATTATCAATCAACATAACCACAGATCGAACTGAATACATATTGATTTTTAAGTTATATATATATGCCATTTTCATATGGCCAAAATATTTACAGTTACAAAACATAGTTATCATCAGCCTAACCTATACATGCCACATCTAGACCAAATTATAACTGTACCAAAAAGGTCGATAGTATGATGAACTGACGATCCCCGAGTCGGTGGCCAAAATTAACAATCTATAAAACAGAGAAATAAGAAACCGAGTAAGCTTTCGAGGCTTAGTAAGTTTTTAAGCATTACAAACAATTAAAACTTATCATTTACATTGAACATTAAGTAACACAAAACTCGTATTCTAATTATAAATCACTTGGCTGAATATACTCAAGTACACTAATTATGAAACCAATTGGCCGAATATATATATATATATATAAATACACAAAGAAAATCTTCAGCACATACTTCACTCTAGTATATGATTCATACCATTAATTTTAGTCATATACTTCCATATAATGATAGACATTGACCGAATAGGTCATTCTCTTATTCGTAGATAGAATAATCATCCACACATATATATCGTTCTTTGATACTAATAATTCACTTTAAAATCAATTCACATATGAGTACATAATATGTACCTGGCCATCATAATGTATCATACATAATCAATAGTAGTTTACCTCGAACATTCGAATTCATAATCTTACTCGAATCACCGGCGTTAAGCCTGCTAGGTTTAAAACCCGAGTCCAGTCACTAGCACAAAGCCTTCAGGACTTTAAGCCCGGATATATTTCCAGTACGTTGCCTGCGGAAGTCCGATTATAATTCCAGCATATAGCCTGCGGACTTTAAGTCCGGATATAATTCCAGCATATAGCCTGCGAGTATTTAAACCCGGATATAATTCCAAATATCATGCATATTTAGTCATATTTAACACATCTCATTCAACTTATTACTTTAGTAGTCATTTGCTACATTCGGATATAAGCTCAATATGCACACCATCATTTACATTTTGTCTCAAGAGTCATACATAAATATCACATATCCATTTCACCATTCAAGCTTAATCCCAAATTGACCATTAGACTATAGGTCATATACATGAATTATTTATTACACAACTTAATTCAGGTAAAAACCAAAAGATCACAATTCACCTAATATACTCATATAAAAACATCATCAATTATATACTAAAGGAGACTACTCAAAACTTACCTCGGATATATTTGAACAGTTGCGGATAGGCTACTCGATTGCTTTCTCCTTTCCCCTATCTGATTTAGATCCTCTTTGCTCT
This sequence comes from Gossypium anomalum, assembly GCA_025698475.1. Classification (NCBI taxonomy): domain Eukaryota; kingdom Viridiplantae; phylum Streptophyta; class Magnoliopsida; order Malvales; family Malvaceae; genus Gossypium; species Gossypium anomalum. The sequence goes on along the minus strand of CM046958.1, from coordinate 34,989,626 downwards.
TGAGCTTAATTTAACAAATGAATTTGTTTAATTACTTACTCAACTTTAATTCTTAGTAATCACATTTGACAATCATATATATAACTCCAATACATATTATATTTTATAAAATATGCCATGACTCGATTTCATGCTTATTTAATCTATATCTAATTTGCATACACAAATAAAGATTCACATAACTTACCATGCTTTCTTATACATGAATTTAACTATATATCCGAATGTCTCTATAACACAAGGTACATACATAAGGCATATATATATACCTATGTGTAACTGTCACAATTTAATCGATTACTCATATTTATGCACAACCACGTATACACATGTATATATTTATTGCATGCTTTAATATCATATATAACCCATTCGGCCCTAACTACTCAAACTTAGCCTTCATATTCAATTCCATTTTATAACCAAATGTAGCAAATTCATATAGGTTTCACCTATGCCAAACAATGACCGAATGCTCAAACTTAACTAAACTAAAAATTTACCCTACATCACCTTAATTAACCACTACCTATTCTTCAAAACATCGAATACAAGGTAATTAACACCTATACATTTATACCGAATTTGCTAGCACATATAGTCCTTGGCCGAATGTTATTAACTCAAGCCACAAATATTATTCCTTCAGACACATTCAAAGATCACATTCGGCACCTCCCTATAAACACATACTAACCTCAACTTTCAAGTTAACGACAACTAACAACTCATCATATCCAAGATTACTATCCATTCTAATGACATTAAAGTATCTACTAAGAGTTTCAAGCTCCTTGGCCGAATTTCAAACCTCCAAATAACCTAAATTCAAACCATGAACTAGGTAGAATTCAAACTAATCGTCCCAATTATGCATAAATTTCCAAGACTTGCATTGTACATACCTCATTCTAGCTATCACCTAAGCCGAAATTTAAACAAGAATTTTCTTCTTCCTCTCTTCTAGTTACGGCAATGGAGGAGCAAAGATGAACCAACTTTTGGTTTATCCTCCCACTAACCATTATTCTATTCTCTTTTATTCATTAATTCATTTAGTAAATAAAAAAATGTTAATAGAAAATATATATAATATATATTAACAATATCATGGCCGGCCACTATCAAAAATGGATAATTTGACATGCAAGTCCACCTTGTTGATAACATGCATTAATAGACCATTTTAAAATTAACCTATCACATTTCAAAAATGTCTCACATAAGTCCTATTTAATAAATTTCCCATACAAATGACAAAATCAAAGCATGAAACTTTCACACATGCATTTCACATATAATAAGCATAGAATATAACGGTTAATTATTTTTATGACTCGGTTTTGTGGTCCCGAAACCACTTTTCGACTAGGGTCAAATTAAGGCTGTCACATTTACAACACTTAGAAAATTTTCTTGTTTTGGAGAGTCACACGCTCGTGTGGGTAGGCCGTGTGGTCCCACACGCCCATGCGGCTTGGGACACACCAGTGTCCTCAGCTCGTGTAACTCTCTATTTATGACATCATCAATCAAATAAGGTCACACGGCCACGTCACACGCCCGTGTGCTTAGGTCGTGTGGCGAATTAAATTCCAAAAATCAAGTGCAGACTTCACATGGCCTAGGCACACGCCTATGTCCTGAGGCCATGTCCTCCACACGGATGAGACACACGCCGTGTCCCTACCCGTGTGTTTACTACTGGGCATTCTATTTTGCATTAATTAGGGTGCAGGGGACACACGACTGGACCACTCGCCCATAGGGCAGACCGTGTGTCACACACGGCCTAGACACACACCCGTGTGTCAAACCATGTGGACAGTTTCTAGGCTATTTTCCAAGTCATTTGTCACCCTTAAACACTTACATACATAAACCCACTTCATGGAATGCAACATGGTACCTTTGGATACTCAAGCATTCACATTCATGGTTAAATTATGTCTATAATGGAATATTTCTTTAAAGCTTTTCACATCAATTTCACATTCAATCAACATTATTAACCCACTTTCACATTATTCATGTATTCTATGGATATGGTCACCCTATTGGTCATAAACTATCCATCAAGCACATAAACTATTCATCACACTCATCATCCACAACCACAACAAAGCATAAACACACTTGCATGCATGCATAACTATTTAGGGTTACGACCCATTAATCAATATGGGCCATCTCTCATGGCCATATACAAAATAATTGTAAAACCATCATAAGCCAACACATTTGGCTAACCAATATGACACATAACAAAATAACCAAGTTTCCTATACATGCCATACTCAAAATAATGAGACTAACTATACCCAAAAGATCCAATTGATAGTGTGAGCGAGCCTTCGACATCCTTTGATCCCCGAGCTAGCTTGGCTATACTATATGAAAATGGAAAAAAGAGGGAGTAAGCATAAAGCTTAATAAGCTTGCATGTAATTAATAAACAATAAAAATATGCATTTTCAGACACATACATAACATAATTTAAATCACTTCATCCTCAATAATCATTGTAGTCATATTCTATCTCATTCGATTTACATAATGTTCAATAGAACCCAAGATCCTAATTCCTTCATTTCCACCTTACCAAAGTTTTATCATTTCATAATCTCAATAACTATGAGCTTGATGTACATACCTGTACCCTTTCATCACAATCACACCTCGACTTTCCTTTAACAAGTCCTTGGACTATCTGTTGAACCACTTGGAATACTAAGGGATACTCAGGAAATCATATACACATGGTAAGGTGCCAATGCCATATCCTAGATATGGTCTTACATGTGACCGCATATCGATGCCAATGCATGTCCCAGACATGGTCTTACATGGGATCACATATATCGAAGCCGATAGCCCAGCTATGGTCTTGCATGATGTCTCATATCGATGCTAATGCCATGTCTCGAACATGGTCTTACATGGGATCACATAACGATGCCAAAGCCATGTCCCAGACATGGTCTTATATAGGATCTCACATTGATGCCGATGCCATATCCCAGATATGGTCTTATACGGGATCTCATCAACCTAATGTCATGATATTTATACCCTAAGTATTCTTAAGGTTCAACCGACTTTCATCACCTCAAATCTTTGTCAGACAACATCAATTATACTCACAAAGATAGACATACAATTGATGCAACATTAAGTGTTAAATACATAAAAAAAAAATGTTGTATCAATTACACACAAACTTACCTCGATACAAAAATGTAGCTACTTATTTGATTTAATCCACAACCTTGTTCTTCCTTCGGTTTAGGTTCGGGCTTCGTCTTTCTTGATCTATAATAGCAAATTTCACTTATTTAATTATCACATTATTCAAATCAGTCCATAAATCATATCTTGGAAAAATTACAATTTTTCCCTTAAACTTTCACATATTTACACTTTTGTCCCTAAGCTCGTAAAATGAAATGTGTCCAATTTCTTTATCACCCAAGCCTAGCCAATTCATATTCCCTCTTATAACAGCCCACATTTTTCATCAAATCACATTTTTAACACCTATTTTTACAAGTTTTACAGATAAGTCCTTTTAGGTGTTTTCATAAAAAATCACTTAGAAAAAGATGTTCATCTAGCACCAATCCTTCATATTCCTCCATTAATCATCAAAATACATGCATGACACACATGGGTAAAATTTTGAGCATAAAACCTAGTTCAAATAAAGGGTAGAAATGGCTAAATCATGCTTCAATGATCTCAAAAATGCAAAGAACATTAAGAACGGGGCTAGGAATGACTTACTTTCAAGCTTGAAAAGTTGAAAAGCCCTAGCTATGGAGAGCTTGAGAATTTCAGCTATGGCATGGAGAAAATGAGCAAATTTTGCTTGATTTTTCCCTTTTTATTCTTTTATTAACCAAATAACCAAAATGCCCTTTTCACTAAAGTTTCAATTTTTATCCATGCATGCCCATTTTTGTCCATAAAAATCAAAATTGGGAAACTTGCTATTTAGGGACCTCTAATTAATAATCCAAAGCTATTTTATACTAAAAGCTTCTAGAAACACATATTTTGCAACTTATTCAATTTAGTCCCTAAAGTCAAATTGGATACTTTACACATAAAATTTCTTCATGAAATTTTTACACAAGCATGAATTCATATCATAAACCTCATAATAATCACAAAATAATTATTTCTACTTTAGATTTGTGGTCTCAAAACCACTATTCTGACTAGACCCTAATTCGGGATGTTACAGGTATAAAATTTGTTAAGCCTTAGTTGATCATTTCATCAATTTGTGTTTATATTAGTACATGTTTTGATGTTGTAATTTGAGGTGCCTTTGGGCATATTGGTTGTATGATATTATACCATATGTATATGACTTGTTTATGCATGATTTTGATGCCTTGTTATGGCTTATGTATATATGCAATTTTGGGTGTAGGTACATGCCAAGAGGGGTGAGAAAAATGGCTTGTAAAATGGCCTATTTTCATCCACACGGGTAGAGACACGGGGTGTGTCTCAGCTGTGTATGACACATGGTCAAGGGACACACGCCATACCTTTCAAAGGGTTGCAAGCCAGGCTGTTACATGGCCTAGCACATGGGAATGTGTAGGGATTCTTCGAAGGGCAGAAGGGCGTGTGGCTTGGTCGTGTAACCCAAGCCAATGAGTTACACGGGCACGGGCACGGGTGGGGACACAGCTATGTCTCCTTACTTCGAATGCGCACATGACCATGTGACCCCTGCAGTGTTGAAAATTTTTAAATTTTTTTGAAAAATTCTTTGAGTTTCTAATTTAGTCCCGACTTATTTCTACCACGTATTTAGGGCTTCAAGGGCTCGTGTAAGGGACAATATGTATGTTTTGACTTGGTTTTAATATGTTTGTTGATATGATATGATTTTTTTTATAAATATATGTTCGTATGATTTGAAAACTCCAGTAATACTCTGTAACCCTATTTCGGCGACAGATACGGGCTAGGGGTGTTACATCGTATAATTAAGCTGGGCTTCTATCAAAGTTATGCTTGCATATTATATCGAATGAAACACTTTCTTTCTTTTTGACCCATCACAATTCCAACAATGAAATCGCTAGCGTCACACATTAACTTAAAACGTGAGTTCCAATTAGGTGTAATAATTATTGGGGCTAAGATTAACCGACTTTTGAACTCTTCAAAAGCTTTCAAAAATGCTTTGTTAAAATATAAATGGTGTCTTTCTCTAAAAGCATACACAAAGGCTTGGAAATTTTTGAAAAATCTTTAATAAACCTTTGGTAAAAAATGGCATAGCCTAAGAAACTCTAAACTCCTTTAATAGTGACTGGTGGAGGTAATTTTTCAGTTACATCCATCTTCGCTTTGTCAACTTCAATCTCTTTTTTGGAAATTTTGTGTCCTAAGGCAATTCCCTCCTTAACCATAAAGTGGCATTTCTCCTAGTTAAGGACCATATTTGTCTCCTCGTATCTCTTCAGTACCTTTTTCAAATTACTCAAACAAACATCGTAAGCATTACCAAAAATAGAAAAATCATCCATGAAAACCTTAACAAAATTTTCAACCATATCAGTAAATATTGACATCATGCATCATTGAAATGTTGCAGGTGTATTACATAAATTGAAAGGCATTCGCCTAAAAGCAAACGTACCGTTCGGGCATTTAAAATTTGTTTTGTGTTGATCTTTTGGGGCTACAACTATTTGGTTATATCTCAAATATCCATCTATGAAAAAGTAAAACTTTTTGCCTGCGATTCAATCTAACATCTAATCCATAAAAGGTAATAGGAAATGGTCCTTCTGAGTATCTTTGTTTAATTTTTTGTAGTCTATACAGATTCTTGTAGTGCTCAGGTTTGTACAAGTGTACATAGTCGTTTCATGTAATAAAGTAAAAAGAGTTATCATCTCTATAAGGACTGTGTATGTTAATCAATTAATTGTAAAATTAAAGTTAACAATTTGGTGATAAAAACACAATATTTTGAGTGATGATGTTTAAGCTAAATTAAATTATCTAAATAAAGGATGATCCCTAATGCAAATTAATCTAAATTCAAAGTATGAAATAAGATGTATAAGATGAATTTAGCAGCAAAAACACAAAATTCAACAATCAATAACATGAATATCTAGGATAATTACACTATTAAACTTAGTTTAGTTTTCTCATGCTTAGTAGTGTTCGGAAAACATTCCATGGCAACTAGATCTTTCATGAGTTTGGAAAACGAATTAAGTCCTTTTGGAATCTTTTACCTAGTTAAATATGCATTTTACTGGCCATATTAAACTAAGGGTTTCTTAGAATTCATGTGAAGTAACAAGGACAGATCAAGTTTGAAATAATTTAATCAAATAAATCTAAAAACTATGCAAGATAATATAGCTCGTCAAAGTTATTATGAACCTTTAATTTATTTGGATTAAGCATGCACTTTTCAATTATTGTGTCCATTAGCCACCGTCTGCTTAGGATTGCTCAGCTAATTCAAATGCATCCAATCACATATGAATTTAATGGAACACATGATCGATTGAGGCACAAACACTATAAACATGATTTAGCAAACTTCATTGAATCAATGCAATCATCCTAGCTCAACAGATTTAAGCTACCATTGTTGATGACAAGACCATAAAACACATTGCAAACATATTTAGATCAAAATAACAAAGTAAAGGAAGAATAAACTCTGTTCAAATCGGTAGTCCTGTGAACTCCGAATGAAGATGTTTTCTTCCAATCCTTGTGCTGCTCCTTTGCTAATGGCTCCTCAAGGTGGGCGACCAAGAGACAGCCTTATCATATTGTTACTGGTTAAAGTGCTAGTGATGGAAAGAAGGAAGAAAATGAAAAAATTGAATAGATGAGTAATGAATGAAGGAATGATGGATGATTTTTAAGGATTAAGGGATGAATGAAAAGGTGAGAGGAGTGTGGTATTTATACTTGAGGTTGGTGGCCAAATTTACTAAAAATGGCATCAAAGATCCCTTGGTTCTCTCCCATTAATTTTCAAGCATAATAAGTGGAAATGAGGGTGAGTTGGTTACTTTATTTAAGCATGGAATCATGCTAAATTTAGCCATGGAGTGGACGGTTTCTTAATCAATCTTTATATGCTAATTTTTAATGATTTTCAAAGTGTAGGGAACTCCAAATATAGTTAAGATAGGTGAAAAAACATGTACATCTTTTTTGTATTTTTCCTCGATCTTTGCTCACCAAGACAAGTATAGTTAAGATAGGTGCAAAAATAAGATAAAATTTAAAAAGATGGTAGCACGTCTTATGATGTAGGTAAATAACAATAAAATAGGCTTTAAGGCTCAAATTAAGGTTTCAAAGGTCAAAATTTATATGGTAGGCTTGAAAGGCTCAAATGATCCAAAGAAAATGTGCCTAAATCATGTTTAGATTCTTATGCCTCCTATGATTTCACCTCAGGAAAGTTACTAAGTCAATTCTAAGAACTTAAACCTTTATGCATGTTTATTTCAAAAGAAGTGTAATTTTTATAGTAAAAGGCTACATAAGACCTAAGAATACACAAGAATTCCGTAACTCAAGATAACATAAAAAAATTTAGATAGAATCAGAAATCATGCTTGCATTTAGACTAACTTATGAACAAAAATTCTTTTTGAACATTCATTTTTTTCAACATACTTATATGGAAAAGATTTAAACATACTTGAAAATTTAAAAATTTATGCAAATATTGCCTTACCCCCTTCAAAAAGAAACAATGTTTTCATTGCGTAAACAAAGTAATTAATGAAAACTGAACACCAGGTAGGATAGCAAAAAAGAGAGGTGAGTCATGAAGACTGCTTAAATACCAAGTCTTTCTCAATAATCCAATCTTAGACATGTTCATTCTCATTACCACATCACTTTTCTTTTTTCTAATGAAGAGGCATTGAGCTTATTTTATTCATGCTTGCAATATCTTATTTATTATACAAAAGCAAAATACTAACTAAGGAATAGAAATAAAAGCCTAAAAATAAATACTGAGGATAAGAAATTTCCCTCCTTTTTTTATTTGCATCATCATTCATGTCTTTTCCCTTTTTCCTTTTTCCTTTTCCCTTCTTTCCACACTCGATCCCACAAACTCCTTTTTTCATGTCTCGAAGATATGATCTAGTGGGTAAATTTATCATTTTCACTATTCTGGGTCTCAAGCCCAAACTGCAATTATTTTGTTGAACTGAAAAATTAAACTGTACTAGAAAAAATAAACTAATTAGTACTTGGGAAAAATTGACCCTCTTATTAAATATAATCAAATTAAAATTGCAAAATTAAAATTAAAATTTAAACTTTTAGATTACTTAGAAAATTCCTTCTCGAAAAATTAATCAAATTAATACCCCAATAAAGGTTGGAGGCGTCACAAATGGTCCTGCTTAAGTTCCAATCTACTTAAACAGACTTAATTTAATGTATTAATTCAATAAAATAATTTCTAAGTATGCCATTTATTAAAAATAAAAACATAAAAATTAAGGGTCTATTAAATTGAACGAGGTTTCAACTCGCTCGAATTTACCATCCTAATAGTGTTTGAGACGTTAACCATTAACTTTAAACGTACCTTCCTTGTTGTTGTACAATTCTAAGGCTCCATATGGGTAAACTTTATAGATGGTATAACGTCTTTTCCATCGGGATTTGAGCTTTCCCAGAAAAAACCTTAGCCTCAAATTAAACAACAATATTTCTATCCTTCTATGAATTCACGAGGTTGTATATGGTTGTCATGCCATCTATTAATCTTTTCTTTATACATCTTGGCATTCTCGTATGAAAATAACCTCAACTCCTCTAACTCATCAAGCTGTAACATCCTTCTCTCACCAGCTTGCTTAAGATCCAAATTTAATTGTTCCAAAGCCTAGTGAGCTTTATTCTCCAACTCAAGCAACAAATGACATGCCTTCCCAAAGACTAACCAATAAGGAGTCACTCATAACGGTGTCTTAAAAGTAGTTCGATAGGCCCACAGAGCATCATTGAGCACTCGAGATCAATCTTTTCTATTAGGTCGCACTACCTTTTCAAGGATTACTCTGGTCTCATGGTTCACCCTTTCAACTTGCCCATTTGACTGTGGATGATAGGTAGTGGCAATATTTTGTTTCATGTTATACTTTTCAAGAAACCACTTAAGCCATATGTTTACAAAGTGAGATCCTTCATCACTAATTATAACTCTCGGGGTTCCAAACCCTATAAACACATACTTATGTAGGAATCACCTTACAACCTTAGCATCATTCGTTAGATATGCCTTGGCTTCAACCCACTTGGATACGTAGTCAACAGCTACTAAGATATACCTATTACCATAAGAAAAAGGAAATGGACCTAGAAAATCAATGCCCCACACATCAAATAACTCTACTTCTAAAATGTTTGTCAATGGCATTTCGTTCCTCCTTGATATGTTTCCAGTCCTTTGGCATTTATCACAATTTTTCACATATACATACACATACTTGAATACTATAGGCCAAAAGAATCCTACTTGTAAGATCTTCGTTACAGTACGGGAACCACCAAAGTGTCCTCCACCCGGAGATGAATGACAATGGTAAAGAATCTCATCAATTTCACTCTCGGCTACACACTTCCTGATAATGTTATCTGAACATTGTTTAAACAGAAATAGATCCTCCAAAAATAATACATACTATTGTAAAGGAATTTCTTCCTTTGTTGGTATGTCATTTATCGAGAAATTATGCCATATGCTAAATAATTCTCATAATCAGCAAACTAAGGTATTTCATGACTTTGGCTTACCTCAAAAGTATGCTCATCTGGGAAATTCTCATTAATAGGAACAAGTGAGTGAGTTACCTCGTTTTACTCTAACCTCAACAGATGATCAACTACTTGATTTTCAACACCTTTTTTGTTGTAAATCTCAAGGTCAAATTCTTGGAGTAAGCGTATCCATTGAATTAGCCTTGGTTTAGGATCTTTCTTTGTGATTAAGTATTTCATGGCCGCATGGTCATTTAATAATGTAACTTTGGTACCTATGAGATAAGAACAGAACTTGTCAAAAGTAAAAACTATAGCAAAAAGCTCTTTTTCAATTATCGTGTAATTGAGTTGGGCTCCTGTCAAAGTTCTGCTTGCATAGTAGATAGGGTGAAATACTTTGCTCCTTCTTTAACCCAATACAGCTCCGACAATAAAATTGCTTCCAACACACTTTAACTCAAAAGGTGAGTTCCAATCAGATTTAACAATTATTGGGGCTGAAATTAACCGACTTTTCAATTCCTCAAAAGCTTCTAAACATGTTTTGCCAAAATAAAAAAAATTATTTCTTTCTTTAATAGCATACATAAAGGTTTAGAAATTTTCGAAAAATCTTTTATAAACCTTCGGTAAAATCTGGCATGGCCTAAGAAACTTCGAACTCCTTTAATAGTGATTGGTTATGGTAATTTCTCACTTACGTCCACCTTCAATTTATCAACTCCAATCTCATTTTTGGAAATTTTGTCTTAAGATAATCCCTCCTTAACCATAAAATGGCATTTCTCCCTGTTAAGGATAAGATTTGTCTCATCGCATCTCTTTAGTACCTTAGCCTAATTGCTCAAACAAACATCATAAGTATTACCAAAAAAGAAAAATCATCCATGAAAACCTCAACAAAATTTTCTACCATAGTAGTAAATATTACCATCATGCGTCATTGAAATGTGGCAAGGGCATTACATAAACCGAAAGGCATTCACCTAAAAACAAGCGTATCATACTAACAAGTAAAAGTGGTTTTATATTGGTCTTCCAAGGCTAAAAATATTTGGTTGTATCCCGAATATCCATTTAAGAAATAGTAATATTCGTTACCTTTTAGTCGATCTATCATCTAATCCATAAAAGGCAACGCAGAATGATTCTTCCAAGTGGTTTTATTCAATTTTCTATAATCAATATAGATTCTCCAACCTGAGACGGTTCTCATCAGGATTAACTTGTTGTGTTCATTCTTAACAATCGTAATTTTGCCTTTCTTAGGGACACACTACACCGGACTTACCCATGAACTATCTGAGATGGCGTAGATAATTCCCGCATCTAACCATTTGATCACTTCCTTCGAACTACCTCTTTCATGATAGGGTTGGTTCTCCTTTGTCCATCAATCATAGTTCTTTTTCCCTCCTCAAGGATAAATTTATGTATATAGAAAGAAGGGTTTATTCCTTGAATATCATTTATGGTCCAACCTATCGCCTTTTTTAATTTCTCTAAAATTTTGATCAGTTTGTCCTCTTGGTGTTATATTAACTTTGCTGAAATAATCACAAGCAAAGTAGAACAATTACCTAAATAAACGTATTTTAAATGGGAAGGAAGTACCCTAAGTTTGAGTTTGGGAGGTTCCTTGATTGATAACTTAGGTTGCAAAAACTCCCAAATGTCTAATTTTAATAGTTCAAACCGTGCTTGTTGAGCATAGCTCTTCAGGCTAGCATCCATCAAAGCCATGATTTCATTACCTTTTTCATCTTCCAATGGCTCAGACCCTAAGGTGTTCTCCAATGGGTCTTCAAAATTATTCTCCCATTCCATATAAACTAAAGTTTCAAGCTCTTCTATCATTGAACATTGCTCCGTTGGATCGGGAAATTTCATTACTTCAGAACATTAAATGTTATCTAATTATCTTGAATTCTCATGGTGAGTTCACCTTTTTGCACGTCTATTAACTTTCTTCCTATAGCTAGGAAAGATCTCCCCGGGATGACCGACACTTTCTTATCTACTTCAAAATCTAAGATAATGAAATCAGTAGGAAAAAATAAACTTATCAACTCTTACTAAAACATCCTCGATCTTTTCTTCTGGGTATGTGATCGCGATTTTTCGTGATAATTTTTATAAATTTATAATTAATCATTCTTGAAACTAACTATTATCACGACATAGGCAAGTGTACCTATCGAACAGTAGTATAGCTTTAGCAAGACTGAATTGTCGAACCCAAAGGAACCAAAAGTACTAGTAATGACTGTCTTTTTATTATCTAGCCTAAGAATAATGGGGTTTGTTTTAATTAACTAATCAACTAAACTAAGAAATCAGAGAAAATAGAATTGGGGAATTACTTTTGGAAAAACGATTGAATTAAGACAGTACCTAAGGAAAAATCCACCTAGACTTCACTTCTTATTTTGACTCCGAATCAGACGATTTATTCATTTAACTTGTTCCATAGAAATCCCTAAGTTATGTTATTATCCCTATTCAAGACTAATAACGTCTAACCCTAGATTGAATAATTGAAATTTCTTTCTAATTAACACCCTAGGGTTGCATTAACTCGATCTATGGATCCCCTTATTAGGTTTCACCCTAATCCGGAAAAATCTTGTCACCCTATCTCTAGGCACGCAATCAACTCCGCTTAATTATGAAAAAGTCACTCTTAGACAATGACTATTCATCCTTCAACTAAGAGCATTAACTTGAATCAATATCCTGAAATACCGAAACAAGAATTAAGAACACATAGTTAAGACCAAGTCAAATATTTATCATACAATTCAGAAAATAATAACAAGATTCGTCTTAGGTTTCATTCTCCTTAGGTATTTAGGGATTTTAGTTCATAACTAAATAGGAAAACATCTTAGAAGAATAATGAATACAAAACATAAAGAAAACCCAAAACTCCTGAAGGGAAATTGAGGAGAGATCTTCAGTCTTGATGATGAATCCAGCTTCTGAGATGGATCAATCGACTTTCTTGGAGTAATTCCTTGCTCCCTATTCTCTTTCTCCCTTTAGTCCTCCTCTAGAGTGTTTTAAATAGGCTTTAGAATGCCTAAAAGGCCCCCAAATCATCCTTTTCCAAATAAAACTTAACTAGGGCTCGGTAGGGACACTCCCGTGTGGCACGCCCGTATACGATTATTTCAGGCCGTCGTCGAGGCTGAAAGATCGAAACGCCCGTGCTGAGGTTGTTTTAGGCAATGGTCGAGTCTGTTAGAATGGCACGGGCGTGTGTTCTGCCCGTATGAGGAAGTCCAGGCCGTGTTGTTTTCCCACTTCGGCCCATTTTCTCCGTTTTTGGCTTGTTTCTTATTCTTTTCGCTCTCCTATGCTCACCTAAGTATAAAACATGAAATTAAAGGATTAGGAGCATCAATTCAGCAAATCTAAGGAGAAATCATTCATAAATGTGTCAAGAAGGGGCTAAAAATATGTATAAATTACGGTCTATCAAATACCCCCACACTTAAGCTTTTTCTTGTCCTCAAGCAAAATCCACAATTCACGATTAAGAATTCCTTTATCTCAACTTATAATTTCCATCAATAATATCTCAAACTAATCTATAAGTAATCATACATTGAGGATTCAACTAGAAGAACATTAAAGTTTCAGACATTCCAAGTTGAGCATTTAATCATGAAAAATATAGGCATCTCCCCTTATCTAAGTAGTTACCATCGATTCGGAATCTCACGGAGTTTAACATCCTCACTAAAGATTCACTCAAATCATTCGAAGTGTTTAAGGACAATGAAATTAGCACTCATCAGTCAATATGAAAAGTTACTACCATAGGCTTGCATGAAAATCAAATCTCCACCACTATAAATTGAGGTGATACGTCAATCAAAAGGTCTTTAGAGGGTTGTAATAAGGCTCGGTTAGGGGGTGTGGTCACAGGCTGAAAGAAAAGGTTAGAATCGATATAGAATTAAAAAATTACTTAACTAGAAAATTATTTAATATCACTTGCATAACACAGAGCTTCTTCTCAGAATATGGAATTTAAACACTTAAGCTCAAAAACAAAAGATCACTACTACTAATATGTATACATGTATTTTTTTTAAGAATAGTCAAATAACATGGAATAACTACTTCGAACAAGACATATCTAAGCAATTTATTCAAATCAAATCTCGACAAAAATAAGGATCAAATTAATTAAGAGGATTTCAATAATAATGAGGTAAGGGTTAATATTAAGGGTAATACAAAGAATGGCTTGTTATGCTCAAAGGGGTTTACCAAGGGTTAATCGTGGAGGTAGGCTTTTCATGGCATGAGTGGGTTAATCCTAAGTGCCTCTATCATCTTGATATATCAAATCAAATGGTGTGGTCTTCACATGCATAATCAAGCAAGTTCTAGAATAACAATTCAAATTGACGCACTCAAGCAATAATAAAAGTGAGCATGAAAGAAATAATAGATGCTCTTAAAGGCTCAATAATCTCACAAAAATTATGGCTTTTTGATGTTTAAACTTGTGGATTTCAATTCAAGATAATACCTAAACTTGGGAAAAACAACCTAAATTTTTAAATTCTCAAAAATCAACTTATCACGCTTAATTCTCTAATGTCTTAAAGTTTAAATAATCAATGCAAGACTGCCTATGTTTTAATTCAAGATATATCAATAAAAATCATAATTTAATCAAAATTTATCCTAAAAATGATATGATAGATTTGTAAGAGAATAAGACAATATTCAGGGATTTTTTCTGATAATGAAATGAATACCACCCCACACTTAAGATGTACATTGCCCTCAATGTACAAAGATAAAGTTAGTGGCAAATAGAGATATAATATCATAAGATAGGGAGAGAAATGAAACTTCCTGAGTGTTAAATGAACGAACTCCTTAGTTTGGAGTTATGTAGAGTAGAGGAGGATACTCCGGTGGTGGTAGAGGTTGGGTTCCACAAGTGCTGCGCCAAAAGAATATTATATCTCGTGATCGAACAGGGCATGGCAGTTGTGGAGAACCTTTTCCAATAGAGTTTGAAGTTTCTAGTAATTGTGAGCTTTGTAGCTCTTTATAACTGTGATAAAATCAGGAATTTTTTAGGGAATATAAGGAAGAAAATTTACTCATAAAGAATTAGCCGAGATTAATTTTTTTGTATAACACCTAAATATAAAATAGTAGCAAAAAGGAAATAACATTAAAAGTTAAAAGTGAAATTAATAAAAACATAAAATAAAAATAAAAATAAAAATAAAGATAAGATAAAATTAAATATCATCATTGCCGGATGATTCGCAAGGTGGTGGTGGTGATGAGATGTGGAAGTGCTGACAAATCTGCTGCAGAGTAGCATCAATGTTATCAAATCGCTGAAAACACTACTGCTCGGATCGAGTGAGGTGCTCAAAAATGTCAGCATATGAAGCCGCCGCATGAACTGGATGATGGGAGCGTAGTGGCTGAGACGGTGGGTCCTCGTGCTATGGAGGGACATCATCAGTAATGTCCTCGGGGGCCTCCTCCTCGGTTGATTGGGCGAGACAATATTAAGGAGGGTAGGCTCCTCGGTGCTTTTCGATCATCCTCATGCTTAGCATGCTTGAGATGCCTTGTGGAAACATCTGGCCGATGAGGGTAAAGGATGATTCTTGTGTCGCGGTGTTGAGGAGCCCAAAGTGTCGAGCCAGTCGAGTCACGTAAGGGCCAATGGAGATGACCCCCTTTCGATGTCGCTCCGTCTGATGGCGAATGGCAAGGGCGATGAAATAGGCAAGGTTGAAGACGTGCCCGTGTGGCATACACCATAAGTAGTAGACGTTGTTAGTGTTGACGACGCCGGTGCTTTCTCTCCTCCCTATCAGAGTATGAAGATAGAGTGTAAGCACCTCAAGGAAGGAGGGAGGGCTGATGCCTTAGAGCGACTGGGGTCGTAGGTGGCCGAGCGAGGGACGAGGGCACTCCAGCACTTCGAGGGAAAGTAATGGATGTGGCGGTTGAGGGTATCGAGGTTGTTCTCCTCCTGGAACTCTTCCGTGTAAAAGCCCAGTGCTGAACCAAACTTTGGAACGCTCAACTGGCAGACTAGACTGCTAAGGCGAAATTGGACCGTACCGAGATCATCATAGTTGGTCATTACGGGTTGAAGAAGGAATGTCGAGCATAGTTCCATCGTGAGCTCGAGATATGTCGGCTCGACAATCTCAAAGAAGAGGTTCCATGGGTCGGTGGTGAGGAGGGCCCGAATCGCATCAGCCAATTGGACATGTTCTAATACAGCCTAGTCAATGCAACGGCCTGCAATTAAAGGTCGGGCCCAGAGTATTTGGAAAAGTTCTTCTTGGGGCCCAATGGGGAACTGCAGGAAGGGGTGGTGAATTTCAGAGGTAGGACCCAAGGAAGATGACGCTCCCTTCCTTTTCTTTGAAGCGGAGACGGCGGCTTTCTTTCCTCGTGAAGATGACATGGTATACCTACAAGCAATACCATTATTCCGTCTTGATGAATGGACAAGGTAAAACGTAACTAAATTCAAAAAGGAAAAAGTCATAAATAATTCCAGCCACAACTACTACTACTAACAAATCTAACCAAAACAATAAATTCTATGGCATAATGTCGTGGCATTAGTATGAATATCAAGATGGCAAAGAATTCTATGGAAATATAAAAAAAAGCATGAATTTATCACAATGCATGGCAAAGAATAATAAGCAAGTGAGAACTATGAATATTGACTTAGAATAGGTAAATAAGGCATGAGAAATCACAAAAATATGCCACATGGAATGAATGATAACTAATCTAAAAATAAAGTTTGAATGATAACAAAATGAATATAGTGTGAGATAAATGAAGATTATTATGATAAATAGCATTAGAAATGAGTGAAATTAAAGGGAAAAGAGTAAACAAACGCTAAAAAGAGGAGAATGGGCGTCGAAAATAGAGTTGGAAGTGGCGTACGGGCGTGGTAGGGGGCGTGTGGACTTGCAGCGGCTAGGGTTAGGGATTTTGGGTGAAGAAGACAATGAATAGTGCAAGGTATTTATAGATTTAAGGGCACACGGCTAGGGGACACGCCCGTGTGCCTCAATTTTAGCCCGTGTGTTTCGTATTTTTTCTATTTTTGGCGCCTCTGACATTCGCCCCATGCCCGTGTGCCTTGGGCGTGTTGATGCACATCGCCGTGTCTAGCTTCGTTCACTTCTCCCACGCCCGTGTTGCTTTGACAGGTTCGACCACGGGTGCTAGACACGGGCGTGTCGCACGCCCGTACTATTTTCTCAGGTTTACCCACGGTACTATGACACGGGCGTGTCGCACACCCGTGTTGTTTTGGTAGGATCGTCCACGGCCATGTCGCACGGCCGTGGCCATTTATTGCAGCTCGTGGTTGGGAAAATATTTGCCCTATTTCCACACGATCTTAAGCATGCCCGTATGCTTGGCCGTGTGAGTGTGGTAAACCTGTATTCAAGAGCTCCGTTAGTAAGTTAGGTGTTAAACACTAGAATTAAAAGAGGTTAATACTGTTAGTGCTCGAGTTGCCTCCTGAGAAGCGCTTATTTATAGTCTAAGCTCGACTAACCTCTCTATTGAATGGTCATGGTGGTTCAAGGAGTTTATACTCCTCATTCCTACTATCAATCTCATCAAAATAAGGTTTTAGTCGGGAATTGTTCACCTTAAAAGTGCCAAATTTGGGATAACTTACCTCGACTGTTTCGAATGGGAAAATGCTAAGTACCGTAAGAGAAACTTCTTCATTTGTTTTGGCAGTGACAATGTGAGGATCTGCGGCATCTAATAAAACTTTATCTCCAACCTTACAAGGTATAGTAAAGCTTCCAAGGTCATCCAATTTCGAAGAAAGCTTGTTTTGGAAGAACGCACTGCACTCATTCGTTAATGCTACAGTCTCATATTCACCAAGTCTTTTCTTCTTTGACAAAATGTCCTTCATGAACTTCACATAATTGGGCATTTGCTCTAAAGCCTCCACCAACAGGATATTGATGTGGAATTGCTTTAAAACATCCCAAAACTTGTTGAATTGCATTGCTTGTTTCTACTTATTTGGTTGGAAATTTTAAGGATATAGAGGTGATGTAACTTTGGGTTGAATCAGACAACTTTTCTGAAGAGATAAATCTGCACCTAGAGAAGATGTTAGCTTATCAGAATTTACTGGGTTAGATTTTACCTCATTAGATTTTATAGGTTCTAGATCTACTAGTGTAGGAGTTTCAACTAATGGTTGACTTTCCTCTTTCTTAGTAGATCCATCATTCATCACAACCGTCTTGGGCTAGAGTCTTACCACTTCATAAAGCCACTACCTTGCAATGTTCCTTACCCAAATTCCTTGGATTTTCTTTATCGCTCGGTAATGCTACTTGCAGCCAGTTACGAAGCTTCATAGCTAACTGACCCATTTGGCTCTCCAAATTCTTCAATGTTGCTACTTGGCTTTGGATTAAGATGTTGTTCTTCGCTATATACGCCTTCAACAAGTTCTCCAAACTGTTGGATGACTCGACTTATGGTGGTTTTGGAACTTGTTGATTAAACCCTTGGGGTTGACTTGGTCCTTGCTGCATATAGTTGTTCGGTCCATTTCCTTGGTTACTTCAAGAAAAGTTTGGATGATTACACCATGAAGGATTGTAGAAGTTGGACTATGGTTATTTTCCACTTCTATTTTTGTGTTGATTCCCTACGTAATATACTGACTTGGGATTTCATGGAAAATTCTCGAAAGAATGACCATCCCCACAGTATACACAGGAAACAACATCAAACTGACTTGGTGACTGAGTTGCAAAATTATTCAAATGATTAGCGGTAAAATATTTCAACATTGAAGAAATAGAAGATACCTGAGCTGAGAGTGATGTAAGCGTGTCCACTTCGTGCACTCCAGCTACTCATCTTCCTGAAGTTGCTCGGTTTGTTGGCTATTGATAGTTGTTGCTAGCAATCCTCTCAATGTTCTCGTAAGCCCCATTATAAGACATAGAAAAAATCACACCATTCACAGAAGCATCTACCATCAATCTTGTGTGTGCGTTGGGACCGTTATAGAATGTCTCCAATTAGATGCAATGTCGAATCCCATGATGAGGACACTTACAAAGTAATTCCTTTAATCTTTCTCATGCCTTGTACAAGGATTCATCATCCAATTGTGAAAAGGTGGTTATCTCATTTTTCAACTTAGCATTTTTGCTTGGTGAAAAATACTTTACCAAAAATCTTTCTACTAATTCTTGCCATGTAGATATTGAACTTGGGGGCAATGAATTAAGTCATGATTGTGCTCGATCTCACAACGAGTATGGAAGCAACTTCAACCTCAATGCACCTTCAGTAACACTGGCTACCTTAAAAGAATCGCTCACCTCCATGAATAATTAAAGGTGAAGATGTGGATCTTCTGTGGGCATTCCACTAAACTAGCCCACCATTTAGAGCATTTGAAACATCACTGCTTCAGTTAAAATTAGGGTGTCTCAATCTTCGGTCTTCTAATTCCCAAATTTAATTTATTCAAAAAGGGCATAGCGTATTCTCTTATGGCACGATCCCTGTCATCAGCAATATGGATTGGATTGTGCATATGATTGGATCCATTACCTTGTCCATCATTTTGATTTTCAAGGTTCATCTTGACTTGTCTTTTGAACTGATCATTCACATCTTCTCTATCTAAACAGTCGCTCAATTTCAGGGTTTACAAGTAATAAATCAATGATTCAATTTATGCTTATAAACATCTAAAAAATAAATCACAAAAAAATAAATAATGAATTAGTAAGGTTAGAAGTTAGATAAAAATGAAATAAAAACCAAATTTAAAAGAATAATTTCACAAAAATGATTAAAGCAACAATCCTCAACAACGGCACCAAAAATTTGTAATGCTCAGGTTTGTGCAAGTGTACACAGTCATTATCAAGTAATAGTATGTAAATGATTTATCGTTTGCACAGGGACTATGTATGTTAATCAATTAATTGTAAATTTAAAGTTAACAATTTGGTGATAAAAACACAATATTTTGAGTGATGATGTTTAATTTAAATTAAATTATCTAAATACAGAATGATCCCTTATACAATTTAATCTAAATGCAAAGTATGAAATGGAATGTATAAGATGAGTTTAGCAGCAAAAACACAAAATCCAACAATCAATAACATGAATACGCTAGGATAAATACACTATTAAACTTAGTTTATATTTCTCATGCTTAAAAGTGTTCGAAAAACTTTCAATGGCAACTCGATTTTTCATGAGTTTGGAAACCAAATTAAGTCCTTTTGGAATATTTTACTTAGTGAAATATGCATTTTACTGACCATATTAAATTAAAGGTTTCTTAGAATTCATGTAAAGTAAAAAGGATAGATCAGGTTTGAAACAATTTAATCACATAAATCTAAAAACTATGTAAGATAATAGAGCTCGTCAAAGTTATTATGAACCTTTAATTTAGTCAAATTAGGATCTAAATTAAGCATGTACTTTTCAATTATTGTGTCAATTAGTCATCATCTTGTTAGGATTCCTCAGCTAATTCAAATGCATCCAATTACGTATGAATGAAATACATACTTGAATTTAATTGAAAATATGATCGACTAAGGCACAAACACTATAAACATGATTTAATAAACTTCACTGAATAAATGCAATCATCCTAGCTCAACAGATTTAAGCTACCATTGTTGATGACAAGATCATAAAACACATTGCAAACATATTTAGATCAAAATAAAAAATTAAAGGATGAATAAAATATGTTCAAATCAATAGTCCTGCGAACTCCGAATGAAGATGTTTTCCTCTGATCCTTGTATTGCTCCTTTGCTAATGGCTCATCAAGGTGGCCGGCCAAGAGACAACCTTATCATAGTTTTGCTGGCTAAAGTTCTAGTCGTGGAAAGAAGGAAGAAAATGAGAGAATGAAAAAATTGAATGTATGAGTAATGAATAAAGGAATGATGGATGATTTTTAGGGAGTAAGGGATAAATGAAAATTTGAAAGGAGTTTGGTATTTATACTTGAGGTTGGTGGCTAAATTTACTAAAAATGGCGTCAAAGATCCATTGGTTCTCTCCCATTAATAGTCGACCATAACAAGTGGAAATGAGGGTGAGTTGGTTACTTGATTTAAGCATAGAATCATATTAAATTTAGCCATGGAGTGGACGATTTCTTGAGCAATCTTCATGTGCAAATTTTTAATTATTTTCAAAGTGTAGAGACCTCCAAATCATTTTCCCAAAGCTGATTTTTGGGCATCCACAGGCTTGTATTTGGGCTTGACTCTCTCTTGTTGGATGGTTTCATGACCCAATAAATCACCAGACATGTCCACCATGTATCATCACTTAAAGTTGGTCAAATTAACATCTTTATGTCCCAATTTTGCATAGTTTTGTCATCCAAATAGGGTGGATTTGTTCATGTTAATGCAAGAATTGCACTGGGCTCTGTATTATATCACTTCATGGTCCCACTGCATTATTAAAAAATAACATGAAAATGATTTAATTTATGCACAAAATTCATATAATAAAGCAAAATTTTGCATATTTCATAAATTCATGTCCATGATTGAGATTTAAGCAAAATTCACTAAATTCATTAACAAATGCTCAGAATTAGTGTTATTTTTAAGTGCAAAGGTGATAAAAATGACTAGAAAAACTTTATACAATTTAGAGTTTACAATTCTCCAACCCGTGACAGTTCTCGTCGGGATTAATCATTACGTTCATTCTCAACAATCATGATTCCACCCTTCTTTGGTACACATTGCATCGGACATACCCATGAACTATCTAAGATGGGATAGATAATTCTCACACCTAACCATTTGATAACTTCCTTTCGCACTACCTCTTTCATGATTAGATTGAGTCTTATTTGCCCATTGGTTCTAGATCTTTCACCCTATTCTAAAATAATCTTATGTATACAAAAGGAAGGGCTTATTCCTTTAATATCAGATATGGTCCAACGGATTACCCTTTTAAATTTCTTTAAAACAACAATTAGTTGTTCGTCCTGGTGTTCTGTTAGTTCTGCTGAAACAACCACAGACAAAGTAGAACTGTTACCCAATTAAACATATTTCAAATAGGAAGCAAGTACCTTAAGTTCAAGTTTAGGCGATTTCTCAATTGACAACTTGAGTTTTGTATATTCACGAGCTTCCAACTCCAATGGTTCAAATGTTGCTGGTTGAAAAGAGTCCTTTGGATTGGCTTCCATCAAAGCTATATGTTCATTACCTTCTTCATTTTCCAATGGTTCAGACCCTAAAATGTTCTCCAATGGGTCCTCTACAATATTTTTCTCTCTTTCCATAAAAACTAAGGTTTCTAGCTCCTCCATCACTGAACATTCCTCTGTCAAATTGGGAAATTTCATCGCTTTAAGAACATTAAACGTTACTTGATCATCTTGAACTCTCATGGTGAGTTCACTTTTTTGCACATCTATTAATGTTCTTCCAGTAGCTGGGAAAGGTCTCCCCAGGATGATCGACACTTTCTTTATCTACTTCAAAATCTAAGACGATGAAATCGAAATGAAAAATAAGCTTATTAACTCTTACCAAAACATCCTTGACCTTTCCTTCTAGGTATGCTAAAGATCGATTCACCAATTGGAGTTCAAACCATGCTGGTTGAATAGAGTCCTTCAGATTGGCTTCCATCAAAGCCATATTGTAACATCCCGAAATAGGGCCTAAACGGAACAGTGGTTACGAAACCACAAATTCGAGGTAGAAAAATTTATTTTATTATTATTTTGAGGTCTATGATATGTTTGCATGATTGTGTGAAAAGTTCGTGAAGAAATTCTATGCATAAAGTACTTAATTTGAAATTAGGGACTAAATTGAATAAATTACAAAACTTGTGTTCTAGAAGTATTTTGCATAAAATTGAATTAGATTATTAATTAGAGGTCCTTAAAGAGAATTTTACCAATTTTAAGTTCATGGACAAAATTAGGACATGGAAGGAATTTTTGAAAGTTTAGTAGTAAGGGCATTTTGGTCATTTAGTTATTAAAATGAATTAAAAACAAAATTAAAAGCCAATTTTTGTCCATCTTCTTCATTAGGACGAAATTTCAAGGGTTCTCCATAGCTAGGGTTTGTTTCAAGCTTTCAAGCTCCATGGTAAGTGATTCCAAGCCCCGTTTTTAATGTTCTTTTACGTTTTGAGTCCCAGAGCTCGATAAAGCTTATGCTAGCAATAATTTAAGTTAGGGTTCATATTTGAAAAATACCCATAGGTGAAATTTGTGTATTTTGGTGTTTTATGATAGAATATGAGGTTTTAAATTATGTTAGACAACTTGTACTACTCGGTTTTAAGCAAAAACGAGTAAAAGGACTTAATCGGTAAAAATACCTAATAGTCATAAGTGCTTGTTAGAGTATGAATTTGATGCTGCCATAGAAGGGAAAAATGACCAGCATGTCATGAAACATAAGAAAATAGGCTGAAGTTTAATTTACGAGCTTTGGGGCAAAAGTGTAAATATGCAAAAGTTTAGGGGCAAATTTGTAATTTTGCCAAAATATGATTTTGGGTCAATTTGAATAATTTGAGTCCTAATTAGACTATATTTTAAATGATAGAGCAAGGAAAACTGAAATTCAAGCTAAAATGGAGAAAATACCAAGTTGTGGACGAAATGGTAAAAGTAGCTATTTTTGCATACGAGGTAAGTTTCTGAGAAATAAATGCAATATTCTTTTATTTTACATTATTATTGTAAATTTCCAGCATTTATATACTTATTTTATGAGGATATTTAAAGTCGAATTAAAAAGTAGTGAGAGAAAAAGCATTAGGAAGCCCCGTTTGAACCTTAGGAATATTAGGATATTGGGGTTGATGGGACGGAGACAGAGAGTGAGAAATGAGCCATGTAAGTCCATATCAGTTATATGGCCTTGGAGACAGGAATGAGCCATGTAAGCCCATATTATATATATATGGCATTGGAGAGCAGGAATAATTCATGTAAGTCCATGTCGAAGACATGGCATTAGCGAGATATTGATAGACAGAACGACCCAAAGATCCTTAGTATTCCGAGTGGTTCAATGGGTCATTGTACACGTTAAATTACAGTGAATTATCAGCAAAATGGAAGGTAGATTATATTTATGAATAGTGAAAGGTCAGGTAAGAAAGAAGGTAAGTAAGTAAAGAAGAAGGTAGAAAATGAGAAGTAAAGAAAGTTTATGAGGCTAGGTGACATTATGTATAATTATTCATTATGTTGAATGTTGTAATTTATTTGCTTGTAAGCTTACTAAGCCTAGTGCTTACTCTCTTTATTTTCTTTTTCTTATAGTTTTTATCAAGCCACTCGGGGATCGAAGGAAATGTCGGAGACCCGATCACACTATCGAAGAAATCACATTGGTATAGTTAGACGTTTAGTTTTGTGTATGGCATGTATAGGAACTTGGTTTATTTTGATATGATATGATCAATGAATGATGTGTAAATACTTGCTAGTGATTAGTTAATAGAATGGCTGATGATATACATGTTTAATTGTATGTATGAATAAGTAGTAACTATCACATGAAAACTAAGAAAAATGTGAAAGTAACTTAAAAACAGATTCAAGTATCAGAAATAATGTGATTTTGAAAAATCACTAAAAATCGTAGAGACATGGTTTGATGGTGAATAATATATGAAATTAAATCTTATTATGTCTATTTTCTTATGGAATAAGCAAAACAGGTAAAGGTATTATATTTTATGAGATATCTGAGTTTTAGTGAAACAGGGTCAGAGAAAATTCTAGATCCCCTGTTTCAACTTTGGAAATTCACCATAAATTTTAAAAAAATAATTAGGTGGTTTAATTTATATTTTTATAATCCTTATTGAATCTAGTTTAAATAGAAACAAACGTTATAGTTATATTAATTTTGTATAGGGAGAAAAGTGGTTCGTAGTAAGTAGAGGTTAGTGCAGTCAAATTCTGAAACAGGGGTAACTTTAACTAATAAACTGTACTAATTGGCTAAGTAAAAAATTCTAAAAAAAAAATTAGTAGATAGATATATGAGTCTAGTTTCAGGAAAAATTTACGGATCTTAATTTCAAGTTTTGAAACTCGAGAAATGAATTTTTAATCAGCTATGACGCAGAAAAACAGTTTATTCCGAAAATTAAAATAAGTGGTTTAGAGTTGTTTAAAAGGTAAGATAAGTTTAGTAACACCTCAAGCTTGACTCCGGTGACGGTTTTGGGCATGGGGGTGTTACATTTATTTGTATCAGAGCAGGTTTAGTCGGTTCTCGGAACAGTTAGTGTGAGTAAATGTCTAGCTATACATGCCATACCTGTATTTTGATAGTGTGACGACTCCTGACGATTTTTAAATATTTTGTTTTATTGTAATGGATCCTGAGCGAGCTGGTGATGATGATGTAGAAAGTAATGCGCCTGCTCCCGCAAAAGGGGTAGCGCCATCTGAGAATAGGCCAAGAATGATTAATCGGAGGAGTGACTCGAGAAGCTCTCTTCCAAGCTTTGAATAATTGGTTTGCCGAGTTCGTTCGCATTTAATCCAGTAGTTAGACCTCCACCCCCTCATGACTCTCGGGCTACCCATGTAGCTCAAGCTTCCCCATCACAGTGTACAATGATAAGAGAAAAGCCACCAGTTGATAGAATCGGAAACAAGGGGCGAGAAGAGTTTCGAGCAACAAAACATGATGATGCAGAAAGAGCAAAATTTTGGTTAGAAAATACTATCGAGTCTTTGATGAATTATCTTGTACACCCGAGGAATGTATGAAATGTGTAATATCACTTCTTAGAGACTCGACCTACTACGGTGGAAGACACTTGTATCAGTTGTATCAAAGGAGAGGATCACTTGGGATTTCTTTCGGGAGGAATTTCGTAAAAGTACATCGATCGGGGGTTTATTGACCAGAAGAGAAAGGAATTCCTGGAATTGAAACAAAGGTAATATGACGAATTGATGAGATTGTGCATAAATTATCAGCAACTTAACAAGGTAACAAAGAAAGAACAAGTATCCATTGCCTAGAATTGATGATCTGTTTGATCAATTGAAGGGAACTCGTGTGTTCTCCAAGATAGATTTGAGATCGGATACTATCGGTTATGAGTTAAAGAGTTAGATGTCCCAAGATCGCTTCCGGACTAGGTATGGTCATTATGAGTTCCTTGTGATGCCATTTGACTTGACTAATGCTCCTGCCATTTTCATGGACTTAATGAACCGAATTTTTAGACCGTACTTGGATAAGTTTGTAGTTGTGTTCATTGATGATATCTTGATTTATTCTCATGATGAGACTGAGCATGCAGAGCATTTGAGAACAGTTTTACATATTCTGAGAGATAATCAGTTGTATGCCAAGTTCAAGTAAAAGTGAATTCGGTTACGAGAAGTTGGTTTTCTAGGACATATTGTCTCAGGTGAAGGTATTAAGGTTGATCCGAGCAAGATTTCAGCCATTGTTAATTGGAAGCCTCCTAGAAATGTATCAGAAGTTAGAAGTTTTCTTGGTCTTGCCGGATATTATAGGCGATTTGTAGAGGGATTTTCCATGATAGCTACCCCACTGATAAAATTGCTGCGAAAGGATATCAAGTTTGAATGGATTGAGAAGTGTCAACAGAGTTTTGACAAGTTAAAAGCATTATTGACTAAAGCTCCTATTTTAGTACAACTAGAACCTGTAAGGAGTTTGTGATTTATAAGTGATGCGCCCATGAATGGACTTGGTTGTGTACTTATGCAGGAAGGGAAGGTAATTGCTTATGCCTTTAGACAGCTAAAGCCACATGAGAAGAACTATCCGATACATGATTTAGAGCTAGCTGCCATTATTTTTGCGTTGAAGATTTGGAGACATCATTTGCACGATGAGAAGTGCCACATATTCACTGATCACAAAAGTTTGAAATTGAAGCAAAGAAGATGGCTAGAGTTGATTAAAGATTATGAGCTAGTGATCGATTATCACCCGTGGTATGTGTACTCAAGAATGATGAGCTTATTCGAAAGATCTTACAGAAGCACATAGTAGTTTTTTTTGTCTATTCATCCAGGTAGTACAAAGATGTATAATGATTTGAAGAAATGTACTGGTGGGTAGGAATGAAAAGGGACATTTCAGAGTTTGTTTCTAGATGCTTGATCTGTCAGCAGGATTGCCATTTACATCGAGAAAGAAAGATGCAGTATGGGTTGTGATTGATAAGTTAACGAAGTCGGCTCATTTTATCCCAGTTCATATGGATTTTTCACTTGACAAGTTGGCCGAGTTGTATATTTCAGAGATAGTCCGACTACATGGGGTAGACGAGGCTACATGGGAACTCGAAGAGGCTATACGAAAACAGTACCCAAATCTCTTCACAGGTAAGATTTTCGGGGACGAAAATCCCTAAAGGGAGGGAGAAATGTAACATCCCGAAATAGGGCCTAAACGGAACAGTGGTTACGAAACCACAAATTCGAGGTAGAAAAATTTATTTTATTATTATTTTGAGGTCTATGATATGTTTGCATGATTGTGTGAAAAGTTCGTGAAGAAATTCTATGCATAAAGTACTTAATTTGAAATTAGGGACTAAATTGAATAAATTACAAAACTTGTGTTCTAGAAGTATTTTGCATAAAATTGAATTAGATTATTAATTAGAGGTCCTTAAAGAGAATTTTACCAATTTTAAGTTCATGGACAAAATTAGGACATGGAAGGAATTTTTGAAAGTTTAGTAGTAAGGGCATTTTGGTCATTTAGTTATTAAAATGAATTAAAAACAAAATTAAAAGCCAATTTTTGTCCATCTTCTTCATTAGGACGAAATTTCAAGGGTTCTCCATAGCTAGGGTTTGTTTCAAGCTTTCAAGCTCCATGGTAAGTGATTCCAAGCCCCGTTTTAATGTTCTTTACGCTTTTGGAGTCCCGGTAGCTCGATAAAGCTTATGCTAGCAATAATTTAAGTTAGGGTTCATATTTGGAAAAATACCCATAGGTGAAATTTGTGTATTTTGGTGTTTTATGATAGAATATGAGGTTTTAAATTATGTTAGACAACTTGTACTACTCGGTTTTTTTA
Organism: Gossypium anomalum; assembly: GCA_025698475.1. NCBI lineage: Eukaryota > Viridiplantae > Streptophyta > Magnoliopsida > Malvales > Malvaceae > Gossypium > Gossypium anomalum. The sequence continues at coordinate 34,961,651 of CM046958.1, read as the reverse complement.
AGCAAAAAGCGAGTAAAAGGACTTAATCGGTAAAAATACCTAATAGTCATAAGTGCTTGTTAGAGTATGAATTTGATGCTGCCATAGAAGGGAAAAATGACCAGAATGTCATGAAACATAAGAAAATAGGCTGAAGTTTAATTTCTGAGCTTTGGGGCAAAAGTGTAAATATGCAAAAGTTTAGGGGCAAATTTGTAATTTTGCCAAAATATGATTTTGGGTCAATTTGAATAATTTGAGTCCTAATTAGACTATATTTTAAATGATAGAGCAAGGAAAACTAAAATTCAAGCTAAAATGGAGAAAATACCAAGTTGTGGACGAAATGGTAAAAGTAGCTATTTTTGCATACGAGGTAAGTTTCTGAATAAATAAATGCAATATTCTTTTATTTTACATTATTATTGTAAATTTCCAGCATTTATATACTTATTTTATGAGGATATTTAAAGTCGAATTAAAGTAAGTGACAGAGAAAAAGCATTAGGAAGCCCCGTTTGAACCTTAGGAATATTAGGATATTGGGGTTGACAGGACAGGACAGGACAGAAATGAGCCATGTAAGTCCATATCAGTTATATGGCTTTGGAGACAGGAATGAGCCATGTAAGCCCATATTATATATATATGGCATTGGAGACAGGAATAATTCATGTAAGTCCATGTCGAAGACATGGCATTGGCGAGATATTGATAGATGAGAACGACCCCAAGTATCCTTAGTATTCCGAGTGGTTCAATGGGTCATTGTACACGTTAAATTACAGTGAATTATCAGCAAAATGGAAGGTAGATTATATTTATGAATAGTGAAAGGTCAGGTAAGAAAGAAGGTAAGTAAGTAAAGAAGAAGGTAGAAAATGAGAAGTAAAGAAAGTTTATGAGGCTAGGTGACATTATGTATAATTATTCATTATGTTGAATGTTGTAATTTATTTGCTTGTAAGCTTACTAAGCCTAGTGCTTACTCTCTTTATTTTCTTTTTCTTATAGTTTTTATCAAGCCACTCGGGGATCGAAGGAAATGTCGGAAACCCGATCACACTATCGAAGAAATCACATTGGTATAGTTAGACGTTTAGTTTTGTGTATGGCATGTATAGGAACTTGGTTTATTTTGATATGATATGATCAATGAATGATGTGTAAATACTTGCTAGTGATTAGTTAATAGAATGGCTGATGATATACATGTTTAATTGTATGTATGAATAAGTAGTAACTATCACATGAAAACTAAGAAAAATGTGAAAGTAACTTAAAAACAGATTCAAGTATCAGAAATAATGTGATTTTGAAAAATCACTAAAAATCGTAGAGACATGGTTTGATGGTGAATAATATATGAAATTAAATCTTATTATGTCTATTTTCTTATGGAATAAGCAAAACAGGTAAAGGTATTATATTTTATGAGATATCTGAGTTTTAGTGAAACAGGGTCAGAGAAAATTCTAGATCCCCTGTTTCAACTTTGGAAATTCACCATAAATTTTAAAAAAATAATTAGGTGGTTTAATTTATATTTTTAGAATCCTTATTGAATCTAGTTTAAATAGAAACAAACTTTATAGTTATATTAATTTTGTATAGGGATAAAAGTGGTTCGTAGTAAGTAGAGGTCAGTGCAGTCAAATTCTGAAACAGGGGTAACTTTAACTAATAAACTGTACTAATTGGCTAAGTAAAAAATTCTAAAAAAAAAATAAGTAGATAGATATATGAGTCTAGTTTCAGGAAAAATTTACGGATCTTAATTTCAAGTTTTGAAACTCGAGAAATGAATTTTTAAGCAGCTATGACGCAGAAAAACAGTTTATTCCGAAAATTAAAATAAGTGGTTTAGAGTTGTTTAAAAGGTAAGATAAGTTTAGTAACACCTCAAGCTTGACTCCGGTGAAGGTTTCGGGCATGGGGGCGTGACACATATTTTCATTACGTTCTTCATTTTCTAATGGTTCAGACCCTAATGTGTTCTCAAATGGGTCCTCTATAATATTGTTCTCTCATTCCATAGAAACTAAGGTTTATAACTCCTCCATCACTGAACATTCCTCCGTCGCATAGGGAAATTTCATCACTTTAAGAACATTAAACATTACCTGATCATCTTGAAATCTCATGGTGAGTTCACTTTTTTGCACATCTATTAATGTTCTTCCCATGGCTAGGAAATGTCTCTCCAAGATGATTGACACTTTCTTTATCTACTTCAAAATCTAAGACAATAAAATCGGCATGAAAAATAAGCTTATTAACTCTTACCAAAACATCATCGATCTTTCCTTCTAGGTATGCTAAAGATCGATCTGCCAATTGGAGTGTCACAGTTGTGGGTCTTACTTCACCTATTCCCAACAGCTTAAAAATAGATTTGGGCATCAGGTTGATGCTTGCCCCTAAGTCGTACAAAGCTTTACCATAATAAGATTTTCTAATATTACAAGGTATAGTAAAGCTTCTAAGGTCCTTCAATTTCGGAGGTAGCTTATTCTGTAGGATTGCACTGCCCTCCTTCATTAAGGATATAGTCTCATACTCACTAAGTCTCTTCTTTTTGGACAGAATGTCCTTCATGAACTTGATATAATTGCGCATTTATTCTAAAGCCTCTACTAGCGGGATATTGATGTGAAGTTTCTTTACAACATCCAAAAACTTCTTGAATTGCACCTCATGTTTCTGTCTATGTTACTGGAGTCTTTGAGGGTATAGAGGTTGTAAAACTTTGGCTTGGATTGGGAAACTTTTCTAAGGAGGTAAATCTGCATCTAAAGAAGATGTTAGCTTATCAGAATTCACTGGTTTAGATTTTACCTCATCAGACTTTGTAAGTTCTAGCTCAGCTAGTGCAGAAATTTCAACTGTTGGCTGACTTTCGTTCTTCTCAATAAGTCAACCTCAACTGTCTTGAGCTCTAAAGTCTTACCACTTCATAAGGCAACTACCTTGCAATGTTCCTTACCCAAATTTCTAGGATTTTCTGTATCATTCGGCAAGGCTCCTTGCAGTCGGTTACGAAGCTCCATAGCTAACTAACCTATTTGGTTCTCTAAATTTTTCAGTGTTGCTGATTGAATCTAGATTAAAGTGTCATTCTTTGCCATGTACGCCTTCAACAAGTTCTCCAAACTGTTGGATGATTCAACTTGAGGTGTTTTAGGAACTTACTGATTAAACCTTTGGGATTGGCTTGGTCTATACTACATGTAGTGTTATTCGATCCATTTCCTTGGTTACTCCAGGAAATGTTTGGATGGTTTTTCCATGGAGGATTATAGAAGTTAGTGTCATACCCTAAAATAGGGCCTAGGAGTTTTAGGGTATTTTAGGAACTTTGGCCTATATGAGCTCGAAATTTCGTAAGGTTGGTACTCGATAATGCTTGCGACAATGGTTTTCATAAAGTTAAGTTAATTTTTGGAAAAAAAAAGTATTAAATGTCTTTAACTTTCAAAAAAAGGATTGAAATGTAATAGGATCAAAACTGGGAGTTTTTACGAAGCAAATTGCCCAGAATTTTAAAATCAACCTAATAAACCCCCCATTCCCAGTTTTATTTCATGAAAGCCTTTCTTGTGTTGTTTCTTGCTCTCCCAAATCTCTCCTCACTTGCTTTTGATAGTCAACTCCTAATTTTTTTTAATCCTATCACCCATGAGCCTTAAATCTCCATTACAACCAAGAAAATCACCCAAGAATTCCATCATCTTCATCATCTTCTCCAAAATGTGAGTTTTTCAGGTTTGAGTCAAAGCTCAATTTTCTTGCAATAAAGGTAACCAATTGTTTTCCTATTAGATTTAAATGTTATATGGTTCTTTAAACTAAATTTTAGCCATTAAAATGCATGTTTTAGGTAAAAGTCAAAAATCAGGTCTTTAATGGTGAATTTTAAGTTTGTGGATAAAAGCTTGGTTTTAAAGTGTTTTCCAATTATTTTTAACCTAATTAGAAGCTTTCTAAAGTAACTTTGAAGTTATATCAAAGATTTATTATGTTTTAATGAATTTTTGTTGTAATGGCCAAAACTTGTCAAAAATTTTTGATACCTTAAAACACGTAGTTTTGTGAAGTTTAAAGGTTGGGAATTAGTAGTAGATGAATATGTAGATGAATGGAATTTTTTCTTGCAAAAAGATTAAGTGTAGATTGAGTTATTTGAATTTTATGTTTGTTGTACTAAAGGTTTTGGTTAGAAAAGAATGTAGCTTAGGCTTGTGTTTGTAGCTATGGTTGTTTGAGGTGAGTTATTGACTAAATATGTTTGTTTTGTCTTATTGAAGTGTCGAGGTTGATAAGACCTTCAACGAGTAGAGATAACCGCAAAGGGAAGCTTGTCTAAGCTTTCGATTTTTTGGCAAAAGCGAATGTTTTGGTGAGTGTTTTGGAATAGCTGCTTGTAAGGGATTTGTTGTGTATTTGGGAATTTAGTGGAAGCCTAAACCCCTTCTCTAAATTTTGAGTGTATGTGTTCTTTCACCTCAGCTAAATATGTGATGAATATGTTTGTGAATTGTGATAAAGAGAACTATGATGCGATGAAATACGAACATGTTGTGATGACTGTTGTGACGGTAAAAATGAAGGTATGTCGTTCATGTCATATGACAGTATGTATAATGTGCTACTGATATGATTACATAGTGAATGTGTGTGGATGATCGGTAAGTGATATTTGATGCCATCATGGATATTTTGGCCTTATGACTTAATGAGACTGTTGGATATAGTTGGTTGCCATAGGATTATGAGTACTCACTTTTTTTTTATTGTAATATATGGGGCGCTGAGGCCCTAAGGACAGTTTTGGAGAGATAAGAGAATGTGAGCCAGGCTCCATTCACCGAGATATGTATATGTGGGTGTTGGAGAGAGTTAGTTATATGCTTCGTTTATAGGATATGTTTGACTCTATGAGTCTATGTGTGGTGATGGAGATCCGTGTATCTGATGAGTGGTGATAGAGTCCACTTTATGTTTCATAATCTCAAGAGCCAAATTATCATACACTGTGACTAATGTGACTAAATGTAATTATATGTGCTTATATGTGATTGATGTGTGTCGAAAAATTGATATATGTATGTGTGACAGCCCTAATTTGACCCTAGTCGAAAAGTAGTTTCGGGACCACAAAATCGAGTCATAAAAGTACTTAAACGTTATATTCTATGTTTATGATATGAGTAAATGCATGTGTGAAAGTTTCATGCTTTGATTTGGTCATTTGTATGTGAAATTTATTAGATAGGACTTATGTGAAACATTTTTGAAATGTGATAGGTTAATTTTATAATGGTCTATTAATGCATATATTGAAAAGAATGGTCTTGCATGTCAATTTACCCATTTTAGATAGTGGCCGGCCATGTTATTAGTTAAAATTTAATATAAGAATTTTCTATTAGTATAATTTAATTAAATAGCTTTATATTATAGAATAATAATAATTAAAAGTAGAAAATGGGTGAAGAAAACAAGAATGTTCATCTTTGTTTCTTTTAAGCCGAATGTATAGAAGAATAAGGGAGAAACACCATTCGGTCATCTTAGGCTTACATTAAGGTAAGAAGTTTATGTTAATTCTTGAAATTTTAATTGATTTTGAGTTAATTACCAAGCTCTTTGTTTAACCCATGTTAAATTTTTGATTTTGGGAATGATTAGAGTTTTCGGCCTTGGTAGTTAATAAAGGTTATGGTTGTTGTTTCATGTTATTTTGGATGAATAATGGTAAATATGTGTTTGAGCCTAACCAATGAGCCTATGTGTACATTAGATGCTAAGTGGGAAGAATCGGCTATCATATTGTGTGCTATGACCGAATATGAACTTGGTTATATTGAGTAATGTATGTGCTTTGAATTGATAGAATGAAAGAGATGCTTAAAATGTGTTTTAAACAACTAAATGTTAAATTAAGGTTTGCTAAATTACCATTGTCCTAGCCGAATATGTGCTTAATTAAAGAAGAGTTGTTGTTAAATGTTTTAAATTATTTAGATAATTATAAATTAAGTCAAAGCTAGGTAAAAATTGAATGATTGTGGCTTAATTGTTTTATGGCAAGTGGCTATTATGGTGAGATGCAAATTCGATTATGGAAATTAATGTATTTCTTATTGAATTTTTATAAATTTCGTTATAAAAGATATTAGGGATGAAATTGAGTTGGCTATTATTGTTTTGTGCGAATCTTTTATCTAAGTGGGGTGTTCGGCTAGGTCCTTTTTGAACAAATGTCTTGGTGTTGGTTGTTTAAGTGATATTAATTTTTGTATTAAGTTGAATTGGAAAGTTGATAAATGTGTAAAGATGACCTAAGGCTTATATTATATAAGCATTCGACATTAGCTAAGGAGTGAGAATTTTGATAGTTGTTGTATATGTGAAATGAGTAGTGTTATATATATATATGTGATTTATTTGGTAATAATTGCAGTGGTTAAACTAGTGTATAAGAAAACAAGATAAGCTATGTGAGTTTTGCTTGTGTATGCAAAACTGGTATAAGTTGAATAATTGGTTATTAGGGTCATATGATCATTTTAAGTTTGAGTTATAAGTGACATTCATGGCTTGATAAGTTCTTTCCATTTTCGGTTATAAATAAGTTTGAAATTTCAATCAAGGCATTTTATAAATTATAATACATTGAATTTGTTATGTGATTGCCGAATGTGAATAATAAGTAAACAATATTGGTTAAAATATTAAACAAATCTATTTACATTTACTTAACTCAAGGGCAAGGAGGATCAAAGTTGGATAAGGGAAAAGAGAAAGCAATAGAGTACCCAATCCACAACCGTTCGAATATACCAAGGTAAGTTCGAATAGTCACATTTAGTACATAATTGATAATGTCGTGATATATGAATGATAATTGTACTATGATTAATTGATTCTTTTGAATATAGTTATAAAACGAATAAATCATGCTTAAGGCTTTAAGCCGAATAGTTATTAGAAAGTTAAATTTGGAAGGTAAGATAGAATATATCCGGACTTAAAGTCCGCAGGCTATGTGCTGGAATATATCCGGACTTAAAGTCCGCAGGCTATGTGCTGGAATATATCCGGACTTAAGGTCCGCAGGCTATATGCTAGAATATATCCGGGCTAAGGTCCCGCAGGCTTCGAGCTAGTGTTATACCGGGTTTAAATTCCCACAGGCTTGTGCTGGTATTGAATTTAAATCCCGAAGGCATTTGTGTTGGAATGTGCGATCTTGCCGTAATAATTTCAATTAATGTACTTACAACCCTAAGATGATCAGGTATGTACCGTATATGCATTGGAAAATTTGATTTGGTATAAATTGTGATTATTCAATTGAATAGTGCTCTTTCGACCATTTCTTAGGGTTGTTGAAGTCTATAGCTTATTCGGGATACATGAATCTTGGGTTAAGTGAAATTAAGTTAAGATTGACTATGAGCATGTAAGTATATTGGTTGAAATGTGAAGTAACATGAATATGTGATCTTGCGTATATGTATTTATTTAGCCTTGTAATCGAATTAGATGTATTCGGCCAAAGGATGAAGTTGGTTGGGTAAAAAAAATAGATTATCTACATGATACGAATTCGTGTTTAAGGAAAGTTTAAGATGACATGTATGAACAATAGTGGTATATTTAATCATGGTTACATTTGGTCAGAAAGATGATTAGCCTTATGAATGCTATGTTTTAGCTTTAAATGATTTCATTACTTAAATCTTACTAAGCATCGAAATGCTTACTCTGTTGTTTTAATTCTCTGTTTATAAATCTCGTTCGTTAGCTAACGGTCTCGAGATTCTCAAAGTCGAAGTCGTTCACACTATCTAAGCCCATTCGGTACTCTTGTAGCTGAACTTTGATAACGGCATGTATAGGATTGACTTTTGATGTTAAATAAGTATCTTTTTGGTGATGTATATATGTATAGCCATGCAGAAATGGCTTATTAAGTTACTATAAGTGTTTCACTTAGTTAATGTAAATGTGTGGTTGATATTAGACTTATGTTTTAAATGTTTTAACGTGAATTGAACTTAAGAACTGATCAATGTATCCATTAACTTGAGATGACTCTTTTAAATATAGTCAAATGAAATTTCATGCTTGTTTGGTAATATTCCTTAACCCAAACCGGCGATCGGACACGGGTTAGGGGTGTTACATTTTATTGATATCAGAGCTACGGTTTAGTCGATTCTAGGACTAATGTAGCATATATGAGTCTAGCTATAATGCCATACAGTGTTAATACGATAGTGTGATGATTTCTGACAGTTAAAAATGTGTTTTCGTATAGTAATGGATCCCGATCCCAATCGAACGGTAGCTGATGATGTAGAGAGTGTAGCACCTGCTCCCGCGCACGGGACAGCACCGATGGACTCTCAACCTATTGCGAGCAATCAAATTGATGAGGCTAGACAAGCCTTTTATAATGTGATGAATGATTGGTTTAACCAATACATTCGAACTAATACGACTGCTCCACAACCCCCACTTTCGACTAATACACCCCCTGCCCTCACGATACCTCCGGTAATTGATTAGATGAGGTTAAATAAGCCCCAAGTTGACAGAATTCGAAAGCACGGGGCTACTGAATTTAAGGCTACCGATAGTGATGATGCTGAGCAAGTTTAATTTTGGTTGGACAATACTATCCGGGTGTTCGATGAACTATATTGCACACCCGAAGAACGCCTAAAATGTGCTATATCTTTGCTACGTGATTCTGCCTACTATTGGTGGAATACGTTAGTTTCTGTTGTGCCTAGGGAGCGAGTGACTTGGGAGTTCTTCCAAACTGAGTTTCGGAAAAAGTATATTAGCCAGAGATTCATCGATCAGAAACAGAAGGAATTTCTTGAACTTAAGCAGGGTTCCATGTCGCCATCGAATATGAACGAAAGTTTGTGAGGCTTAGCCGGTATGCCCGAGAATGTGTTTCTTCAGAAGCTATAATGTGTAAACGTTTCGAAGATGGATTGAACGAAGATATAAAATTGTTTGTTGGCATTCTTGAAATTAGAGAGTTTGTAGTACTTGTCGAGCGAGCTTGCAAAGCCAAGAGCTCAAAGAAAGAGAAAAGAAAAGTGAAGATGGAGCTAGAGAGTTTCGTGAAAAGATCTTGGAAAGCCCTTTCAAAGTGATCATCAAAGAAACTTCGAGATGATTCGAGCTGATCTAAAAACACTTCGGGTTTTTCCAGACGAGACTGTGATCGACCCCCTGTAAGTACGCGAGCCACTTCGGTTTCCAGTGTTGAAAATGATCGTCGGGACAGGATCAAGTGCAAGTATTGTGGGAAATGGCATTCGGGGAGTTGTAGATTTCATGACTGCTCCTGTTGTAAGTGTGGATCAGCTGACCACTTTATCAAGGACTGCCCGAGATTAACTGAACAGAATGTGAACCAGAGTGGTAAACCGGGTACTACTACAGCTCGAGGTAGACCTTCTAGGAATACGGGGAATACTAGTGGCGGTCAGAGAGGGTCTAGAGATGCTACGGTTAGATCTGAGGCTCGTGCTCCTGCTAGAGCTTATGCTATACGCGCACGCAAGGATGCTTCTTCGCCAGATGTTATTACCGGTACTTTCACTCTCTTTGATACTAATGTGATTGCATTGATTGACCCTGGTTCTACTCATTCATATATATGTGAGACTTTAGCATCCAGTAAGACTTTACCTGTTGAGTCTACTGTGTTCGTAATTCGAGTGTCAAATCCCTTGGGTCGATATGTGCTTGTCGACAAAGTGTGCGAGAAATGCCCTCTAATAATCCGAGGTTCCTAGTTTTCGGCCAATTTAATGCTTTTACCGTTTGATGAATTTGATGTTATTCTCGGTATGGATTGGTTGACCGTACATGATGCAATTGTAAATTGCAAAAGAAAGACCATTGATTTGAGATGTGCAAGTAATGAGATAATCTGAGTTGAGTCTACTGACTTGAACGGATTGCCAGTAGTAATATCCTCGATGTTGGCTCAGAAATATGTGAAAAAGGGGTGTGAAGCATATCTTGCGTACGTGCTTGATAGCAAAGAGTCAGAAAAGAAACTTGAATCGGTGCCAGTGGTTTGTGAGTATTCAAATGTTTTTCCTGAGGAGTTACCAGGATTACCACCCGTTCGAGAGGTAAAAATTCGGCATCGTACTTGTACCTGGGACTACACCAATTTTGATAGCTCCATACCGTATGGCACGAACGGAATTGAAAGAATTGAAAACTCAGTTGCAAGAGTTGACGGATAGAGGCTTCGCTCAACCGAGTTTCTCACCTTGGGGTGCACCAGTTTTGTTTGTGAAAAAGAAAGACGAAACCATGAGAATGTGCATCGACTATCGTCAATTGAATAAAGTGACCATAAAGAATAAACATCCGTTACCACGTATTGATGATTTGTTTGATCAGTTGAAGGGAGCCTCAATGTTTTCAAAGATAGATTTGAGATCGGGTTATTATCAGTTGCGAGTTCGAGACTCAGATATACCCAAAACTACTTTCAAAACGAGATACGGTCACTACGAGTTCTTAGTGATGCCGTTTGGGCTCACTAATGCCCCTGCGGTATTTATGGACTTGATGAATCGAATTTTCAGACAGTATTTGGACCGGTTTGTAGTTGTGTTTATAGATGACATCTTGATTTATTCACGCGATGAAACCGAACATGCCGAGAACTTGAGATTAGTGTTGCATATTTTACGGGATAAATAGTTATATGCTAAGTTCAGTAAATGTGAGTTCTGGTTGAGAAAAGTTAGCTTTTTGGGACACATGGTATCCGCATCGGGTATTAGAGTTGATCCGAGAAAAATTTTAGCCATACTCAATTGGAAGCCTCCGAGAAATATTACTGAAGTTCAGAGCTTTTTGGGACTTGTCGGTTACTACAGAAGGTTTGCAAAGGGTTTCTCGATAATAGCCACACCAACGATGAAACTACTTCAGAAAGATGTTAAGTTTGAGTGGTCAGAAAGATGTCAGAAAAGTTTTGATCAATTGAAAACTTATTTGACTGAAGCTCCAGTGCTAGTGCAGCCCGAATCCGGTAAAGAGTTTGTCATTTATAGTGATGCATCCTTACTTGGGCTGGGTTGTGTGTTGATGCATGTCGAGGCAATTAAAGCCACATGAGAAAAACTATCTGACCCATGATCTCGAATTAGCTGCCATCGTATTTGCTTTAAAAATCTGGCGACATTACTTGTTTGGAGAGAAGTGTCATGTGTATTCAGATCACAAAAGCCTCAAATATTTGATGACTCAAAAAGGTTTGAATCTGCGACAAAGACGTTGGCTTGAGTTGTTGAAAGACTACAAGCTTGTCATTGACTATCACCCGGGAAAGGCTAACGTGGTTGCCGATGCTTTAAGTCGTATCACTGTTTACTTTGTGAGCGATGAATGTACACCTGTCCGTGTCATCCGATAATGTGTTAGTAGCAGAATTAAAGGCCAAACCATCATTAATTCATTAAATACGTGAATCTCAGAAAGTTGACGATGAATTGGTTGCTAAACGAGCTGAATGTGCTTCTAATGTGGAATCAGAATCTCAAATAGACGACAACGATTGTTTAAGGTTCAGAAGTCGATTATGTGTTCCAAGAAATTCAGAAATTATTTCGATGATTTTGAGCGAGGCTCATAGTAGCCGAATGTCAATCCACCGGGTAGTAAGAAAATGTACAATGATCTGAAATGTCAGTTTTGGTGGCCCGGTATGAAACGAGACATTTCTGACTTTGTTTCGAAATGTTTGATATGTCAACAAGTGAAAGCGAAACATCAAGAACCTTCAGGGTTACTTCAGCCGATCATGATACCCAAATGGAAATGGGATCGAGTCACAATGGATTTTGTATCTGGGTTGCCATTGTCGTCAAGTAAGAAAGATGCAATCTGGGTTGTTGTTGATAAATTGACAAAGTCGGCTCATTTTATTCTCATACGTACGAATTATTCACTTAACAAGCTAGCTGAATTGTATGTTTCTTAGATTGTAAGGTTACATGGAGTACCTATTTCTATTGTGTCAGATAGAGATTCGAGATTCACATCATGATTATGGAAGAAATTGCAAGAAGCATTGGGTACCAAGTTGCATTTTAGCACCGCTTTTCATCCCCAGACTGATGGTCAATCCGAACGGATAATTCAGATACTCGAGGATATGTTGAGATGTTGCATCCTTGAGTTTAGTGGTTCATGGGAACGATATTTACCTTTGGTTGAATTCGCTTACAACAATAGTTTTCAATCAAGCATTAAGATGGCACCTTACGAGGCTTTGTACGGTCGTAAATGCCGTACACCATTGTTTTGGACCGAGCTTAGTGAAAGTAAAATTTTTGGGGCTGATTTGATTAAAGATGCTGAGCAGAAAGTAAAAGTAATCCGTGAAAGTCTGAAAGCAGCTTCAGATCGTCAGAAGTCGTATGCGGATTTAAAACGAAGAGACATTGAATATCAGGTTGGAGACAAAGTGTTTCTTAAAGTTTCACCTTGGAAAAAGGTGCTCAGATTTGGCCACAAGGGCAAGTTGAGTCCGAGGTTCATCGGGCCGTATGAAATATTCGAACGAGTTGGGCCAGTCGCATACAGATTGATTTTACCCCCTGAGCTTGAAAATATTCACAACGTTTTTCATGTCTCGATGCTTCGACATTATAGATCCGATCCATCGCACAAAATTAATCCATCAGAGATTGAAATTCAATCTGATTTGAGTTATGAAGAAGAACAGATTCGTATCCTAGCTTACGAGGTGAAAGACTTGCGAAACAAAAAGGTTCTGTTAGTAAAGGTGTTATGGCTCAAGCACAGGATCGAAGAAGCTACTTGGGAACCCGAGAATTCTATGAAAGAATGATATCCTAATTTATTCACTGGTAAGAATTTTTGGGGACGAAAATTTTTATGGAGGGGAGAGTTGTGACAGCCCTAATTTGACCTTAGTCGGAAAGTGGTTTTGGGACCACAAAATCGAGTCGTAAAAGTAATTAAACGTTATATTCTATGTTTATGATATGAGTAAATGCATGTGTGAAAGTTTCATGCTTTGATTTGGTCATTTGTATGTGAAATTTATTAGATAGGACTTATGTGAAACATTTTTGAAATGTGATAGGTTAATTTTATAATGGTATATTAATGCATATATTGAAATGAATGGTCTTGCATGTCAATTTACCCATTTTAGATAGTGGCCGGCCATGTTATTAGTTAAAATATAATATAAGAATTTTCTATTAGTATAATTTAATTAAATGGCTTTATATTATAGAATAATAATAATTAAAAGTAGAAAATGGGTGAAAAAAACAAGGATGTTCATCTTTGTTTCTTCTAAGCCGAATGTATAGAAGAATAGGGGAGAAACACCATTCGGTCATCTTAGGCGTACATTAAGGTAAGAAGTTTATGTTAATTCTTGAAATTTTAGTTGATTTTGAGTTAATTACCAAGTTCTTTATTTAACCCGTGTTAAATTTTTAATTTTTGGGAATGATTAGAGTTTTCGGCCTTGGTAGTTAATAAAGGTTATGGTTGTTGTTTCATGTTATTTTGGATGAATAATGGTAAATAGGTGTTTGAGCCTAACCAATGAGCCTATGTGTGCATTAGATGCTAAGTGGGAAGAATCGGCTATCATATTGTGTGCTATGACCGAATATGAACTTGGTTATATTGAGTAATGTATGTGCTTTGAATTGATAGAATGTAAGAGATGCTTAAAATGTGTTTTAAACAACTAATGTTAAATTACGGTTTGCTAAATTACCATTGTCCTAGTCGAATATGTGCTTAATTAAAGAAGAGTTGTTGTTAAATGTTTTAAATTATTTAGATAATTATAAATTAAGTCGAAGCTAGGTAAAAATTGAATGATTGTGGCTTAATTGTTTTATGGCAAGTGGCTATTATGGTGAGATGCAAATTCGATTATGGAAATTAATGTATTTCTTATTGAATTTTTATAAATTTCGTTATAAGAGATATTAGGGATGAAATTGAGTTGGCTATTATTGTTTTGTGCGAATCTTTTATCTAAGTGGGGTGTTCGGCTAGGTCCTTTTTGAACAAATGTCTTGGTGTTGATTGTTTAAGTGATATTAATTTTTGTATTAAGTTGAATTGGAAAGTTGATAAATGTGTAAAGATGACCTAAGGCTTATATTATATAAGCATTCGGCATTAGCTAAGGAGTGAGAATTTTGATAGTTGTTGTATATGTGAAATGAGTAGCGTTATATATATATGTGATTTATTTGGTAATAATTGCAGTGGTTAAACTAGTGTATAAGAAAACAAGATAAGCTATGTGAGTTTTGCTTGTGTATGCAAAACTGGTATAAGTTGAATAATTGGTTATTAGGGTCATATGATCATTTTAAGTTTGAGTTATAAGTGACATTCATGGCTTGATAAGTTCTTTCCATTTTCGGTTATAAATAAGTATGAAATTTCAATCAAGGCATTTTATAAATTATAATACATTGAATTTGTTATGTGATTGCCGAATGTGAATAGTAAACAATATTGGTTAAAATATTAAACAAATCTATTTACATTTATTTAGCTCAAGGGCAAGGAGGATCAAAGTTGGATAAGGGAAAAGAGAAAGCAATAGAGTAGCCAATCGACAACTGTTCGAATATACCGAGGTAAGTTCGAATAGTCACATTTAGTGCATAGTTGATAATGTCATGATATATGAATGATAATTGTACTACGATTAATTGAATCTTTTGAATATAGTTATATGACGAATAAATCATGCTTAAGGCTTTAAGCCGAATAGTTATTAGAAAGTTAAATTTGGAAGGTAAGATGGAATATATCCGGACTTAAAGTCCGCATGCTATGTGCTGGAATATATCCGGACTTAAAGTCCACAGGCTATGTGGTGGAATATATCCGGACTTAAGGTCCGTAGGCTATATGCTGGAATATATCCGGGCTAAAGTCCCGCAGGCTTTGAGCTGGTGTTATACCGGGTTTAAATTCCATGAGCTTGTCTTTGGTATTGAATTTAAATCCCGAAGGCATTTGTGTTGGAATGTGCGATCTTGCCGTAATAATTTCAATTAATGTACTTACAACCCTAAGATGATCAGGTATGTACCGTATATGCATTGGAAAATTTGATTCGGTATAAATTGTGATTATTCAATTGAATAGTGCTCTTTCAACCATTTCTTTGGGTTGTTGAAGTCTATAGCTTATTCGGGATACATGAATCTTGGGTTAAGTGAAATTAAGTTAAGATTGACTATGAGCATGTAAGTATATTGGTTGAAATGTGAAGTAACATGAATATGTGATCTTGCGTATATGTATTTATTTAGCCTTGTAATCGAATTAGATGTATTCGGCCAAAGGATGAAGTTGGTTGGGTAAAAAAAATAGATTATCTACATGATACGAATTCGTGTTTAAGGAAAGTTTAAGATGACATGTATGAACAATAGTGGTATATTTAACCATGGTTACATTTGGTCAGAAAGATGATTAGCCTTATGAATGCTATGTTTTAGCTTTAAATGATTTCATTACTTAAATCTTACTAAGCATCGAAATGCTTACTCTGTTGTTTTAATTCTCTGTTTATAGACCTCGTTCGTTAGCTAACGGTCTCGGGATTCCTAAAGTCGAAGTCGTTCACACTATCTAAGCCCATTCGGTACTCTTATAGCTGAACTTTGATAATGGCATGTATAGGATTGACTTTTGATGTTAAATAAATATCTTTTTGGTGATGTATATATGTATAGCCATGCGAAAATGGCTTATTAAGTTACTATATGTGTTTCACTTAGTTAATGTAAATGTGTGGTTGATATAAGACTTATGTTTTAAATGTTTTAACGTGAATTGAACTTAAGAACTGATCAATGTATCCATTAACTTGAGATGACTCTTTTAAATATAGTCAAATGAAATTTCATGCTTGTTTGGTAATATTCCTTAACCCAAACCGGCGATTGGACACGGGTTAGGGGTGTTACAGTATGCCTAAACGTTCGTATAAATAAGGTGTAAAAGAATGCATGGAATATGACTAAATATGTGAATCATGACACTTAGTTAATGATGTTTTGGGAATATGTTCTATGTTGTTTGGTTGCTGCGTGACGACTTATTTGTATAGTGGTTGTTCTAGGCATTCACTGAGCTTTTTAAGCTCACCCACTCCATTTTATCCTTTGCAAAGTAGTTGCGTACCCAATGTGAGAGGTGTGACCGTCGAGGGATTGATCCAAGCCATTGTTTACTCATTACATTAGGTGTTTGCTTATTCTAGTTCTAAGGAATAAAAAGGAAATGTGGTATACATTTATATCGGTTTATTAAAACGTATTGGGGATTATTTGTATATTGCGTATGTTTGGGAGTGGAAAGCTTGTGAACTTGGACATGGTTTTTGGTTTATTGTTTAGACATTTTGATGCATAAGTGACTAGGTGAATGAAGCATGATGTTTAAGGACTAAGTTTGAATGACTGAAATGCTCGTATATGCTAAATTTTTGTAACCTGAAGCAAAGGTATTGATATTAAGGCTTTTAGAATGATTCCTCTATATTTTCAAAAGTGCTGTGAGTCAGAATATCAATTTGGAATTGATACCTTGGCCCGAGTATCGATACTCAAGGAGTACTTATCAATACCTTGCGAAAGGTACCGATATTTTCTGATGTTTTGAAATTTGACGAGAAACAGAATGCTAGTTTGGTATCGATTTTCAAGGTGGTATCGGTACCACTTATTAGAAATATCGATACCATAAACGCAGTATCGATACCTACGTAACAATTTTGGGAAAATTTGCTAAGTGGTCCCAATGCTCGAGATACGTACATTTTATGTTTGTTTGTCATATGTTAGTAAGATTAAATGCTAAACTAAGTTTGCAAGACTTGATATCCTCATAAATGCTAGAATAATTAAAGTAAAACAAAACTGCATGTATCTTAACTTTGATAATTACAATGAAATTGACGTGAGACGGTGGTGTGGCATCTCGATATTCAGCCACTACAGGAAAACAGACATTTAGCGGCGTTTTTTTTTTGCCTTTAGCGGCATTTTTAAGCGCCGCTAATACTTTTAGTGGCGCTTTCCCAAGCGCCGCAAAAAACGTCGCTATATGCAACGCCGCAAAAATTAGTGGCGTTTTTTGAAAAAAACGCCGCTAAAGACCATGACCTTTAGCGGCGCTTTTTTCGGAAACGCCGCTAAAGACCAGGACTTTTAGCGGCGCTTTTTTTGCAAACGCCGCTAAAGACCATGACCTTTAGTGGCGCTTTTTTCGCAAACGCCGATAAAGACCATGACCTTTAGCGGCGCTTTTTTCGCAAACGCCACTAAAGACCATGACCTTTAGCGGCGCTTTTTTCGCAAACGCCACTAAAGACCATGACCTTTAGCGGCGCTTTTTTCGCAAACGCCTCTAAAAATCATGACCTTTAGCGGCACTTTTCTCACAAACGCCGCTAAAAATAATGATCTTAAAAAAATATATTTTATTTTAATTAAATAATATTTATTTCTATGTTAAATATTATATTATGTTTAATTTTTGAAATTTGAACTTTAAACTATATACTTTTAAGGATAAATAAAAAATATTAATTAAATTAAATTTTCCATTAAAATTTAAACTTCAAAACTAAATATAAAAATTAATGAATTTAAATTTAATACATGAACATTGATTCAATATGTAATTTAATACATAAAAAAAACACACACACACACGCAAACACACAAAGTATTAGAATTTCTAAAACATAATTCATCCTGGTGAGAAAATAATGCCAAATCATCATCACATCTCATTAATCAAAGGAAAAAGATCAGAAAAGAAGAAGAAACAATATACAACAGAGGGCTAGTTCAAGCTTTAGATGAAGCCAAAGTACTGCAATGCCTGCATATATAACTTAGTGAAGTACTTTGATCTTGATCTTGGTTAAGACTTGTTCCAGCAATAAAGAAAATTGTTAAACGGAATCTCGGTCACCTGATTGAGCAAAACAAGGAAATTAGCTATACCATTTTATCAGAATGAAAGTGCAATCAGTAAAAAGTAAACCCATAATAAAAAAAGCGATGCTAGGCTAATCGTAAATGCTAATGTCATTTGTAAATAAGTGATGAGCATAAGTCCGATTTCATGTTGATGGACTTGTAAAGGCCTCAAAAAGAAAATAAGTAGCATATATGAAAAAGACAAAAGGGTCAAATGAAGGTTAAAGGAGATGTCATGACAAACCTCACGTGTTTAATGTGTATCTCCTTTCTCGATTTCATGCGACTCATAACATGTTTCACTTTTTTTATTAAGCTCACAAATATCACAGGTTTTTAGTTATCATAATCTTAATTTCTACGTCCAATAGCATTGATAAAGTAATTATTTTTCATTCAAACAAATTTGGTATTATCTTTAGTCACTTTGCAATGTCTAATCGATGAAGATGAGCAAAAATGCCATAGTTCTTTGAAAAACAAGCTTATGCCAAAGTTTGAACTCTATACCTCTAGCATATAGGGATCTTGAACCCAAAGTATTGAAAATGTCGATCAAAAGGAAGAGGAGATAAATGAAACCATATTTTCCTACAATTCCTGTCATTGATTATAGACATATCATTTTCTATTCTTCTAGGTCTTTACTCATTCTAACCTATATAATCATTGAGAATATTCATAATTTATTGAAGCTTCAATAATAGCTCCACCAAAATACATCTTAGAAGGAAAGGACACTTTGCTCACAAAATGTCTTTGTTTTTCACTCAAAGTAGTAGTTGACAAGCACATATAATCATAGAACCAGTACCATCCAATCCTGTTCTTAAATGTAATAAAAAGAAATTGAGGATGTTTGGTGCAATTAACTCAAGAAATTTTAAAAAGAGAGGAAGAAGAAGAAGAAATTGCAAAACCTGTAGATTTTGAGCCACCACCCAAGTAACATAAGCTAGGTTGCACTGCAAAAAATTGCATAGCACGATTTAGTGAATCATGACTGTGAATTCCAAGATAGTTTTACAAATTAGTAAATATATGATTACGAATCATGATTGCTTCGCTGCTTGGTAGTATGATTTTCAAAGAAGAGATAGTAGCTGACCTGAACACCAACAAGATACATACCCCAGTATCCTGGGTACGATAACAAGTAATCACTTGACAAAATCTTGTATCAAGATGACATGATGAGAAGAGTTACTAATAAAAAGGGACTGCATAGACCATAACACCATTTTACTCTTTTTAGATGAAAAAGAACAATTAGTAGCCTATTATTCCGTAGAAAGAAGACAAATCTCCAATGGAAGAAATGGTCCTAAAAATTAATATAGAAATTATTTTCCTCTTATCATTTTCAATTTCCTTCTAATCAATACAAGTTGTTTTTTCACTAGATGAGACTTGAATCGAAGATTGACATCAAAATGCAAAGAATACGCTTTTTTTCTCGGGGATCTCAAGAATCTTACAGACAACATATCCAAGAATAAAGTCAGAGGTGCAAAAAATAAAAACACTATGATAAAGCATACACCAATGGGATGGGACATTAGGTACAGTCCTAAATTGTCCTTACCAAATAAGCTAAAAACTCCCTCCTTGTTTCGCTTAAGACATCCGTACCCTTTCATTAGAAAGAAGATAAACATTTAGCCCATTAGTCAACCAACTTTGGTACCACCGAGAGTTAGAAAGTCAACTTATCAGTATAGGACCAATCAAAAGCAAATACAGAATATAAAAACAAGCTTCATAAATATGAAGGTATACCAACTAAAATTATGAACCAAGAATTCGAGAATATTCTGTGGGAACATTTAAAATGGATGTAAGGATGGATACACCAGCAAGTGTGAAAAGAAATTCCGATTGACTCCATATTCCCACATGTACCTACAAGGAGAAATTCCATTAAACGAAAAAAGTATTGATCATCAATCATCAACAGCTAAAATGTTGAACTACCAACATTAAGAAAAGCGTCATTTAACTAAAACCCATCAGTATAGATTCTATGCTTATTATGCAAAATGCTTTTGAGTACAAACTGGTTTGGAGCATTGTTTTAGACATCTCCTAGAGTTCCATTTGTTTTATATTAGGAAGTAGATATAGTACACAACTTATCCTATTCCATTGCAAACAACTATTATTACAAAAAGTCCAGTAGCAAAGAAATATATTCTACCCGATAGTCTAGACTCAATGTAAAAGCAAGTCTAGCAAATCCTAATGAGAGTAATGAGTTGCAGATTTAAAGGTCGCCTTCCACCAACTCCTTAGGAAGCATTTTGAAAAGTTAGTGGAACATAGATCTAAAACAATATACATCTATATATCTGCATACCAAATTTAGATATCTTGCATGCACAAAAGAAAATTGTGATGCCAAAATTATAACATATGCTCAGAAGAGAAAGAATTTACAATGGTAAGCAATATACATGACAAATTAACACCAGTATTTGGAAAATATAACGACTCATATTGATGATTTGATGTATCGTGCTTGCCGTGAAGTAACTGCATTCATTAGCACAAATGAGCCAACTCCAAGGTCCATCTAAAAAAATTATGCAAGGTTCAAAAACATTAATATGATAAAATATTTGGGATTGATATTTTCCAAGATAAAAACATAAAAGTTTACTGAAAAAACAAACAAATTCAATAAGTTTTAAGATATTGGTAGGACAAGTTCAGAAGTTTTCAAAGTGAATGAATGTAGACATCCACTTCTCATACATAATAATCTTTCTGAAAGGATGTAAAGACCCCTTATGAGAACAACAATAACACAAATATTATGTACGAGGGTATAGGATTAAATGTTAACATGGGTTTTACCTCTAAAAAGCTGTAAATTTACCTACTTAAATTATTAGCAAAAAGAAATAATATGCATGAAGATGAAAAGAAAAATATTAACGACCTTGATAATATCTTACCAAGCTAGTCCCGTAAGTCTCTGTCTTAGCATATTCTTTAGGATATATTCTGAAGTCAACAGCCAAGATACACAAGCATGTGATAAACATTTGCAAAATTTTCCCATTGAAAATTTATTACAAATTAAACAATGTACCAACTGCCAAGATACACAAGTAAGTGACAAAGTATATCAATAAATTCCCACTACATGTAAGGCAAAGAGTGTGGGTAGAACAATGAAGACATAATCCAAAGCTACTGAGGCTAGGTAAGACTTTAAACTCCTACAAGTATCTACTCAAACGGATTCAATGATAAGCACTCATGAATTCTACAAAGCCATATAAATTTTGAATTTTTGATCTTTATTGTTTTATTAAAGGTGAAATATATGTCAAAAATTGCTATAATTTTGCAAAGCTTAAGATTTAGGGTGTGTTTGACAAACCGTTAAACTTTTTTAAATTTTATTATAGGGTTTACTAATTCGGCAAACAATTTTCTAATATAAATTTAGTTCTTAAAAAATTCAAAACTTAATATTTCAGCTTATCAAACAACACCTTACTCTTGCACTTAAAAGTTAAAAAATACTTTTCTCAAAAAAGGAAAAATACTTAATATTTGGCCTTGATTAAAACATTTAAGAACAAAGTTTCTACAATAAATCATTTCAATTAGAGACAAAGAAATCGATAACTTTACCATTCACCATGCGAGAGCAGAAAGTGTGTGCATAAAAAGCATTAGAATTTGAATATAAAATTGAAAAGAAATTTTAAAAATAACACACATTTATTTGACAGATAAAACAAATTAAAATGAAATTGAAGTGTCCATAGACTTACAGCTACATTATTCAAAAGAGCGGAGCAAATTGCTCACGAATCTATAGGTTATAGTATTTTAATCAATAGGATTTGCAATTAGAAGATTAAATTTAAAAAATTGGGAAATTTGAGAAGAAAAAAAAAAGAGATTAACTAACTGTTCTCTGAGGTGCTTGTTGGGATTCAAAGATCTTGGGAAGGAATCCATTGACGAAGAGTTTGAAAACGCAGTTGTGAATTTATTACAGAAGATCAGAGCTAAGCAAGTAAAACAGGAAAAAAATGGAGAAACTAGAATCAAGTTTCTATAATCTAAACACAAAAAAATTTTAAAAAAAAATTACAGAAGCGAGCGTAAATTCTCCCACCTTTTAGCCAAACACCATTTTTCTCCTTGAATGGGTCAAAAGCCGAAAACTTAGAAGCCAAAGGATAATTAAAAATCTTCAATTTAAAAGAGCAATGGAGAGTGAACGGAAAGTGATTTAACTACACAGAAGCCTCACCATTCGAAGTACATTTCCACAGTAATTTCGAACTCCATTTTTGTAAACTGTCCACAGTGACATTTTAGTACTTCCGGTCACAAACCCTCTAACTGCATTAACAAAGTAGCAAGTATAAAAACCTGGCCATCTCAGTTTCTTGATTGAAAAGAGCAACGGAGGGGTGAGATTGGGGGGTGTTTTGAGGATACTAATTTTAGGGAAAAAAAATTAGGCGTTTTAGAGGAGGGGAAAATTTAGGGATAAAACCGCGCATTTTTTAAGTGAAATAATTTTTTGTGGCGTTTTTTATAAAACGCCGTTTTTGTTAATTTTTTACGGCGTTTTTTATAAAAACGCCACAAAATTTTAAATAAAATGACTTTGTTTTGTTATGCTAAAAAAATTTTATTTTCTCTATTAAAAATTATTAGTTAAGTAATTTTATAAAATATTTTTTATTACAATTTTTTATAAATTGGTTTTTATAAATAAAAAAATTTAAGTATTCTGAAAATAAATATCGTATATTTTACTAAGAAAACAAATAATTAAATGGTTGTAATTAATTATTAAGTTAGAATTATCCAATGTAAGCAATCAATCTCTTACATATCAAATTTCTATTAAAGATTGAGACGTTAATCATAATTTTATATGATTCTTTTCCGATCTAATCTCCATTTCATTAGAGATATTTCTTCCTAACTAAAATATAACTATTTTGCTAGATGTTCGGTGTGAAATGATTTTAGTTTTTGTATTTTATTTTTATTTGTTATAATTTGGTCCTATCCAAAATAGATAGTTACCTATCCATATCAATATGTTATTTTTTTATTTATTTATCAATGTTTTTTTAAATCTAATATTTAAATATATCAAATGGTTTAGATTAATATTTTTAAATATAAAAGTATTAATTGATTGTATAAAATTTCATCATTTAACAAATCTTAACTTTAAATCCTAAACCATTTAATATATATAAAGTCTAATCCTTAAGTAAACCTAACACTTAACCCCTAACCCTTAACCCTTAAACCCCAACCCTTAGATCATAATCCATGAAATAAAATGAAATCGATGAATTAAAAAAAATACAAAATGACACAGCAATACAAGCATTATTCTTTTAAGTATGGTCCGCATTAGTTGTTTAGATTTTTATATAATGGCATACTGGTTATTACATCAAATTTTATTAATTTTGTTACATAAAAATTCAATGAGTGTGCCATATTCTAGTATGATTATTTTATTTTTACTTAATTCAAAACATCCATTGTTTCGAATCGAGTTTTAAATAAAATTAATTGTAATTTTATGATTTATATCAATTTGAGTGCAATAATTGTTTCTCTATATAAATTAAATATTAAAAATATTTTTAGTTGAATCATATTAATGGAAAGAAAAATTTATAATTATAGTTATTTTTTTATTAAGTTGGTGTTATGGGTTAATCAAGCATATTAATTCAGTTGTGAAATTATTAACTTACCCTCTCACATATAAATTAAGTTATAAGAATGTACTTTTATATTTATATATAATAAAAACTACTTTAGCGGCGTTTTACCAAAAGCGCCGCTAATGCTCTGGTCTTTAGCGTCGTTTTACCAAAAGCGCCGCTAATGCTCTGGACTTTAGCGGCGTTTCACCAAAAGCACCGCTAATGCTCTGGTCTTTAGTGGCGTTTCACCAAAAGCGCCGCTAATGCTCTAGTCTTTAGCGGCGTTTTACCAAAAGCGCCGCTAATGCTCTGGTCTTAGCGGCGTTTTATGTTAAAACGCCGCTATTGCTCAGTTTTTAGTGGCGTTTTTCTCAAAACGCCATTATTGCTCTGTGTTTTACAATTTTTACGGCGTTTTTTGATAAAACGCCGCTAAAAACGCTGCTAAAGCCCTATTTTCCTGTAGTGAGCTTGGCGTCCAGGCCGAGTATGGGGTGTTACAGTTGGATTGTGGTCCTTGTCCACTTCTATTTTGGTGTTGGTTCCTTATGTAATAAACTGACTGACTCAGGATTTGATGGAAAATTCTCGAAAGAATGGCCATCCCCACAATATATGCAAGAAACTACATCGAACTGACTTGGTGTTTGAGTTGAAAAATTATTCACACCATTAGTGGTAAACTGTTTCACTATTAAAGAGATAGATGATACCTGATCTGAGAGTAAAGTGCAGGCATCGGCTTCATGAACTCAAGCTACACGTCTTCCTCACTGCTCGATTTGTTGGCAATTGATAGTTGTTACTAGCGATCCTCTCGATGATTTCATAAGCCTCATTATAAGACTTCAACAAGAGAGCACCATTTGCAAAAGCATCTACCATCAATCTTTTGTATGTGTTGAGACCATTATAAAACATCTCCAACTAGATGCAGTGTGGAATCCCATGATGAGGACAATTACAAAGTGATTCTTTGAATCTCTCCCATGTCTTGTACAAGGACTCATCATCCATTTGGAAAGTGGTGATCTCTTTTCGCAACTTAGCATTTTTGCTAGGTGGGAAATAATTAACCAAAAATCTTTCTGCTAAATCTTACCAAGTAGAAATTAAGCTAGGTGGAAACGAATTGAGCCATGTTTGTGCTCAATCTCACAATGAGTATGGAAATAGCTTCAGTGTGGATTTTTCGTGGACATTCCACTGAACTGGCCCCCCGTTTACAGCATTTGAAACATCACTGGTTTCAATTCAAATTAGGGTCCTTGATTTCTGGCCTCCTAATTCCCAGATTTAACTCATTAATGAGTGGCACAGCATACTATCTTATGGCACGTTCCCTACCATCAGCAATAAGGATTGGATTGTGCACATTAGCGGCTCCATTATCTTGAACATTATTTTGATTTCCAAGGTCTATTTCTACGGTTTATCTTTGGGCTAATTGTTCACATCTTCTTTATCTAAATGTCTACTCGATTTTAGGGTCTACCGGTAATAAATCGATAATTCGATCTATGCTCATAAACTCTTGAAAGTAAAGCACAAAAAATAAAGAATAAATAATTAATTAGTAAAGTTAGGAGTTAAATAAAAATAAAATAAAAACCAAATTGCAAAGAATAATTCCATAAAAAAATGATTAAGCAAAAAATCCCCGGGCACTGGGCCAAAAACTTGTAATGAGTAGGTTTATGCAAGTGTACACAGTCATTATCAAGTAATAAGAAAAAGAGTTATCATTTCCATAGGGACTATGTATGTTAATCAATTAATTTCAAAATTAAATTTTTACAAATTGGTGATAAGAACACAATATTTCGAGTGATGGATGATTAAAGTAGATTAAATTATCTAGATGTAAGATGATCCTTAATGTAATTCTAATCTGAGTATGATAATTAACTAAAATGTATGAGATGAATTTAGCAGCAACAACACAAACTTCAACAATCAATTACATGAATAGGCTAGAATAATTACATCATTCAACCTAATCCATTTTTCTCATGTTTAACAGTGTTTGGAAATTATTTCATTACAACTCGATCTTTTATGAGTTCGAAACCAAATTAAGTCATTTCGGAATCTTTTACTTAGTAAAACATGCATTTTACTAATCATATTAAACTAAAGGTTTCTTAGAATTCATGTGAAGTAACAAGGACGGGTTAGATTTAAAACAATTTAATCACATAAACCTAAATACTATGCAAGTTAATAGAGCTCATTAAAGTTATTACGAACATTTGATTTAGTCGGGCTAGGATCTAAATTAAGCATACACTTTTCAACTATTGTGTCCATTAGCCGTCATCTGGTTAGGATTGTTCAGCTAATTCCAATGCATCCAATCACATATGAACGAAATACATGCTTGAGTTTAATTGAAAACATGAATTACTGAGGCACAAACACTATAAACATGATTTAAACAAACTTCAATAAATTGATGCAATCATCCTAGCTAAACAAATTTAAGCTACCATTGTTGATGACAATATAACAAAGCATATTGAAATACATGATTAAAATCAAAGTAACAAGTAAAGGAAGAATAAACTCTATTCGAATTAGCAGCCTTACAAACTCTGATTGAAGAAGTTTCCTCCCGTCATTATGTTGCTCCTTTGTTAATGGCTCCTCAAGGTGGCCGACCAAGAGATGATCTTATCAAGGTTTTGTTGGCTAAGAAAGAAAGTAAATATGGGATGATACGATTGGGAATGAAAAGAGGGAATGAGAGAATGGAAGAGAAATGTTAAATGAAGGATGATTCAAGGATGATTGAAATGTGAGATGGGAGTGGATATTTATACTTGAGGTTGGCGGAAGAGTTTACTAAATATGGCATCAAGGATCCCTTTGATTTCTCCCACCTTTAGCCGGCCATAATATGTGAAAGGAGGGTGAGTTGGTTGCTTGATTCAAGCATAAAATCATGTTTAAATCATGTAAGAGGTGGACGGCTTCTTGAACAAATGTAGTGTGCTGATTTTCAATGGTTTTCCAAGTCTAGAAACCTCCAAATAATTATCCCAAAAGCTGATTTTTGGCTACCCAAATATCCTTGCCGAATTGGGCTTCTCTTCTCCTTGTTTAGACGGTTTTATGACCCATTTAATAGTCAGAGTTGTCCACCATGTAGCACCATTTTTAATTGGTTCAAAGCAATATCTTCATGACCCAATTTGCATGGTTTTGCCATCCAAGTAGAGTAGAATTGCTCATGTCCATGCAAAAATTATAATAAGCTCTTTATTAAATCAACTTCATGGTCCCACTGCATTAATTAAATATAACGCATTAATAAATAACATGAAATAATTTAATTTATGTACAAAATTAACATAATAAAGCACAAATTTGCATATTTTATAAATTCATGTTCATTGTCGAAATATAAGCAAAATTCACCTAATTAATTAACAAATACTCGGGATTAGTATTATTTTTAAGTAAAAAGGTGTAAAAATACTAGAAAAAACCTATATAATTTAGAATTCATAACCATGCAGCACAAGTAGAATCTATATATAACTAAACTTCCTCTATTTGACAATGATTAGGATAAGATTTTTAAACTTTAAATAGATGTAGTCGAAACTCCTCTTGTATCATTCGTTTTTCAACATTGGTGAATTTTTTCTCCTCTACCCATAGTTTTTTTCTCGAAAGGGTTTCCACGTAAAATTTGTGTGTTCTTATTTTTCTTATTTTGTGATCATTCTATTGTCATTATCGGTATTTATTATAACAATTAGATTGTATTATCATAATAATTTAACATGCATTTGTTTTTTTATTAATCCAATAGCCCGATGAACAATAGTAAAAGAGTTCAGATACACGGGTTACAGTATCAAGATACACCAAAGTGATAAACAGGGCACGAAAGTGCATACAGGAGCACCAAAGTGCATAACTGGGCACAAATGTACAGTTAGGGCATCATAAGGCAAACAGGAGCATGAATATGCTATCCAGAGTATCGTAATGCTAATAGGAGCACAGATGTTCGATCAAGAGCACTGTAGTGCTAACTAGAGCACGAATGTGCCATCAAGAGCACTGTAATGCTAACAGGAGCACCTTTGTGCTAAAATAGAGTATGAAAGTACAATTAGGAGTAGTTATTCAAGATTTAGGACATTCATGTTATCACAAAACTTCCAATAACTAAAGCATGTATCAAATTCATCTTAATATCATACAATACTCTACATTAAGTTTAATTATCCCATACATATCTTAATACCTTTCATTTAAGTCCAAACTCAACTTTTATATCAATGCCATTTCATTCAAGTTTCATCAAATATATGCAAGTATTTATAACACAATTAATCAACATTTATAATGATTAAAAACTGTATGAACTTACCGAAAAAACAATAACAAACAGGATTCCAAGTACTAATTCGTAATTTCTCTTTTTTCTCAATTATCTACCGATTGGTTTAATTCTTGATCTATACAGTAATTCATTTCAAATTATTAGTTACAAATATCCTATACTAACTTAATTGATGCATATGAAAGTTTAATTTTGCTTTTCATAATAACCCTAAATTTTCACCTTTAATTCAATTTAGTCTTTAAAACCGAAACTGCTTTATCTTTCACATTTAAGCTCCATTTTGCAAACTGATTTCAATTACATCCTTCTACAGCCTTATAAAATCAATAATTACAAAAATTTCAAACTAATATTACATCATTTTTATTTTAGTCCTTATGTTCAATCACTAATATTTAACTTTAGAATTTAATTCATTTTTCATTTCTATCCTAACATCCAACCAATCTAACATTAGAAGCTTTTAGAAACAACCATGGTAGCTTTTACATACTTTAACAGTTCTTAAAACGATTATACGAATTAGCTAAATCGAATTACAGCAATTTCAAAAATATAAAATTTACGAAAAACGGACCTTGAATACTCTACATGCAAAGGCCGAACGTCCAAGGGGGTTTGAAGCTTTTCCTTTCTCTTCAATGGAGAGCATTCAGAGGAGAAAGCTTGAGAAGATGAAAAACTTTCTCTCTTTTCACTACCTATGTTTTATTTCTTTTTTTTAATGTTTTTTAATTTAAATTTTCTAATAAAATTAATGCTAATATGTGCCTAAACTGTCCACCTTAATGTAATATGGCATAACTGCCAAGCAAGTCCTTGAATATTTACCATGTAAGGCTTTTAAGAAATAAAAATCTATAAAGATTAGCTTTTATATTTTCTACAATTTAATCCTTATATCTTAATTAGCTATTAAATCATTAAAATTTTTAGACCAAATTTCAAGTTAGTAAATGTTTATTTTTAATAAAAAGACCCTAAGGTCAAAACTCATTTATTGCATCATGCGCCTAGGGCATATGAGTGAGAATGGCATGGTAGAATTGAGCACAAGAGGACTTCTTGATGGGCAAGGAATTTGCAAACTGAATTTCTGTGAGCACTGTGTTTTTGGGAAGCAAAAGAGAGTTCGATTCACTAGAGGAATCCATAACACGAAGGAAACGTTGGAGTATATTCATTCTGATCTATGGGGACCATCCAGAGTGCCTTCGAGAGGTGGAGCTAATTATATGCTAACCTTTATTGATGATTTTCCAGAAAAGTTTGGGCGTTCTTCCCAAGCGTAGAAAAGCGATGTGTTTTCCGCATTTAAGTCTTGGAAAATTATGATTCAAAAACAGACGGAAAAGCAGATAAAATACCTCCGCACATGAGACAATGGCTTAGAGTTCGTTACGATGAGTTTAATAGATTGTGCAAGTCGAAGGATCGTGAGACACTTGACGATTCGTCATACTCCACAACCAAACCGGCGTTGCAGAACGAATGAACAGAACGATCATGGAGAAGGTTCGATGTATGTTGTCAAATGCCAACTTATCAAGTCGTTTTGGGCGTATAGCTCTCATCGCATGTTTTTGATCAACCGATCTCCATCCGTTGCCATTGAGAAAAAGACTCCACAAGAGGTATGGTCTGGTAATCCTGCTAATTATTCTGATTTAAAGATCTTTGGGTGTCCTGCATATGCTCATGTTAATAATGGAAAATTGGAACCGAGATCCATTAAATGTGTTTTTCTTGGTTATAAAGCTGGTGTAAAAGGGTATAAGTTATGGTGTCCTGAAAATAGGAAAGTTGTGATTAGCAGAGATGTTGTTTTTGATGAAACTGCTATGCTTCCTAACTTATCTCTTAAAGACTCTTCCAATAAAGAAAATCAAAAGCAGGTGGAGCATCAGATTAATACAGAGTCGACTCCTCAAGTTAGTACAAAAATTGAGAATAGAGTTGCTTCTTCGCCTCAATACTCTATCGCCAAAAACAGAACTAAAAGAGAAATTAAACCTCCAAAGAAGTATCTTTGAGGTGATCTAGTTGCTTATGCTTTAAATGTGGTGAAGATATAGATGCGAATCAAGAGCCATCAAATTATTCTCGAGGCGATTAAATGTGAAGACTCGAAAAATGGATGTTTGCTATGCAAGAGGAGATGGAATCACTCCACAAAAACAAAACATGGGATCTTGTGAAACTTCCTAAAGGTAAGAAGACTGCTCGTTGTAAATGGGTGTTTAAAAAGAAAGAAGGGACTCAGGAGTTGAAGAACCTAAATATAAAGCAAGGCTTGTTGCAAAGGGTTACTGATCAAGTTCAGGAGTGGACTTCACAGATGTGTTCTCCCCGGTTGTGAAGCATAGTTCGATTCGAGCTTTGCTTGGTATTGTGGCCATGCATGATTTAGAGCTTGAGCAGATTAGATGTAAAAGCGCATTTTTGCATGGAGAACTTGAGGAAGATATTTACATGCAACAACCAGAGGGTTTTACTGATTTGAGAAAAAGAGGATTATGTTTGCTTGTGAAAAAGTCCCTTTACGGTTTGAAACTTGATCACCAAGGCGGTGGTACAAGAGGTTTGATTCCTTTATGACTTCTCACGATTTCAAAAGAAGTAGTTTTGTGAGTTGTGTTTACTTTAAGAAAAAAACAATGATGGTTCTTTTGTGTATCTACTTCTTTACGTTGATGACATGTTGATAGCAAAAGAAAAGACAAAGGAGAGATAAGAAAGGTCAAAGCCCAACTAAGTGAAGAATTTGAGATGAAAGATTTGGGACCAAACAAAGAAGATACTTGGTATGGAGATTCTTAGAGATAGAAAAACAAGTAAATTGTACCTAAGTCAGAAGGGGTACATTGAGAAACTTCTTTGCAAGTTCAATATGCGGAGTGCTAAGCCTGTTAGTACTCCTTTAGCAGCCCATTTTAGACTTTCATCGGCTTTGTCTCCACAATCAGATGATGAGATTGAGTACATGTCACATGTTCCATACTCTAGTGCAGTGGGATCTCTCATGTATGCTATGGTTTGTTCACGCCCGATTTATCATATGCGATCGTCATGCGATTAGCGGATATATGGCGAATCCCGATAAAGAACAACGGAAAGCGATTGATGGATTTTAAGATACTTACGAGGTATTATCGATGTTTGCTTACGATTTGGAAGAAATCGAAGATGGAGTTATTGGGTATGTTGATGCTGATTTTTTTTGGAGACCTTGATAGAAGAAGATCTCTCACGAGTTACGTCTTTACAATCGGAGGTTGTGCAATAAGTTGGAAAGCCACTTTGCAAACTACATCGCTTTGTCTACCATGAAAATTTGAGTACATGGCGACATCGAGGCTTGTAAAGAAGCTATTTGGTTGAAGGGACTCTTTAGTGAACTAAATGAAGACCTTCAAATCAAAGACCAGATATTTTGTGACAAATGAGTGCCATCTTTCTTACAAAAGATCAAATGTTTCATGAGAGAACAAAACACATTGATGTTCGGTATCATTTTGTTCGTGATATTATTGCTCGTGGTGATATTGTTGTGAGCAAAATTAGTACTCATGAAAATCCTGCAGATATGATGACCAAGTCACTTCCTATAACCAAGTTTGAGCATTGCTTAGACTTGGTTGGTGTTCATTGTTGAAGTTAAACCCTTAAGGGGTTTTATGGAAGAGGTGGAGAACTTGTTCGCGATTAAAAACTTGTTCATTGAGAATTTGTGTCAAGGTGGAGATTGTTAGAATTAAGTGACCCTAATTCTTATTTAAATAAAATACGATGGAAAATAAAATAAAAGTAAAATCCATATAGAACTAGACTTCTTTTATTTTATTTTAGAATAAGGTTTTTTAAACCTTATTAAACTCCATCTATTTTATATTTACTAGGATAAGGTGTTTCAATCCTACTAGAATATGGCTTTACAAGCCTATAAATAGACATAGTCTATTCCTTTTGTATTGATTCAAATTTTCGACATAGTAAATTTTCTTCTCCTCTGCCCGTGGTTTTTTCCCGAAAGGGTTTCCACGTAAAATTTTGTGTTCTTTATTTTTTATTTTATTTTATTTTTTTTCACAAATATTGTGACCAACCCTCCATCTGAACACCCGAATCTTAGGAAGCATTTTTAATTTCCAAATGGTTCTCCAGTAGGCTCTGCGAGGGCCAAACCCTACCTTCTTGAGAGAAAGCCATGAATAAGCCGACTTTGAAGTGTAAAAACCATGAGGATTATGACACCACACCCTTCGTGTAACTGCCTAATTTCAGTGGTGTCGGAACAATGATTCGAGATCACTAAATCCGACAAATGAGTAGGAAATATTATTAATTTAGTGAGTAAAAGTTAAATGTTAAGTTAGGAAAAAATTTGAAATAGTGAATAGTGTACAAAAAAATATATATTAAAATAATTAGAATCGAAAATGAGGTATCGAGACCTCAAAAATTTTAAATCGAGCCATAAATATTTTTATAAATATTTATGGAGTGTTAATAAGTTACTATTAAAGTTTCGTCAAGAAATTTTAAAGTACTGATAGCTAATTAAATAAAAAGGACTAAATTGAAAAAGGTGTAAAAGTTGCTAAAATGATTAAATAGCTTAATTGTCAAATGAGGAAGGACCTAAAGTGCAAATAAGCCCAAAGGAGATATTTTGGGCGGCAATAGCTGAGAAAAATCAGAAAATGGGTGAAATAAGGGCAAAATTGGAAAATTGCCAAAATTAACTAAATAAAAATGGGACTAAATTGGAATATCTAGAATTCTCTTCATTTCTCTTCATATTCATCAGCTGAAAAACAGTCATGGATGAGGGTTCAAGCTGGTTTTCATACTCTAGCTTCATGTAAGTTTAATTCTTGCTTTCTCCTTGAAATTTTTATGTTTTTGGACTTTTACAATTGGGTCCAACTTACTATTTCATTAGTTTTTGATTCCATGGCTAATTTTTGAAGTTTTTATGGATGAGTACTGGAAGAATATGATGAATAAACATAGAATTGAAGTTTTAATTTTGACATATGGTGATTTTATCAAGTAAAATTGATGAAAATTGGTTTAGGACCTAATTGTGAAAGAGTTTGGAATTAAGGTCTAGTGTTAAAGTTCTGGTTTTCAAGGGTTATGAAGTAGTTTAAAATTATGGAATAAAGTATTAAATGAGAAAAATTATCTCAATTGAGGAGTTAATTGAACAAGGATTGAATTGTATGAACTATGAAATTTGGGGCTAAATGGAAATCAATATTTTTCACTAAAACTGTTTTGGGCAGCAGCAGTAGCCTAACTTTGAAAAATCACCAAAAATTGTAGAAATCGAATTATAAGATGAATAAAATATTAAATTAAAGCTTATTGAGTCTAGTTTCTTATAAAAGAAATTATGTAAGCAATGGAATTGTAAATCATGAGCTACAATAACTTTTGTGAGACAAGGTCAGAATGATTTCGGGTTCCCCTGTTCTGAATTTGGAAAATCATAAAAAATTGGATAAAAATAATTAGGGGCTTAAATTTATATGTTTAGAATCCTTAATGAGTCTATTTTCAATAGAAATAAGCGGGAACATCATCCAAATCTCGTAGGATGAGATAATTAATTCTTAGTGAAGAAGGGTCGGAACTGTCAGACAGCAGAATAGGGGTAACTTTAAAAAATAAACTGTACTTATTGGATAAACCAAAAATTTGGAAAATTTTATGGTAATAAGATATGTAAGTCTAGTTTCAGGGAAAATTAGCGGATCTTAATTTCGAGTTCTGTACCTTAAGATATAAATAATTTAGTAACTATGACGGAAATGGACAGTTTTGAATATACATATAAGTAAATAGTGAAATTATTGATAATGTTACTTGTTGCATGTTATATAAATAAAGGATGTGGAATGGAGAGGATAAGGAGGAAAATATGTATGAATATTCAGCTAGCATGGCTAATTTGCATGTTTTAGGCTCATGGACTAAATTGAATAAAAGTAAAAATTTATGGGCAATTTTGTAAAAATGTCAGAAATGACCAAATTGCATGAAATGAATTATTTTATTATTTAAAATTACAAAATTGAATGAAATTATTAATTTAGCTCAAGATCAGGGAAAAACATGTTTTAAGGATTAAATTGAAAAGTGTTGAAATTATGGAAAATTCGATATTTTATAGAATTCATGGGTCGTTATCAATTTGTTTGAGAATAACGGCTGGAAATAAGGATTAAATTGCAATAATTTTATTTTATTTTAACCTAAGGATGAAATCGTCATTAATTAAAAGTTTAGGGGTAAAATGATAATTTTGTTTAGAGTATTAGTTGAATGTATTACAACATGAAATAAATGAAAACGGCGATCAAATTTCTTTATAAAGATTCGGATAACTCAAATACGAGACTTGAACGTGGAAAAGAAAAGATATCGGATTAATGAAATTATAAACATGTACAAGTAACGAGGTAAGTTAGTATAACTTGAATTGTATTTTTAAATGCATGAAATATCGATATAATGAATTCCCTGATTTTATGTTTATGAAGAAATGGCAAGAGAATGATATTTATCATGACATGTAAATAGGTGATTATTTTTGATACGTTGATACAGGGAAATTAATTAAATTGAGACGAGTAATAAATTCAAGTAAAACATATCGAGAAAAATAAGTACGTTAAGGGACAATATGTTTGATTTTAATTGGTTCCAAATATGAACGTTAGATAAAATGAAATATCCGATAAATAAATCGGTAACTCGGTAATGCTCCATAACTCTATTTCGATGACGGATTCGGGTTAGGGCGTTACATTTAGTGGTATCGAGCTAAGGTTTAGTCGGTTCTCGGACCGAATGTAGTACATGTGAAGTATGATTATATGTGAATATAAAAAATATGTATTGGTATTGAATTGTATCTTGATTAGAAAGTGGAAAAGTGAATTTGAATTGAATTGAATGGAATGGAATGGAATTATGATTAATTGAAGTGTGTATTACTATAATTCAAATTTTAATTATTATTGATTGCTGAATTTTTAATTGTTATGTATGGTAAGTAAGAATTATTGTGTTTTGCAATTGAAATGGATTGATATAGTATGTGATGAATTTATTGAATTTATATTGATTGAATTGGTGTATATATATATATTGAATATATATTGATTATTTGAATTGAATTGAATTATGAGTATATTTGATTATTTGAATTGAAATATAAATTGTTTGAAAATTTTAAATATGAGATTTGTGATATTTGAATATTTGTTATTGAAAAGTGAATGGAATTGTATAGAATTATGAATTTATGTGAATAATTGAAATATATTAGTTGAATTAAATGAAAATGTATGAAATTATGAAAATGTGTGAATATATATGAATATTAGATTGGTATATTGATAAAGGAATTATTAAATTGAGAAAGTGAATCAAATACCCTATTAACAGTATCGGACTAGATTGGATATAAATGGCATGCCATTGGATTTGTGATGTGATGAGGAGATTTGTAGTTCGGCCGAGAGAAAATGTTTTCATTATTATAAACCCGGTTTATCCGAAGAGACATTAAATGCCTTTCTGGTGTGTTATGGAGGATTTATAATATTCCAGGTGTGTTTGGGTTGGACATTCTGGTGTGTTTGGGAGGATATGATATACTGGTGTGTTTGGGAGGCTATATTATACTGGTGTGTTATGGAGGATTTATAATATTCCGGGTGTGTTTGGGCTGGATATTTCGGTGTGTTTGGGTGAAATCCGCATATCCGCCAAAGTCCGAGTCTTGTTAATAGGGGTAAATATGAATATTAAGTAAAATTGAAATAAGAATTAAATTCCCTATTAACTTGTCGGGCTAGTCGGATATAATTGGCATGCCATAGGATTGGAAGAGTACGGATTTATTGGCTTTACCGATCAGCACTTATGTGTCAAGTTATCTTATTACCGTTAACGATTGGCACTTTGTGTGTCGATATTGTTACCGCATCATATTATTCTTTATTCTTATTGCGGATTTGTTCCGATGAGGTACTCTGTATGCAGATCGCATCATATCGCTTTCGCTTTTTTGGCCGACCGATGAGGCCCTATGTGCCGCATGGTGTGTTTGGGTTGAATCAGTGTATCCGTCAAAGTCCGGATTGTTAATAGGGTGAATAACTGAAATGAGAAAATTAAATAAATTTGGTTGCTCGTACTATTAAAAAATATATATATGAGAAAGAAATTATGAGTTGAATTCTCAATTGAAATGAAATGTGAGATTTGGAAAGGTTCATGAATTTGCTAAAATATTGAATTATTGATATTGAAATCAGTTGAATAAATGAAATGAGAAAATCAAATGAATTTCATCGATTGAACTTTTGAAAGTATGAAAAAAAAAAAAGTGGAATTAAAAATTGAAATGTGAATTGAAATTGAGATATGAGATATGAGATTGAAAGCTTGAACCAAAGGTTCATGAATTGATTAAAGATAGTATAGATGATATATGATGCTATTTGATGAAAGACTATTGTCGAGATATGAAATTAAAGCATAATTAACACATATGACTTATATTGTTACATGTTTGATGTTTATTATTTATTATAGTTTTTATAATTTGAATTATGGCAATACCACTGAGTATAAACGTACTCAACGTATGGTTGTATTACTATAATTCAAATTATTTATTATTAAATGTTAAATTTAAATTATGTATATGGTAAGAGAAGTATGAGTTAGTGATATTGAGATAATTGAAATGTGTTTATGATGAGAAGGAACTTAGAAAGGTATGAATAGAAGTTCATGATATGTATGTGATAATGTACGAAATGAGATAATCAAAAGTTGAGAAATGATGAAACGTGAATGAAATGAAAGTTTAAATTGTGATAAGCTTATCTATGTTTGTATGGCATTCATATGATATTATGTGTCTGACTTGTTTGGTTAAGTAAATGCTATGAGTAAATTTACTCAAAATTCATGAAATGTATGTTTAATTACACTAGTTTGAAATGGATAACTGAAAAGTTCGTGTAACATAATTATGTATGTTAATTTGTTTGAAGTGAATTATGTAATTGTGATGATATGATGTTGATGATAAATGTTAAGTTATATGTGTGTATTTATGAGAGCTCAGTTAGAGGCCTTACGACCTCACTCTCTTACCAATGTAGTATTTTATAACGAAAATTTACAAAAAAAAAAAAAAAAATTGTTGAATAAGTTCACAAATGGGAAACTAAAGAGTACAGTAATGGAATAATTAATAATGTAGTCGGAGTTGAAAATAGTTTGACAAGTAAATACAGTTTTGAAAAAAGATATCAGATTACTCTAAAGATCATTCAGACACGTAATGACACGGTTAAAGAAAAAGTTAACCCTGGCTAGTCGACTTATTCAGATATGATATCCAAGTATGTGTTTATGAAATTTTTCCCGAATTGGTTTTCGTTAGTGAATGGAATGATGCGGGTTCATGATGATGAGAATTAGTCGGAAAAATGATAATTGAGTAGTAAAGATGATTGTGCGTGATAGTTACAGTTGAAACGAATATGATCATCTTTTCTGGGTATTCTATATATTATTTTATCCTCAGAGATATGTGTGTGGTTATTCAGTCTCTGGTGGAGTTTTGATGTTTTGAGAATGCTAGTTAATTATGATGTTAGACGAAAGCTCTATTGGTCTGGTCGGTTTATGATCGTTATTTCTTCATCTTTTTGGAATTCTATTTTAATATGTTGGAAATGAAGTTAATGGTAAAAATTTATGTGAGACTATTCTTATGTTTCTACTGATCATGATTTTGTTTTATACATGCGGGGAATATATTATCTCTGTTATGATGGAAGTCCAGAGTCGGTAAACAATATTTTTCTTTTGGCTTTCTTTGAGAAATTATCAAGATCTTTATTATCTTTTTGTGAGTTAGATGTACTAGTGATTATATGAGCGTTACATAATATTTTTGAGTTCATATTCAGATGTCTATTTGTTAGCAAGTCAGCCGAACATTAAGAACATTTAGGATTATTGCAGTCAGTGATAATACTAGTGTGTTATGAGATAGAACGACTATAGATTTCGAATTGGGATTGTCATTAACATCAGAAAGGAAAATGTTATTTAGTTTATGGTTGTTCATTTGACAAAGAAAGATCTGTATGATCATTTCAGTAAGTACGGAGTTTTCCTTTGACAGATCAGCTGAGTATATGTGTCCCTGAGAGGGTAATTTAGAATTTTGACAGTATGTTCCAACATTGTGTTCTAGAATTCAAAGGTGACAGGAAAAAGATATTCGAAGTTAAATCAAATTGTGATTCTGAGAAGTTAGTAAAAGTGTTTATGAGTGTTGAAAGTAACTTCTTCTGGTAAGATTTTCAGGGACGAAAATCCCTAAAGGGGGGGAGAGTTGTAACAGCCTAATTTCAGTGGTGTCGGAACAATGATTCGAGATCACTAAATCCGACAAATGAGTAGGAAATATTATTAATTTAGTGAGTAAAAGTTAAATGTTAAGTTAGGAAAAAATTTGAAATAGTGAATAGTGTACAAAAAAATATATATATTAAAATAATTAGAATCGAAAACGAGGTATCGAGACCTCAAAAATTTTAAATCGAGCCATAAATATTTTTATAAATATTTATGGAGTGTTAATAAGTTACTATTAAAGTTTCGTTAAGAAATTTTAAAGTACTGATAGCTAATTAAATAAAAAGGACTAAATTGAAAAAGGTGTAAAAGTTGCTAAAATGATTAAATAGCTTAATTGTCAAATGAGGAAGGACCTAAAGTGCAAATAAGCCCAAAGGAGATATTTTGGGCGGCAATAGCTGAGAAAAATCAGAAAATGGGTGAAATAAGGGCAAAATTGGAAAATTGCCAAAATTAACTAAATAAAAATGGGACTAAATTGGAATATCTAGAATTCTCTTCATTTTTCTTCATATTCATCAGCTGAAAAACAGTCATGGATGAGGGTTCAAGCTGGTTTTCATACTCTAGCTTCATGTAAGTTTAATTCTTGCTTTCTCCTTGAAATTTTTATGTTTTTGGACTTTTACAATTGGGTCCAACTTACTATTTCATTAGTTTTTGATTCCATGGCTAATTTTTGAAGTTTTTATGGATGAGTACTGGAAGAATATGATGAATAAAAATAGAATTGAAGTTTTAATTTTGACATATGGTGATTTTATCAAGTAAAATTGATGAAAATTGGTTTAGGACCTAATTGTGAAAGAGTTTGGAATTAAGGTCTAGTGTTAAAGTTCTGGTTTTCAAGGGTTATGAAGTAGTTTAAAATTATGGAATAAAGTATTAAATGAGAAAAATTATCTCAATTGAGGAGTTAATTGAACAAGGATTGAATTGTATGAACTATGAAATTTGGGGCTAAATGGAAATCAATATTTTTCACTAAAACTGTTTTGGGCAGCAGCAGTAGCCTAACTTTGAAAAATCACCAAAAATTGTAGAAATCGAATTATAAGATGAATAAAATATTAAATTAAAGCTTATTGAGTCTAGTTTCTTATAAAAGAAATTATGTAAGCAATGGAATTGTAAATCATGAGCTACAATAACTTTTGTGAGACAAGGTCAGAATGATTTCGGGTTCCCTGTTCTGAATTTGGAAAATCATAAAAATTGGATAAAAATAATTAGGGGCTTAAATTTATATGTTTAGAATCCTTAATGAGTCTATTTTCAATAGAAATAAGCGGGAACATCATCCAAATCTCGTAGGATGAGATAATTAATTCTTAGTGAAGAAGGGTCGGAACTGTCAGACAGCAGAATAGGGGTAACTTTAAAAAATAAACTGTACTTATTGGATAAACCAAAAATTTGGAAAATTTTATGGTAATAAGATATGTAAGTCTAGTTTCAGGGAAAATTAGCGGATCTTAATTTCGAGTTCTGTACCTTAAGATATAAATAATTTAGTAATTATGACGGAAATGGACAGTTTTGAATATACATATAAGTAAATAGTGAAATTATTGATAATGTTACTTGTTGCATGTTATATAAATAAAGGATGTGGAATGGAAAGGATAAGGAGGAAAATATGTATGAATATTCAGCTAGCATGGCTAATTTGCATGTTTTAGGCTCATGGACTAAATTGAATAAAAGTAAAAATTTATGGGCAATTTTGTAAAAATGTCAGAAATGACCAAATTGCATGAAATGAATTATTTTATTATTTAAAATTACAAAATTGAATGAAATTATTAATTTAGCTCAAGATCAGGGAAAAACATGTTTTAAGGATTAAATTGAAAAGTGTTGAAATTATGGAAAATTCTGATATTTTATAGAATTCATGGGTCATCAATTTGTTTGAGAATAACGGCTGGAAATAAGGATTAAATTGCAATAATTTTATTTTATTTTAACCTAAGGATGAAATCGTCATTAATTAAAAGTTT
The DNA here is from genome assembly GCA_025698475.1 of Gossypium anomalum. Lineage (NCBI taxonomy): Eukaryota > Viridiplantae > Streptophyta > Magnoliopsida > Malvales > Malvaceae > Gossypium > Gossypium anomalum. The sequence goes on along the minus strand of CM046958.1, from coordinate 34,921,048 downwards.
AGGGGTAAAATGATAATTTTGTTTAGAGTATTAGTTGAATATATTACAACATGAAATAAATGAAAACGGCGATCAAATTTCTTTATAAAGATTCGGATAACTCAAATACGAGACTTGAACGTGGAAAAGAAAAGATATCGGATTAATGAAATTATAAACATGTACAAGTAACGAGGTAAGTTAGTATAACTTGAATTGTATTTTTAAATGCATGAAATATCGATATAATGAATTCCCTGATTTTATGTTTATGAAGAAATGGCAAGAGAATGATATTTATCATGACATGTAAATAGGTGATTATTTTTGATACGTTGATACAGGAAAATTAATTAAATTGAGACGAGTAATAAATTCAAGTAAAACATATCGAGAAAAATAAGTACGTTAAGGGACAATATGTTTGATTTTAATTGGTTCCAAATATGAACGTTAGATAAAATGAAATATCTGATAAATAAATCGGTAACTCCGGTAATGCTCCATAACTCTATTTCGGTGACGGATTCGGGTTAGGGGCGTTACACTTCGGTCAGTAATGCCATTATTCATAATGGGTAAATTACAAATCTGGTCCCCCATCAAATTACCATAAAGTTCAATCATCCTATCTCTATTCCAATTCATGCGGTCGTGGTCCCACAAGTCTTGCACTTTTCTTTCATTACTGGTCAACAAAGACTGACAAATAGAACCACCATTAAGGCCTTCAACACCCCAATTGTCCCTTCGAATATCAATTGTTTTTCCGTCCCCCACAAGCCAAACAAAACCACCTTTAAGAGCTACGGCAGCCTTAGCTACATTGGACCAAGTGTACGAGGGTTTGTCACACTCTTTTGGCCGAAAAACGTCCCGATTAGGGAAGTATTTAGCACTATCCACAATGTTTATGACATCCACATTTCTATTGCCCCTAAGAACCTCATGGCTCAACTTTATGACATCCGCTTCCACCACCTCCCAATTTTCTTTAAAAAAACACCCCGAGAGACCGTCAATCCCGTGCACTTTCCGGGGGTCTATTTGGTTGAAAGCTTCCACGATTTCTTTGTCCGTAAACTCCTTTGTCAACCTTTCATTCATGTCCTCTGAAATATAATTATCAATGTAGTCAAGATTAAGCACCTCATGTGAAGACAAAGTTGATTTAAATAAGTTGTGAAAGTACTCCCTAGCAACCGCACAGATATCGGTAGTGTTGTCTTTCCAGCAACTATTCAAATCCTTCAGCCTTTCAATGTTTTTTTTCTTCCTTCTAATCGTGGTCCTAACGTGGAAAAATCGAGTATTCCTATCCCCTCTTTCAGCCACCTAACCCTCGATCTCTGCTCCCAATAGCTCTCCTCACTACAACAAAATTGACTTTTAGCGGCCTTTTTTTAGGCCTTTAATGGCGTTTTTGCAAGCGCCGCTAAAGGTTTAGCGGCGCTTTTCCACAAACGCCGCTAAAGGTCAGCACCTTTAGCGGCGCTTTTCTCACAAACGCCGCTAAAGGTCATGACCTTTAGAGGCGCTTTTCCCACAAACGCCGCTAAAGATCAGGACCTTTAGCGGCTCTTTTCTCACAAACGCCATTAAAGGTCATAAATTTAAAAATATATATATATTATAAAATATTATAAAAGTCATGAAAAATATAAAAAAATTAAAATTCATTATCAAAATATTGAGAAGAAGAATAATATCTATGAGATAAATATATATCCCACCAAGCAAAAAGTTATCAATAACAATCAAACAAAATACCGCACAGTTCAACTTTAAACCTCAAAATATCTAAATATATTGATGCTCAGAATGCTTAATATTGCGGACAACCAACACAATAGTCTAATACTGGTTTATCTACTATGAAAAAATACTAAATTATAAGTTACATAGAGAACAATTTCAATTATTTTCACTTCAGAAAGCACCAAAAGAGTTGAACAACCTACCTAAATTTCATCTGTTAAGGTGGAAAACCTTAGTTACACAAAAGCCTCTCTCGGCCTTTTTGAAATAAATAACCAGCAACTACTATGAATCTTATAGCAAAAATATATATAAGAACAAGTATCTTACCTCTGCAACAAAAGGCCATAATTTGCTCAATTGCTTGTTCAACCATTTTGCCTAAAAGGACAACATAGTGTAAGACAGTAAGCAACTACACTGCATAAAATCTTAACACCAAAATGGAAACACCTTTTTCTATACTTAACACATGCAAATGTATCTAGTCTTTGAGATGCATATTTTATGCCTTGTCGCATAATGCTCTGACCTAAACAAGATAACACGAAAACAGAGTTAAAACCAATTATAACCCAGATGAAACAGGGAAGAAAAATGAGGACTTCTATTGATCAACCTGAGAACAAAAGAATACAAGTAAAACGTAGAAAAGTCTTGAAGCGAACACACAAAAGTTCTCATGCAAATACACCAAGTTCTTTCGAAATCAACTACATCAAATAAATCAAAAGAATATATAAATGTTTTAAATGGAAGAGAGAAAAAAGCTGATTTTTTTTTTCATTAATTATAACTAAAAATTCACACGGCGATAGAAACTAATGCTATTGGAATAATATCTTAAAACAAATTCAATTCAAAATCGTTTTGGTATTCATTTCGCAGCCAAATATAGCCTAATCTATTAAAATAATTATACAATTAAATTAAGTGGCTGCATTATACAGGTGGTCTATTGTTTCCTTGAAAATCCCCTGATGTCTGATCAGATACAAAGAAAGAGAGAAAATCATTTACATATGATCTTAAAGACAGCTATGTTTTTCTCCTCTCCACTAAATTCATCTATAATTATCTTCCTACTCATAATTGCAATGATAATTGGCCTGTAAAAGGTACCGAATGTAGCCCATTCTCAGTGTCTTATAAAATACCATAAAAGATAACCAAGGCAACTATATTTCCATTTCCAATCACTTGATTTAAATCAGATGCAAAATATTAATGCTTAGTTGCAAACTATATCTGCTAAAGCATTCGCCTTCAGATGTCAACAAATGGTGTGGTTTGAACAAATTCTTGCATTAAAAAAAAAAGGGATAGGAGTAGCAACAAGATTATCATACCTAGTTGCTAAAGCATCAATTTCATCAATGAATATAACTGATGGTTTATTTACCTGCAAAAGATTAGAATTTCTCAACAAATTACACAAAGTACATAGCACAACCAAGTATCTGTAAATAAAATAAAAGAAATCTGTACTTATAACATAAAAAACAATAACATAGAAAATACAGCAAGCTGATTTATAGGTGGACCAACCATCTGCAACATTTTATCTGTTCCCTAATTATTATCATATGCCCAACAATTAACAGCCACATGCTGCCTTAGCAATCAAATATAAGAAACTTATAGCATTATCACCTTGGCTCTCTTAAACAGATCCCTGATACGAGCAGAACCAACACCGACTAAAACTTCCACAAATTCTTTGTATTAAGTTACTAATTCTTTGTATAATAAAATTAGAGGTGATCTAAAAGGCATAGAAAAACAAATGTAAAATTTCTTTGTATTAAGTCACTTCGTCCCATTTTCCAATAAATACATCCATCCATAAGAAAGAAACAGGAAACTGACCTGTAAAGGAAGCATTGATCAGTCCTGCATTAATTAAAGATAGAACCATAAAATTAGCTTAATTCTACTGGGCAAAATTGCCAAAGATCACATGTAATTCCTGTTTTAAGTAAAGTCGAAGCCTTAAGGGCTGGTACAAGTTACTAATATCACATGTAATTCCAGTTCATGGCTGTTATAATGGTATTGTACAAGTCAAAAATAACTTTGCTCATGTAATGATGAAAATGCCCCATCCAAGTTCAATTAGTTGCTGCCAAACTCAAAAGAGCTCATATGACTATTACAATACAGATATACAGAGAAAGAGCAAGTTCTACCTTCTAAAACAGGAAAAGAACAACGAACTCACAATTTAATTTAAGAACCCACTTCCCGTTTGAAATGGCAATGAGAACTTTAAGTGTCCCAGTGCATGCACCATTCTTATCTGTAGAGGCAATCACATGAGTGGCATCCGGCCTCCAAAACTTGGATACAGTTACACTAATCATTTTTGCAAACTTGACCAGAAGAAACTGCAATAAAATAAAACAATAAATAACTAAATAAATACCACATGAGAGTAAATTGCTGTGAAAAGAAAAGCCCATTAAGGGTATTCTATCAATCGAAGAATTTCCAAACTAGATTTTGCGTATCCATTTCATCAATCATGAAACTTTTAACACCAAAAAGAATCAATTAATGAGAAATTTCAGTACTTGGAAAAATATCATTTGATTAAAAGTATTAATTGATTAATTTGCTTCTAAAAATCTTACATTTCATCTTAATTCCAGAATGCTCCTTTACTTTTTATATAAAAAGAATCGTTGCAAAAATTCCATGAATACACATCATTTTTACTAAATTAGGCATGCATAAATAAAATCAATGCCAGAACATAATTAAATCCATGTCTTTTTTTAGCATGCGTACATACACATAAGCATATTTGCATATCACATCATGTAATACACATGTCCTAAAACATTCTCATTCGATCACCTAAAGTAAGTAAATATAGAAACCTTGTTTTCGTCACCCACTAGTATCAATTTGATCTTTCTATTTCCTAGCTTTAGCTAATATACCTTGGTTAACAGAAAGTAGAGTGAACTTACGTGTTATCCTAGAAGCAACCGATATGATAAGCTTCAGAAATTTTATGTACAACACCGAGAAGCAACAGAATGTCGTATTTCAAAGAATACATCTACCTGAACAGACTTTAAAAATCTACCTAGAATTCAAGCTCAACCTAAGCAGTTTCTAAAATCATATTTCATAACTATCTTTGAAACTAAAATTTCATAACAATGCACTCACTAATGAAACTAATAAAGATCTGTAACCGAGACAATTAGACAATGAAGTATCACGGCAATAAAATGTAGGTCTATGAAGACATCAACTCAAGATAACCCAGTATTCAAGTTTAACCTAAGCAATTACTATATCATATTTCATCACAATGCCCTTTTGCAAACAATAAACATACCTAGCTGAGGCAGCCCTCTGTTCATGGAAATCAAAGGTATACACATGTCCCATTGGAGTCACAGCCCTTGCAAACAATGTTGTTAATGAGCCACTACCAGTCCCGGATTCAAGAACCAAACAACCCGGAACTACTTCCAAGTACATAATCAGAAAGCTAATATCTGCAATATAAAGAATCTGAGTCCTATGACTTAGATCCAAAGTCCATAACTCCGGTGTCGGAGCCAATAGGTAAACAAATCCACCTCTGTTGCTGAAAATTATAGAACCAAATGGCTTCCCGATCTAATCTGAATGTTTAAATACACCGAAATGATTTTGAAGAACCGAATTCTCACACACTTTAACAGCTTTCATAGTATCATGCCTCTCATATGCAATAATCAAATCTCCATCTCTAATGCAGCGACTGAAAGTTATCTTCATTGAGGAATCAATAAGCAATATCCTTAAAAGACGGAAAACATATCCAATTGAATACACAGATGATGTTGGACTAATATGCAATTTCTGTACCAAAATTTACTCCCCAAAACGAAAATATTTACCACATATCCAAAGTTCCATTAAGAATAAACTACCACCTAGAATGCCAGGAAGACCCGAATTCATTAATATATACAAAAGAGGAAAACAGAAAAAGAGGGAAACAATAAGCCAAATTCATTAATATTTGAAGATTTGTTATGAAAGCAGAAGAAAAGAGGAAGAAAAAGAAAACAAAAGAGGGAGATCGAGAGAGATAGAGAGAAACGGAAAATAAATAGGGGTAGATGTAGATTGAAGAGATACTTAACAAATGGGGGTAGATGTAGATGTCAGATTTGAGGAAAACAGTAAGCCGAAAGCCATCATTGCAACTTCCTACTTCTTTTTCACTGCCAATTCCACTTCCGAAATGGAGAAGGTAGGAATTAAATTCATGCAAACTAATATGATAAAAACCGAACTCATTAACCAATGGCTTAAAAAGGAAAGTGGACTCAATCTGTTAGTTCCTTATCACAGTTACATCTTAATTAATTAATCACTTCTTTTTTGGGTAACAATTAATCCCTTCTTTAAATCTTTTTTTTTATTTTTTATAAATTAACAAACAACCAAAAAATAGTTGATAAAATGACACTTACAGTTTAGCACTGGCAGACTCAGGCTTTTGAACTCCAATATCTGACGTATTCATTGCTGCATACAAACCAAAATTTACAGGAAAATTTCAACTTTTTATAAAATGCATAAAAAACAATTCTAAGTTCTGAATTAAATTACTATTTTATAAAAAAATACCTTCATTCATTCTCACATGCTTGTGATTCCAGTCAAATTTGATAGCAAAATGACCGAAACAGAAAGATCTTGTTCTAGTTCTGAAAATTATAGATGTCATCTATTTCAATTATCGTTACTCAGACATAATGAACAACTGAGCTAAGTTTGGATCTTCTTTTTAGCCTTAACATAGGAAAATAAATGAAAATTGGAAAATGAAACACTAAATGATTAATAATTAAACTTTTAGGGAAATCGATGTTGTACATAAATGAAAACTGGAAAATGAAACACTAAATGATTGAGTCAATGATTGTTTTGAAACAGAAAGAGTTCAATAAGGACGATGTACAGGAGGTAAGATTAAAGCTGATTGCCTGTCCATTGCCAATAGCCGTCCGCATTTGCTGTACCAAAGGGTTCATCGTTTTATTACCAGAGAAGAATACAAGCTAAGGAGAATTATTAGAGAAAGAGAAAAAAAAAATGAAAGAGAAAGCAAACCATACTTGTAGACTTTGGTGAATAAAATTTGGTAGTTGCATATCCAGTGCTACAAAAGGAAATGCATACGTACATCATTAGCACGAAATAGCAGCAAAAAATTGAATAATAGTTCAGACATTTATACAGAGACCATACCAAAAGAGAATGCAATGCTGTTTTACTTCTGATTCCAAGGAAATACTGGAGGGCAATAGTAGCGTGCTCCTGTAATAGGGAAATAGTTTTTAGTATAACAGAAAGCTTCAGCTTAGTGGATATAATTAACCCAAACGTTGTGAAGTATGGAATAAATGGGATGTTGTTGGTAAAGATATGTTGGAAATGAGTTGGAGTTTAGCATAGATTTCTGCTTAACTTAGACAACAAAACTAAGATTGCTGCGAAACTCAAATCTAGGAAGATAGATTTGAAATTCCTCCAAAACCCATAGGTTAGACAAAGAAGAAATCAAATTGTTCTCAAATAAAAGAACAACTTACCTGAAATTTTACACTCCGATGAAGCAAATGAGAAAAGCGTCAGATGTATGTTACCTCGACAATGAGTCTTCACCGTGTCTGCTAATTCTTTTGGGGAAAATTTAGGGATTAGGAGAAATTAGAGAATTGGGGAAATCTGTTTTGAGTTTGACAATGATACATTAATGGCCGGCTTCTGCATTCTTTTAAAAGATTTCTACTCCAAAACACTTTTGGAAAAAGGCAACATGCAAGCAATTTGTTTTTTGGTGAAATTTTTAGCTTTTTTAAATCTTTTCAAAAGACACGAAAAGGAGAAAAGCTAAAATTTTTAGCTTTTCCTCTCCCAAAAGACTTTTAGTGATTAATTACTTTTTCACCCTCCAATAACATAGTACTTTCCGCTTTTTTTTTCTTGGTACTTAATTACAAATATGTTAAAATCATTAATTAAAAATAAAAAAATATTTTTTAAAATATTAATTACAAATATTTAATAGTTATATTTAAATATTTAAAATATAGTTTATATATTCTAATTAAATTTTATAAATAATTAATATTTATTGCTTAAAATATTTAAAATTTATATTTTATATATTAAAATATTAACAAGAAGTTATAATAATTTTTTTATATTCTTACTAAAATATAATAATATTAACTAATTTAAATATTATTTAAATCCATATTTGTTACTTGATAATAATATGTCTAAAATGGACATTTTATTTCTCAAAAGTACTTTTTGACAGCAATACTAAATACTCAAATTTTAAACCAAACTTTTCAAAAGCACTTCTCAAAAGCACTTTTCCACAGCACTTCTCAAAAGCACTTTTCAAAAGCATTGCCAAACTAGCGTCGGGCATGAGAAAAAGAAAACATTTCAGAAACGAAAACGACGCCGTTTAAGTTAAACAATTATGTAATCTCCTAAATTTTCAATTAAAACGATGCCGCTAACCTCTTAAATCTCTAATTAAATTTTACTACTTAAACCTAATGATATTGTTTTAATTTTTTTTATAAATATATACATTTTATTTTCATTTGATATTTATTAATTTTATAAATATAAACAAGTTAAATATTTTTTATTATTATTATTTTTCTATTAGTCATTGAATTATATGTACGTAAGTTGTGGATTTAGTCATTTTATTTTAATTTTGTTATTTTTAGTCATTGTAATTTTCGAATTTTGAAATTGTAGTATTAATAAAATGGTAGCTATTAAATTCATTAAGTTTTGCTATTTCTAAAATCTAATGTAACAAACATATTACTCACAAAAAGCCAGTTACGGATTTAACGATTGTCATTTGTGTCAAAATTAAAATTTCAAAATTCGAAAAGTATAGGGACCAAGAATGATCTAATTGGATAACATGAACTCAACCTACAACTTTACGCACAATACCAAGACTAATAGCAGAATTTAACCAAACATATATAATTGCTATCATTTGAGTGATCATGACTAAAATTTTAAATTTTGAAAAGTACAAAAGATAAAATTGAAAATATTAAGTGTAGAGGAATTAATTTGAATTGAATTATTTTTAATATATCAAAATATTTTTAGATTAAATCTTAAACCATTTAATATATATAAAGTTTATCTATCATCTCTTAAATAATTTAAACTATAATCATAATTTTAATATATTCAAATTAATATTATCTCTTTTACAATTATCTAAGAAACCGTTTAATATATAAATTAAAAAATACTAATTAATCTAAACCCTAAAGCTTTAACCCCTATTCTATAAACATTAAACTCTAAACCCTTAACCCCTAACCCCTACACCTTAAACTCCAACCCTAAACCCTAAACCCATAATTCATCATAAACCTTCAAATACTAATTAACTCCTACAATGATAATTAATTCAATATTTTAAATTCAATACTATCTCTTTTACGATTATATAAGAAAATATTTAATATATTATTGTAAACCTTAAACCCTAAACTCCTAATCCCTAATCCCTAAACCATAAACATTAAATCCTAAAACATAAACCCTTAACCCTTAAACCCCAACCTTTAAACCATAATCCCTAAACTCATAATCCATAAACTTTAAAATAGTATTCAATTAAAATATTTTTAACAAATATTTTTCTATGTTTTTACTTTCAAATTTTTTTTACTTGTCATTATTTTTCTGAAGAATTTAAATATTCAATTAAAAATAAATTGTATTTTAATATAAATAAACCAGTTAAATTATAAATAGACAGATGAAATGTTTTTTACGGCATTTTTCTAAAAGCGCCGCTAAAACCTCGATCTATAGTGGCGTTTTTCCAAAAGCGCCGCTAAAAACTGAGCAATAGAGGCGTTTTTCCAAAAGCGCCGCTAAAACCTCGATCTATAGCAGCGTTTTTTCAAAAGCGCCGCTATTGTTTAGTTTTTAGCGGCGTTTTGGCCAAAAACGCCGCTATTACTCAGTTTTTTGCGATGTTTTATTGCAAACGCCGCTAATGTATAATATTTGTGGCCTTTTTTTGTCCAAACGCCGCTAAAGCCCTATTATCCTGTAGTGCCTCTTTATCCAGCAGCTGCCCAAGTTTCATGCGCATAGCTTTCATCTTGCTACCGTCGTACACCCTACAAGGACCATCAATAATATTGTTGATTTTAGCTTTTAAAATACCAATTTGGTTCCGCATTTTCTTATTACGACTGTACTTCCATTAACCAAGGACCTGGCCCACTTTCTCAATCTTTCCTATAACGTCCAGATCATTATCACCCCATGCATTTTAAATAATGTTTTTCACATCTGTCTCTTTTTCCCAACAAACGTCATATCTAGAGCTAAGTTTGGGGTCTCTGAAACACTCATTCGGCTTACGCCCCATGGTATCTAATAAAATAGCATCGTGGTCTGACTTCGACTGGCGCACCACCTTAGTTTCAATGAACAGGAAATTTGCAACATCATTAGCCGAAATCATGAAAAGGTCGAGCCTCTCTTTAGCCATAGCGTTCTTATCGAGGTTGTTAACCCAGGTAAACCACCACTTGTCCGCCTTTAAATCCGCCAAAGGGAGTTCCTCTACAACCTCACGAACATCATCTGTTAGAATTAAGTGACCCGAATCCTTATTTAAATAAAATACAGTGGTAAAATAAAATAAAAGAAGAATCCATATAGAATTATACTTCTTTTATTTTATTTTAGAATAAGGTTTTTTAAACCTTATTAAATTCCATCTATTTGATATTGATTAGAATAAGGTGTTTCAGTCTTACTAGAATATGGCCTTACAAGCCTATAAATAGACATAGTCTATTCCTCTTGTAATTATTCGAATTCAACATAGTGAATTTTCTTCTCCTCTGCCCATGGTTTTTTCTCAAAAGGGTTTCCACGTAAAATCTGTGTGTTCTTTTTTATTTTATTTTATTTTATTTTTCACAAATTGGTATCCGAGCTTACAGGTTGTTCATCTTGATCACGATAATGGCGTCTTTGAAGTATGAAATTCTACTGTTAGATCGCAACACCAGATTTGCGTTATGGCAGATTAAGATGCCAGCAGTTCTTGCACAGATGGATCTGGAGGATGCCCTGCTAGGGATAGATAAGATGTCTTCGACTTTAACAGATGAAGAGAAGAAGCGTAAGGATCGAAAGGCATTAACACAATTACATCTGTATTTTTCCAATGAAATTTTGCAGGATGTGATGAAAGAGAAGACCGCCGCCGCATTATGGAAGAAGCTAGAACAAATATGTATGTCGAAAACTCTAACAAGCAAGTTGCATATGAAGCAATGTCTTTATGCTCATCGTTTGGAGGAAGGTGCATCTGTACACGAACACTTAACAGTGTTTAAAGAAATTCTCTCAAACTTGGAGGCCATGGAGGTTCAGTATGATAAGGAAGATCTAGGGTTGATTCTACTTTGTTCGTTACCCCCGTCTTATTCAACCTTTAGAGACACGATTTTATATAGCCGCGAGTCTCTCACAATTGATGAGGTTTATGATTCTTTGACCTCGTATGATAAGATGAAGCATCTTGTGGTTAAACCCAACTCTCAGGGAGAAGGTCTCATTGTTCGTGGGAGACAAGATCAGAATGCTGATGATAATCGTAGAAGGATACAAGAACGGAATCCTAGCGGTAAATCTAAGGGTAGATCAAAGTCTTCAAACAGAGGTAAAACTTGTAACTTCTGTAAGAAGAAGGGACACATTAAATCTGAGTTCTATAAGCTATAAAACAAGATTAAAAGGGAGGCTACGAATCAAAAGGGAAAACAACCAGAAAATTTCAGTGAAGCTGATGTTGTAGAAGACTACAGCGATGGTGAACTTCTAGTCGCTTCCGTTAACAATTCTAAAGTGAGCGATGAGTGGATACTTGATTCAGGAGTCCCAATCGGGATTGGTTTACAACTTACGAAACAGTATCTGAAGGTGTTGCTTTGATGGGAAATAATGCTTCGTGTAAAATCGCAAGTGTTGGAACAATTAAAGTTAAGATGTTTGATAGAGTTGTCAAAACACTTAGTGACGTGTGACATGTTCCATAATTGAAGAGAAATTTAATTTCGTTGAGTACTCTTGATTTAAAAGGGTACAGATACACAGCTGAAAGTGGGGTTTTAAATATTTCCAAAGGTTCCCTTATTGTGATGAAAGGGCAAAGAAATACTGCCAAGTTATATATTTTGTAGGGTTCTACTGTTACTGGTGATGCAGCTGTCGCTTCCTCTTCCTTGTCATATGATGATATTACTAAACTTTGGCATATGCACCTAGGGCATATGAGTGAGAATGGCATGGTAGAATTGAGCAAAAGAGGACTTCTTGATTGGTAAGGAATTTGCAAACTAAATTTCTGTAAGCACTGTATTTTTGGGAAGTAAAAGAGAGTTCAATTAACCAGAGGAATCCATAACACGAATTGAACGTTTGAGTATATTCATTCGGATCTGTCGGGGCCATCCAGAGTGCCTTCAAGAGGTGGAGCTAATTATATGCTAACCTTTATTGTTGATTTTTCCAAAAAATTTTGGACGTTCTTCCTGAAGTAGAAAAGCGATGTGTTTTTCGCATTTAAGTCTTGGAAAATTATGATTGAAAAACAGACGGGAAAACAAATAAAATACCTTCGCACAGACAATGTCTTAGAGTTCTGTTCTGATGAGTTTAACAGATTGTGCAAGTCAGAAGGGATCGTGAGACACTTGACAGTTCGTCATACTCTACAGCAAAACGGCGTTGCAGATTGAATGAACAGAATGATCATGGAGAAGGTTCGATGTATGTTGTCAAATACCAACTTACCGAAGTCGTTTGGGCGAGACGATACCTCATCAGATGTTTTTTTATCAACCGATCTCCATCCGTTGCCATTGAGAAAAAGACTCCACAAGAGGTATGGTCTGGTAATCCTGCTAATTATTCTGATTTAAAGATCTTTGGGTGTCCTGTGTATGCTTATGTTGATAATGGAAAATTGGAACCGAGATCCATTAAATGTGTTTTTCTTGGTTATAAAGCTGGCGTAAAAGGGTATAAGTTATGGTGTCCTGAAAATAGAAAAGTTGTGATTAGCAAAGATGTTATTTTTGATGAAACTGCTATACTACCTAACTTATCTCTTAAAGACTCTTTCAATAAAGAAAAACAAAAGCAGGTGGAGCATCAGATTAATACAGAGTCGACTCCTCAAGCCAGTACAAAAATTGATAATAGAGTTGCTTCTTCACCGCAATACTCTATCGCCAAAAATAGAACTAGAAGAGAAATTAAACCTCCAAAGAAGTATGCCGAGGCTGATCTAGTTGCTTATGCTTTAAATGTGGCTGAAGCTATAGATGCAAACCGAGAGCCATCTAATTATTCTGAGGCAATTAGCTGTGAAGACTCAGAAAAGTGGATGTTTGCTATGCAATAGGAGATGGAATCACTTCACAAAAACAGAACATGGGATCTTGTGAAACTTCCTAAAGGTAAAAATGTTGTTCGTTGTAAATGGGTATTTAAAAAGAAAGAAGGGACTCTAAGAGTTGAAGAACCCAGATAAAAAGCAAGGCTTGTTGCAAAAGGTTACAGTCAAATTCCAGGAGTAGACTTCACATATGTGTTCTATCTAGTTGTGAAGCATAGTTCGATTCGAGCTTTGCTTGGTATTGTGGCCATGCATGATTTAGAGCTTGAGCAATTAGATGTAAAAATCACATTTTTGCATAGAGAACTTGAGGAGGACATTTACATGCAACAACCAGAGGGTTTTACAGTCCTAGAAAAAGAGGACTATGTTTGCTTGCTGAAAAAGTCCCTTTACGGTTTGAAACAGTCACCAAGACAGTGGTACAAGAGGTTTGATTCCTTTATGACTTTTCATGATTTCAAAAGAAGTAGTTTTGATAGCTATGTTTACTTTAAGAAAAACAGTGATGGTTCTTTTGTGTATCTACTTCTTTATGTTGATGACATGTTGATAGCAACAAAAGATAAAGGAGAGATAAGAAAGGTCAAAGCCCAACTAAGTGAAGAATTTGAGATGAAAGATTTAGAACTAGCAAAGAAGATACTTGGCATGGAGATTCTCAGAGATAGAAAAACAAGTAAATTGTACCTAAGTCAAAAGGGGTACATTGAGAAAGTTCTTTGCAGGTTCAATATGCAGAATGCTAAGCCTGTTAGTACTCCTTTAGCAGCCCATTTTAGACTTTCATCGACTTTGTCTCCACAATCAGATGATGAGATTGAGTACATGTCACATGTTCTATACTCTAGTGTAGTGGGATCTCTCATGTATGCTATGGTTTGTTCACGTCCAGATTTATCATATGCAGTCAGTGCAGTTAGCAGATATATGGCGAATCCCGGTAAAGAACACTGGAAAGCAGTTCAGTGGATTTTAAGATACTTACGAGGTACTACTGATGTTTACTTACAGTTTGGAAGAACTGAAGATGGAGTCATTGGGTATGTTGATGCTGATTTTGTTGGAGACCTTAATAGAAGAAGATCTCTCACAGGTTATGTCTTTACAATCGGAGGTTGTGCAATCAGTTGGAAAGCCACTTTGCAAATTCTGATCGCTTTATCTACCATCAAGTTTTGAGTACATGGCGACATCGAGGCTTGTAAAGAAGCTATTTGGTTGAAGGACTCTTTAGTGAACTCAATGAAAACCTTCAAATCAAGACAAAGATTTTGTGATGAGTTAGAGTGCCATCTTTCTTACAAAAGATCAAATGTTTCATGAGAGAACAAAACACATTGATGTTTGGTATCATTTTGTTCGTGATATTATTGCTCGTGGTGATATTGTTGTGAGCAAAATTAGTACTCATGAAAATCCTGCATATATGATGACTAAGTCACTTCCTATAACCAAGTTTGAGCATTGCTCAAACTTAGTTAGTGTTCATTGTTGAAGTTAAACCCTTAAGGGGTTTTATGGAAGAGGTGGAAAACTTTCTCGTTGAGAGTTCGCGATAAAGAACTTATTTATTGAGAATTTGTGTCAAGGTGGAGATTGTTAGAATTAAGTGACCCGAATCCTTATTTAAATAAAATACAGTGGTAAAATAAAATAAAAGAAGAAATAAAATAAAAGAAGAATTAATATAGAATTACACTTCTTTTATTTTATTTTAGAATAAGGTTTTTTAAACCTTATTAAATTCCATCTATTTGATATTGATTAGAATAAGGTGTTTCAGTCTTACTAGAATATGGCTTTACAAGCCTATAAATAGACATAGTCTATTCCTATTGTAATTATTCGAATTCGACATAGTGAATTTTCTTCTTCTCTTCCCGTGATTTTTCCCCAAAAAGATTGCCACATAAAATTTGTGTGTTCTTTTTTATTTTATTTTATTTTTTCACATCATCCATTAAAGCTCTCGGTTTCTCTGGCCTCCCTCTTTTTCCGCTTCCTTAACAATGGCGTTGAAGTCACCACCGATTATCCAAGTTTCATTGACCGAGCTTTCCACCCTCTTAAGCATATCCCATGACCTTTTTCTTTGGTTAGGGTCAGCGTGCCCGTAGAAGCCAGTGAAACGATTGGGGTTTTGATTTTCCATGTGGACCAAAGAGTCAATATGATGGCACAAATAGTTTTGGACCTTAACATTGGTCCCCTCCCTCCACATCATAGTTAAACCATCACTTTTTCCTATAGAATTGATAGCCATACATCCCTCCATCCTACATTGATTTCGAACACGAGAGAAGTTGTTAGCATGCATCTTTGTTTCGCAAAGAAAAATAACATCGGGGTTGGCCGCAACAAGAAGTTGCTTAAATTCTCGAACTGTCGCAGGGTTCCCAAGCCCACGACAGTTCAAACATAGGAGCTTCACTGCTCTTGGCGGGGCTGGTCGCCAGCCGCTGCCTTACAAGGTGAGATATTGTCTAAGAGCTTCCTGCGCACTAAACTAGCTGGGCTGTCATCGAGATTTTCCCAATTGCCGCCTTTTGCTTTTTTCCTCTTACATCGACTTCTTCCCCCTCCACCACGGATACCGCGAGTTGGCCCTTTTTTTACAGGAGAGCCCGACTCAGACTCCTCTCCTGTCTTGGTTTTTTCTTTTTTGATAACTCTCATGGTTTTGTTTTCTTCACCACTTCTCTCCTTGTTTTCTTTTGTCTCAATGTTACTCCCTTGCCTTCCTTCTAAAAATTCAACTCCATTTCTCCAGTTTCCTTGCCCTTGGGTCGTACTCCCTACTTGCACTCTAAGCAAATTACCGTACTAGAACCCTGTTTTGCCTGATTCCACTTGGTCCTCTTCTTTGTTGCATTTTTGTGTTTTATGACCGATGATTCCACACGTGTAACAAAAGGCCGGTAGTCGTTCGTATTTTATAGTGCAAACGATTTCGGCATCCTCCTGTCCCACAAGGTAGACCACCCTCCTTAGGGGCTTGGAAACATCTATTTTTTCACTCACTCTGATATATTCTCCCCAGCCTCCGTCCCTGTCCCGCCAATCAATTGCCAGCACCTCAACAATTGCTTCACCCACTTCTAAAGCCGTTTGCCTATCCATCTGATCGATTGGTATATTGTATATTCTAATCCAAAAAGGTGTTAGGATGAAGATATAGTCTTCTATCTCCTGGTCCTTTACAAACGGAAGTAGAGCAAATAGACATTGATCGAAGAGCCATGGAGCAAGGTTAAGGATTCTTGTTCTATCTTCAACGACCCCAAACTTTACTAAAATGACTCCGTCTCTTAAAGCCACAAAGTTTACCTCTTCTTTTGTGAACCAAAGAGATCTTAAGACCCTGTACATAGCCTCTTTGTTTATTATTTCATTCGACATTATTTTTCCAACCGCCCAAGCTTTATATCCCTTAGGGTTTGTTGAAAATCGGTTAGAGCTAAACACTCCCTTCGACTCTTCTTCAGAGAAGGTTAATTTTCTAGCAACTCGTTTATGTCCTCTGCCATAGCTCAGCTAGTCAAGAAACAAAGCCCGCAAGACGGCCAACCAGAACCCAGATTAAACCAAAACCTGAAAAAACACCCGCAAGAGCAGCCACGCCAACCTACACCACATACACGAGGAAAGCAGCAAGAAACGTTCCAAGAAAACCACAAAGAAACAATCACAAGATAAAAACGACACAAAGCCGCGGTTAACGGCCCGACCCTGGAGGTAACTCAACCACAGTATTATAGAAAAAGAAGCCAAGATCAGGGATTTAAATTGCGGTCGCGACCGTATTTTCAGTTGCGTTGCGTTTATCGCGATTGCGGACATAACGAATGCCATTGCAGTCACTGTGAGTATCGCGGTCGTGAATTTTTCACACAACTTATTGTAAAACAATAATAGCGGTTTCGGCAGTAACGGTTTCGGACGGTGCCGCTATCGCTATATAACGGCCGTTATAGCGGTATCGGACCGCTATTTAAATCCCTGGCCAAGATACATCCACAAGAAGCAGGAAGAGAAAGCAGGAGCAAAACCAGTAAAACTTACCATCCAAAAATCACCTCAGGAAAAAATGAAAATGATGAAAAAACTGAAACAAAAACAGAGAAGGAAATCGCTCCCAACGTTAAGGAGGAAGAATGTTAATCAACTGCAATAACCAAAAATAAAAACCCTACCAGAAAGCTTACGTAAAAGATTATAGAGAATAACGGTTATAACGAGAATAGAATAGTCAGTAATGCATTAAAAGCTATTTCTTTTTGTGGGACCTCAATAGCAAAAACCATGCATAATCACGTGGAAAAGTCAATGAAGGCCAAAATTCTAAGAATCCCCCCTTCAGCCACGACGACTATGCATAAAGGAGCAGTCATAGAATCATGCAAGGAAACCAAAAGTCAATAGAAATGTACCAAGAAACTGGAAAAGAAACCGGGCACCAATAATGGTGATTATGACGATAGCACCGATTGAAGAGAATCCAGTCCCATCCGTCTCTTCTGCCAACAGATTCAAGAACAGCAGTGCACAGTGTCAAACTTTCACCGTACGTTCATTGGAGAACATCCACCGAAACAATACCCCACCACAAAAGCAAGGACACACAACTCAACGTCACCGTCCAATTATCTTTGAGAAAGAATAAAAACGGACACAACTCTTAACAAAATAAGAAAGAATCGTCTCGATCTTGGAGAAAAATAAAAAACGCGCAAACTCCCTACCAGTAGACATTTCTACAAGAATATATAACTTCGTAAATATTCAATAATAATATTTTATAATCTCAATTTATAGTGTTTTAATATTTTATTTTTTAAAATCATTAGCTATAAGGTTAAACCACTCGTACATGAATTAATTGTTCAATTAAAAAAATTTATCAGATTAAAATTATCAACATCACTAAATTTGCTTCATAAATATTAAATAATAATATTTATTAATTCACTTATTGAAATTGAGGTCTCGAAATTATTATTTTCTATACTACTGAAAATCGGCTATTATAGTTTGTGCCATGGTGAATTGTGGTATATGTGGTATATATATATATATATGATGGTTTGAAAATGAGTACAATATGAACTTAGTAGGCCATGATTCATAATATGTGAAATATGTATGTTCTGGAATATTAAATACCCTATTAATGGCCTCAAACAGAGTTGGGTATAGTTGGCATGCCATAGGATAAATGGATGTGATTTACTTTGGTTTATATCAATGAGGTGTGAAGTGCATATCATATTTTGAACGTTCCAATGAGGTGTTAGGTACATTTATATACTTCGGCTTATACCGATGAGGTGCGAAGTGCATACTGTACTTTGGATGTATCGATGAGGCGCTAGGTGTCAGATATATTGGTGTGATGGTTGGATGATCCTTGTATCTTTCTTGAGCCTATGTCCATTAAACAGGGATCATGTAAACATGTATCTTTCCTATTAACATTGGTTATTGAATTGTATATTTGTATCTTGATGTTTAAGCAATAAATAATGACATGTCAAATGACACATGATTTGGTGATTACGAACCCTGAGGACCAATTTGGTTGTATGACGAATCAATGGATTCGAGAATCAAAAGAGAAAGTGCAATGACCTTTGTGATATGGTATATTATTCATGTAATTGAAATGTATGGCAGAAGGATTAAATGTTAACATATGGCATGATAAATAACACAATTGATATGTTATTGATATGTTAACCCTTGTATATGTTTTTATTTGATGGTATGTATATGCACTAATCTAGTGATACAATGGTATGATTGCTCACATTGCATATGTATGTTTTTAATTGAGGTATTGCTTACATGTCAAGTAATAGAAAGTGATACGTGTAACTAGGATGCTTATAAATATATAAGTGATCAACGTGTTTAAAAATGTTAAATGTACCAAAGATGGTATTTTGGCATTTGAATTAATGCCTAAGTATAATGTGTTGAGGTTTTGGGTCATTGTCACACTCGATTTTCATTAAAGTCCCAAATTTAAAGGAGAAATTGGGAGTTAATTGAACAAAATAGTAAGTTGGCGAGCTCTATTGGAAAACTTGAAACTTTGGTGGTTGATTGGTAATTAGTTAAGGCATTTTGTTTCAATTAAGATGAAACTGGTTGGTTCCTTAATGGGAGACAACATGATTGTCGTTGAATGGCTAAATTGGGGTTTTGGTGACTATGCAAGAAGGGTTATATATAGGTGAGAAGCTATCACGTGTGAATATATAATGCGAATGTGCAAGTATACACGTCGAATCAAGTAATAAAGTGATAAGTGAGATCGTCTCTACATGGATCGGAATAGGTAAAAGATGGTTGAATTATCACTATAAACTATACTAATTAGGCTTATGGCAAATTAACAGAATAATGAGTTGAAGTGAAGTATTAATGTATGAAATAAAAAAAATCAAATAATGAATAAAATGTTATGACAATTCTACGAGACAAAGTTGAAAGAATTGATGCTATTGAATGGGGAGGTTGGAATTACTTGGATTATATCTTAATAACATAATAATGTCATGGAAATATCTTGACCAAATTAATGCTCAGAGTATAACTACTGCATTATGCTTCTTTCGAGAGCTAGAATTAAAGCTATCATTCTAAGTCTTTTTACGTCTACAAGTCTCCAAAAAATTACCTAACAATATTCTTTCCTACTTTGTACAAATCACAACTCTATGTCTAGAATGCTACAAGTATTCGCTCAAATACTTGCTCGTATCATTTTATTACGATCCAACTTATTTAACCTTTTTCAGAATTAAATCAAGTCTAAGGATATATCATGTTTCATCTATGTCTAGAGCTTGCATGCATATATTTAAGATAATCCAAACCAAATAAAACAATAGATCTACTCAAAATATCACCATGATCATAAATGTATCAAGATAGATCTAGTAATTCCAACCTAAATGAAATTACCTCATGAGTTGGGATTTAAAATCCAAAAACAGAATAACATTCAACATCATCATTAACAGTTTAGAAATCACAGAAACTAATCAACAGAATGAAGGTAGAACTATAAGAAGCTTTCACCACTTTAGCTTTCACTTCAACGCTGCTGAATCGTGCAGGACCCAAGGTTAATTGCTCGTCCCTTTCATGACGTCTCTGCTCTCCTCATAAGTTGCTACCCTCTCATTCTCTCTGGAATTTCTCATGAGTTTTCTAGAAGGAAAAGTGTTCTTCCAATTCCCCTCTAAAATTCTAATGCAAAATCCCCTTCCAAAATCTTCTCTACTTTTCTTTCTTTTCTCTTTCCTCTTTTATAGGGTAGGTCCCCTTCTCTCATCACATTTTTCTCCCTTTTTTAGGTGGATTTATCTGGTACACGTCCAACTGGCTGAGAGTGATGAGGACTAAGTGTTGCATCAGCCTTTTTCCTGTAATTGCCATGGCATTTGTGTTGGCATCCATCTAACCTTTTGCTATGGCAATATTTCACTTCCTTCATTCTCTTCCTCCTTTATCTCCTTTTACTCATCCTTCCCGCACCTGCTGCATACAACAACCAATTCCCTTCTTCCCAATAGTAGAAGTAACATAAAATGACATTTAAGGCACAATCTAAGCGTTATTATGCAATATTCTAAAAATAACCTAAAAATGCAAATATATCTACTTAAGTATAGGAATTTAATCAAGCTTAGAGGTTCGAAATATAATCCTTTTCAAAGGTTATCACACCCCCAAACCTGATTTCTTGCTTGTCCTTAAGCAGAATATGTATGAATGCATGAATGAATAAATTTTCCATAATTATACAATTGCTTCTTATACATCTAAACCAAATGAAACATATTTTATACCTCCATTCTTAGTAGTCTTTTGTCTAAAGAAAAATTGGTTCAAAATTTATAGGTTTGTTTAGCATACGAAATGTAGAAAATGTTACTGTAACAGTCTAGTTTAGACCCTAGTTGGAATAGTGGTTTCAGGACCAAAAATCTGAGTCAGAAAAATATTTAAATATTATTTTCTATGCTTATGATATATGAATTAGCATGTGTAAAAGTTTCGTGTGAAAATTAAATTGATTGTGTGCTTAATTTGCAAAAAGGACCAAATCGCATAAAATGTAAAAGTTGCCTGCTATTTGTTAAAAGTGCCTATTTGATTTGGCTTTATATATGAGAGGTCCTTATTATGTTATTTGACCATTTAAAGGGTTAATGGACATTAATGATCTTCCATCAAATGATTTTTATATGTTTTAATAAAGGGCAAATTTGGTATTTGATTAATAATTATAAGTTAAATAAAAAAAAAACATGAAATGTGGCCATTAGTTCATCCTTTTGGCTGAAAATCACAAAGAAAATTAGGGTTGGAAGATCTTTCATATTCGGCACTATTAAGCTTTGATTTAGGTATGTTTTTGTTTCGGTTTTTGATAATTTCTACGTTTTTGTAATCATTGCTTTGAATACTATCAAGCCCATGTCTCAATTTCTGATTTTGTTGATGATTTTGAAATGTGCCATTGATGAAACTATGAGTTTTGGTGAAGTTAGTTGTTGATAAATGTAAGATATGTTTTGGGTTAACATGTTTTGTCCTAGGATTTTTGATGATTTTGAGTAAAATGGGCTAAATTGTGAAAATTGTAAATTAAAGGACTAAAATATAAAATAAATGAAATGTGTGGACTTGTATGAGAGCTATGAATATTCGGCCATGTACATGTCTAATGAAATTATATGTATTTTGTGATTTTGTGAATTAGGAACTAAAGTGTCAAAATGTGAAAATGTGATGGCAAATTTGTAAAATGCCCTAATTATGTGTATATGGATTGATTTGAATGATTTGGTGAATAAAATGGTTAAATTTGAATTTATATAGATCGTGAATTAAAGAATACGAAATTAGATCGTGGAAAGTTGAAAGTCGTCGAGTAACCGATTCCATCAATTCGAATCCGTACGAGGTGAGTCGATATACAAATAAACGTGTTTGAATTGAATTCTTAGTATTTATATGATATTGAATTGTGATGAATGAATATTCAAACTCAATATGTGCTATCCGAGAAAGTATCGACAAATTTTCGACGTCTGGAAAGCCCCGTATTGTAACACCCCCTACCCGTATCTATCACCGGAATAGAGTACGAAGCATTACCAAGAAGTACGAAATACTTACAAATAATTTAAATATATTTTCATAACAATTAACATACATAAATATTAATCACCATTCATAAAATAATATTGAAATTTAATAATATTAACAAATGGTCACTAAAATTTAGTTATATAAATTCACAAGTTCGATTTTTTTGTATTATAGCGATAATCATAATTTCATAATAAACATTTCAAATAAAACATTATATCATTTCTAATTCAACGTTTATCTATTATAATCGGGCACGTGGTCAATTTATACACAAGTCATTCATACACATATGCATATTTTTCCTCCTCCTCCTCTCCATCCACATCCTTAGTATAAATAACACACTTGTAAGTAACATTATCCATAATTTTTACTCTTTACTTATGTGAATATTCAAGCTATCTATCCGTGTCATAGTCACTAAATTATTTTTATCTTGAGCTACAGAACTCAAAATTAAGATCCGCTAATTTTCCCTAAAACTAGACTCACATATCTTCTTACCATAAAATTTTTAGAATTTTGGTTGGGCAAATTAATACAGTTTATTCATTAAAGTCTCCCCTATTCTGCTGTCTGATAGTTCCGACCCTTCTTCACTAAAAATTAATTATCTTCCCGTACAGGATTCGAATGATGTCCTCATTTGTTTTTCATGAAAATAGATTCATTCAGGATTCTAAGCATATAAATTTAAGCCCATAATTATTTTTATTCAATTTTTGATGATTTTACAAACTCAAAACAGGGGAACCCAAAATCATTCTGACCTTGTCTCACAAAAGTTATTGTATCTCATGATTTAAAATTCCATTGCTTACATAATTTCTTTTATAAGAAACTAGACTCAATAAGATTTAATTTCATATTTTATTCATCCTCTAATTCGATTTCTACAATTTTTGGTGATTTTTCAAAGTTAGACTACTGCGGCTGCCCAAAACAGTTTTAGTGCAAAATATTGATTTCCATTTTGCCCCAAATTTCATAATTCATACAATTCAATCCTTGCTTAATTAACTCCTCAATTGAGTTAATTTTTCTCATTTAATACTTTATTCTATCATTTTAAACTACTTCATAACCCTTGAAAACCAGAACTTTAACACTAGACCTTAATTCCAAACTCTTTCACAATTAGGTCCTAAACCAATTTTCATCAATTTTACTTGATAAAATCACCATATATCAAAATTAAAGCTTCAATTCTATGTTTATTCATCATATTCTTCCAGTAATCATCCATAACAACTTCAAAAATTAGCCATGGAAATCAAAAACTAATGAAATAGTAAGTTGGACCCAATTGTAAAAGTCCAAAAACATAAAAATTTTAAGGAAAAAGCAAGAATTAAACTTACATGAAGCTAGAGTATGAAAACCAACTTGAACTCTCCTCCATGGATATTTTTCAGCTGATAAATATGAAGAGAAATGAAGAGAATTCTAGATATTCCAATTTAGTCCCATTTTTATTTAGTTAATTTTGGCAATTTTTCAATTTTACCCTTATTTCACCCATTTTCTGATTTTTCTCAGCTATTGCCGCCCAAAATATCTCCTTTTTGCTTATTTTCACTTTAGGTCCTTCCTCATTTAACAATTGAGCTATTTAATCATTTTAGCAACTTTTATACCTTTTTCAATTTAGTCCTTTTTATTTAATTAACTACCCAAACGTCAAAATTTTCTGACTAAATTTTAATACTACCTCACCAACACTCCATAAATATTTCTAAAAATATTTATGGCTCGATTTATGAATTCGAGGTCTCGATACCTCATTCTTGACCCAATTTACCTAATTAATTCTTTTAAATCACCAAATTCACTGATTCAAAAATGCTTTTATATTCACATTTGACTCATAGATATTAATTTTTAAATCACCCGTCAGATTTAGTGATCTCAAATCTTTATTCCCGATACCACTGAAAATTAGGCTATTACACGTATGAACCTTAGGAATAGTTAGGATACATATGTCATGACACAAGATTTTTCGATATGTGTTATCGTGTAAGACCACGTCTGGGACGTTGGTATCAACTTCTGTTTTATGTGTAAGACCATGTCTAGGACATCGGTATCATATCTAATTTCGTGTAAGACCCTGTTTGGCATCGATGTTTGATTACATGTAAGACCACATCTGGGATGTTGGCATTGTATATACTTTCTGAGCTATCCGTGATTCCTTACATTTCTGAATGGTTCAAATGGGCATTCTGAGAAAATGGATGACTTTGTGAAATTGTATCCGATTCAGGTACATTTGCATTGTTATTAAGTTTGAGAATGAAAGGTAAGTATATGTACAAAAGATGATCTATGATCTAAGTATGTGAACATATGTTATATGTATAAATGAATTGAGATTGTGTAACATGTATATGAGCAAGAGGTTTGTGTTAGTTTTTGGCTACAAAGTATTTGTAAATTGATGATGTTTATATGTTTTGAATGATAAGTTTATTTGTATATGGCTTACTAAGCTTTTGAAAGCTTATTTTGTGTGTGTTTGCATTATTTTATAGATATCAAAGCTACTGTGAGCTCGAGGATCATCGAGGATCGTCACCATACTATCAAATCTTAATTTGGTACCTTTTGAAAATGTATATATTGAAGTATGGCATGTATAGTCTAGAAGTATTTTGGTTAGGTTTTGTAATGTATATATTATGCCATGTGATATGGCTAGCTTATGTTTGAACTTATGGTTGGAAATGTTATATGATATGTATGGTATTGTGAATTATATGGTAGGTTTTGGATGACCAAAAAAGATGGTCAATGTTGATAAGTTTTGGTAAGTTTTGAGCATAAGATTGAATGATGTATTGAAACATATGTTTTGGTATGATTTGGTTGATGAATTGAGATTGGAATTTATTGATATTGTAAAGGCATGAATAATGTATGTTTTGGTATAGAGATTGGCTGAAATTGGTATACAAATATGCTTGGTTTGGTGCTTGTAAGTTTGACCCAATTGGGGTGGCAAGTTGGCTATTCAAATGACCTATTTTTGTCCACACGGGCAGAGATGCGGGCGTGTGTCTCAGCCGTGTATGACACACGGCTATGTTGCACGACCGTGTGTCCCCTAGGGTACCCTACAATTGTAAGTCAGGGTTGAGCACGGCCAAGACACACGGGCGTGTGGCTAGCCGTGTGGCCCAAGTTAGGCTCAACCACGGCCAAGGCACACGGGCGTGTCTTGTGGCCCATGTGAGCAAGTCTGTATGTATGCCTTGTTTTGACACGGCCTAGATACACGGGCATGTCTAATACCGTGTAAGGCACACGGCCTGTTTACACGGGCGTGTGACCTGTACTTCTTTGAAAATATTTAAGTTTTGGAAAAATTTTGTATATGTTCAGTTTAGTCCTGACCCCTTTCTAATGCATGTTTAAGGTATCGAGGACCTATATAAGGGACTTAATATTGATGTTTGAATTATGATATTATGATGCTTATGAAATATATGTTAATTGTTTCGTTTTGTCCGGTAATGCCTTTAACCCTAGTCTGGCACCGGATACGGGTTAGGGGTGTTACAGTTACCTAAAAATACAAGTTCCTAAATATTCATGCAATTCTGACTATAGAAAGCACCTCCTCATGTGCTTAGTTTATCTTTCCACTAAATTCAGTGTTTCTTATCATACTTATTCTGTCATTGCATTAAAAAGAATTTCTAGGGAATTCATCTTGTCACACGATTTCTTTACTTGACAATCTCAATGAAGCGTACACTAGATTGCCAGGTATTACATCACGCCATAATTTGAATTTAATTCACTCATAAAGCTAAGGCTTTTGAAAAAAAAGATTGATGGAGCAAACAACTAACCCCTTAGTTACTCAACCTACTACTACGATGGAGTGCCCCAAACTATTTTTTTTACTCACTCTTATTTGATCTTTCTTTTTTGATCAATAATAAAATGGAACAAACATGGTATTACTGGCCTACTCAACAATTTCAAACATTGGAGTGCTTTATAGTGTCTGTTTAAATTTTGTTTTATTTATTCATTTGCCCTCAGCTTTGCCGTGGTATTTATTATTACATAATGCTAATTTATTGATCTTATTTTCAAGACTTCTAAGTGTATTAAAAGAAACCTACTATAGACTAATTGCGATCATACTTAGTTCATTCTACTTTTAGGCATCAATTTTCACACGACTATCCTAAGCTAAACATACCTAATCAATTATCACATTTTTCGTACTTTGAAGAGTTATTATCCTCATCGAACATCATAAATAATAATATACTTCTCATGGTCTAATAGTCATTTAGCATTTGTTTGTCATGGCAAAATAATTGACAAAATGATCTAATGTTCAAACAAAATCTCTCATGCATGCAATATGTGTAACACACCCTCAAACCTAATGGATGCATTATCCTCAATGCATGATCAAACACAAATTTTCACATTTGTAAAAACAAATAGATATGTAGAAAATGTAATGAAAACAATTATGAATGCTTGAAAGACACATGTAAATATGAAAAAAAAATATACAAAGGAAAAGTAAAAACAAAACCTTGGAAAGGATTTGTTTTACTTTAGTTGGATCGAAAAACAAAACCTTGGAAAGGATTTGTTTTACTTTAGTTGGATCGGGTCGATTTCCTGGCAGCATGCTTGTAGCGTTGCTTCCATTTGAGCTGATTGATGGGCACCTTTTCATCATCATCATCTAATTTCATGAGACCATCAATCAGTTGATTAATAGCATGATCTTGCTCCAATATGGGTACAGTGGTTTGAGGTGCAATAGCAGGTTCCTGTGGTGCAGAAGTTTGATTCATGTTATCTCCTTCCTTATCTGAGTTAATGTTCACCGATTCTATTTTCTCTTCCTCCCCCTTTATTTCTTTGTTCTTTTGTTCTACAGTGGCTGGATGTATGGTAATGCCCATCACAACAGCTTCAACTTCATCCTAATTGTCATCCTTTAGATCTGATAACAACTCTTTGGGAAAAGTAGGGAATGTAGGCATGGGCCTGATAAAATTTTTCTGAAGAGATTTCTTGATGGCATTATCCCTCTTTCTGCATAGCCCAAAATAAAGTCATTTCTTCTTGAGCCTGTCTTAGATCAGTAACTATCCTCAGTTATTGCTTCTCCATCAAACGAAGCTATTATTTCAACATTTCAAGAGCACCGAGCACTTGTTACTCGAAATCATTGTGAGATGTGGATGGAGTGTAATGGGTACCAGTAGGTGAAGAATAGGTTGATACAGAGCCAGGATGCTGTGGACTTTTTCCCCTAAAAATCTCATGGCAATCTATTTGGTAATGGCTCCTTTGTTAGGGATTTTGTCCTCATTTGCTTGGATAGGGGCATTAACCCATTGAAAAAGTGTAGTAATGAAATATGGAAAATTCAGAATGCCCTACAATGAGGCTTTAAAGAGACACGGTCGATCGTGTAGTAGTCATTCTGAGAAACTGTCCATTTGGTTCCTTTTAGACATAAATCCTCAAGAACTTGATTAAGTCGTTCTGCTATTATTGTCATGACAAATTGAGAATGTTCATCAGGGCCTTCAGGTAAACCATAATGTGCGTTGATAGAGTACTCATCGAATAACACCGAAGCATCGTGTACATAGATGAAAGCATTATCTAAAGAGGTTAAATAGGCATAAAATTCCTTTACAACTTTCGTGAGAACATCGTCAGGATGAAGGCAAAAGAGTTGCCATCCATATTTCTCTACCACGTAAGAAATTACTTCAGTGTATCCCATAAAGGTTGCGTCTTGAAAAAGAAAGCATTTTTCCATAAAAAAAAGGTTGATTTGATGTGTTTGTGTTTTACTTTTCTTCAGCGGCTGTGCTAAAAAATGTTCTCTGAGGCATAGAGGTTGATGAAGATGACATACATCGAGCCATTTGAGAAGAAATAGTAACTGTAAAAAGAAAAAGTTAAGACCTTTACAGTTATGGAGGAAAAACTAAAAATGGTGAAAAAGAAGAAACCGAAAATAACTTGAAGAAAGAAAATGAGAGAGAATATAGTAGTGATGTGAGGGATAATATTAGCCTAAAATTATGGCCTGACACGGTAAAGTAAAAATTAGGTGGGAAAAGAGAAAAAAATAATATAAAAATTAAGCTAAAAATTTGCAAATATGATAAGTGGGCTAACTATGACAAAGCTTGAGCCAAAATCTACCTACAACAAAAGAAAGAAATAAAAATTAATTAAACCGATAAAAGAAAGAAACCAAAAAAAAAGTTAATTAACTAAAACCAAGTAAAAGAAAACACTATTCAGTTCGAAGAGTAATGGAATGTTTATCATGAAGTACGAGAGTTCCTCAATAATTCTTCAAACATTGGCCATTGACTTTGAAATTAAAACCAGTCTTGTCATCTTTGACTCTACAACTCCATGGGGGTAAACATGCACTACCTTGAATGGGCCAGACCAACAAGACTTCAAGTTGCTAGGAAACAATTTCAACCTAGAATTGAACAACAATACTTGTTGTCTAGGTTCAAATTGCTATGGCAAAATCTTCTTATCATGCCATCGCTTTGTCTTTTCTTTGTATAGTTTGCATTCTCATAAGCTTGAGTTTTGAATTCCTCCATCTCATTCAGCTCTAGTAGTCAATTATTTCTAACATTAATCCAATCCATGTTCAATTTCTTAATTGCCCAAAATGCCTTATGTTCAAGTTTAACAAGCAAATGGAAAGGTTTTCCATAAACAAGCTTGAAAGGAGACATTCCCAATGGTGTCTTAAAGGCAGTACGATATGCCCACAAAGCTTCATCCAATCTGGATGACCAATCTTTGCGAGTGGGATTGAATGCTTTCTCCAAAATTTGCTTAATTTATCTATTAGAGACCTCAGCTTGTCCACTTGTCTGGGGATGGTATACCGTGGCAATTTTATGTTTAACCCCATATCTATTCAAAGCAATAACAACTAATTTTCTGCCAAAATGAGAACCTTCATCACTAATCAAAGCACGAGGAGTACCAAACTTGGTGAAAATATTCTTATGCAAGAACTTTAGTACTGATTTGGCATCATTCATAGGGAGAGCGACAACTTTAACCCACTTGGAGATGTTAACTACATCTACAAGGATGCATATATTGCCTCAAACGGGTGGAAATGGACTCATAAAATTGATTCCCCACATATCAAACAATTCAAATTCTAGAATGTTTTACAATGACATTTCATACCTCTTTGATAAGCCAGTTCATTGATAATGATCTTAAACTTGGAAAAATTCATGTGCATCTTTAAATATGCTTGGCCAATAAAAGCTAGATTGTAGAACTTTTGCAACAGTTCGTATTCCCCCAAAGTGTCATCTATATGATGCTGAGTGACAAGGTGTAAAATACTCTGAATCTCGTCATCCGGAACATACATCCAAATTATTTGATCTGCACAATATTTGAATCAAAATGGCACATCTACATAATATCGCTTAGCATCATGGACAAAGTTTCTTCATCTTCAATTGTTGAGTTTAGGTGGCAACAATCCACTTACTAAGAAATTGACAATATCGACATACCAAGGTAATGTCATGGCAACTAGCAGTTGCCCATTTGGAAAATCCTCCTTAATGAGTTGAATGTTATCGTCTTCATTTCCTACTTCAAGTCTTGACAAAGTGATCATCCATTTGATTCTCTGTGCCTTTCTATCTCGAATTTCTAGATTAAATTCCTATAGCAGCAATATCCATCGAATTAATCTTGGCTTGGCGCCTTTCTTGGTCACCAAATACTTAATCGTAGAATGATCGGTATAAACTATAACTTTGGTACCAATAAATAGGATCTGAATTTATTGAATGCAAATACCATAGCCAATAGTTCTTTATCTGTAGTGGTGTAGTTTAACTGTGTATCTATCAGCATTTGACTTGCATAGTAGATAGCATGAAACACTTTATCCTTCCTTTGCCTAAGCACTGCTCCTGCAGCTAAATCATTCGCATCACATATAAGTTTAAAAGGTAATGTCCAGTCCGATGCTATGACAATCAGTTCTGTTACCAGTTGCTTTTTCAATTCCTCAAATTCTTGCACACAAGGCTCATCAAACTTGAAAGTTCTATTATGCTTTAACAATGCACACAGGGGTTTGGATATTTTCGAAAAATCCTTAATAAATCATCGATAAAATCCTGCATGGCCAAGGAAACATCGAATACCTTTAAATGTAGTAGGTGGTGGAAATTTCTCAATAACCTCAATTTTCTCTTTGTTTATGGCATTCCCTTTATGTGAAATTTTATCTAGGAACAATGCTTTCACAAACCATGAAATGAAATTTTTCCCAGTTCAGGACAAGGTTAGTATCTTCACATCGACAAATAACTAGCTCTAAGTTTTTTAAACAACCTTCAAAAGTTTTGCCAAACACGGGGAAGTCATCCATAAAAACTTTCAAAAATTTCTCCACCATGTTCGAAAATATTGCCATCATACAACGTTGAAATGTTGTAGGGGCATTACACAATCCAAAAGACATTCATCTGAAAGCGAAGGTTCTATAAGGACATGTAAACGTAGTTTTTTCTTAGTTAGTAGGACCTATGGCAATCTTGTTATACCATGAATAACCATCCAAAAAGTAATAAAAGTCTTTTCCCACTGATCTATCTAACATTTGATTGATGAATGGAAAGGGAAAATGGTCCTTTTAGTTGCTTTGTTGAGCTTCCAATAGTCCATGCAAATTTTCCATCCCATGATAGTATGAGTTGGAATAAGTTCGTTGTTGTTATTGTTAACCACAGTAACACCCCTTTTTTTGGGTACACATTGAACAAGGCTCTCACCTACGAACTATCAGAAATAAGATAGATTATTCCAGCATCAAGCCATTTGATAATCTCCTTTTTAACGACTTCCTTCATAATGGGGTTCAATCTTCTCTATTTCTCGATAGAACTGCCATGGCAATCCTCCAGTAAAATCTTATTCATGTAGATGGCCGGATTGATTCCCTTGATATCCGCAATTATCCACCCCAACACCTTCTTATATTTCTTCAAAACTTCTAACAATTGATCATCTTAATCAAATGTTAATTCTGCAGAGATAACTACTTGTAATAGCCCGTTTTTAGTCAAATCGGAACAGTAGTTTCGGGACCACAAAATCTAAAGTCAAAATAATTATTTTATTATTATTTTAATGTTTACAGCATGATAGTATGATTGTGTGAAAATTTAGTTAAGAAATTTTATAGTTTGAATGCTTAATTAGATAAAAAGGACTAAATCGCGTAAAGTGCAAAAGTGATGTTCTATTAGCTAAATGCATTAAATAGCTATGAAATTAAATAGTAATGGATTTATATTGCAATTATCCCATTATTAATATAAGTGGACATAGATGGACATAAAATGGATGTTATTAAATGGTTTTGTAATAAGGTTTTTTTAGTAAATTTTTAAATACATGTTAATAAATTAGTAAAAGAAAATTTAAAGCCATCATCCTTTATGGTTATTCAACCGAATATTGAAAGGAGAAGAAGCTATTTTTTGGTTTACATTCGTCCAAGCTTCTCATGCTCATTTAGGTATGATTTCTGTCCCGTTGTTAATGATTTCTATGTTTTTAAGATCATTGCAGCTTAATCTAGCTAGCCGAGGGACTATTTTGCAAAATTGTTAAAGGTTTGTGGTTTTTCAATTGATGAATGTTGGTGTGTTTTTATGTTTAATGGTAGAAAATGCATTCTTGTTTTTAGATAAACAACATTTGTTAAGTGATTTTTAGTAAAATGTCTAATTAGGGATTAAATTGTGAAATGTGTAAATTTTGTGGTTAAATTGTGAAATAAATTAAAAATATGGACTACTAGGGACCTAATGGTTTTTGGTTGAAATGCATGAATTTGTAATTTTATGAAATAAGGACTAAATTGTAAAAATGTTGAAATGTAAGGAGCAAAAATGTAAAATTACCTTAATGTGTGTTTTGGACTAAATTGAATAGAGTGATAATTAAATAAGTTAATTTTGATTACATTTAGATCAAGAAAAGTGAAATACGAATTTAGATCAGGGAAAGAATAAGATTTTGGACTAATCGACTCGTTTCATCGTTTTTGCATTCAAGGTAAGTTCGTATGTATTAAACATCATTATATTTGTGTTTTAAATGCTTTGATATTGTATAAATTGAGAATACGACATTGCAGATATATTCAACAATGATTCGACAAGTGAGAAATCCCGGTTGAACCTTAGGAATAGATTAAGATATGAAAGACATGTCATTAGGGGTTGTGTGATTTGGGTGCTGGTCCGTACATCCTACCGGTGGCTGAGTTATCCAGCATGTGTTACAAATACTCGTCAGCTTGTGTGAGCAACACCGTGTAGCTTTGTCATGACCGTCAGTTTGTGTGAGCAGACCCGTTGATAGCTCGAGAGTGAGCATTATATGTGATACGAGATTGAGATAGCTTCATCTATATATGTGGCACTTAGGGTGCGAGTTCCTCGAGTATCTGATAGTATTCCAAATAGGTATATCAGAGATGTGGTTGTGTATAAGTTGATACGATGTGGTACAGGTATGTACATGAACCGTACAAGTATTGAAATGGGGAATTTATGAAAGTTATATCTAACTTTGTGAATGAATATGTGGTAGGTTGATGATTCAATATGAATCATGTTATGTTATGTTTTATTTGCTTAAGTTGTGCTTATATGATAAGTTGATTTTAATACTATATGAACTTACTAATCTTTATAACTTATTTTGTCTATTTTTCATGTTTTATAGTGAAATCAATGCTAGCTCGAATTCGAGAATCATTGGGGACTTCATCATACTATCCAACTATCACTTTGGTACTTTTAAACTTAAGGATTTTAGGTATATGGCATGTATAGGATTATGTTCATTTTGGTATATGTGTTGTTAATGAATTTAGCCATTTGAAATGGCTTGTAATTATTAAGTGTTTGGTTTTGTATATAGCCATGAGAGTTGGCTTATTTTGGTTGATTTAGTTGTGTATATAATTGTGCAAATAGATCTTGTTATGTGCTTGATTATGGATATATGATGTTAGTTGGTATTTGGTAACTAGGGGTACTAAATGGTTGGGAATTGAATTTGGTATGTTTGTGAGATTAGGTTAAATGATGCATGTTTGAAAGTGATTATATTGTTATTTTGAGATTATGAGTGTTGGTATGAAATTGAATGGCATATTGTGATATTGATATGTTTTGTATTGGTTGGTGTTGAAATGGTATGTATTATGCTTGATTGAGGTTGGTTGAATGCTTGATTATGCCATGTTTTTGTGCCAATTGGGTTGGTTTAGGTTTGAACAAATTTGGGTGGCAAGATGGCTTGGTAAATAGCCCATTTTTGACCACGGGGACAGAGACACGGGCGTGTGTCTCAGCTGTGTGTGACACCCGGTCATGTTACAAGGTCGTGCGTCCCCTAGTGTTGAATTAAAAATCAAGTCAGTATGCTCCACACGGCTTAGCACACGTGTAATATCCTGATTTTGGGCCTAGTCAAAATAGTGGTTTCGTGACCACAAAATCCAAGATAGAAATAATTATTTTATGATTATTTTGAGGTCTATGATATGATTGCATGATTGTGTGAAAATTTCGTGAAGAAATTTTATGCGTAAAGTGCTTAAATTGAAATTAGGGACTAAATCGAATAATTTGCAAAACTTGCATTCTAGAAGTTTCTAGTATGAAATTGTTTTGAAATATTAATTAGGAGGTCTAGAATAGCAATTTTACCAATTTCTAAGTCTATGGACAAAAATTGTACATGGATGGAATTTTTGAAAAGTTTAGTAGTAAGGGCATTTTGGTCATTTAGGGGTAAAATGAATTAAAATACAAAAGTAAAAGCCAATTTTGCTCATCTTCAACCCCATGGCCGAATATAGCAAGGAGAAACCATGGCTAGGGTTTTTCAAGCTTCCAAGCTCGATTGTAAGTCCGTTCTAGCCCCGTTTTTCAAGTTCTTTACGTTTTTGGAATCCCGGTAACTTGATTAAGCTTATTCTAGCAATAATTTAAGCTAGGGTTCATATTTGGAAAAATACCCATAGGTGAAATGTGTTTATTTTGATGTTTTATGGTAGAATATGGAGGCTGAAATTATGTTAAACAACTTTTGATAAGCGATTTTAAGCAAAAATGAGTAAAACGGCTTAATCGATAAAAATTGTTATTGTTCATAACTATGTGTTAGAGTGAGAATTTGATGTTGTCATAGAAGGGAAAAATGTTCAGCATGTCATAAAACATAAGAAAATATGCTGAAGTTTAATTTACGAGCTTTGGGGCAAAAGTGTAAATATGTGAAAGTTTAGGGGCAAAACTATAATTTTGCCAAAATATGATTTCGGTTTAATTTGAATAATGTGAGCCCTAATTAGACTATATTTTAAATGATAGAGTAAGGAAAACTAAAATTCGGGCTAAAATGGGAAAAATACCAAGTTGTGGACGAAATGGTAAAAGTAGCCATTTTCACATACGAGGTAAGTTCATATGTAAATGTTGGTAACATAGTTATTATTTTAAATGTTTTTATGTTATTTAAATGATATGATAATTATTATGAAATATTATACTCGTGATAATTGTTTGATAATATGTCAAATTATGTGATATACTTGGAAAATGTGAAATACTATCAAGTATCGGTATCGGCATTCCGTAGAAGATGGTTGAGACACATGATTGGGAAAAAGGTCCCATTGAACCTTAGGAATGGATTAGGATACAAGTGACATGTCACTGGGATGTTTGGGCATCCGAGCTCGTTGAGTTGAGTCCGAGTTCACTTATGGATGCGAATGTCCGAGCTCGTTGAGTTGAGTCTGAGTTCGAGAGATGTAACTAGGCATCCAAGCTCGTTGAGTTGATTCCGAGTTCACTTATGGATGCGAACGCCCGAGCTCGTTGAGTTGAGTCTGAGTTCACTTATAGACGGGTTACATGGTAGCTTGGCTACATATGTGGCACTTATGTGCAAACTTTCCATGTATCCGAATTATATTCCGATGTGTTCAACGGGTAAAATTCTACTCAAATGGAGGAATACTCAAGATGAAAGGGACGTATTGGTAAGTGTTGTGAAATGGATACTTTGAACAGGTATGTACTTAACCCTCGGGTTGAAAACTCGATATAACAACAATATGGTAAGATGATAAATGAAAATGTGATATGAATGTCTCGGTGATGATCATGCAAATGATGTTTATGTTTGCTTATATAGTTGTGTTACTTGCTATTTGCATGTGAACTTACTAAGCATTTGTGCTTACTCCCTCCTTTTCATTCCTTGTAGTGTTGACAAGCCAGCTCGAAAATCGAAAACGGTCGGAGGCACGTTCACACTATCCGTATACCATCTTGGCATAATGGCTTGTATATTTTGAGTATGGCATGTATAGCATTATAATCATTTTGTATATATGGTCTTATGATATGGTTATTGAGTGGTATGGAAATGCTTGGTAATGATTAGCCATTGGAATGGCTAATCATGATCATATTTGGTGTTATGTATGCTAAATTGTTAGCTAATCCATGGGAACCATGAAATGAGTAAAATTTACCATAAAATAGATTCAGACAGCAATAGTGACGTGAATTTGAAAAATCACTAAAAATAGTAGAAATGGAATTAAATAATGAATATGTTATGGAATTTAAGATTGATGAGTCTATTTTCATATGGATGGAACAAAACAGGTATATGAGTTATATTTTATGAGATGTTTAAATTTTTGTGAAACAGGGCCAGAGCAATTTCTGGATCACCTGTTCTGACTTTGGAAATTCACCATAAAATTTTTAAAGATAATTAGAAGTCACGATTTATATGTATAGATTCCTTATTGAGTCTAGTTTTATTAGAAATAAATGACATAGTCATTGAAACTCTGTATAGGGAGATATCTGATTCGTAATACATAAAGGTCAGAGCAGTCGAACCCTAAAACAGGGGAGATTTTAACTAATAAACTCTACTAATTTGCTTGACCAAAAATTTTATAAAAAAACTAGTAAATAGATATATGAGTCTAGTTTCAAAGAAAATTTACAGAATTGGATTTTTAATTTCGGAACTCGAGATATGAATTTTTAAGCGACTATGATGCAGATTGCTAGCTTGACTGAAAATTTTAAAAATAAATTGTTTGATTTATTTAAAGTAATGAATTAAGTCTGTTAACACCTCGTGTTCGACTCGTCGGCAGATCTCGAATGCAGGCGTTACATTTGGTGGTATCAGAGCGAGTTTAGTCGATTTTGATTCTTGGCATAGTTTCGTATCTTGGGTTTCTTTATCCCGGATCTTTTATTTCGGATTTCTTTATTCCGGTTTCTCTATCTTGGATTTCTTTATTCGGTTTTCTTGTTATCTTTGTTCCATAATTTGTCAATTACGACTCATGTTCGAAGTGTGTTCTTCAGCTCGTGATAATCATGTCAAATATGACTATACTTCTAATTTGATCTTGGTAATGTGGTGATTTTAGTATTGGGATTTTTTTTTCTATTTTACGTGTAAGGATTTGACATCGATAAAGGCATAGGTGATAAAAGCGCGAGTTTCAGTCGGTATGGTGAATTATTTATTTGAAAGATTTCATGTGACAATTATGTCAGGATTACTTTTCTCAAGTCTGATAATAGAATTTCACTTTTGTACTAATAAAAGAGTAAATAGTCTGAACGAGAAATGTATATTTATTAGAAAGAGTTGGATATTAATTAAAGTCACTACGAATGATAAGGTTTTCATCTTATGAAAGCTGAAAAGTTTATTACATGTTGACAGAGTTCAGATAGATGAGAATATTGGTAACCGAAGCGTCTAAACTAGACTAGTCTACATTGAGCAAAGACTTCTTGACTTTCAGTAATGTACTGTTGTATGAATTGTGATGTGTTTCAAGACAGTGAGGTCTCTTTAATTGTTGGATTTCTTGGAATTCCGGTCTCCATTAATCAAGTTAAGATCCTGGTTTTATGTCATGATATCATGGGAAACTGAGAAGGGATGAAAATTTAAGAACAGTTGAGAGTTGAGACTGTAAGCTTTTAAACCATATGAGAAATTAAAGAGATGTATTGGAGGTACAGCCTAAGTGAAAGTTCTTCAGCACCGAATATGAGATTAAAAGTGAAGACCACTTTTTTTAGGTAAGATTTTAGGGACGAAAATCCTAAAAAAGGGGAGAGTTGTGATATCCTGATTTTGGGCCTAGTCGAAATAGTGGTTTCGTGACCACAAAATTCAAGATAGAAATAATTATTTTATGATTATTTTGAGGTCTATGATATGATTGCATGATTGTGTGAAAATTTTGTGAAGAAATTTTATGCATAAAGTGCTTAAATTGAAATTAGGTACTAAATCGAATAATTTGCAAAACTTGCATTCTAGAAGTTTCTAGTATGAAATTGTTTTGAAATATTAATTAGGAGGTCTAAAATAGAATTTTACCAATTTCTAAGTCTATGGACAAAAATTGGACATGGATGGAATTTTTGGAAAGTTTAGTAGTAAGGGCATTTTGGTCATTTAGGGGTAAAATGAATTAAAATACAAAATTAAAAGCCAATTTTGCTCATCTTCAACCCCATGGCCGAATATAGCAAGGAGAAACCATGGCTAGGGTTTTTCAAGCTTCCAAGCTCGATTGTAAGTCCGTTCTAGCCCCTTTTTCAAGTTCTTTACGTTTTTGGAATCCCGGTAACTTGATTAAGCTTATTCTAGCAATAATTTAAGCTAGGGTTCATATTTGGAAAAATACCCATAGGTGAAATGTGTTTATTTTGATATTTTATGGTAGAATATGAAGGCTGAAATTATGTTAAACAACTTTTGCTAAGCGATTTTAAGCAAAAATGAGTAAAACGGCTTAATCGGTAAAAATTGTTATTGTTCATAACTATGTGTTAGAGTGAGAA
Source organism: Gossypium anomalum (assembly GCA_025698475.1). NCBI lineage: Eukaryota > Viridiplantae > Streptophyta > Magnoliopsida > Malvales > Malvaceae > Gossypium > Gossypium anomalum. Next base: position 34,882,609 of record CM046958.1, on the reverse strand, counting down.
TTTGATGTTGTCATAGAATGGAAAAATGTTCAGCATGTCATAAAACATAAGAAAATATGCTGAAGTTTAATTTACGAGCTTTGGGGAAAAAGTGTAAATATGCAAAAGTTTAGGGGCAAAACTATAATTTTGCCAAAATATGATTTTGGTTTAATTTGAATAATGTGAGCCCTACTTAGACTATATTTTAAATGATAGAGTAATGAAAACTAAAATTCAGGCTAAAATGGGGAAAATACCAAGTTGTGGACGAAATGGGAAAAGTAGCCATTTTCACATACGAGGTAAGTTCATATGTAAATGTTGGTAACATAGTTATTATTTTAAATGTTTTTATGTTATTTAAATAATATGATAATTATTATGAAATATTATACTCCTGATAATTGTTTGATAATATGTCAATTTATGTGATATACTTGAAAAATGTGAAATACTATCGAGTATCGGTATCGGTATTCCGTAGAAGATGGTTGAGACACATGATTGAGAAAAAGGTCCCGTTGAACCTTAGGAATGGATTAGGATACAAGTGACATGTCACTGGGATATTTGGGCATCCGAGCTCGTTAAGTTGAGTCCGAGTTCACTTATGGATGCGAATGTCCGAGCTCATTGAGTTGAGTCCGAGTTCGAGAGATATAACTAGGCATCCGAGCTCGTTGAGTTGAGTCCGAGTTCACTTATGGATGCGAACGCCCAAGCTCGTTGAGTTGAGTTCGAGTTCACTTATGAGCAGGTTACATGGTAGCTTGGCTACATATGTGGCACTTATGTGCAAACTTTCCATGTATCCGAATTATATTCCGATGTGTTCAACGGGTAAAATTCTACTCCAATGGAGGAATACTCGAGATGAAAGGGACGTATTGGTAAGTGTTGTGAAATGGATACTTTGAACAGGTATGTACTTAACCCTCGGGTTGAAAACTCGATATAACAACAATATGGTAAGATGATAAATGAAAATGTGATATGAATGTCTCGGTGATGATCATGCAAATGATGTTTATGTTTGCTTATATAGTTGTGTTACTTGCTATTTGCATGTGAACTTACTAAGCATTTGTGCTTACTCCCTCCTTTTCATTCCTTGTAGTGTTGGCAAGCCAGCTCGGAAATCGAAAACGGTCGGAGGCACACTCACACTATCCGTATACCATCTTGGCATAATGGCTTGTATATTTTGAGTATGGCATGTATAGCATTATAATCATTTTGTATATATGGTCTTATGATATGGTTATTGAGTGGTATGGAAATGCTTGTTAATGATTAGCCATTGGAATGGCTAATCATGATCATATTTGGTGTTATGCATGCTAAATTGTTAGTTAATCCCTGGGAACCATGAAATGGGTAAAATTTACCATAAAATAGATTCAGACAGCAGTAGTGACGTGAATTTGAAAAATCACTAAAAATAATAGAAATTGAATTAAATAATGAATAAGTTATGGAATTGAAGCTTGATGAGTCTATTTTCATATGGATGGAACAAAACAGGTATATGAGTTATATTTTATGAGATGTTTAAATTTTTGTGAAACAGGGCCAGAGCAATTTCTGGATCCCCTGTTTTGACTTTGGAAATTCACCATAAATTTTTCAAAGATAATTAGAAGTCAGATTTATATGTACAGATTCCTTATTGAGTCTAGTTTTATTAGAAATAAATGGCATAGTCATTGAAACTCTGTATAGGGAGATATCTGATTCGTAATACATAGAGGTCAGAGCAGAAAACCCTAAAACAGGGGAGACTTTAACTAATAAACTGTACTAATTTGCTTGACCAAAAATTTTATAAATAAACTAGTAAATAGATATATGAGTCTAGTTTCAGGGAAAATTTACAGAATTGGATTTTGAGTTTCGGAACTCGAGATATGAATTTTTAAGTGACTGTGATGCAGATTGCTAGCTTGACTGAAAATTTTAAAAATAAATTGTTTGAGCTGTTTAAAGTAATGAATTAAGTTTGTTAACGCTCGTGTTCGACTCCGGCGATGGTCTCAGGTACGGGGCATTACAACACGGGCGTGTGACTTGACTGTGTGGCATAAGTCAGCTTACCCTACAGGACTGGAACGACCTTGCACACGGCCTAGCACACGGGCGTGTGTGGCTATTTCTTAGGGCACATGGGCTAGCCACATGGGCGTGTGTGTTGGCATTGTGACCCAAGTCAGAGAGTTACACTGGGTAGGACATGGGCTGGGACATAGCCATGAGATACCATTTTGAATGTCCACACAGCCTATGACACGGGCGTGTGTCCCCTGTAGTTTGTAAAATTTTCTAAGTTTTGTAAAAAATTTCCCGAGCTATCGATTTAGTCCCAAACCACTCTTAAAGCATGTTTTGGGCCTCGTAGGCTTGTGTTAGGGACAATGTGGTTGATGTTGAATAATGATTATTTGGAATTGAAAAATGTATGTTTAATTGTGTTATAAGTCCGGTAATACTCCGTAACCCTATTCTGACGTTGAATAAGGGTGAGGGGTGTTACACTACTGGCAACGTGCTATGGTCTCCTAAGTAGGTATACTTCAAATGTAATGGCAAAGGCTTCAACTCCAAAGTAGGAGGGTCCTCTATAGAAGGTCAATGAGGTTTAAAAGAATGCTCTAATAAATTTCAAGATTCAAAACTTCTCTTTACTCCATTTTGAAGTTGTTTAGCCTCCATCAATTCACTAAGTTCTTCAATCAGTTTCACTTCATTCAACTCAACTAAGTTTGCTTCATCATCAGAATTGTTGTAACAAAATTCTACCAATTCTTCCTTCACTACTGTGTTAATAATCCCAATGGCATGACAATCTTCATCTATATCTACACACTTCACGGCATCAAAAACATTAAAGGTTATCTACTGGTTATTAACTCTCATTGTTAATTCACCTTACTATAAATCAATTAATGTTCTACTAATGGCTAGAAAAGGTCTTTCAAGAACAATTGGTACCTCTTTATTAGCTTCACATTCCAGAATAATAAAATCTACCAGAAAAATAAATTTGTCAACTCTTACCAATACATCTTCAATTTTACCTCCCGGTGTGTAAGAACGATCAACTAGCTGCAGCGTGACAATTGTAGGCCTCACCTTTCCAGTTCCCAATTTCTTGAAAATAGAAATAGGTATTAAATTTATACTTGCACCTAAATCACATAATGCCTTGTCTATATAATGATTTCTAATTGAGAAAGGAATAGTAAAACTCTCTGGGTCCTTCAATTTTGGTGGCAATTTGTTCATCAACATTGTTGTGCAACCTTCAGTTAGAGCAATAGTTTCAAATTCCTCTAGCCTGTGCTTCTTTGACAATATGTCCTTCTTGAACTTTACATAATTGGGCATTTGCTCTAATGCTTCCACTAGTGGTATGTTGATATGAAGTTGCTTCAGGACATCCAATAATTATTTTAATTGAAAATCTTGCTTAAACTTCTGAAATTGCTAAGGAAAAGGTGGCGGTGGTCTTCATTCAACTTGTTTAGGTTGTTTTACTGTGGCATTTTTATTGGCAACATGAGTAAAATTTTCTTCAATATTTATTTGTTTGCTCTTTTTAATTGTAGATTGCTCCACTATTGGTTCTATATTCACCTTATGTGTGAAATCTTAGCTATCTTCTTCAACAGTGGCATCATTAATAACTCCAGCTAGTTAAGTATCACTTCTGAGTGTAATAGCCTTGCAATGTTCCTTCCCTTGAGATCTTGAATTTTCAGTATCACTCGACAATGCTCATTGCAATCTTGAGCTTAATGCATTGGCATTTGTCCCACTTGGTTTTCTAAAGCCCTTAAAGATGCAGCTTGACTCTGTATTACAACATCATTTTTAGCTATGTATTCCTTCAATAGAGCTTCCATAGATGATGATGATGAACTTTGCTAAACATTTTTTCCATGGCATAGGTTGATTGTATCCAGGTGGTGTACTTGTGACATTATGTCAAACAACATTATTTGAATTTCCCACTCCTTGATTACTCTAACTGAAATTAGGATGTTGTTTCCATTCTAGATTGTATGTATGATAATATGGGTTATTGTTTCAATTGAAATTTCCTATGTAACATACTGAAGTTGGGTTCAATGGGCATTCATCAAAAACAATATCTTCCCTACAATAAACACATGTCAACTCTGTTTCTTTCATTTCCTACACTACAACTAGTCTCTTCAATGTTTTAATCATATTAGTTAAGGATGATACATGAGCTATTAACGAAGTGATCGCATCAAGCTCCATAGCTCTAGCAACTCTCTTGCCAGTACCCACTCTTGTAGTTGGATTGATAATTATTGTTAGCTATCCTTTCCAAAATTTCATATGCCTCATTATATGATTTATCTAGCAAAGTCTCATTGGTAGATGCATCAACTACCATTCGTGTATGTGCATTTAGTCCATTATAAAACATCTCTATTTGTGTCCAATGTTAAAAATGATGCATCAGACATTTTCTAACCAATTCCTTGAATAGCTCCCAAGCTTCATACAATGCCTTATCTTCATATTGCCGAAAAGATGTAATATCATTCCTCAATTTTGCATTTATGTTTGGAAGATTGTATTGCAACAAAAACTTTTAACAAATTTCATTCCAAGATGCCACCATTCTTGACGGCAATGTATTCAACCATGCTCTGGCACGATCTCGCAATGAATAAAGAAATAGCTTGAGTCTCAGGGCATTTTCAGGAACACCCTGTTGTTTGAATGAATCATAGACATCCAAAAAGAGTCTTAAATGCAGCTGTGGATCTTCAGTAGGTAATCCACTGAACCGCCCTACTATTTGTAGCATTTGAAACATCACTGGTTTTAACCTAAAACGCTGAGCCTGAATATGTGGCCTGACAATCCTTGGATTCAAATCATCCATGATTGGTACTACATGTTCTCTAATGGATCTGTCTCTATCATCTATCACATGGGGAATATCAACATCCCTACCATTCAGATATAATGCATCTTCTCTGGCTGAATCATTTCCAATCATTGCCATCTCTCACAATTCTTTTCTCCTTCTTCTCAAGGTTTTCTCAATTTTAAGATCAAAATAATATTCTTCATTCTCAATAATACCTCTACTCATAAACTAGTAACAAACTTGAAAAAAGAATAAAAAAACAACTAAGTAAGCTAAAACTAACAAAGTTAAATAGACAATAACAAACAAAAATTCATCAATTTTTGCCAATCCCTGGCAACGATGCCAAAAACTTGTCACGTGTGAATATATAATGCGAATGTGCTAGAATAAATGTCGAATCAAGTAATAAAGTGATTAGTGATTTCGTCTCCACAAGGACCGGAATAGGTAAAAAGATGGTTGAGTTATCACTATAAACTATAGTAATTAGGCTTATGGTAAAGTAACAAAATAACGAGTTGAAGTGAAGTATTAATGTATGAAATAAAAAAACCAAATAATGAATAAAATGTTGTGGCAATTCTACGAGACAAAGTTGAGAGAATTGATATTGTTGAATGGGAAGGTTGGAATTACTTGGATTATATCTTAATAACATAATAATTTCATGAAAAAATCTTGACCAAATTACTACTCAGAGTATAACTACTACATTTTGCTTCTTTCGAGAGCTAAAATTAAAGCTATCATTCTAAGTCTTTTTATGTCTACAAGTCTCAAGAGCAATATCTAACAATATTATTTTTTACTTTGTACAGATCACAACTTTATGTCTAGAGTGTTATGAGTACTTGCTCGTATCATTCGATTACGATCCATCTTATTTAACCTTTTTAGAATTAAATCAAGTCTAAGGATATACCACGCATTCATCTATGTCTAGAGCTTGCATGCATATCTTTAAAATAATCCAAACCGAATAAAACAACAGATCTACTCAAAATATCACCATGAACATAAATGTATCAAGATAGATCCAGTAATTCCAACCCAAATGAAATTATCTCATGGGTTGGGATTTAAAATCTAAAATCAGAATAACATTCAACATCATCATTAATAGTTTAGAAATCACAGAAATTAATTAGCAGAATAAAGGTAGAACTGTAGGAAACTTTTGCCATTCCAGCTTTCACTTCGACGCTGCTGAATCGTGCAGGAATCGAGGCTAATTGCTCATCACTTTCCTTGCATCTCTACTCTCTTCTTAAGCTGTTACCCTCTTCTTCTCTCTAGAATTTCTCATGAGTTTTCTAGAGAGAAAACTGCTCTTCCAATTCCCCTTTAAAATCCTCGTGTAAAATCTCCGTCCAAAATCTTATCTCCGTTTCTTTATTTTCTCTTTCCTCTTTTATAGGGTAGGTCCCCCTCTCTCATCACACTTTTCTCCCTCCCTTTTAGGTGGATATATCTAGTACACATCTAGTTGGCTGAGAGTGATGAGGACTAGGTGTTGCGTTAGCTTTTTCCCAGAATTGCCATGACATTTGTGTTGGCAATCTATCCAACCTTTTGCCATGGCAATATTTCATTTCCTTCATTCTCTTCCTTGTTCTCCTTTTCTTCATCCTTCTTGCACCTACTGCATACAACAATTAATTCCCCTTTTCCCAATAGTAAAAGTAACATAAAATGCCATTTAAGGCACAATCCAAGCGTTATTATGCAATGTTCTAAAAATAACATAAAAATGCAAATATATCTACTTAAGTACAAGCATTTAATCAAGCTGAGGGGTTCGAAATATAACTCGTTTCAAGAGTTATCAGAAGCCTTATTCAATAGAGGACAAATTCTTCCTAGTTTCATTTATATTTTCTTCTTATATGCATTGTCTTCTTCAATTGTTCCGAAGAAGGGAAAGTTAATGAAAGCTTTGCATGGGGCGGTAAATGTGAGACTCGAGTTTGGAAAGTAGAGAATCTAGTAAGCTGGTAACCTCCTAAGTCTATCTTTAACCGTAAATTAAAGGAAAGAGAAGTAAGAATTCCTGAAAAGCTCCTATAAGATACTGGATTCTGGGTTTTTAAAGTTAAATACATTCGATTTTGTCTAAATTGTATGGTAAATGGGTCCAGAATTCATTGTTGTCTAAATTTATATTTAAAATAAATTCAAAATAAGGATTTTGTAACTCAGGTTAATTGTGACACTTGGTACCTGGACCTGACGGTTGGGTTGTGTAAAGGATGTTACAATCACATTGACCATTTGGTTTGGTACTTGGCAGGTTTGGGCCAATGATGCAAAAATTTGGGGTTGTCTTTGTAGTCGCGACATCCCCTATTGGTGTACCTTTTTCTAACTTTTTATACAATTAATATTTTAACAATTCAATTTTCATATGTCATGCTCCATTCATGTAGATCATGCATGTCAAGTTTGAAATAAATTAAAATTTTCTAACTATTTGTTTTATGTAAAAAAAAATCAACCATTAAATATATATTAATATAGACAATATTTTAGATTAATATGATAGAGATATCGGATCGATTCAAAATTTTACATGCATGACAAGTACAAATATATTAATAAGTTCAACAGTTGGATTATCAAAATATTAATCGTATAAAAAGTTATATAATGGTGTAAAAAAAACTTAAGTTTTACACCAAGATAAGTGTATTCCTCCCCTAAATAGAATAATAATTAATAAATAAATGATAAAGTTGTCCTTTTATTTAAAAATTATTTAATAAATATTTTTTGATAGAATGTATTGAACTACTCATAACCCCTCTCTAACCCTTAAATAAGAGGATAAATATATTTTAACACACTTGAATCCTCGTCCTCCTATATTGACAATAAACCTTACAGAGTTAATTTAATTTTCATTAAACTTTGGAAAGTAAGTGGGTGTTTTTCAAATCATAGGAGGTACATAGATTTTTTTTTATCAAATCTTGATTATTATTATTTTACAATTTACATATATTGCTTCAAATCATTTAAATGTCATAGACTAGGCGTCACATGACAACATCTAAGTGACTTGTAAATGTTAATATGAATATCCATCCTGACCTTAAATAGTAGAAACACATTCACTTGTTAATCTTTTTGTTTTGTTTTAAGATGATTGGGTATAAACAAAGAAAAAATATTTTTATCATGGAATTGAGCATAGTAATCTCAACTCATGTGTTGTGATGGGTTATGGACCATTTACAAATAAATATCCTTTGTATTTTGTCTATATTACCAAAAAGAATTTTTTGTGAAGTGTTCTTAATTATTCAAAAGATTTGAAATCTTCTAGTTTGCATTTTTGTTGATTTAGATGTGATAGATAGACCTTATGGACATAGTATAAGCAAAAGGATTTAAATCCTTTTAGAGAGGAATTGAATAGTAAACTTGAATTTTTACTCTATTACAGTTATGCCTATATGGATATGAATCGCTAAAGAAAGGATTTGAATTGAATTGTAGGACTTACAGTTTTGTCTTTTTCCATTGGGATCTGACTCCCTTTATTTGATGATTCGGATCCTTCATTTGGGATTCAACAAATACATTTGTTGAGACGTGCACTTTCATTCCAAAAGTAATTCTTCTTCACCATAGACATACATGTCTATTCATAAAATGGGGTTTCTAACACCTATTTCCATTTTATACAAAAATTAATTTTGAATTCACATTTAATTCTCTTCAAGATTTTTTTTCTTCTTTCATTCTCTTTTGGTTCTTGGTTCATGTGTGTTTAAAACAAATTTTGTGACATCCCTAATTTGACCCTGGTCGAGATGTGGTTTCGGGACCACAAAATCGAGTTATAAAATTTATTAAATATTAAAATTCATATCTACTATGTGTGATAGTGCATGTGTGAAATTTTGATGCTTAAATTCTGTTAGTTGAATGTGAATTTTAGTCAAAGGGCTTATGTGAGAAACATAAAAAAAAAAAAAAGTGATGAATTAATTTGAAGACTAATTAGTGCATGATTCTCAAAATGGGGACTTGCATGTCAAATACCCCATTTTTAGAAGTAGTGGCCGGCCATAATGATTAGGGTGCATAGAAAATGAATTTAAGTAAGTATATTAATATTATATGTCCTCAATTTATAAAGAAAAGATAAATAAAATATTTTGGGGTGAAAAAAAAACAAAGTTTGGTTCATTCTTCTTCTTCATTGCCGTGGTAAAAAAAGAATAAGGAGAGTGAAGCTCAAATAGTCGGCCATATGCATAGATCTAATTCTAAAGGTATGTAATGTGATTTTTGTCAAATTGATTATGAAATTTGGTTGTTAATGACATGTGGTAGATAACCCATGATTTTAATTCTAGATTAAGTGATCATAGGGCATTCGACCATTTAAGAGAAATGTGGAAATTTTGTTTTAAAGCTCGTAATTCATGTTTAATTGCTGAATGGAGTTTTGAATTGGTAGAATTGAGTTTTAATTTTAAGAAATAAGTGATGTTTGTAAGGATTTTCAAAGTTCATGTAAAGCTTACCTTCGGTCATATTAAGGAATGGTAAATTGGTTGTAATATTATATATATTTTGATAGTATATTAGATGGTTTGAGATTTGAGCTAGTTACATGTGCTATTATGAAGATTTGTGGATGTTTTAGAATCGGCCTAAGTGTTTTAGTCATTAATATATATATATATATATATATTGCCAAATGTATGCTTAAGGAATTGGTTAAGTACATTGTTGTTAAATGCTTGTTGTTTTTGTATAATTGTTGCCTAGCTACTAAATGAACTTAGGGTATTATGGATAAGTTTAAGAGTGGCATAATTGAAATGAAGTTTGCTTGTGCCGAATGTGATTTTAGTGCATGAATTAGGAGTTTAATTTCATTCGGTAACTCATACCAAATTGGGAGATAGTATTAAACATTAGTATTATTTGTTAAATAATTGAAGTGAGCTTTGAATGGTTGTTTTGCTTATAATGGCCGAATGTGAACTTAAGTTTTGAATTACAATTGAAGCTTGTTAGTTAGTTGATGATGTCCTTTGATAGCCCTTTTGATATTCGGCCATTGTTAAGGAATTTTGAATTGGTTATAAATTTCTATGTTTTAATTAGCAAATTGAATTATTGAAGGTTGAGCTAATTATATATGTATACGATTTATATGTACATTAATTTCTTAGTCTATGTTATTCGGCTATAATTGTCATGGTAGAATTTTTTTTAATTTGTAAATTTGTTAATCATTAGGTCAAGAGCATCAAGGACAAAAGTCGGAAAAAGGAAGACAAAACTAAGCTTAATAGCAGAGAATTATAGCCGTCGACAACTCTTAAGGTAAGTTTCTAGCATATAAGTTTAGTTATAATGAAGAATGATATGGAATACGGGTAAAGATAGGACTATGAATTGGTGTAATTACCTATAGTAAAGTGATAAGTAATAAGTTACTTCTATGAGCCTTAGCCGATTGGTTATTAGAAAAGTGATATTTAAATTATGATTTGTATGTGATAATAAGAAGTACTTATATATGATGATATGTTTTAAACTCAAATGGTAAGTTCTTAAGTGTTTGGACTTGGAAATTTAAGAGCAAATTGTAATAATCTGCTTAGGACAGTAGCAGTAGTGTGATTTTTGAAAATCACCATAAATTGTTGGAGTGGAATTAGAGACTGAATAAAATATGTAATAAAAGCTGAATGAGTCTAGTTTCTTATAAAATAAACAGTGCAAGCAAAGGAATTTCCTATAGAGAGATATTTAAAGTTGTATGTGACAGTGTCAGAATGAATCTGAAATCCCCTGTTCTGTTTTTATAAAATCATTATAAATAGTACAAAAATTTTTATAAGATAAAATTTATATTCTTAGACTCTTTAATGAGTCTAGTTTCAAATGAAATAAACAAGAACATATTTGGAAATCTGTACAATGAGAAATTTGATTCGTAGTGAAGAGTGGTCAGTATAGTCAAATAGTGAAATAGGGGAAACTTTAAGAAGATTCTGGTTTTTATTGGCCAAACCAAATATCCTGAAAATTTTATGGATAGAAGATATATGAGTCTATTTTTGGGGAAAATTTACGGCACTTCATTTGGAGTCTCGTAGCTCCAGTTACAAATAATTTAATGATTGTTGCTCAAGAAAACAGCTTGTAGTGAATCTGTGATTTTGTTGTAAACATTGATGAAACTAATTGAGTTGCTTATAAGCTATTGCTGAATTGATGTACAAGATAAATATATAGGTGGTGAGGCCAAAATGGCTAAAATTTAAATGTGTGCAAGTTATCCAAATGGCTATTTTATAAACGTAAGCAATGTATATGTAATATGTGTTGATAGTTTTATAAATTGAAGGTGTAGTGACTTATATGTTGTTTAGCTTGAATGGTTGTCATGAGAAGAATGTAAGTCATGTGTGTATTTTCTTATTTAGTTGGAAGTTTATTGAAAGGGATATATATATATATATATATAAATATAAATATGTATTAAAGTCGAATGATATTATGACATGAAGTTAAGGTACATGCTATATGCTTATATTTGAATGAGGTTAATGAATTACAATGGTGATAGTTTGTGTGAAATGTGGTAACATGTGATTAAATATACATGGAATTTGGAAAGTATCCGGGTTAAGACTCGCTGACTACGTGATGTGGCCTAATGGCTCTTGTGAAATGAGACTAGCTATATTGAGATACGAATAAGTTTGAATGAAGTGATACCTTATTAATGTGTTTTCGTGTTGGAAAAATCGAAGGTATGTGAATTGATGTGTATACAACTTTGTGAATTAACTATGATGATATATCCGGGCTTAAAGTCCAGCAGGCTTGGTACTGGTAACTGGATTCGGATTTTTTTTTAAACCTAGCAGGCTATGGCTAAGTGCCTTGAATTATTTCAAACCGAAGACCATTTGTATATCTTTAAGATAAGGATTTAATTAGTTTCATAAAAATTTATTAATTTGAGTTGTATTCGGCAGGATGTGCAAATACAAGGTATGGATTGCGTTTGGTCATTTATGTATATGTGATAAGGAATATGTTTGGTCCTTTATATACGTATACGAAACTTTAATACTTGTCATGATTTGATTATTTGAAATATTAATGTGAATATGAACTAAAGAACTAAGCTCCTAAATACATATATACATTTATGTATGTGCACGAAATGAGTGCATATGATTAAGTGGTTAGAGGTATTGAAAGATTGAATTGGTAGTTGGTAACTATGGAAACGGTAAGTGTACAAAGGTTAAGTATATGGTAAGTGATACTTACTTGCTATGTGAACTCGATTTCGTTTGTATTACAAATGTACTTGGGGAATCACTTATAAGATGGTTATAAGTTATATTCAATGAGTATTGACTCTATCAAATTGTTTATGTAATATGAAAACATGAATATGTGCTTCCAAATATGGAAACCGAATGTGATCATAGTGTTATGTTTTAGTTCGACTGATTAAACTAAAAATAGCATTGATGTTTTTAAATGCGAAGGGGTATATACTCTTAAATTTGGATGAAATAGATGAATTACATGTGCATACATAGGGTTTAATCTATTTGACCGAATGGTGATATATCTTGACATTTCAAAACGTGATTTGTGTAAGGCATAATCTTAAGCGACTTAGTAATAAATCAACAATTACAGATGTTCAGCACATTAAGTTGGCCAGGTATGTATTATGTACTTGTGTAGGCTTATTAAGCCCATCGAGACTTCACTTGGATTTTGTGTAAGTTATAAATGTATTTAATCCAGCAAAGTTAATTGTTTTACTTAAGACTTACTAAGCCTTGAAAGCTTACTCTGTTGTTACGTTTCTCTGTTTTATAGATTATCAAATTTGGCCTTTGCTCGGGGATCGTCAACAACTCGTCACACTATCACTATCCACTGTTTGGTACTGCTATGTTTTGGATTATTTTATGGCATGTATAGAATATACTAGTAGAGGAATAATATTCTAGTTAATGTATATAAGCCATGCGAAAATGGCATCCTTTGAATGTGTACTTATAGAAGTTTAATTTTATCCCTGGCTGTATTTAGCATTTATCTGAATGAATGATCTTTATTTCAAGAAAAAGTTTAAAATTTTATTGTTCTGACATGAGTTACAAGTCTGGTAATACCCTTTTCCTATTCTGACAACGGTTACGGGATAAGGGTGTTACAAGTCCACATATACTCAAAAGTATAAGCTCATGTATTAAAATATAACTTCATATACATATACTAGATATGTGGCCGAATACACCTGATTATACATGCACATAATTAAGATTCATTTCAATAATATTCACAAGGCCGAATACACTTACCTAGTTCACATATATTATTCATTGCATTACACATAATTTGTAACAAGTATTAAGTTACTTAGTTACCTTGTTTTAAGTAGACAACAAGCTAATTCATACTTGGCTATTTAGCTCGTTTTACACATTCGATCACAACTTATCTTTGCCCGATGAACTATTCGGAATTGGATAGGACACTCGGATATTCACACATATCGTACAATGCCAACATCCCAGACGTGGTCTTACATGTAATCACATATCGATGCACTGTCCCAGACAGGGTCTTACTCGCACATATATATTAGAGTCACATATTGATGCCATGGTCTTACTCGCACATCACATATCGGAATTCTATGTCATGACATATGTATCCCAACTATTCCTAAGGTTCATACGGGGCTTTCGGACGTCGTAACTCAGTCGAAACGAATACATGAACATGGTTACCAAGCTTGTACTCATTCGGCATTTGCATATATATATATATATATATTCTTAAATTTCATTTCAGCACATATAATTTGCATTTAATTAAAGTTAAGTACGTCTATTTGCTTATAAACTTACCTCAAACGATGTAAAACGGAACGGGACGATTAGTCGACAACTTTAGTTTTCCCCCGATCCAAATCTGATTTTCTCTTTTCTTGATCTAAATTAATATAAATTAGACTTATTTAATCAAATATTGAATCAAATTCATCCAAAAACACATAAATGGGCAAATTATACTTTTGCCCCTAACATTTCACATTTTTCACAATTTAGTCCCTATTTCACAAAACTCAAAATATTCAAAATTTGAATACACCCATGTTAGGCTGAATTTTACCCATGTTAATATAAGTCCATATATTTCATTTATTTCACATTTTAGTCCCTCAATTTATTATTTTTGCAATTTAGTCCTAATTACTCAAAATCATCAAAAATTCCAATACAAAACATGTTAATCTATCACATATCTTTTATTTTCTACCATCAAACAACAAAAGTCACAAGCTTTCAACAATGGCATAACTCAAAATATTCCCCAAAATCAAAAATTCAAGCATAGGTCTTGTAGATAACTTAGCAACGATATCAAAAACGTAAAAATTATCAAAAACCAAGCTAATTACATACCTTGATTGAGCTTAGCAAGTTGTCGAACCCTTAAAGCTTTCTTTCCTTTCTTATTTTCTTTAGTTTCGGCAATAACAAAGAACATGCATGGTTGTTTTTATTTTATGTTTTAATATATACATATTATTACTTATATTATAACTTTAATCATTATAATATTATTTCCACCCACTAACTACTGACCGAATGTGTCCATGCCAATTTCAATGGTATAATTGCATTATAAATACCCCACATTAAAACAACAAAGCAATTAGGCACTTTAACAATTAGCATGCAAATTTTACATTTTATGCGACTAAGCCCTTTTATGAAATCAGGCACTCAAACGACAAGATTAAAACACGAAAATTTCATAGATATAAATTGACACATAATAAACACAGAAAATAATTTTAAAATATTTTTCTGACTCAGATTTGTGGTCCCAAAACCACCGTTCCGACTAGGGCCTAAATCGGGCTATTACACAAAATTTAATTTTGAGGTCTAATTTTTCTAAAAAAAAAATTCTAAATGAGTTAGGACCTAACTGAAAAAGGAGAGAAATAGGGAGTGGCCAAAACAATAAATTGTCCAATTTTTGAAATAAGTCTTCTACAAGGAGAACACCTACCATCTATCTCTTTTCTCAAAAACCCCCAAATCATTCAAAGTTTTCCAAAACCTAAAATTAGAGAGTTCTTTCAAAATTAATTTATTTTTTAAAATTTATTAACCTCCCAAACATCAAAATATCTCTCAATTTCAAACGAAAATAGCGTTTTCTTCCCTAAATTCGTCATCATTCTTCTTGAGTTCAAATCCCGAATTAGAGTTGTAGATATTCATTTTCATCAAAATAAAGTAATTTTCTTACTTTTTAGGGTTAAAAAAAGAGTGTTGTTAATTCAATTTGAGTTTAAAATGATTGTTTGAAGATTTGTTTAGATTTGATGTTTTTAAAGCAAGCTTGGATTAAAAAATGGAAAATCTCGAAATCCTGTGTAAACATGTGATTTCAAAGTTATTTTTTATTCATTATAACCTAATTAGAATGTATTGCACTTCAATTTGATAGTTCATAACCGAATTTTTAAGAATCAAGCATTTTCCCCTTTTACATGTTCTTGGAAGCTTGAATTTTCTGGAAATTTTAGAACCATTATTTTAGATGAAATTAATGGTTTAGATATGAAATTAAATGATATTTAGGATATTTGAAATTGAAATTGAGGATTTAAAATAAGATTAGAATGTCAAAACTTTAATTTTGGCGAAACTAGCTAGTTTTCGGTAGTGAGAAAGGAGAGGTTTGAATTGTGTTTTCCTTATTGTTTGGTTGTGTTCAAGATTGTTTTTTATGAGTTTGGAATTTGTTTTTTTATGTGTGTAAATTTTCAAATCAATTGGATGCCACTACGAGTAAAAGCAAGGAAAAGCTTGTTTGAGCTTTCACTAGTAAATGAAAGCGTGATCGGTGAGTGTTAAGAGTTGTTGCTAGTATGCATGATTCGTATTATTAATTAGGATCTCAGGATGTGCCTAAACCCATATATTAAGTTCTGAGAGTAAGCCTTTTTTATACTATTTTCCTTGTTGTTAAATTATGCCTAAGTAAGATGAGTTGTGATATGTGATGCTATTGTAGCAGGTAATATTTGATATTAGATGAATATGATATATGATATACTAATTGTAATGCACACATATGTGGTCTGATATATGATGACTCAATGAGCATCATTGTGGCACTTAAAGTGTAATTAAATGTGAATGTGATAATATGCATTGTATATGAGTTTATGATGTGAATTAATGAATACGAATAGAGATTATGTGCATTAAAACAATATTTAATAATTTTGGATATTTTGGCCTTATAATCTTTTGAAACCGTTAGATATAGTTGACATGTCATAGGATTGTGAGTACTTACCTTTGTGTATTGTGTTTTTGGGCGTTGAGGCCCCGAGACAAGTTAAAAAGATAAGGGAATGTCAAGCTAAGCTCCATTCATCGAGACATATTGGTGTGTTGGAGAATGTTTAGCTTATTGCAACACTTATAGGACATGTTAAACTCACTGAGTCACTGGTGTGATGGAGATCCGTTTATCCAATGTTTGGTGATAGAGTCCACTTTTATGTTTCATAATCTCAAGCTGCCAAATTATCATTAATTTATTTTTATATGAGATATGTTGTGTGTAAATGCATGTGAGTACATGTGAGATAATGAAGCATGAATATGTTATTTTGATGTGATGAAAATATGGTTGTGAATTTGTGTTAGTATGCTCTTACTTAACTTATGTTGCTGTATATGCTTTGCGGTAATTCCAAACATTCACTGAGCTAATTTAAGATAACACACTCCACATTAAAATTTACAGATAAATAGCACTTTTGGTGTAAGTGTAGCGGCAAAAGAAGTGATCTAAGCAAGGTATAACTTTCGAGTAGGTGGATTTACGATTCTTTTGAATATACTGAATAAAGGCAATGTGGGTTATAGTTTATAGTTACAATTATTATTATCGTTATTTTGGGATTATGCTTATGAATTGTTGATGTTGTTTTTGGACTTTGGTTGTAGACAAATTTGATACTTAAGATTCATATTAGTAATGCATTCTATAGTTGTTTGACGAATACGTGTTAATATGGCATGTAGAATGGTTTAAAGATGATAGTATGCTTGGTTGAAGTAGACATTATTCGTATGTTGAGAAAGAAATATGTTTTGAGCATAAAAAATGTTTTAACTTGTGAAATTTTAGCTTTCTGGGTAAAAGTATCAATACGTGTTAATATGACATGTAGCATGGTTAAAAGATGATAGTATGCTTGGTTGAAGTAGACATTATTTGTATGTTGAGTAGGAATATGTTTTGAGCATGAAAAACATTTTAACTTATGAAATTTTAGAACTTTGGGTAAAAGTATCGATACTCACACTAGATTTCAAAAATTTTCAAAAGGGTTATTATTTCTCAAATAATTCTATTTCTAATATTTATTTAAATGTTTAATTAATCATGATTATATCTTTAAAGGTTGATAGTGGTAGCCATTGCTCTTTTTTGAAACTGTGTATGCATGTGTATAAGTTCCAATAGTTGTTGTAACAACCTGTAACTCAAGTTCGATGACCGAACCTAGTGAGGGATGCTACATTTGGTAGTATCAGAGCCTAGGTTTTATAACAGTCAGACCTAAGTTGTCAATATTCGAGACTAGGGTAACGTAACCCTTGGACCTAAATTTATATAGTACTTAGATTACTAGACTTGAATATCTTATTTGAAATTATTGTGAAATTACTTATTTTTGGGGATAGACCATACCAATTTTGAGTTAATTCCCACCTAAATGACTTCCTAGGGTTGTCAAGCCTAGGTTTTAAGTTCTTCCTCTCCCAAACAGTACATCCAAATAAAAAACCCTACATAGTAATTAGTTAGTCACACCTCCACTCGCTAATCCCCCATAAGAGGATTAGTTCCTCATGAATCTCATAAACACAATAAAGTTGACAAATCATATATACATAAAGAATAAATCAAGAGTAAGGTTTAGAGAATCCTAAATTGTATTGATTGATGTAAGGAAAGAATCCACAAGATTTGGATCAAATCTACAACTTAGCTTCTGCGAATAACATGAATAACAATAACTGAAATAAACCTAAACCTTAAATAAGGAAAAACTGAAAACTAAAGGTACAAATAAAAATTAGAATATTTAAAGTCATCCTTAAAAAGTTATTTAAGAGCCTATTTATAGGGTTAGGGTTGTCGTCATCCTCAACCCTAGGTTAGTTAACACTGTTGTGTTTAACTTTTGATTGTGCGGACCAAAATGCCCCTTTCTCATAAGTATTTTCCGTATGAGGCTGATGTCGCGACACCCTAGTGTCTATGTCATGACATCGAAGATGGTATGCTTAAGTTCATTGTAGTTTTAGGGGTGTGTCGCGACATCCCATGGCTATGTAACGACACCAAAGGCAATTATGGCAATTTTTACATTCTGCTCCCTATGTTACAACCTCAAATTCCCCATGTAGCAACACATCAACCATTATTGGGTTCCTATTCCCTTGTATGGTCTCCTGCACACTCACTAAATATGTTAGCTCACCTTTAGGCCTCATTCAGCCCGTAAGGTCAATAAAAGACTCAAAATACACTTTTTATTAAATGTAAACTAAACTATATAAACTCGACTAAAACATAATAAAAGTCCTTGTATTCAAGCTCTTTTAGTGCAAAAACTAGTTTAATTAGAGGGAAATTTGCTTCAAAATCAGCTTCAATGGTATTTCTTAACTTGTTTTCTTGAATATTCTATGACATCACTCTCTTATCTTCTTATTTTTTTCATATATACATCTTAGAATGCCAGAAAGACCTAAAAAGCATGTTTTCCCACAATTCAAAATGCCAACTCGTGAAATCGACACGACCTACCACGTGGCTATTTGGCACCCCGTATGGCTCACACAGCTAAGTGGAAGGGGTCAGCTCATGTGGCTCCTGTAGCTTGCTCCGATTTTCCAATTTTCACTCGTTTTTTGTTCCTAAATGCTTTTCTAAGTATAAAAACATGAATTTAAAGGATTAGGAGCATAAAATTCACAATTTACATCGAATAATCACCCAAAAACGCATTAAGAATGAGGTTAAAATATGTTACTTTTAGCACTTATCAGGGACTCAATTATATTAGTAATTATTTCCTGTACTTAATTTAATATTAATTTCTCTAATATGCAATCCTTTGGGTACGATCTTCGAAACACTTCCAAGTGTTTCGTTGTAACTAAACTATATTATAATTTGACTCCTACACTTGCGAACACCACCGATTTAATTTATATATATTTGGTGTGATATTTAACTATAAACGATAACATGTTTATAGGCGTTCAAGTTGTTGTCATCGTTGCTGGGGATTGCGATGGTGAAATTTTTATTAGATTGATTACTGTAAAATAATATTAATCAAAAGATAAACGAGCTCGATAGTGTTCTAACTTTTTTTTAATTTATTTTATTTTATTTTCAGTATTCGAAAAAAAATTAAATTTTTGAATTTTGAATTTTTGTAGTAAAGTAAATATTTTTATTTTTAATATTTTTAATTACCTTGTTGGTTATTAGTTTTAATTATGAATCCTGATTTTTATAAGCCAGCACGCGAACATTACAAATTGAGTTGGTTGTACAGAGATTCAAAAAACTAATGGAGTTGAGATTACAAAGATAAGCAGTTTGAGACAAGTATACATCTAAGAGGGGTGGAGATCCAACAAATCAGTGAAGTTAAGATCGCAGGATTGAAGACTACAATTGTTCATCCAAACTCCCTTTTAGGTCGAATCTATACAAGTCATTCTCTGCGATCTTAAATTCGTAGAAATTCTAAAACGGGTGGACCAGTTAGTGAAATCTTGCCAAAAGCAAACAGAAGTAGAGATTCCATTAGAAGAGATACTTAAACAACATTTGGGAACATCTGAATAGCTAACCAAAACCCTTCACAATTTGTATAACGATACGTCAAAATAAGAAAATCTTAAACAAATATTTCAAGCTAAATTGAATCAATTAAAGAAAGTCTTTCGGCAAAAATCTCAAGCAAGTACACCATTGGAAGATGTCATACATGATATCTTCAATTCCGATTTGAAGGACCAGTGTATCACTGACAACCAATTGGAATTAAATCATGAAAATCAACAAGATTTTGGATCCAGAGACGATCTTGGATTGAATAGGTTTGAGGAAATCTCTGATCTAACTAACATATATGGAGATGTAGAATTAGAGGTAGAGGTAGATGAGCTACAACTGATTATAAATGAAAGTGTGGATGAGTTGGTACACTTACTAGCCATAACCGATGAGTTGGCAATCGAAGAAATCAATGAGTTCATCTCATTCTCGTTTGATGAAGAAGATAAAGCTTGAGTTGACCAAACCCTGTACAACATGGATGGTATGCACTTGCCTCGGATAAGATTCGTGACGTAAGAATTTGCCCGATCGTAAATCAAGTAAGTTAGGGTGTTTCAAAAGGGTGAAAGAAAAGAAAGAGATTTTGGTTCATAATAGGTTAACAATGGATTGGGAAAGTTTAAGGAATGGAAATTGGAAATTCGGTTAAGGTTCAAGCAAGAACTAACACAATATGGGTGTGTTAACCTGTTACTTATACGAACACTTAATTCAAAGCAATGGTATGGAAGTAAGGTTGGATATTGGTGTAGGACCTCGGCCCACTATCGAAGTTGATAGGAACCTCAGTATATCTTATAACGCCACACATTGGGAAATCAAAGTGATAAGTTCAGAAACAAACATAGAATGACGCCACAAGGTTTCTTGATAAGTCAAACTAGTCTTTGGAGAAAATTGAGAGTTGAAAACAAACTCACAAAGTTTATAAAATTCATAAAATTTTCATTAGCCTCTCAAAGTAAAATACATAACATATTTATAGACTAAGTCATAGCTAGCCGAATAGTCATATGGGTATTCAAGGGGACGGCAACTTAAAGGCTAAGCAAGAAGAAAACTCCCATGAAACTTCTTGATCCTTTCCGATATATTCTTGTCATGAAAATCTCAATGGTTGGTCTCTAGAAGAGATGATTCAGCTAACCTCTTTAATGAAAATGTCTATGTTCGACCAAGGCACTCTAGCAACTGAACGGCCTTAGGTGTGAACGCTCTAATATGTTCCTTGGAGAACATAATCGGTCAGCCTTGAAAAGAGCGAGCATCACTTGTATTTAGTGCCGAAAATAGTAGCAGATTTAATTTGGGCGGCAAGCCTTCTTTATGGCTAGCAGCTTCATCAAGGCATCCATCCAACTAGCTTCATTAAAGCATTCATGCATGAAAAGTCCAACCACTCCTTAAATGCTTCTTTGTTCACAAAGTCCTCATTCATTGTGCCTCCCATTGCTTGGGAAAAGAATTTAATGATTTCTTAAATGCTATCCCACGCATGCTGCTCCTTTAATGCATGTTTGCTGCACATTTATTTTAACTCATTAGTCAACATAATCTTGAATTCGGCTACAACATTAATACTATTAAATTCGGCTGTAACTAATATTGCAACATGCACTAAATTCGACTAAGTCAAATTACCAGCAACTAATTAAATTTGTCCCTAAGCTAGACGCATTAAATTGATGTCCTAAACTAGACACATTTAAGCTATGTATTAATATAAGACATATTTAATAATTTAAATTAAAAATGTCCAGCTTTAAGACACATAAATTAATTAATTATTTAAGCATAAATTTAACTAATTAACTAACACAACTAACTAAATTTATTCCAGCCAAATAAATGCATCAAATAAATAAATAGACATTCATCTTAATGAGCTAGTTAAGTGTCGAATTTGAGCTCCCTTAAGCTAGCACGAGCTAAGTCAGCTTGTAACACATTGCACAACGAGCTACTCGAGTTAGACTCTTGATGTTCGGCCATGCCTTCCATCCAAACTCGAGCAATGTAACTTGCTACGGCTTCTTAGAATCTCTTGGCACGGGTTCGAGTGATTGGCCCCGATGGCAATTCCATGGTCTTCATGGGCGAGCTTGCATCATCCTCCCCCACTTCAAGGCGATTCGTCCTCAAATCGTCACCTACATCAAATGGAGAAAGGTCAGCAATATTAAAACTAGCACTCACACCATACTCACTGGGTAAATCGAGTTTGTAGGCATTATCGTTAATTCGCTCCACTACTTGGAATGACTCGTCACCCCTTGGTAGAAGTTTTTATTTCCTTTGCTTGGGAAATCTTTTTTTGCGCATGTGGATCCAAACTCAGTCACCGGGTTCGAATATAACTTGCTTGCGTCCCTTGTTCGCTCCTCGAACATATTGTTTAGTTCTTCTTTTGATATTATCTTTGACGTTCTTATGAAGCTGTTTAACAAAGCCAGCCTTCTTTTTCCCATCTACACACACTAGCTCATTAGAAGGCATAGGAACCAAATCAAGAGGAGTAATAGGGTTAAAGCCATATACTACCTTGAAAGGATAATGTTTTGTGGCTGAATGAACCGTCCGGTTGTAGGCAAACTCCACGTGAGGTAATCACTCCTCCCACAACTTTAAATTCTTCCGTAGAATGGCTCGAAGCAAGGTCGATAATACTCGGTTAACCACTTCAGTTTGGCCATCCGTTTGAGGGTGGCATGTCGTCGAAAACAGTAACTTTGTTCCTAACTTAGCCCACAATGTTCTCCAGAAATGACTTAGGAACTTTGTGTCAAGATCAGAGACGATGGTACGAGGGATTTCGTGCAACCTAACAACTTCCTTGAAAAACAAATTAGCAACGTTAGTAGCATCATCGGTTTTATTACAAGGAATGAAATGTGCCATTTTCAAAAAATAATCCACAACAACAAATATTGCATCCTTGCCTCTTTTATTTCTAGGAAGCCCTAGAATGAAGTCCATTGAGATATCAACCCATGGTGCATTGGGAATAGGCAACGAAGTGTACAGACCATGCGATTTTATGCGTGACTTTGCCTTTTTACACACGATGCATCTATCACACTTCCTTACAACATCATGCTTCATCTTCGGCCAATAGAAGTGTTCCTGCAGTATTGCTAAAGTCTTCGCAACTCTAAAATGACCTATAAGTCCACCACTATGGGCTTCATTGACAAGCACCTCCCGGACAGAACCTTGAGGTATACACATCTTACCTTCGCGAAAAAGGTAGCCTTCATGCTGAAAATACTTGTCAATCGCACCATGCAAACAACTCTTATAGATTTCACCAAAATCGGTATCAGTTTGATACAAATCTTTCATAAATTCAAAACCAATCAACTTAGAATCCAACAAGTTAACAAGCGCATACCTTCGTGGTAATGCGTCGGCAATAACATTTTCCTTACCTTTCTTATACTTTATCACATACGGAAATGACTCCAAGTATTCTACCCACTTCGCATGACGTTTGTTGAGCTTCGTTTGACCTTTGAGGTGTTTTAAAGCCTCGTGGTCCGAGTGGATTACAAATTCCTTTGGCCATAGATAGTGTTGCCTTGTCTCTAAGGCTCGGATCAGTGCATACAACTCCTTGTCATACGTTAGATAGTTCAACGTGGCCCCGTTCAGCTTTTCCCTAAAGAATGCCACGAGCCGTCCGTCTTGCATTAAAACAGCGTCAATGCCGATTCCTAAAGCATTACATTCAATCTCGAATGTCTTGTTAAAATTAGGTAATGATAATAATAGGGCATTAGTAAGACATTCCTTAATTTTAACAAAGGCATTTTCTTGATCTTCAGTCCAGACAAAGGGCGAATTTTTCTTAATTATACCTGTCAAAGGGGCGGCTATAGAGCTAAAATTAGGCACAAACCTTTCATAAAAGCTTGCCAACCCGTGAAAACTCCTTACTTGGCTGATGTTTGTTGGTCGCCGCCACTCGTTAATTGCTTTGACTTTTTCTTGATCAACTTGCAAGCCATAAGCACTTACCATAAAACCTAAAAATACAACCTCGTTAGTACAAAATAAACATTTCTTTAAGTTGGCATAAATTACCTCTTTTCGTAGTACTTCCAACACCGCACGCAGATGCTGAACATGTTCTTCCAATGATTTACTATAGATTAAAATATCGTCAAAATACACAACACAAAATTTTCCAATAAACGCACACAAAACATGATTCATCAAACGCATAAAAGTACTAGGGGCATTTGTAAGGCCGAATGGCATTACCAACCACTCGTACAAACTGTATTTCGTCTTGAAGGCAGTTTTCCACTCGTCGCCATCCCGCATTCGGATTTGATGGTAACCACTCTTTAGATCAATCTTTGAAAAAATATGGGCTCCGTTAAGTTCATCGAGCATGTCATCTAAGCGGGGAATAAGGTGCCAATATTTAACAGTAATTTTGTTGATGGCACGACAGTCAACGCACATTCGCCATAAACCGTCTTTTTTAGGCATTAGCAACATCAGCACCGCATACGGACTTAAGCTTTCGCGAATGTAGCCCTTTTCCATTAATTCGGTCACTTGCCTTTGTAGTTCCTTTGTTTCCTCGGGGTTACTCCGATAGGCTGGTCTATTTGGAATAGATGCTTCCGGCACAAAGTCGATTTGGTGTTCGGTGCCTCGAATGGGAGGCAACCCGTTCGGCACTTATTCAGGGAACACATCTCTGAATTCCTGCAATAAAGAAACAATAGGAGAAGGTAATGATTTTTCTATCTCGTTAGTTTCCAACAAGCACTCTTTGTACATAAGTACAAAAATGGGTTGTTTTTCCAATAATAACTTTCGGATCTCTCGCTTTCTTGCAAAAACACTCGTTTTTTCATTCTCACTCTTATTTTCTTTTTTTTTTCACTCGTGTTTTTAACTCGCTTTTCTCACTTTTTCCACTCTTTTTCTTTTCTTTCTTTTTATCTTACTCTCTTTTTTTCTCTTTCAATGGATTGCCTCAACTTGATTTGATCTTCATTCACTTGCTTTGGTGTGAGAGGTTCTAGTGTGACATTCCTTCCGAGGTGCTTGAATGAATAACGATTCGTGTAGCCATCATGGACTACCCGTCGATCGAACTGCCAAGGACGACCCAATAGAAGGTGTCTCGCATGCATCGACACAACATCGCATATCACCTCGTCTTGATATTTTCCTATGGAAAATGCCACTTTTGCATGCTTTGTAACTTTGAGTTCTCCTCCGTCGTTTAGCCACAGCAACTTATAAGGGTTCGGATACTTCATCGTGGCCAAACCAAGTTGTTCAACAAGTATGGTACTCTCGATGTTGGTGCAACTACCTCCATCGATTATCAAGCTGCACACCTTGCCTTGAACATGACAGCGAGTGTGAAAAATATTTTCTCGTTATTGTTCTTCCTCGACACCTTGAATATTCAAACTTCATTTTACCATGAGTATCTCTCCCTCGACTGGCATCTCAATTTCATCATCTTCTTCCGAGGGCACTTCAGATTCGTTCTCTTGTTCATCTTCGGACTCGATCTTGCCATTTGGCCGTACCACCATCGCTCGATGGTTAGGGCATTGACTAGCAATATGGCCTCGTCCTTGACACTTAAAACACTTTATATCACGAGCTCGATTAGGAGCGGGCTCATTTCTACTCTTACCAGTGTCACCGCTTGGTTGATTGGGCTTAGCAGCAACGGATGGTTCCTTAGGCCGAATAGGAGCTTTGCTCGTTCCTTGAGTCCATTTGTTGGTAGAAGACGTTGGATAGGTCCGGTTGACACCTTTTCTCTTCAATTGCTTTTTAACCTTTATCGTCATGTGAACCATATCCATTACTTCAACGTAGCGTTGAAGTTCCACTACATGAGCTATATATCGATTCAAACCAGCTAAAAACCTTGCCATCATCACTTCTCGATCTTCCTCCACGTCGGCTCTTATCATAGCGATCTCTATCTCCTTATAATAATCTTCGACGCTTCGGCTGCATTGAGTGAGATTTTGCAGCCGTTGATACAACTCTTGATGATAGTAGGAGGGAACAAAGCGCTTCCGCATGATAGCCCTTATTTCGACCCAAGTAGAGATAGGCCTTTCACCATTTCTCCTTCAGCTAGTCACTAGCTGATCCCACCATACAAGGGCGTAATCCGAAAACTCGATAGCTGCAAGTTTAACCTTTTTAATCTCTAAGTAATTGTGACACTCGAAGACGAGTTCGACTTTCTTTTCCCACTCCAGGTACGCCTCCGGGTCATTTTTGCCTTGAAACGACGGAATTGACATCTTAATGTTTTTGAGATTGTCATCAAGACGATCTAGACCTCGCTGTCCACGGTTTTGATGTTGTTGTTGCCTGACATTTTGAATGGATGAATGATCATTTTCGGGCTTACTAGGCTCGTATAGATCGTCTTGTTCTTGTCTAGGACGTCTACGTTCTTGCCGTTGGTTTTGTGGTTCCCTTACACGTTGAACCTCCTCATTTAAGTGATCCAATTGCTCTTGCATTGGTTCTATCGTCTCTCAGAGCATACGCTGAAATTCTCGGATGAAAGCTTGTTGGCCCAAATCAGGGACTCCTCCGCTGCCAATAACATTGCGAACAGGTCGCAATCCTTCTTCGGCCATTGGAACTCTCTCGGGACTTCTAGACATAAATTTTATTATTATTATTATTCACACAACAAGATCTCACAAGTCACTCACAAAGAATAGTCACTCGATTTTGGCTTTTTACTTCACTCGGATAGTCTCACCACTCTCTTGCCTTTTACCACTCGATTTTCGTCTCTCAAAATTCTCCGCAAACTATGTAGACAGATCAAAGAAAACCTTTGAGTGTCAGTTTACAAAATTGATGTGGTTAGGTGAGGAACAATGTAAGGTTAAGGGTAGGCTGAAGAAAAGAGGAATATCGGTTTAGTGGGGCGTTGGTGTGTACGAAAGTAGCATAGAACTTTCAGGATCGAGAATACCAGAAAGAATTAAATAGCAATCACTTTTTTTTTCGAATTTGTTTTTTTATTTTTTTTAACTCCGAATTTTTTTAATTAATATATGATCTCAGGGTTAAAATATCGATACTTATCTCAATTTTAACAAGCTCTGATACCAACTTGGTACGTACTCACCTCGGATGAGATTCGTGACATAAGAATTTGCCCGATCGTAAATCAAGTAAGTTAGGGTGTTTCAAAGGGGTGATGGAAAAAAAAGAGATTTTGGTTCAAAATGGGTTAACAATGGATTGGGAAAGTTTAAGAAATGGAAATTGGAAATTCGGTTAAGCTTCAAGCAAGAACTAACACAATATGGGTGTGTTAACCCGTTACTTATACGAACACTTAATTCAAAGCAATGGTATGAAAGTAAGGTTGGATATTGGTGTAGGACCTCGACCCACTATCGAAGTTGATAGGAACCTCGGTATATCTTAGAACGCCACACTTTGGGAAATCAAAGTGATAAGTTCGGAAACAAAGATAGAATGACGCCATAAGGTTTCTTGATAAGTCAGACTAGTCTTTGGAGAAAATTGAGAGTTGAAAACAAACTCACTAAGTTTATAAAATTCATAAAATGTTCATTAGCCTCTCAAAGTAAAATATATAACATATTTATAGACTAAGTCATAGCTAGCCGAATAGTCATATGGGCATTCAAGGGGACGGCAACTTAAAGGCTAAGCAAGAAGAAAACTCCAATGAAGCTTCTTGATCCTTTCCAGAATATTCTTGTCATGAAAATCTCAATGGTTGGTCTCTAGAAGAGATGATTCGGCTGACCTCTTTAATGGAAATGTCTATGTTCGACCAAGGCACTCTAGCAACTGAACAGCCTTAGGTGTGAACGCTCCAATATGCTCCTTGGAGAACATAATCGATCAGCCTTGAAAAGAGCAAGCATCACTTGTATTTAGTGTCGAAAATAGCAGCAGATTTAACTTGGGTGGTAAGCCCTCTTTATGGCCAGCAGCTTCATTAAGACATCCATCCAACTAGCTTCATTAAAGCATTCACGCATGAAAAGTCCAACCACTCCTTAAATGCTTGCTGTTCACAAAGTCCTCATTCATTGTGCCGCCCATTGCTTGGGAAAAGAATTCGGCAGCCCCTTAAATGCTGTCCCACGCATGCTGCTCCTTTAATGCATGTTTGCTACACATTTATTTTAACTCATTAGTCAACATAATCTTGAATTCAGCTACAGCATTAATACTATTAAATTCGACTATAACTAATATTGCAACATGCACTAAATTCGACTAAGTCAAATTACCAGCAACTAATTAAATTTGTCTTTGAGCTAGACGCATTAAATTGATGTCCTAAACTAGACACATTTAAGCTATGTATTAATATAAGACATATTTAATAATTTAAATTAAAAATGTCCAGCTTTAAGACACATAAATTAATTAACTATTTAAGCATAAATTTAACTAATTAACTAACACAACTAACTAAATTTATTCCAGCCAAATAAATGCATCAAATAAATAAATAGACATTCATCTCAATGAGCTAGTTAAGTGTCGAATTTGAGCTCCCTTAAGCTAGCACGAGCTAAGTCAGCTTGTAACACATTGCACAACGAGCTACTCGAGCTAGACTCTTGATGTTCGGCCATACCTTCCATCCAAACTCGAGCAATGTAACTTGCTACGGCTTCTTGGAATCTCTTGGCACTGGCTTGAGTGATTGGCCCTGATGGAAATTCCATGGTCTTCATGGGCGAGCTCACATCAATAGAGGTGAAGTGGCTTGTGGTAATAATACCTTGAAAGATAATTTGTGGTTGGCTCAGATTTGACACCAAGTGGCTCATGATGTGGATGTTTCACCAGTCAAAGATAAAGTGACATCATTGGAATCGACCAAGGATGCTAGTTTAAATCTTTTGAAGGATGAACAAATGACGAATCAAAATCTTTTTTAAGGGCATTATGGATCGTCTCAACTCCAAAAAAGGACTTCACTTTTAAATTTCATTTAATTTAAAATTTAAAATTTTTTTGTTTTTATTTTCAATTAGATTTTAGGATTTAGATTTTTTATGTTAGAATTGGAAGAAAATAGATTCTCAAGAGCAATGGAGGAGTTATAAGTAATTTAGGGTTAAGTACAAACAATCGAAGGACTTCGACACATGCAGAAGAAGTACAGGCAAGGTCGTGTCATGCCATACACATTCTATGGTATGACATACACACTTTGAAACAAACATAAGGGAATGAACTCACGTCGTGTCACGCTACGCCTTCCTTCGGCACGATATGCAAGCCAATTTTGACAATTTTTTGTTCTTAGTTCCACGCGATATTTAGAGATATTCCCCAAGTTGAACACTAAGTCAAGCCCTAGACTGCTTCGATATATTGTCCTTATCAAACAAAGTACCCTCCAAGCCTCCACAAGCAACCGAACACCCTTCGCTACACTCTTCTTCATGATTTTACGAATTCTCAACCTTTCAACGGTTGAAGCTCTGTGTTAGTGATCGCCTATAAACGACTTATCATTTAAAAAATAAATATAAAACCAAAAATATAAGAATTAATAATTAAGAATCAAAGTGAGCATTTGATTCAAATACTGAGAAGGGTTTTTATGTCATCTACAATCCCAATTTGGGAGATGGCTATTTTTGGCTATCAGTGCAGTTGACTACACGAGTAGAGACATATATGTATTCATTGGTAGAATAATACATTGGATTGGACCCAAGATGAATTAATTCTGAATTCGTTTGTGAATTAATTCACTTGTGACGTTCATAGTGTGATTTACCTAAATCCTAAGTTAGTCACTAACCATGTGTATGCAACTCATGTGCTTTGATATAAGTGGAGGCTTGTGCTCTAAAGATGATCAAGCCCATAGCCGATTTGTTGGGTACATTACTTGTGTATGGTATGGATTTACTAGCAATAGTCGAATTCATAACTCAATTAAAGAGTTAATGGTATCCTCTCATTGGCATTATGTGGATTGATAAATATGGAATGTGGCCACGGGTTGCTTATTCTCGAACAAACAATTTATCAAATTCATTTTTTAACAGTGATCATATTAATCATTAAGAAGATACAATGGTGACAATGAGATAAAATAGGATTGTATTGAGTGAACAAATTTAACTAAAAGGAATCAAGGATTTCATATGAGGGTAACACTCACATGACAAGGCCATTGGACAAAGTAGTTGGATGAATTGCTTTCGTAAAGAGTATACAATAAGGAGTTTTCAATAATGGTACTTGTTGTGTACAGACTCCATAGTTAAGTAATTGCAAATTCTTAGAATAATGCTTCTAGACATAATTGCAATTACTAGAGCCTAATTGTATATGTTTGATTGGTTTCTCCGCTAGCTCAACAAAAGCTTGATTGGACTGCATTTGAATCAGAAGAAAATTTTATGACTTTGGAAATAATTTAATTGAGTCAATTTATTCGATGTGGAATTAAATTAGGTGGTTGTGAGAATTTTTCAACTAGAGAATTTGATTAAAGAATTTTCTTGAAAAATTAATTTGGAAAATCTAAGTGATTTTTGGAAAAATCAATTTTGATCAAGTAAAATTAAATTAATCAAATTAATTAAAACTAATATGATATATTTGGAAATTAATTTTCATATGAGACAATTGGCTCAATGGGTAATTGGATCTAAGATCGTAAATTGGGTTTGAGATCGTAAATTGGGCCTAGGAGCCCAAAATTGAGATCAAGATCCAAAAGCTGGTTAAACCGGGCCCGATATGTGAAACCGGGCTGTCTATCCAATCGTGGTGCCTAGACCAGACTGGTCAAATCGTCACTGAGACGGACCGAATAGGCTCGAGGTACCGTAAGGGTGTTGTAGCTATATCTTCGGACAAGGCGGTGCAGGTGGCTACGACGATGGCGTCCCGATAGCCGACAATGGTTGGTCTTCAGCGGTTGAGTAGTGGAAGAGTTATACTCCTACTAGGACTCTACCAGAGAATTTAATCAAATTAACTATTCCAAAAATAATATTATTTTTAATTATTTAATATTAAATTAAATTTAATATTTATCTTAATAGTATTTTATTAATTTAATATTAAAGTGATTATCTTAATATTAAATTTAATGTTTATCTTGTAGATAAATATTCTATTATTTTAATAAGATTTAATATTAAATTAATATAATATTTATTATATTAATTTAATATTAAAGTGATTACGTTTAATTATAGTTGAACTCTCCAAACTCTCCCTATATAAAGAGAGCATTGGGTCATTATTTTACACACACTTGAATTTAAGAGAAAGTTGTAGAGAGAAATTTCTTTGAAGAGATTATTTTAGAAAATTTCTAGAGATATTTTTCTGATTTACAACTTGACCCAAAAGTTTAGAGAAATTACAGAATTATCCTATTGGGAATTTTTTGAAAAATTTTCTGATTCGAAGTGAGCCTACAATCGGCAGACGTGAGCTTGAGGATAATAGAGAAGACAACTCGGTCGAAGCACTCATTTTAGACAAATCGAAAAGGTAAAATTGTGTTTATTACTTTAGATATCACAACTAAGATCTTATTTTGGAAAATTTTTTAAAGCTTTGTTTTCCCTAAATTTATTTTTCGTTGTGTTTTCCAAAATCGCTTTTTCAACAATTGGTATCATGAGTCAGGTTGTGTTCTATCTATAAGTATAAACAAATAATCAAAATAAATTTCTCTTCTTCTTGAATTATTTGATTACATGGAAAGTGACGCTATTTAGATCTTTTGCATGTTTTGAGTTATATATAGGAATGGATGCAATATTATATATTTGTTATATAATTGTTTTTTATTGCTGAGGTTGTGGTTCTTAGGAAATAGACCGTGGACTATCTTCTCCATGTAGAGCTATTTTTTTAAAAAAAATTTTTATAGAATTCTTGTGAGCTGAAAACAAACATGAGACTTAAATGTAATTTTTCCAAAAGAAGTCCATGACAAGGAAATGATGTAATGGCGGTTGAAGACCCAAGGAATGCCTTGTGGCGAAAATTTATGTAATTTTATTTTCTAGAAATAGAACCATAGAAACTTTAACTGGCAATTTTATTTTAATTACATATATCATTATATATATGTTTTATAATTGTTTATAATATTTATATTATGTTATAATTGTGATATATATATGAGATGATCCATAGTTGATCGTTTAAAAAATAAGAAGTGCGGTAATGAGAAAATGCATGTGTTGTATTGTTCCATTCACTTTTTTAGGTTATTCTATAACTGTGAGAAGTATGGTAGTGAGAAGGTGAATGTCTTGGATAGCTCTGGATAGGAAAGGTTTAGTTTTTAAGCGGTCAAATTTGACTCACCTCCCTTTACTAGGACCCTAACTGGTGAACGATTCACATTCACTTCTTTGGTTTTTCCCTTAAAAGAAAAACTGTGGAGAACCAAAATTGTTTGTTTTTATGATTGATTGATTCTTATGAATGAATGTGAATATTATAAAATTATCATAGCATGCCATGCATATATTAGAAGCATGTCATTTAGATTAGGTAAGAATGCCACTAGGACTATTGTATGATCATTCTTGAAATTCAGGATAAAAAAACCTCGCATGTTTTTTAAAATATTGAGTGGAGAAAGGTCCTTGAACAATACCTACAACCTCCATTCATGGTCCTTAAGTGATAGCATGATAAAGTTTCGAATTGGTTCCTACCCTGGTTGCACCCAAGATAAACTTTGTCATGTGGGTTCACTAAATGGGATTTCCTTTTAAGGAAAACTAGTCATGCATGACTTTCAGAGAGATTGTCCCAATATGACTCACAAATGAGAGCATGTTCATGATGGGTTTTGAGTCAATGGTTACACACTTAAGATCATCTCTTATTAAATAGCTTCCCAAGAAATGATATTTAAGCTAGAGATGATTGTCAATGTTAAATGGTCATTAGCTCGTGTGGAGTATTGAGAATTAAGATTCATGAACTGATTGGAAGTAATTTATGTTCTTGCTAGTTAATTATAGGACCTTAAGGCGACATGGTTGATGGGTGTGAGAATAATTATAGCAATGAAAAATATTTTTCAAGGTTTTAATATAAGATGCATGCATCATACTGCATTCTTGATATGTTGCTAAAATGAAAAATATTTGCTTAATACAAAGATAGTAATTAGTGAATCTTTATTTTTTTTCAGTTCAAATATGTCTCCTACTCCTCTTATTAGCATTCTTACAGAGAATAAATTAAATGGGGATCACTTTCAATAATGGAAACGGAACTTGCTGATAGTTCTCAACTATGAGAAACACAAATTCATTCTTGACAAAACGTGCCCTCTTAAAGCTCAACCCAAAGCGAGAAATCACTGGAGAGATTCTCACTCGATTGTTCGATGTTATATGTTAGCGAGCATGAGTAGTGTGTTGCAAATGCAATATGAGAATTTTCGTACTACTAGAGAGATCATGACAAATTTAGAGGATTTGTTGGGAGGCCAAGTTGCATTGGCTCGACAATCCACTATTACAAATTTGATGAATTCTCAACAAAAAATTGACACTCCAATCAAAGAACATATTCTTAAGCTTATGGGATAATTTGCAGAAGTGGAGGACAACAGGGTTGAATTAGATGTGAACACTCAGATTGAAATAGTGCTTGAATCCTTAACTAAGGAGTTTGCTACTTTTAGAGTTGCTTACAACTTGGGGAATAAGGCGCTTACCTTAACTCAGCTTATGAAGGAATTACAATCCTATGAATTGATGTTGAATGGTGGTAAGTCAGTTCAGGAGAAACCTAAAGCAAACTTAGCTATGGGCCTCTCGCCCTCTAACGAGAAGTAGAAAGCTAAGGGAAAGAAGAAACCGACTAAGTCTTCGGTTCCACCTCGTGTGATAGGAAGAAGGCTAAGAAGTCAAAAGATGCTAAAAAGATCAAATGTTTCTTCTACAACAGGAAAGGGAATTTCAGATCAAACTGTAAGGAGTATTTGGATTACCTATTCGAAAAAGGAAAAGGTATGAAAATTTCTGTGGTTGAAGCTTACTTAGTGAAAGAATCAATTGACAACTGGGTTGTTAATTCTAAAACCACTAACCATGCATGTGTTTCTTTACAGGGGTTCAGTGAAACAAGAAGTCTACATGATAAGAGCCTCTCGTTGCGGACCAAATATGGGAGCTATGTTTCAACCGAATCAGTGAGAGAATTTATTTTACACTTTGATAATTTTAGGAAGATTGTTTTAAAGAACATGTTTTGTGTACCTCATTTCAAGAGGAATTTAATTTCTATAGCATGTTTATTTTATGATGGTTATACCATGACATTTAATAAAGGGATTACTATTAACAGAAATCGTTCTTTAATCTGTAATGGATGGATGGAAAATGATCTCTATTTTATCAAACCAAATAACTACACGATGCTTCAAAATGAAATAGTGAATAAAAAGCTTAAAACTACACACTCTAATGAAGGGTACCTATGACACTTAAGACTTGGTCATATTAACCAAGAAAGAATTACTAGACTCATAAAAGATGGTCCCTTAAGTATGTTTAAGGAAGTTAGTCTTCCATAATGTAAATCTTGCTTAGAAGGTTAAATGACTAAGAGGTCTTTTAATATGAAAGGTATAAGGGCCAACCAACCATTAGAATTTGTACATACTGATGTATGTGGTCCCATGAGCATCAATGCCCAAGGCAGTTACGATTATTACGTGACTTTTATCAACAACTATTCTCGATATGTATATGTGTATCTAATGCACAGCAAAAGCAAAACCTTTGATAAATTTTTAGAGTTTTGTGCAGAAGTGGAAAAAGCAATTAGGTTTATCCATAAAGAATCTTCAATTTGATCGAGATGGGGAAAACTTGTCCAATGAGCTCTTAGGATACCTCATAGAGAATGGGATTTTATCCCAATTGATTGTGTTGGGCTCTCCATAACAGAATGGCGTAGCTGAGAGAAGGAATAGAACCTTGCTTGACATGGTTTGTTCAATGTTAAGTTATTCATGACTTCTTACTTCCTTCTAAGGATATGCTATACAAACGGTTTGTTATATTCTGAATGATGTGTCAACCAAGTCTACTTGTAATACACCTTATGAACTGTGGCATAGAAAGAAACCCACTTTAAATCACTTTAGAATATGGGGTTGCCCAACACACATTCTGGATAAGGATGCAAAGAAGTTGGATAGACAGACAAAATTGTGCATGTTTGTAGGATATCCAAAAGGAACAATGGGAGGATTATTCTACAATCCAAAAGATAATATGATTAATGTTTCTACTCATGCTACTTTGCTCGAAAAAATCCACATGGATAACTTTAAGCCTTGAAGTAAAGTGGTACTCGAGGAACTTTCAGGAGTGGTAGAACAATCACCAAGTTCAATTCTCGAGAAAGTTGTAGAAAGACCTTAAAACAATCAAAAACATAGGGGAATTTGTCGTAATAGGAGAGTTTCTAAGAAACCCGACTTCTTCATCTATGATGGTAGTATTTATAATACAGAAGCCAATCATGAGGATGATATTCCACTCACTTACGAGGAGACTATGCAGGACTTTGATTCCAAGCTCTAAAAATAGGTCATGGATGCCGAGATGGATTGTAACACCCCAAACCCGACCTAGAAGTTATGGCCGAATCTGGTGATTTCACAAGAAATGGGTTTTGAAAATGGTGTCGACTTGATAAACCATTCAATTAATTAGTTTTGTCAAAACACTTATTACAGCGGAAGTTTAACAAATTTATTATATTTTAAAAACCTGATTTGTTATTTTTAGAAAAATCCCTTTTTGTGTAAAACCGTCGAATTTATACATCTTAACAAATCATACAGATCATCAATAAGCCAAAAACCAACAGTTAAGAACCATAAAGTCTAGAGAGTCCCCAAAATTACAAACTCTTAAAAGAAAACCAAAGTCATAATAAAACCGTAAAGTTAATAACATTAAATAGTTTATGGGCGAGTGGTCACCGCTGAGTCTTCGCCGCACCGATCCGCCAAGTCTGTTGATTACCTGGATAGAAAAGACAAATGAATGTGAATTTTCATAAACTCGATGTGTAACCCAACAGAAATAAGTATACAAACATACAGAATCATAGACACAGTCAGAAGCAAATACAAATTCAGATTCAGATCCAGATTCAAATTACAAAAATAGATATGCAAAAATCCTACCCCCATCCTCTACACACCAACTCCGTCCATTCCATCACACCATGTGGGGTTAAAAACACCCACCCATCCCTACACACCGTGTCGTGCCATTAAGCACATATCAGATAATATGCAACTAAGCTGCCAGAATAAAGGCGTTTAACGCCAAACAGATTACTTCCTCCTCATATACAAATCCCACCCCACAATCATATACAGAAACAAATACAGAATAACATACTAGACATGCTCAACATGCTTACGTATAGATACCAAAATAATCAGAGAAGCATAGCATTATCATACTCAGAACAAAATATCAGACTATTAGAGCTATAATATTGGGGTTTGATTAGCCTTTACCGACCCTATGGTAGACCTATAGTAGATTGTTATGACTCGTGCGACCCTAAGAAAAATTTTAGAATTATAGGCCCACAAGCCCGTGTGGCCCACACCTCCCACTTGGTCTAGCCCGTGTGGCTCACACGGCCACACTCCAGCCACCACACGGCTATGTCCTGCGCACAGTTAAGCCTTCGTCCATCACACGGTCATGTCTCGGACACAGCTATCCACACGGGTGACCACACCTCATGTGGCGCCGACAATGTAATTTTTTGGCTTTTTTTGAAACCTCATTTCTTTCGTTTCGGGTACACACCTGGTATCATTTCAATTCTATCGCAAACATGAACCCTCTAGAACTGGTAACCGAAAGGAACCTCTAATGCTGAAATCACTACAGGAGCACCAATAGAATCTTGCCCTTCCCCTAATCAAAAGTAAACACAAAACCTTCATTAAAACACTAGCCACAAAACACTAAAATTGAATCCACACAAGACTTACCGATCGAAAGTAATCAAAAGTAGCACAAAAAGAGGCGAGATTGGAAATAATTGAATAGAAGAGGGAGAGACGAAAATTAACAGAGAAGAAAAGGGAATAAAGGATTTTGGAGAAGAAATGTTAAAAAGTATTTTTGGAAAAAAAAAACAAAAATAAAAAGGATAGGATTAGATATGATAACTCCCCCAAATCCCACTACATCTCAGCCACCACAGAATTTTGGTTCCTTCTAACCTCTATTAGATACCCGAGGTAAAAATATTAACATTCACGCTCGCGCAGAGATTCGAACTCAAGACCTCCAATATACTAACTCCCTTACCACTCGAACCAGAAGGCTCATTCTGATATGAATTTACATATAATTTAATAAAAGCCCCCTGAATAAAGATAAGGCTTAGATCAAAAAATAACCAAAATTGTCAGAATTGGGACTTGAACCCAAGACCTCTCACACACTCTCAGAACACTTAACCATAGAAGAAGATACACATTTGTGTCAGATATTCACAAAAGCAGAATTAAATTACTTAGGGTGTTACATGGATCTATGAAATCCAATACAATATGGGAACTTGTAGACTTATTGGTTGAGATTAAACCAATAGAGTATAAGTGGATCTACAAGAAGAAGAGAAAAGTGAAAGGGAAAGTGG
This sequence comes from Gossypium anomalum, assembly GCA_025698475.1. NCBI lineage: Eukaryota > Viridiplantae > Streptophyta > Magnoliopsida > Malvales > Malvaceae > Gossypium > Gossypium anomalum. The sequence continues at coordinate 34,845,012 of CM046958.1, read as the reverse complement.
AACCACACAAAGCTAGACTTGTAGGGAAAGGCTACACATAAAAAGAAGGCATCGATTATGATGAGACCTTCTCTCTGATAGTCATGCTCAAGTCTATCTGCATACTCTTATCCATTATCGTCGCTCTCAATTACAAGATTCGACAAATGGATGTCAAGACAACATTCTTGAATGGCTATCTTAATGAGACCATTTACATGGCTCAACCCACTAGCTATGTTGTCAAAGAAAAGAAGCGGAAAGTTTACAAACTGCTATAATCCATTTATGGACTTAAGCAGGCGTCCCACTCATGGAATAAAAGATTTGATCAAATGATTAAGACTTCTGGATTTCATCAAAATGCTAACGAACCTTATGTTTATAAACGTATAAAAGAAAAAAAGGTGGTCTTCCTCCTTTTGTACGTCGATGATATTCTACTTATCAAAAATGATATAGGAGAATTGTCATCAACTAAATTGTGGCTAGCTCAACAGTTTAGCATGAAGGACTAGGGTGAAGCTAGTTATATTCTTGGAATTCGAATCCTTAGAGATCGAAAGAATAAAACAATAACTTTATCTCAAGCTTCATACATCGATAAGGTACTAGAATATTTTGCAATGACCGATGTGAAGCCAAGCGTTCAGCTGACTGCATCAAGTTTTCATCTTTCTTTAGATGATTGTCCTAAGACAGCAATAGAAAGAGAGCATATGAGTAAGGTTCCATATGCTTTAGCGATTGGAATCCTTATGTATACGATACTTTGCACATGTCCAGACATTTGTTTTGCAGTAGGAATGGTTAGTCAATATCACTTGAATCTGGGTATCAAGCTGTAAAGCATATATTAAGGTAACTTTAATGGACTAGGGATTATATACTTATGTACTCTAGGGAGAACCTTACTCCTATTGGACTCAAACTTCCAAACCTGTAAAGATTAGAGGAAATCGATGTCAAGATGTGTATTCATTTTAAGCCGTAGAGCCATAGTATAGAGAAGTGTAAAATAAACTTGTATTGCTGACTCTACTATGGAAGCTGAGTATGTGACTACTTCTAAGGCAATGAAAGAAGAAATATGGCTTCAAAAGTTCTTAATCAATCTTGAAGTCATTCCTGGTATAGAAAATGGTATAATACTGTATTGTGATAATAGCGTTGCAATAGCTAATACCAAGCAATGAGAAGTTAGAAGAGAACGAAACACATTGATTGGAAATATCACTTGATATGAGAGGCAATAGCCGAATGAATTGTAGATGTGATGAAAGTAGCTTCTGAAGATAACCTTATGGATCCATTTACTAAGACTATTGTAACTAGGAGTTTTATCAAACACTTCGAAGATATGGGAATGCAAAACATGACACATTTACTTCACTAGGGCAAGTGGGAGATTGTTGGGAAATGTGTCCATATTGTAGTAAACATGTAACTATTTTCTATTTATTTGAACGATGAATAAATAAATAAAATTAATTTCAGATTTCACTATTATGTCTTTTGTATTTATGTCTTTTATGTTTTGCATGCATAGCAAAATTGTGACAAGCAAATATTAGCTCATTGATTGTCTAAGTTCAAACTAAAGATAAGTGGCATTGTAAGAACATTTACATTGCGAGAAAGACAACTTACTTTAGTAAATAATCTAAATAAGTCTGTAATCCATAAAAGAATCAAAGTGAGCATTTGATTCAAATACTGAAAAGGGTTATTATGTCGCCTACAATTCCAATTGGGGAGATGGCTAGTCTTGGCTATCGGAGTAGTTGGCTCCACAAGTAGAAACAATATGTATTCAATTGTAGAATATGAATTAATTCTAAATTCGTTTGTGAATTAATTCACTTGTGACGTTCATGGTGTGATTTACCTAAATCCTGAGTTAGTCACTATCCATGCGTATGCAACTCATGTGCTTTGATATAAGTGGAGGCTTATGCTCTAAAGATGATTGAACTCATAGCCGATATGTTGGGTACATGACTTGTGTATGACATAGCTTTACTATCAACAGTAGAATTCATAGCTCAATTAAAGTGTTAATGATGTCCTCTCATTGGAATTATGTGGATTGATAAATATGGAACGTGAGCATAGGTTGCTTGTTCTCGAACGAGCAATTTATCACATTCATTTTTTGACAGTGATCACATTAATCATTAAGAAGACACAATGGTGACAATGAGATAATTGTATTGAGTGAATGGATTTAACTCAAAGGAATCAAGGATATCATATGAGGGTACCACACATATGATGAGGTCATTGGATAAAGCAGTTGGATGAATTACTTTCGTAAAGAGTATACAATAAGGAGTTTTCAATAATGGTACTTGTTCTACACAGACTTCATGATTAAGTAATTGTGAATTCTCAGAACGATGCTTCTAGACATAATTGCAATTATTAGAGCCTAATTGTATATGTCTGATTCGTCCCTCCACTAGCTCAACAAAAGCTCGATTAGACTGCATCTGAATCAGAAGAAAATATTACGACTTTAGAAATAATTTAATTGAGTCAATTTATTCGATGGGGAATTAAATTAGGTGGTCATGAGAATTATTCAACTAGAAAATTTGATTAAAGAATTTTCTTGAAAAACTAATTTGAAAAATCTAAGTGATTTTTGGAAAAACTAGTTTTGATCAAGTAAAATTAAATTAATTAAAATTAATATGATATTTTTGGAAATTAATTTCCATTTCATACAATTGGCCCAATGGGTAATTGAACTTGAAAATTTGACCTGAGGTTGTAAATTGGGCCGGAGAGCCCAAAATCAAGATCAAGACCCAAAAAACTGGTTGAATCAGGCTGGTATGTGAAATCGGGCCGACGGTCCAATCGGTGGCTAAACCGGACTGGTCGGGTTGTCACTGACCTGGACAGAACTGATAGTAGTTGAACTAACTCAAGGTGCTGTAATGGTGTCACACTCACCGGACACTGCAGTGCCGGCGGCTGCGACGGCGATGTCCCGGTGGCTAGCAGCAGTTGGTCTTCGGTGGTTGAGTAGTGGAAGAGTTACACTCCTACTGAGACTCTACTAGAGAATTTAATTTTAGATTAACTCTTCTAAAAATAATATTAATTTAAAAAGATTTACTATTAAATTAATATAATATTTATCAAGTGATTAATTTAATATAATATTTTATATTAAATTGATATAATATTAGATTAAATTTAATATTAAAGTGATTAAGTTTAATCATAGTTGAACTCTCTAAATTGTCCCTCTATAAAGAGTCTTGGGTAGTTATTTTACACATACTTGAATTTAAGAGAAAATTGTAGAGAGAAAATTCTTTGAAGAGATTATTTTAGAGAATTTCTAAAGATATTTTTCTGATTTACAACTTGACCCAAAAATTTTGAGAAATTACGAAATTACCCCACTATTAATTTTTGTGAAAAATATTTTAATTCAAAGCAAGCCCACACTCGATAGATGTGAGTTTGAGGATAGCGGAGAAAACTACTGGGTCAAAGCACTCATCCTAAACGAATCAAAAAGGTAATATTTTGATTAAGTGTTTATTACTTTAGATATCATAACCAAGATCTTGTTTTGGAAAAAATTTAAAACTCTATTTTTCTTAAATTTATTTTTCATTGCGTTTTCCAAACTCATTTTTCCAACATTATTAGGGTTGTTAAGGCTAACAGTTTAAGAACACATAATTTATACCAACTAATCCATCTCGAGAAATCCCGAATCCTCCCTTAATCACATCCTCATCCACTCGTTAATCTTCCTTAAGGGATTTAGCCACTAATGTTATTCATAATCTCAACTTCAATTGAATAAACCATGTGAGAAACACGATCGATTCGAAGAAGAAAAAAGATTTGAATAATTGTAGGTTGAATATCGAATAGGGAATGAAATAACAAATATCTAGATTGGAATAATGAATAAAACAAATGTAAAGGAAAATATAGAGTAAATACTTTAGTTAAATAACCAAATCCTTGAATCAAAATTGATTCAAAAAGAAAAAAAAAGTAATTAAAAAGCCAAAAAGAAAATAAACTAAAACTAATTCTAAACTATTAGGGTTTTTAAAGGCGTCTAGGATGACTTACTTACATCAATCTCCTAATGTCTTATTTATATAGGTGTTGGTAGCTCAAATTAGATCTTTGGAACATCCTAGATCTTCATATAAGTTTGATTGTGTAGATGAAAATATCCCCGATGAACTTGGGTAACACGTCGACCTTGTGTCATGCCATGCAAGGGGTGTGGCGCGACATGACACCAAATTCTTGCCTTGTGTTGTTCATTCTATGCCTTGACGTCTCGTGAAGCTTATGTATCATTTGACCTTTGCTTCCACATCAATTTTTCCTTTATATCTTCATCCTACACACTCAATTAAACCAATTAGCATAACCTAAGGCCCGTGGAGACCTATTGGGTCACAACACCTTCAACATGTGTTAAAAACACCTATTTTTATTAACTTTCTATCCTAAGGCCTAATTACTGAAAATGGAATATAATATCCCAAATTGATTAAAACACAAGCTCCTTAAGTGCAGAATTAACCCGAATTAACTACTACATTTGACGGCAAGTCAGTTAGTGGTTACTTCGACTTCTATGTCTATGACTACATCTACAACTATGTCAATTGGATCGAAGTCATCCTTAGTAATTTTCAATTTATCATCATGGTCTCTAATTCCAAACTCTTGTTGATCTTTATCATTTAATTTAGAATGATCAACGAAAATACAATGGTCTTCATGATCAAAGTTGGGAACATCATGCATAACCTCATCCATTGGAGTCAACACTTATGATACTTTTTGGAGCATTGTCATCATTTGCTCCAATTGATCTGATATGGATGATAGCCACTCAGATGTGGATGGCATAATTGGTTCACACGAGGGCATCTCGTACAAATTATAAAAAGGTTCAGTTGAATATTCAAGTATATCATATTCTCTGTCATAACTCCATTGGTTTGTCGAAGCTCCATTCGACCATCTTGATCCTTCTTTAATGTACCATTCATTGGACCACCTATAATTATCATCAAATTCATCCATGATTAAATTAAATAGTCAACAAGGCAACTAAACAAAATAACAAAAATAATGAAAAAAATTAGCATACTATGTAGCTCGTTCATCTTTTGATTAGTATTATTTTACAAAGTAATCAATTAAATAATAATTATCACTGTTAGACCGCACTCCACTGGCGTGCATGCACTGGGGTTCAAAATCAACACTAAACAATAAATATATATAGTATCTACAAGTATGACAGATCAGTTGTAATATTTATAGTGTCAATGGAACACCAGAATATTCTAAGGATTGAACTTAAGAAAGTTTCAGGACTAAGTGATTTCTATCCTACAACATGCAATCGAGGAGGCTAGCTAACTACTCACTAGGTGTCATATTACGACAAGTCATTATCAAGAGGGAATAAAGCTAATTAACTACCTAAATAATAAAAATGACTAAATTACAGAACACTTAAACTATGAAATTAAAAATTCAATAACAGACAACGGTTGGTTGGTTTTCATGTTGTCAATTAACCTTCAAATTAGGGATTTAAATCGCTAATACTCCTAAATCGACTTAATTTTACCTCCCAGCCTTAATTTTACCAAATTAGACCAATTAGTCAAGTTTATCTCTCGACCTCTCCGAACTAACTCGTGACAACCGAATTGTTACCCAATAAGATCTCATTTTGATCTCACTTATTTAGATTTTCCCTTAAGGGCATCAATCCTAAGTTTTTAAATTTTATTCGATTTAGTCTAGATTTTTTGTTTTAGTCCCTAAACCCAAAAATTAGCTAACCCACATTTTCATCAACCAACAACTTAGTATTTAGCTATTCATGCTCATTTTTAAACACACAATTATCAAACATTCAAGTGGAAATTGCATTAATATAAACTCAAAGAAGAGTTGATAAAAATACAAACTTTCTTGCAAAAGCTTGAAGAAAACAACAATGGCAACAATAATGGTAACTAAAAGCACAAAAGATGATATTTTTATCAGGTGAAAATACAACAAAGTTGAGTAGGATTAAACCTAAGGATTAAAGTGCAAAAACAAAGAAAGTTTAAGGTACTAAATGACAATTAACACCAAGCTACAGTAAACCTAGCTAACTAACTAACAAGTTAACCAAAAATCAGAAAAGTTGGAACCTAAACCCTTAAGAGATGAAGAAAACAACTAAATCCTAAGCTAAAAAGATGATAAAAGTTGTAAAATGTAGAAGTGAATTTTTTCTCAACTAAAATATGGCTTTTGATTTGATTACAACCCAAATTTTATGCCCAAAATACCTATCAATGTCTATTTTTTATTGGTGTTGAAGTTAGACAAGGACTACCCCTGCAGTCATTTTTTATCCCCGATCATCAGTGGTATCACAATACCTTCATCTGACTTGAAATGAGGGGTCCTTGGGTGTCTTGGCATAGTGATACCATTGTAGATGGTCTCAATCCTCTTCGTTTCAACACTTGCAAGGGTATTATGACTTCCATGCTTTGATATCATGATACCCCCTTCTAAGTGATGTTTTCCTTCACATTCGAGCCACATTTTACTCCCTACAACATTTAATCAATCGTTAAGTTTCTGACGGTGCATTTGGCCAACTCAGGTCTTAAAAATAGCGTAAAACACACTAATATTATTTTAAAAAAATATAAAACTAAGCAAAAACACGAAAAAGACATTCAAATTGCTCTAGAAAAAGCTCATCAAGTGTAATGGAGAGCCTAATTTGACGTATTAAATTACAACAGATCACTATCGCAATCCTCGGTAATGGCGCCAACAACTTGACCGCACCCTGATGCATGAATATCAAGACTGAAAATCGTGCAAATAAAATATATAAAATTAAGTGTGATATCTACAAGCAAACAAGTTAGGTTGTAATATGGATGTGTTACAATAGAACACTTAGTAAGTATTCTGAGTATTGTACCCAATAGATTGCTATTTGGATAAAATTGTTATTAAATCAATTACCCAAAATAATTACTAATCTACTAGAGTCACAAATTAGTAGTGCAAATTCCAAAGCAAGATAATAATAATAATAATAATAATAATAATAATAATAAACTAATTAGATTAAACCAAAACTAAATCTAACCCTATGTTTAAGTTATCGAATTTTTCCATTCCTAGTTTTGACTACTCGAGCTACTTAGCCTGGAATCAATTGCGTTGCCTAATTATTAACTAGGTCAATAATTACCCTTAATTAACGTATTTACCACCCTTAGCTACGAATACCCTTCCGGTCTTATATTCACTAAGGATTACCACCAAAGATACCCTTCCAATCTCACCTAGGCATACGGATACCCTTCTGGTCTCACTGCTTGGCACAAGTTTTACTCAATAAGGTACTCTTCCGGTCTCGTTCGTCTAGATATTTTACTATGTTAAGTTCTCTTAAATAAATACTTAATTTTAAGTTGTTATCTTCTCAATCAATTAATCAAGTTAAACAATTAAATAATACAAGATAGATATATATATATATATATATATATATATATAAAGCACAAATTTATTCTAATATTTACACAAACATTCAATTAACAAAGTTAAAGAAAGACATAAATAATAGAATAAGAAAATAGATAGAGAATGCTCATTGAGTAATCGATGTAATGGCACATTTTTGGAACATTCTATGCTCGTGATAGTCTCACTTTTGAGTTATATCTTTCAATTAAACAAACATATAAATAATTAAGTAAAAATGAAAAGTTGAATAAAAATCTGAAGAATAGTGTCTATCTCCCCCAAAATCCCCCTAATTCAAGTTACAATGGCCCTTTATATAAGCTAACATTGAAAAACTAAAGTGCCTAAAATAACTTTGTAATAATTAGAGTTCGATTGGAAAAAGAAAGCCCGACCTTTGAAAACATGGCTGAGATAATTCAGGAAAACATCGCGTTGTCACGACGTCAAGTGCTCCCACATCGACTATGTTGTAGCCCTTCCTCATGTTTGTCTTTGGTGTTGCGACCCCCGTAGCCCGATGTCATGACACTGGCTCCAACTTCGTTCTTAAAGCTATTTTTTAATCTATTTATGTCATGATTTCCATACTTCGTTGTCGTGACATTGGCAACAATTCCAGCCCGAAGTTACGTCTTTAGCTCCCAAATCAACTTGTATGACCGCGTAACCTTATTAAATTAAAATGTTAAGAAAAACTATAGAAAAACATAAATTACTACTTTGAATTTAAAAACACAAATAAACACTTAAATAACAACCTAGATTGCAGTTGATCAGCCTGCTAAGTGAGTGTTTTTTTTATTTCAAAATGTCATGCCAACAAATTTAATAGAAGAATTTTAATATGTTAACAATTGGACCTAAAATTTTGAAATCTAATAAACAAATGGACTAAATTCCTGAAAATAAAAGTAAATAAACTAAATGTTAAATATAAGAAGAATATAGGGACTTAAAAGCATATTTTTAAAGAAAAAGAAATTTTTGGATTAACCTAATCTAGGCATGCAGGCCTACCTTCATGGTTCAAACTCAGCTCAGTGAATGTCTAATTTTTAATCCCGCTATACAAAGTTAGGTAAACTACACTAGTAGTCATTCAACTATTAGTATTTTTTTTTTTACCATTCAACTATGAAAATTATAAAATGATCACTCAACTATTCGATTTTTCCTTTTTTAGTCACTAGTTGTTAAATGGCTAATGGAAAGATGACATGACATCTTTTAAAATTGGTATGGTAACAAGTTTAACACTAAATGTTTACATATTCTATCAATTTAATCTTAATTCTTTAAAAAATAAGTCTTAATGTTTACACATTACCTAAATTTATCCTATTTTACATGAAAATATAATTCAATACATGATGAGAAAATTAAAATAAAAACAATTTTTTTTAAAAAAATTCTTATTAAATTAGATAATTCTCAAATACATTGATTTCCTTATACTTTAAATGGTTGAGAACTTGATATCTCTCGATGAAAATTAATTCATTTTTTTGTTTGTTTGTGTTAGGATCGACCCGATTAAGCAACGAACAAGAAAAATAGGGGAATAAATTGACACAAATTTAACATGGAAAAACCCCTCCAAAGAGATAAAAAACCACAGGCAAAGATAATTTTACTATAATGGCAAAAGAACGAAGAGTACAAAAGATGGAGATAAAGACTAAACCCCAAAAACCCAAAAATAAAGAACCCTCAAAACTTAAACACAAAATTCTCTAAATGTGTTATGAGTTCTAATCTCTAATGGGTGTATTTTCTAAAGTTGTAAAAGAGCCTATTTATAGGCTAAATTCATAGATCAAATAATAATAAAATAATCTAGACTAATCAGAGTTTAATTGAAACAAATAAATAGAGTTTAACTAGAAGATTACTTTTCAAATTTGATTGAAAATAGGAGTCATATTTAACAAATCTCCATATTGACTCATATTTCCACAACGCCATCTTTGCCAAAACCCGCCACGAGCCTATCTTGAACTATGCAGGGAATTAACTGAGTCAAATTTGTGCTTAGAAACTGGAAGACTTCTAGCCTTCAACTTGTACACTGCCAAATCAAAACTAACCCGGGTCTGATTTTCACGAACACAGTGCCCTAGCTTTTCAAAACCTGCATCCAAAAGAGAACCTCTCTTCAACGAAATGGTCATACATTTTTCCCTCCTATGACCAAGTTGCCTCCGCTCCAAACGAGTTGACTTCGACTCCGTAACGGATGAGGGACGTCTGATTTCACCGGTCACTGTAGCACCTTCCAAGATATAAAGACTGCCGGTTCTTTTACCTTTTAACAAAACGAGAGCTCCACGAGATACTTTAATATCGCTCGACTTGATGTTAATTCTGTATCCTTTCAAGTCTAAAATACTCAAGGAGATGAGATTCTTTCGTAAATCAGGTTCATACCTGACATTTGAGAGTGTCCTAATCGTCCCATCGTGCATCTTAATTTTAACGGTACCAATACCAATTACCTTACTAAATGAATTGTTTCCCACGCGCACAACTCCACCTTCAACCAAACTGTATGTGGAGAACCATTCTCTATTGGGACACATGTGGAAAGAACATCCTGAATCTAGGATCCACTCGGACGTGAGCTTGATGTTATCGCTTGTTGACACTAACAAGAAATCATCACCATTTTCATCGGCCAAATTAGCACCAGTTACATCTTCCTCGTTACTCTCAGCAGCTCTTTTATTTCGCAGTTTATAACAATCTGCTTTGACGTGACCTAACTTTTTACAATAGCGACACCTTTTGTCTCGTTTCTTTGATGCTACCAAAATTAAAGCTTGCTTATCTGTCTTGCTATCCAAATAAAGCTCATTGTCAAGTTTGTCTCTACTCAACAAATGACCCTTCACGTCTTCAAACGAGAGTTTGTCTCTACTATAAATCAGGGTCTCCCTGAAAGACTTGTATGAAGGGGATAAAGAGCACAATAATAGCATAGCCCAATCTTCATCATCAATATGAACCTCAACGTTCTTTAAATCATTTAAAAGAGTAATGAATTGACTGATGTGATCTCTAAGAAGCTCACCTTCGTTCATGCAAAACGTAAATAGACGTTCTTTCAACACTAAACGGTTAGCCAGAGACTTAGTCGCATAAAAAGTTTCTAACCTTTTCCACAAGGTAGATGAGGTCTTATCCATCAATACCTCCTGCAATACCATATTTGCGAGGCACAACTGGATTACAGACAAAGCCTTTTCATCAAGCTCTTCTCATTCTGTTTTATTTAGATTCTCAGGCTTTTTCCCGGTAACAACCTTTTTCAAACCGGATTGAACTAGAATTGCCACCATCCGAACTTGCCACAGATTGAAACTTGTCTCACCATCGAACTTCTCAATTTCAAACCTTGTTTCTGCCATATCTGAACTGGCTGATCTATGAAAATTGAACTAGCTCTGATACCACTTGTTAGGTTCGACCCGATTAAGCAACGAATAAGAAAAATAGGGGAATAAATTGAGAAATTGAACACACAAATTTAACGTGAAAAAACCCCTCCAAAGAGGATAAAAAAACCATGGGCAAAGATAATTTTACTATAATGGCAAAAAAACGAAGAGTACAAAAGATAGAGATAAAGACTAAACCCCAAAAACCCGAAAATAAAGAACCCTCAAAACGTAAACATAAAATTCTCTAAATGTGTTATGAGTTCTAATCTCTAATGGGTGTATTTTCTAAAGTTGTAAAAGAGCCTATTTATAGGCTAAATTCATAGATCAAATAATAATAAAATAATCTAGATTAATAAGAGTTTAATTGAAACAAATAAACAGAGTTTAACTAGAAGATTATTTTTTAAATTTGACTGAAAATAGGAGTCATATTTAACAGTTTGAGTTGGCTGCCATTGATGAAGCAAATCGAAGGTTTTTTTTCTTTAAGTTGTTAGACTTAAAATTGGGTTGAATTCATGAAATGGATACTTTTTATTTTCAATGAATTGAATTGGCTAGTTTACAAAATTTAGGTAATTTTGCTTCTTATCGTTGTTCTTCATATTTTCATTGAGTTAAATGTAAGGGCAGTGCCACAAAGGGATGAAGTGAGAACACTTTAAATGCTCATATTTACCAGTGAAATCCATTGCTTGATGTCAGCTTTGGCTATCAATAATGCAAGTTTACTTATGGCTATGTAAGCCTTTCAATTTATCCATTCACAAGACTCAATTAAGTTTATTGCAAATTTGACTTTGGAAGTTGATGATTCAAAAGCACTTTTATTTTCCTTTATATAGTGGGTTAATTGAACGAGTGGCGAGACTCTCTATGTTCGTTGGAGACATTAATGCTAATGACGATAATAACAAGAGCAACTCGATACTTCAAATGAATCAAGCATGAATTTTATGAAATTTGTGAAGAGTGAACTAACTATGATTGAGTCATCTCAACTGCTAGTATTCAATCTAACAATAGAGAATTAGAGTATCAAAATTAAATGATGAGAAAAAGTAAAAATGATGATATTGAGTTTTTTTGTATTTCTATTTTTAGTATACTTTTGATCAAATTTAGCTTATATTTTTTTAGCTTTTCAGGTGAGAAGGTCACAAAATACAAAACTGTAAAAATAATTAAATTACATAATGTGTAAATATTGAAGATTATACTTTTTAAAAAAAATTCTAAATTAACATAATGTATAAATGTCTAAAAGTTAAAATTATTACTATGTCCGTTTCAAAAGCTGACATGTTATTTTTCCATTAATCATTTAATGATGGATGATAAAAAAATTATATAACTAAATAATTATTTTATAATTTTTCATAATTAGTTGACAAAAAAAACTTAGTAATTCAGTGACTAACAAGGTAATTTGGAGATTACCAAAAGAGCCCTTCGTTCACTACAGGAACCAGAAACAAAAGGAGTCAACTAGGGGTCAAGTGCAATAGAGATTCATTTTCCCGACAATGGAGAGTTTCAGGTTTTGTTTCCTTATGCTTACAATCGCAATTTTGGCATCACCCGCACTTTCCGATCTGGTCCTTTCCAAAGTCGATCGACGCGTAAGTTTTTATCCTTCTCTATTCAAATTTTCAAGCTTTCTAGGGTTTAATATTATTAATAGTATTCCTTGCGAGTTCATTTCTCTGATTGGTTCACGGCTGCTTCTGAAGATTTTATCCATCTGAAACATCATCTCTTGGGTTGATCTGAACTGCTACAATAGTTGTATTTGTAAAGTTTTTATGTTAAAAGCGTCCCTATGTGTTGCAGATATATTTGACATCACATATTGTTCGGATTTCGTCAACTGTGAAGGTGCTTCAGTAACAATCACTTTTCTTTTCACTCTCAAATTGCTAATGCTTTCAACTCTATTATCTCTTTTCGGCTTTATTCTTTAATGTGCTGTTATATTGTCTTCTAGGTGGAGAATGCAGGTCCCGAAAAGGAGTCCTTGGTTTTGCTGGCTTTTCCTGAGCAACAAGCCAAAAACATGGCATATTTGATGGCTACTCCACATGAAGGGAAAGGGAAAGTAAAAAACCCTGTTGTTGCTCTCCCTGTTGAGGCTGCCAACCCAAAAGACATGCCTGCTGCTTTGACATTCTATTCAATATCTTTGCCTATGGGATTAGCTGAGGGTGATAGCTTCACTTTTGATGTCTTGGCCGTATTTACTCATGCCTTGCGACCTATTCCTGAGCAAATCACTCAGGCTGATATTCAGCTTGTACTATACCAGGATAGTGCACACTATCTATCTCCTTATGCTGTGAAGGTTCAGTCTCTAAGTGTTAAATTGCCTGATTCTAGAATTGAATCCTATACAAAACTGGAGAACACAAAGATTCATGGTTCAGAAATCAAATATGGTCCTTATGAGAATCTTCCTTCATTCTCGTACTCACCCATAGCAGTTCATTTTGAAAGCAATTTACCCTTTTCTGTTGCTCAAGAATTGGTGAGAGAGATAGAAATTTCCCATTGGGGTAATGTGCAAGTCACCGAGCATTACAAGCTCATACATGGTGGTGCCCAGAGCAAGGGTGAATTTTCCAGGTTACTTCATATCTTTACCTTTTTGTGGATTATGGTGAGCGCCATGCTGGGTTGGAAGTTTGTTTCTGAATTATTACTTTGACACTACAGGCTTGATTTCCTGGCCAGACCCAACGTTCGTGGTGCATCGGCCTTTAGGTATCTTGTTGCAAACTTGCCACCAAGGGCACATTCTGTTTATTACAGGGATGAAATTGGCAATATATCAACGTCTCATCTGCGGGGTGACTCCAAAAAGGTTATGTTGCTCAGTAGGATTTAAGAGTATCTATCATTTGGTAGTTTATTCTTATTGAAGTACCATTTGTCTTTGTAGACGGAACTATTGATTGAACCTAGGTACCCGATGTTTGGTGGCTGGAGAACTGCTTTTACCATTGGATATGGCTTGCCGCTTCAGGACTTTTTATATGAGTCAGACAGGAAGCGCTTTCTTAATATCACTTTTAGTAGCCCAATGGTTGAGTTGGTTATTGATGCACTCATTGTGAAGGTTTGTATCACTTCCTTCCCGAGCTTGCCTAAAACTTGTATAAGTACATATTTCAACTCTTACTAAATAGACATAGTTACACTAATTTGTTATGATTAAAACATGTCACCAAGTACTTAAATGGGCACTAATGCTGCTGTCTTATTATGACCTTAGGACTAAGATATGTGCTTGTGTGGTATAATTGCAGTCTGGTGAATGGTAAGAGAGTTGTTTTCTTAGCATCCTGTTACATTGATCTGGTACTTTGGTTGCAGGTTGTTTTGCCTGAGGGTTCTAGTGACATATCTGTAGCAGCTCCATTTCCTGTGGAGCAGTGGCAAGAGGTATTAGCAGGCTTATTATTTCTCTTCTATTGGAACATATGTTGTATAACATAGGGTTGTATTTGTGTTGAACTTTGAGTCTGAAGGCTTTGGTTTTTTATAATATAATGTTTTTATGGTTGTATGCAGACCAAGATCTCCCACTTGGATATTGATGGTAGACCAGTAGTTGTGCTCAAAAAAACTAATGTCGTGCCTGAGCACAATCAATTTTTTCAGGTATTCTTCTTTCTCAATTTTCAGTCTGAATGTCATGCACACTGCTTCTAGCATACTAGTGAAATGCCACCATTCTGCTACCTCCAAACACAGAATATTGGGCATTAGGTTTTCATAATCCTATATTTACAGGGTTAATGGTTTGCTGTTTGTTTATCTTTCAGGTCTATTACCATTTCAGTCAACTATCGATGCTCAGGGAGCCACTGATGTTAATTTCAGGGTTTTTCTTCTTTTTTGTTGCTTGCATTGTTTATATGCATGCAGACATATCAATCTCCAAGTCTTCTGCTTCTTATTTGGCTAAACAGCAGTGGGAAGAGGTTAGTAGGATGTTACTATGCAATCTACTTTGCTCACCCATCACCATGTACAAGTGAATCGGTTTAAGAATTTTCTCTGTCATTTCAGGTTCAGGCAGTGATTCAGCAGGTTCAGAATATCATAAGTAGATGCTTGACAACACATGATAACCTGGAAGCATCACTACGTGATCTTTCTAGAACTGGGAACATTCAAGCTTGTAAAGCTGCTCGAAAAGCAGCTGATGGTTTGTTAAAAGAGCTGTCCAAAGAATTGAAACCCTTGCTGACCTTCTTGCAATCTTCTCCATCAGCTGCTCAAGTATTACCCAAGGTTCACCTGTCTTTTACTGTTTGGTGTTGTTGCTCAACTTTTCTAGATCAATTAGATATGGATTTGTTGCCTTTCATGTTTGTCAATTGTTCATTTGTTGCAACATCTTGTTTTAGTAAATTTTAAACCTTAGCATGCAACAGTATTCTTGTTGTAACTTGACTATGCATGACAGAAATATTCTGTTTGCTCTGGATGCCAATAGCATCTATGATTTTATTTTGCTCTATATGGAATATTCATATAAGTGATATTTTCTTTATCTGTGTAGGTGGAGGAGCTGGTGGCCAAGGAGAGAGAATTACAGGAAAAAGTAATGGTGAAACACGCTACAGTGGTGGACGGCTATGAGAAGAAGTTGGGGGCCTGTGATATTGAGAACCGGGTGGCTTTGCAGCAACAGAAACTTACAGCACTGAGGCAAGAAGTTGATGATCTTCTTGAGTTCATTGATGAAATATAATATTAAGTGCTAAAGTAGGCATAATATTTTGGTCCAAACCATAGACCTGAGCTCCAACTGGAATGACCTTGCGATCTGTAATGCTGCGATCAGAATGTTGTTTAAGGATTATATACGAGTCTTAGTTAATCCTGATTTTGATGATTATTGGTTTCTTTGTTGAATGTCATGTTTTTCTTAGTAAGGCTTTTTACTCACAAAGCCAGATCGAAGAGTTTATATCTGCCTAAATTACTGAACTGGAAAATTCTAGCTGGCTAGATAAATAGTGAACGTAAGGCTGTCTACAGCTGTGGCCCGTTGGTTTGTGGTTTGTGGTTTGCTGAAATACATTATCTTCACTTGTGAATGGCCAAATGCTGCAGTCTGAAACATTAAGCCATGCCAGCCCACTAGTTTTCTTCAGTTCTTTAAGTAATGGTTAATTATGGTTGTAGCAGAAACAAATTTGCTGAGTTATCTTTTGTTTTGTTATGCCTATATGACCTTTGAAGCAGAGAATGGGAACATACCGGAATGAAGAATTAAACAAACTTCTCTATGGATTATATTAAGACTATTTTCTTTCCCCTTTTTGTCATGCTTCTTCTTCTATCTCTGTTCTTCCTGCTGTTGTAGTGTTGTTTGATTGTTAATCTATGACCAGCATCACTAGTATTAGAGCTAACAATTGTCCTCGGCGATGGCAAGTGGTGTTACAACAGGATTGCAGAGGGATTTTGGTGAAGAAAGAAATCAAGATGGGCCAAGCTTCTAAACTAGATTTGACCATGGCTGGAAAGTGCTTGATGATCTTCTGAGCAGCCCTTATAAAAACATTATTAACCCTTCCCTTGTCTGTGACCTCCATAACCCCTATCCTGGTAGAATTACCACCTTTATTACCAACATCTACAACCCATTTCCTCACTTAACATTGATAAGGCAAACATTAATCATCCATTCGCACCTATAAACCTCCAGTTGCTAAACCCAAAACCAAGAAACCAGTATCCAAAGCAATCTTGGGTTCAGGATCCTGCATTACTTCGTTTTCTCCACAAGATCATGCTTATGGTTGGATTCAGCCACAATACAAGATCTGTTTGGGTATTTTCACAGTTCATTAGAGTGGCCGCTCTAGAGTTGAGGTTAAGGTAAATTGCACAGTTGGTTACACAACTTTTATAAATTTTCATTTTGGGTACCGAAAATAAGAAGTTTGCAATATGAGCATTGTTACGTATTATCATTTTAGTAATTGTCGTTACAGATTTTCATATTTTAGTTATCAGCTATTAATATGACATACGCTCGTTTTAGTCACCCAATATAGGGAACTGAATTATTTAGCTCTTGAGATGAAACCTAAGTTTTTCACCCATAATGCAGTTCAATGTAAAAACTTTTTTTTTTTTTGGGTAAAAGCTTAGTAACTCCTTGTAAAACCACAAGGTTTTTCCTTTTATTCAAAAAAAAAAAAAATAAAAGAAATTCTAAAAAAAGAAATAAAGCAAATTTAAAAAGTAAAATGATTTTCCTTGTAAAAATTCAAGTTTTTTTATTTATTTATAAAAACCTAGTAATTTCTTGTAAATTGGATAATATAGTGTAATTGGATAAAAGTGTAATTACTAGGGTAATAATTATACTCTTATAATTCAAAGAATTGTAATTTCCTAAATATGTTTAGCCAACAGAGTGTAATTATATCATAATTACCGTTGTTATATTTGACAGTACAAATAGTAATTACATGGTTGTATAATATATATATTTAGAAAATATATTAATTACTATAAAAAATTATCAGTACGATAACAAAATTCTAAACGAGTAACAAAAATTAAAATCAAATAATCATATGTAATATGTTAGTCTAAGAAAGTAATCAATAATATGATTACTTTTAACAATAATAAGCAAAATCAACAGCGCATGCAATTTTATCTAATTGCTCTGACGTTTCATATTTGTTGGATTATTCCCTCTCTAACATTTAACATATATTTCTTATTATCATCTCTTGGTCCTTGATAGAATTATTCATCATCTAAATCTAAAAATGTATTATTAAGATTATCAAGATATTCTATCATATACTTTTCAAAGTATGGATCATATCAATTACACTTACGAATGAAGTTAAGAAGTATGCAATGTGCTCGTACGCGCGATGCTATATTGAGGTGATGTTGTTAATATGAGAAATCTTTTTTAGAGCAACAAATATCCTCTCAACTATACTTCAAAGCTTTGAATGTCTCAAATTAAAGAGTTTGCAAGCATCTCCAATGCTTATGTCTAGCTCCATTATCTCAAAAGGTATTGTACCCCACGATATGGTATAAAAAAACTTTTTGTATTTGAATAACTAACATTTACCACATAATATTTGAATTTATAGTTCAAATATTCTGTAGTTTTAATTATAAAAAACTTACATAAACTTAATTCGAAGAAAAACTTATGCTATGTTATAACTTTTTTATTACATAAGTTAAGTTAAAAGTAATATAAAATTTATAATATTAATGCAATTTTTCATCGTAACTTTAGAAAATTATTTTTAACACTTTTTTTATTATAAATAAGTATATTGGCTTTTATAATATATAGCATGGATAGGTGAATAAGTTTTTTTTTTTTTTTGGTACAAAAATGATTTGAACCCAGACCATTCTCGGGAAGGTGAACACTTGACCAATAGGTTATTTAGGGTTCATAAAGCACAGATATGTAAATGAGTTATGTCTATACTTTTTGGCTATAATTTTTTATAAATAAATATATTATGACACACTGATTATTTTTTACAATACATTTTTTGGTTAGAACTTTAGAATTTTTTTTAGGATTTAAATACACAAAAAAAAATTTATAATATAAAATACACATAATATATTTTTTTAAGATTTATAATACAATTATAAATTTTTTTGTCATAACCATCCCAAATATTAAGTATAATTACTCATATAATTACTCTAATTCTTACTCTCCCACCTAAGAATTGGAAAATGTAATTAGAGTACTCCAATTACACCCAATTCAATGGACCCCACCAATTATATTGGTTACCCAAACATGTTACTTTTGTGTAATTACAAGTAATTGCACCTAAATTCAGTTATTATGTGACTTTCTAAACACTACTTTACTGGAAAAAAATAAAATTTATTCTAAAAAATAAAAAAGAAAAGGAAAATGAAAAAATAAATTAATTTTTATTTAAAAACTAAAATTTTCCTATAAAAACCAAGTTTTGCGTTCCTTTTACTAAGAAAAATTGAAATTAATTCTAAAAGGAAAAAAATTAAAGGAAATTAAAAAGGAAAAATACTTTTTTTCTAACCCAAGTTTTTTTTATAAAAATTAAAGTTTTTCCTTTATTGAAAAAAAAGTAAAAAAAAATTAAAAAATAAAATAAATGACCAAAATAAAAACTTGCTGAAATTGAATAACTAAAATGAGTGTATGTAATAACAAATTGTAAGGTGGTGATTAAAATGATAAAAGTATGTAACAACCATGCCCATATCACAGACTTTATTTTTTGGTATTTAAAATGAAAATTTATGAAAACTTAGAGATTGATGTTATTATGAAAACAATGTCATCTGTGTTGTATTGGAAGGGTATTGAAAACGATGCCAAGCAATATGAGGGAATGAATTGTCTGTTATATATCCAAGTATGATGTTTCAGCCTATCCTGCCTCGTTGCAACATTTGAGGATACTACTTAAGTTTTGGAAACAAATTTCTCTTAGACTTCACTAGAATTTATAAATCCTCGAAAAAATAGTATTTTAGTCATTGTAAATGTAAGATAGTATACGCTCTAAAGCGGTAAAAGTATCGTAAAGACTTTTGTATTAGAAGTTTGATTGTATTTTGGTTATTTTACTAAAAAAAGAGCAAACCAGTCATTGTACGTTTGATTAAGTAGCAAATTGATCATTCTATTAAAAAATTCATCCACTTTTATTGTTAAAAATTGGTCGTTGTACGTTAGCATAAGAGATATACGTGACAGACCATTTACCATTGTTTGGTTATGTAAAAGTTGAACGTCAATAATGACAATATAAAACGACTGCAAAGAAAAAGAAAGAAAAAAAAGAACACAGATTTTACGTGGAAACTCTTTCGGGAAAAAAACCACGAGCAGAGGAGAAGAAAATTCACTAAGTCGAATTCGAATGATACAAGAGGAGTTTAGACTACATTTATTTATAGGTTGAAAAACCTTATTCTAATCAATGTCAAATAGATAAAGTGTAGTAACGTTGAAAATCCTTATTCTAATCAATATAAAATAAAAGAAGTATAGTTCTATATAGATTTTACTTTTATTTTACTTTACCACTGTATTTTATTTTAATAAGGATTCGATTCACTCAACTCTAACAATCTCCACCTTGACACAAATTCTCAACGAACATGTTCTCCACCACGAACTCTCAACGAACAAGTTCTTCACCTTTTCCACAAAACCCCTTAAGGAGTATTCTTCAACAATGAACACCAACCAAGTCCAAGCAATGCTCAAACTTGGTTATAGGAAGTGACTTAGACATCATATCTGTAGGATTCTCATGAGTACTAACTTTGCTCACAACAATATCTCCACGAGCATAATATCACACATAAAATGATACCGAACATCAATGTGCTTTGTTTTCTCATTAAACATTTGATCTTTCGTAAGGAAGATGACACTCTAACTATCACAAAACATTGTACTGAACCGAAGGTCCTTACTAAGTTCACCAAAGATTCCCTTTAACCATTTAGCTTCTTTAAAAGCCTCAGTAATCATCATGTACTTAGTTTTAGTAGTAGACAGAACAACTGTATTTCACAAAGTGGCTTTCCAACTGATTGTGCAACCCTTAATTGTAAAGATAAACCCTGTGAGGGATCTTCTTTTATCAAGGTCTCTAGAAAAATCATAATCAACATACCCAATGACTCCATCTTTAGTTCCTCCAAATTGTAAGAAAACATTAGTAGTACCTCATAAGTATCTGAAAATATACTGAATTGCTTTCTAGTGTTCTTTGCCGGGATTCGCTATGTATCTACTAACTACACTAACTACATATGATAAAGCTGGATGTGAGCAAACCATAGCATACATGAGAGATCCCACTGTACTAGAATATAGAACACATGACATATAGTCAATCTCATCATTTGATTGAGGAGACAAAGCCGATGAAAGTCTGAAGTGGGTTGCTAATGGAGTACTAACAGGCTTGGCATTCTGCATATTGAACCTACAAAGAACTTTCTCAATGTACCCTTTCTGACTTAGGTAAAATTTATATGCTTTTCTATCTCTGAGAATCTCCATCTCAAGTATCTTTTTTGCTAACCCCAAATCCTTCATCTCAAATTCTTTGCTAAGCTGGAATTTGACCTTTCTTATCTCTCCTTTATCTTTTGCTGCTATTAACATGTCATCAACATAGAGGAGTAGATACACAAAAGAACCATCACTGTTTTTCTTAAAATAAACACAACTATTAAAGCTTCTTTTTTTAAAATCATGCGTAGTCATAAAAGAATCAAACCTCTTATACTACTCTCTTGGTGACTGTTTCAAGCTGTAAAGAGACTTTTTCAATAAGCAAACATAGTCCTCCTTTTATTGTACTGTAAAACTCTCTAGTTGTTGCATGTAAATATCTTCCTCAAGTTCTCTATGCAAGAACATTGTTTTTACATCTAATTGCTCAAGCTCTAAATCATACATCACCATAATACCAAGCAAGGCTCGAACTGAACTATGCTTCACAACTGGAGAAAACACATCTGTAAAGTCTACACCTGGAATCTGACTGTAACCTTTTGCAACCAACCTTACTTTATATTTGGGTTCTTCAGCTCCTAGAGTCACTTCTTTTTTCTTAAACACACATTTAGAAGGAACAACATTTTTACCTTTAGGAAGCTTCACTAGATCCCATGTTATGTTCATATGGAGCGATTCTATCTCTTCTTGCATGGAAATCATCCACTTTTTTGAATCTTTATAGCTAACTACCTTGGAATAAGTAGATGGCCCTTGATTTAATCTATATCTTCAGCCACATTTAAAGCATAAGCAACTAGATCAGCCTCAGCGTACCTTTTTAGAGGTTTAATTTCTCTTTTAGGTAAATAGAATATCATGGTGATGACTGTGGTGAAGAAGCAACTCTACTCTGAGTTTTTGTTTTAACCTGATAAGTAGACTCTATTGTAGATATTGGATCAATCTGAAGCTTCATCTGTTTCACTGTGTGTTTGAACTTTACTTGTTTTTATTGAAAGAGTCTTTAAGAGGTAAGTTAGGCAACATAGCAGTTTCATAAAAAATAACATCTTTGCTAATTACAACTTTCCTCATTTCAAGACACCATAACTTATACCCTTTAACACTAGCCTTAGAACTAAGAAAAATACATTTAATAGATCTAGACTCTAATTTCCCATTATCAACATAAGCATACATGGGACACCCAAAAATCATTAAATCAGAATAATTAGCAGGAGTACCAGACCATACCTCTTGTGGAGTTTTTTTCTCAATGGCAATGAACGGAGATTAGTTAATCAAAAAACATGCTTAGAGGTCGCTTCAGCCCAAAATGACTTCGATAAATGAGCATTTGACAATATGCATTGAACTTTTTCCATGATTATTCTATTCATTCGTTTTGCAACGCCGTTTTGCTATGGAGTATGGAAAATTGTTAAGTGTCACACGATTTATTCTAATTTGCATAATTCATTAAACTCATCTGAACATAATTCCAAACCATTATCCGTGCGGAGGTGCTTTAATTATTTTCCTGTCTACTTCTTGATCATATTCATCCAATTCTTAAATGTGGGCAACATATCACTTTTCTACTTTAAGAAGAATGCCCAAACTTTTCTGAAAAAATCTTCAATGAATATTAGTATATAATTAGCTCCACCCCTTGAAGGCACTCTAGATGGTCCCCAAAGATCAGAATGAATATAATCCAGTGTTTTCTTCCTGTTAGGGATTCCTCTGGTGAACCAAAATCTCTTTTGCTTCCAAATAATGTAGTGCTCACAGAACTTCATTTACTAATGCCTTATCCATCAAGAAGTCCTCTTTTGCTCAATTATGTCATGTCATTCTCACTCATATGCCCTAGATGTATATGCTAAAGTCTATTAACATCATTATCTGACAAGGAAGAGGAAGCAGTGGTTGCATCACTAGTAACAGTTGAACCCTACAACACATATAACTTGGCAGTCTTTCTCTATCCTTTTATCACAATGAGGGAACCCTTGCTAATCTTTAGAACTCCACTTTCAGTTCTATACTTGTGCCCTTTTGAATTAAGAGTACTCAACAAAATTAATTTCCTCTTCAATTCTGGTACATGTCATATGCCACTAAGTGTTCTGATGACTCCATCGAACATCTTAATTTTGATCGTGTCAATACCTGCAATTTTACATGAAGCATTATTCCCATCAAAATAACACCTTCAGACACAGTTTCATATGTTGTAAACCAATCCCGATTTGGACTTATATGGAACATGTAACTAGAATCGAGGATACATTCCTCACTCACTTTAGAGTTGTCAGCAGAAGCAACTAGAAGTTCATAATCACTGTGGTCTTCTGCCACATCAGTTTCACTAAATTGTTTTAGTTGTTTTCCCTTTTGATTCGCAGCCTTCCTTTTGATCTTATTTTGCTCAGACTTAATGTGTCATTTATTCTTGCAGAAGTTACATGTTTTACCTCTATTTAAAGATCTCGATCTACCTTTAGATTTATTGCGAGGATTTTATTTCTGTGTCCTCCTATGATTATCGTCAGTATTTCGTTCTTGTCTCCCATGAACAATGAGACCCTCTCTCTGAAAGTCGAATCCAATGACAAGATGTTTCATCTTGTCATACAAGGTTAAGGAATTATAGAATTCATCAACTGTGAGAGATTCGTGACTATACAAAATTGTATCTCTAAACATTGAATAAGATGGGGGCAACGAAAAAATTAGAATTAACCATAAATCTTTTTTACCATACTGAACCTCCATGGCCTTTAGATATGAGAGAATTTCTTTAAACACATTTAAGTGTTTGTACACAGACTCACATTCCTCCAAATGATGAGCATAAAGACATTGCTTCATATGCAGCTTGCTAGTTAGGGTTTTCGAGATACATAGTTGCTCAAGCTTCTTTCATAATGCAACGGCGGTCTTCTCCTTCAACACGTCCTATAGAATTTCATTCCACAAATGCAACTGTAATTGTGTTAAAACCTTTCGATCTTTACGTCTCTTCTCTTCATCCATCAATGTTGAAGGCATCTTATCTAAACCTAGCAGGGCATCCTTCAAATCCATCTGCGTAAGAACTACCTGCATATTTACCTGTCACAATGCAAATCTAATGTTGCGATCTAACAGTGAAATATTATACTTCATTACCACCATTACTGTGATCGAGACAAGTAACCCGAAAAGCTCTTGATACTAGTTTATAAAAGTTGAACGTCAATAATGACAATATAAAACGATCGCAAAGTAAAAGAAAGAAAAATAAGAACACACAGATTTTATGTGGAAACCCTTTCGAGAAAAAACTACAGGCAAAGGAGAAGAAAATTCACTAATGTCGAATTCAAATGATACAAGAGAAGTTTAAACTACATCTATTTATAGGTTGAAAAACTTTATTCTAATTAATATCAAATAGATGAAGCCTTATTCTAATCAATGTAAAATAAAAAAAAAGTATAGTTCTATATGAATTTTATTTTTATTTTATTTTACCACTGTATTTTATTTTAACAATGATTCAAATAACTCAACTCTAACAGATTATTATTTTTTACGCCAGTTTTCAACAATACAAATAGATGAAATTTTTAACAGAAAAGACCAATTTAGTCTTTGATATAAGATACATGGACTAAATTACCTATTTCCTAAAGAGAAGAGATAGAATATAATTTAACTCCTAATACATGGAAATCTATACGATTCTTTTACTACTTTAAAGCCAATTGAATTGCCTTAAGGGATATGATGTAGAACCCCAAATCAAGATTGAAGTTGAAAGGAGGAATCAAATTTAAAAAAAGAAAAGAAAAAAAAGAGATACATCTTGCGACTGTTAGGAAAGTTTTTTTTGAAAATTCAAATCTTAACAGATTACCCCTTAAAGGTAGCATATATAATAAGAAACAATGAATTAAAAAATAAGAAGAAAGAAATCAGGGTTTCTTAACGAGCAAGTTGTCCAAAACTTGAAATAATTAAAATTCAGAATTAATAAATCAAAATGAGAAGATGTTAATGTGTAATTTTTCAAGTAGAAACGGAAGAGAAAGAATGAGACTAGAGAGGAAGAATTGAGAGAAAGAATGAGACTAGAGAGGAAGATTTGAGAGAGAAAGAAGAAACCAATTTTTGAATATTTTCAGAACTATAGCAGCTAAAGCATTGGTTGCGTATAAGAAAGAGAAAAAACAACCCAAACAGTTGTACAACCTGTATTTAGCGGGTTGTTATGCCAACTCATTTATGCATCATTTCGTTAAAAAAATTAGATGAAATGCATCGTTTAAGTAACACAAATAATAGGATTAAAATAAGCCAGAATAACAAAACTCATAACCCAAAATAGCTGTTGAATAAAAAGTTTCGTATCAACTACCCCCTGTCAAAATAAGATCTTTGTCCTCAAGGATTGAGAGTTGGAAAACGCTGTCGCATATTTGATAAGTCCTTCCAAGTTGAATATTCAGGAAATTTATTTGTCCATTGGATCAATACCTATGTCACAACTCGTGAACCCCTCTTAACAATCCTTCAGCCAATAACTCGAACTGGTTCCTTTTAGTAGAGTCGTATCAAGATCCATTTGAGGTATGTCCAGCTGGCTCGGAGACTTACCGATATGTTTCTTGAGTAGCAAGATGTGGAACGTATACGTCAATCGATAGGCTACCTTTCTAATCTTCGCTTCCACCATATATGGTACATAAAATCGAGGGGATAATTTTTGGTTCAAAGTTTACCTGAGAGTATGCTAGCAATAAGGCTGGATCTTTAGGTATATGAGATCCCCCACCTCAAAAGCCTTTTCGCTTCAACTTTTATGTGCAACTTACTTCGTTTGATCTTAAGTCCATTTCAAACAAAATTTCAGAAGCTGTCGAGCTGCTTCACATTGTTGCAGACTACAATCTACCACTTTCACAGGAGAATATCCAACTACATACGGTAAATGATTCAGGGGAACTTGTTCGTATAGAGCCTCATATGGAGTTGTTTCAATAGCTGAATGGTGAGAAGTGTTGTACTACCACTCTATTAATGAAAGCCAGAGTGACCAGTCACTAGGTCGTTCACTGCTCATGCACCTCAAGTAGCTCTCCAAACAATGGTTAAGCACTTCCAATTGGCCATCAGTATCTGAGTGGTAGGCTGTTGAAAGGTGAAGTCGTGTACCCAACTTGCTGAAAAGTTCTTGACAAAATTTGCTGATAAATATTTTATCTCTGTCAGAAACTATGGTCTCGGGAGCACCATAAAGCTTGTAGACTTGAGATAAATAGGCTTGAGCCACTGTCAAAGCTGTGAATGGGTGGGATAGTTGAATTAAGTGACCATATTTAGTCAAACGATTTGCAACCACCAAGATCATGTTGTACCCCTTCGAAGTCGGCAATCCTTCGATGAAATCCATTGTAATTGCTGACTATGCACGATCAGGTATGGGGAGTGGTTGCAATAATCTGGGATGGGCAACATTATCTCTCTTACATCCCTAACATGTAACACATTCATTGACCCACTATCAAATATCATTGGAAAGCCCTTTTCCAATAAAATAGCCCTCCAATGCAGCGCCTCATAGAATGAATGCCAGAATGACCCCCTAATGCCCCTTCATGGAAATGAATGAACAAATCTTTCCTTAAAGAACCAAGGTCGTCCACCACTACTTTTCCTTTTCTTCTCAAGATCTTGCCATCCCATCCATGCTTGGGATGTGCTTGTGGTTACTGTTGCACTTTCTCACATAGCTACCTCACATGGGATCAATTTTTAAAGAATTAACAATTTGAACCCACAAATTCGACTAAGGGGTTTTTACTATAATTTGTTGTAGCTGGCCTTCACCTGACTGTGGCCTTCGAGACAAGGCATCGACCACAATGTTGTGAGCCCCTTTCCTGTAGCTGACCACAAAGTCGTAACCGAGCATCTTCGCTACCCATTTTTGTTGAAATGGTGTAATGGCCTATTGTTTAGTAAAAAACTCCAGACTTTGATGGTCTGTTCAAATATGGAACCTCCTTCCTACAAAGTACGCATGCCATTTTTCTACCGCCAAAACGACCGCCAACATCTCTTTACCATAAATGGATAAGGCCTGGGTACTTCATCCCTAAGGGTTTGCTAAAGAAAGCTATAGGTTTCCTTTGTTTTTGTAACACTGCCTCTACCTCTTGTCCACAAGCATCCATATCAACATAAAATTCAAGTTTGAAATCGGGTAAAGAAAGGACTAGAGTTGACAAATTGCAAGTTTAAGTTGTTAGAATGCCTCGATAGCTTCCCTTGACCATTCCCACACCTTGTCCTTCTTGAGTAATATCGTCAAAGGCTTGGCCATTACCTCATAAAGTCGAATAAACCTCTTGTAATAACTGGATAGACCTAAGAATCCCCTGAGTTCCTTGACTGATGTAGGCGTAGGCCATTGTAAACACTATCTACCTTAGCAACATCCTTGGCAACACATCATTTTGAAATTACGTAACCAAGATATTCTATCTCCGTCGTTCCAAATTGGCATTTGCTTACTTTGGCAAATAATCTATTTTCCTTCAGTAGTTGAAGAACATCCTGGCGATGGGATTGATTAGCAGACCAATTTTTAGAATACACCATGATATCATAAAAAAAAAACTAAAATCATTTTCCTGAGTTAAGCCTTAAAGATTGAATTCATCAAAGCTTGAAAGGTGGATGGGGCATTGGTCAAGCCAAAAGGCATGACCAAAAGTTCGTAATGGCCTTCATGGGCACGAAAAGTGGTTTTGTGGATATTAGCGTCATACATTCAAATCTGATGATAGTCAGAGCCTAAATTAAGCTTGAAAAAAAATTAAGCATGCCCCAATTCATCAATTAAATCTTCAATAACAAGTATAGGAAATTTATCTTTTATTGTAAGCTGATTTAATTGTAGGTAATCTATGCATAATCGTTAGCTCCAGTTTTTTTTCTTGACCATGACAATGGGAAAAGCAAAGGGGCTATTGCTATCCCGAATAATCCCAGCTTTTAACATCTCATCAATCAGTCTCCCTATTTCATTTTTTTTGCAACGTGGGATACCTATAAGGTTTCAACTTCACCATTTGGTTCCCATCATGCAAAGGAATTCCATGATCCTACAATCGTCAAAGAGGAAGGCTCGTTGGTGTTTGAAAGACATCATCAAACTCCTTTAGAAGTTGTTGAAGTTCTTCATTAGTTGAAGGGTGATGAGCTTTCAATAAGACTTGTGCTACTGGAGTTAACAACATAGGGCATGGTCCTTGTTCAACCATCACAAAATATTTAGAAGGATGGGGCACATCTATCACCTAAATAGCATTAGGTTTAATACCCTGTAGTATGAAAAAATCTTTCTGGTAAGGAAACCACATGGTTAAAGAACTAAAATTTTAGATGATAGACCCGAGTGTTAACAACCACTACACTCTCAGCACCAAATCGCAACCCTTCAATGGAAGGACCAAAAATCAGTCTTGAAATAGTAGCCTAGGGTTTCCCAAGAAATAGCTCGATAGATGCCTTGTGTGGGCATAGATCTTTCATCGGCGATAGTCACTTTCAGTTTACAAGTCGGTTCCACATGCAAGTTAAGTTTCTTAGCCAATCGAGAATCAAAAAAATTATGTGTGCTTCCCGAGAAAACCAAAATGATTACGGATAAAGCCGCAACTGTAGCTACCACTCGCATCGTGTGAAGCCCCTGCGAACCCTGTATAGCATGTAGAGAAAGAAGAGGTAGTGTGGTTGTTTCTTTTTCATGGTCAACCTTGTTAAGTGTATCCAGCAGTTCAGTTTCCTCTGTAAGTTTATCAATTTAAGGGCTCCCAATATCATCCTCACTATCAGGGTAAGGTTCGAGCATTACCTGATACAGTTGTGATTTGACACACTTTTGTCCTAGAGAGTATTTGGCTGTACACTAGAAACATAACCTTTTTTTCTCCGATATTTCATATCAGCCAGGGATAATGATTTTGTCAATGCTTTCTGATTTCATACTACTGTAGAACTTGACCCATGAGTGAGCCTTGGAACCGAAAAATATCATGTAGGAGAAGATAGTGTTGGAGGTAAACTAGCCCCTTTAGTATGACCCCCAATCTGACTTGGCCAGAATTTCCTTTGATTGTAGCCCAAAATCTCCTCCACTTGCTTAGCCATCAAATAACCCTCCACTAAGCTCTTGGGTTTAAAGAATAACATGTATTGTTGTATCTCTGTTTTCAAGTTGCTCACAAAAATATCTAAAGCATAATCATCCGGTAAATAAAGCTGATTCAGCAAACTAAGAAAAGAATCATGATACTGGTCAATGGCACATTGTTGTTTCAGTGCCATTAGCTCTGACATAGGATTCAAAAACGAATTAGTGCCAAATATTTCTTTCAAGGCATGAGCATAGGTATCCCAAGTCAGTGATGGTAATCCCCCATGTGTAACAGCCCATTTTTCAGTGAAATCAGAACAGTGGTTTCGGGACCACAAATTCGATTCGAGAATAAGGTTTATTTTTATTTCATTATATAATCTGTATTATAATAGGCATGTCATGTGAAAATATTGATACGAAAATTGTATCGATTAAGTGCTTAATTACAAGAAGGACAAAATCGCATAAAATGCAAAAGTTGAATTCTAGTAGCTATAAGGATCAAATAGCTATGCAAATCAAAACTAGAGGTCCTTATATGGTAATTAGACCATTAAGAAAAGTATGTAGATTTTTCTTGGTGACTCATCCATAGAAATATAGAAAAAAGGCAATGATTAAATTGGAAATAGCAAAATACTTAATTAATTAAAAGATGAAAAGAAAATATATCATCTTATTTTCATCATCTTCAACCTAAATCACATGGAAACCCTAGGTGAGAGAAAAGAAACTTTCAAGGCCTAATTGGGTAAGTTTTCTTGTCCTGTTTTTAGTAATTTTGATATTTTTGAAATCGGGATAGCTTAATCTCTCTATTTTAGGGATTAATTTGAAAAGTTATCAAGGTATGAAAAATGGGTCATGGATGTATATGCCAAAAATTAGAAATTTATGGTAGACAATGAAAGATTATTGATAGATAAACAACTTTTACAAAGTGATTTTTGATGAAAACATGATTTAGGGACTAAAATGTAAAGTTGTAAAATTTGATGAAAAATTCTGAATTTTTATGAGT
The DNA here is from genome assembly GCA_025698475.1 of Gossypium anomalum. NCBI lineage: Eukaryota > Viridiplantae > Streptophyta > Magnoliopsida > Malvales > Malvaceae > Gossypium > Gossypium anomalum. The sequence goes on along the minus strand of CM046958.1, from coordinate 34,814,761 downwards.
ACATGTGCTGTAAATTTTGTAATAGGGCTTTGGTTAGGCTTGGAATAGGGAGTAATTTGTACAAGTTTCATTTTTCGTGCCTAGGGACAAAATCAGAATTTATGAAAAAATTTTGAAAAGTCACAAAAATTTTTTAAAGTTCCTGATTAAGTCCCGACTCGATTCCAATGCTCGTATTGGGCCTTGACGGCTCAATCAAGGGACGTTATGAATGATCTCGATAAATGAATAGTGATTTACATAATTTGTTTGAAAAATGTTCTGAAAGTTTCGATAATGCTATAAAACCCTATTTTGACAATGAATACGGGTTAGGGGTATTACAGTTAGTGGTATCATAGCTACAGTTTAGCCGATTCTCGAATTTAACGTAGTGAACACGAGTTTAGCTATACATACCATTATATAAATTATGATAGTGTAATGACTCCTGATCATTTTAAATGTGTTTTTCATATAGTAATGTCATTCAACCGAGCTAGAGCTAAATCCGAGGAAGTTGAGAGCAATGCTTCAGCTTTAGTTCAAAGAGTTGAGTTTGCGTCTAGTAGTGAAAGGCCCGTGTCTGAGGGCCGAAGTGAAGAGGCAAAACAAGTATTCTTTCAAATGATGAATGAATGGTTTACACGGTACCTGAGAATAAACCCTACTATACAACGACCTCCCCCACTTGCTCCTTAACCAGTTCCTGAGGTACCACAGGGTACCGAACCTGTTAGAATTGGTAAGCCTCCGATAGATAAAATCCTCAAGCATGGGGCGGAAGAATTTAGAGCTACTGTAGATGATGATCCGGAAAGGGCCAAGTTTTGGCTAGAAAATACTATCCGGGTTTTTGATGAACTATCCTGCACACCTGCCGAATGTCTAAAATGTGCAATATCCCTACTAAAAGATATAGCTTATCATTGGTGGAATACCATAACTTCAGTTGTACCAAGAGAGAATGTTACATGGGAATTCTTCCAGGCTAAATTCAGGAAGAAGTATGTTAGTCAGAGGTTCATGGATCAGAAAAAGAAAAAATTTCTAGAGCTCGAACAAGGAAACATGACTGTATCTGAATATGAATGAGAATTTATTTGGCTGAGCAAATATGTCTAAAAATGGGTTTTGACCGAGGCTAAGATGTGTAAACATTTTGAAAAGGGTTTAAATAAGGATATCAAGTTATTGATTGGAATTCTCGAAATAAGGGAATTTGCAGTGGTAGCTAATCAAGCACACAAAGCTAAGGAACTGAGTAAAGAAAAGAAACAAGCCAAAAGAGAGGGTCAGGTTTCTAGAAAAAGAACCATGAGTAAGTCACAATCATTTGCTTCTAATAAATTAAAGAAGTATTATGATCGTGTTACCACCTCTATAGGATATTCTGGAAGAGAGCAAGGCTCTTAGCGTTCTAACCCAAGGTCTTCATCTCTGTCAGTGACTATTGTGGGTAGTGTTGGTAACCCCAAACCGAAATGTAAACATTGTAACAAATTTTATCATGAGGAATGTCGGTCTAGAAGTAGAGCTTGTTTCGGATGTGGTTCACTTGACCATTTTCTTAGGGATTGTCTCGAAAGAGTTGAAAAGGAGATAGAACTAGCTCCAAAGCTGAGTAATCTTGTCTCGAGGGGTAGACCACCTTGCCATCCCAGCAATGTTGGTAGTAGTCGAGGTACTACCAAGGATACAATAGTTAGATCTGAGGCATGAGCACCTGAAAAGACATATGTTATTCATGTTAGAGAAGATGCCTTTGTGCCAAACCTTATTACTGGTACATTTTCTCTACTTGATACTGATATTACTACATTGATTGGTCCTGGTTCCACACATTCATACATATGCATGAACCTAGTGTCTGTTAAAAAATTTACCTGTTGAATTCACTGAATTTGTGGTTAAAGTTTCAAACCCCCTAGGCCAGTGTGTTATGGTGGATAAAGTCTATAAGAACTGCCCGTTGATGGTAAAAAGTTATTGCTTTTCGGTTGACTTGATGTTTTTTCCATTTGATGAATTTGATATGATTTTGGGAATGGATTGGTTAACCTGATATGATGCAGTGGTAAATTGTAAGCAGAAATATATTGTATTGAAATGTGAGAATGGTGAACTACTTCATGTTGAATCTGATAAACTGGATGGATTACCTAATGTAATTTCAGCAATATTAGCACAAAAATATGTCCAAAAGGGTTACGACACTTATCTTGCATATGTGATGGATACTGAAGTATCTGAGTCAAAGATTTAATAAGTGTCGATTGTATGTGAATTTCCTGATGTATTCCCAGAGGAATTACTTGGTTTACCACCGGATAGAAAAGTGGAATTCTCTATAGATCTTATTCCGGGTACAACACCTATATCTATAGCACCTTACAGAATGGCTCCTACTGAATTGAAAGAGCTGAAAGTACAGTTGCTAGAATTGATTGACAGAGGTTTTGCCTGACGTAGTTTCTCACCTTGGGGTGCACCGATTTTGTTCGTAAAGAAGAAGGATGGTCGTTAAGGCTGTGCATTGATTATAGACAGCTCAACAAAGTTACAATAAAGAACAAGTACCCATTGCCTCGTATTAATGACTTGTTTGACCAGCTAAAATGTGCCACTATATTTTCAAAGATTGATCTCCGTTCTGGTTACTATCAACTACGAGTAAAAGAATTGGATGTACCAAAGAAGCTTTTAGAACCAGGTATGGGCACTATGAGTTTCTTATGATGCCATTCGACTTGACAAATGCACCTACAATGCTTATGGATTTGATGAATAGAATTTTCAGCCCGGATTTAGATAGGTTTGTGGTGGTATTTATAGATGATATTTTGGTTTACTCTTAAAATGAAAATGAGCATGCTGAGCACTTGACAATAGTGTTGTAATCTTTTTGAGAGAAACAACTGTATGCCAAATTCAGTAAGTGTGAATTTTGGCTACGGGAAGTTAGTTTTCTTAGGCATATAGTATCTGCTGAAGGTGTTAGAGTAGACCCGAATAAAATTTTAGCCATTGTTAATTGGAAGCCACTGAAGAATATGTCTGAAGTCTAAAGTTTTCTGGGACTAGCTGGTTATTATCGGAGGTTTGTAAAAATTTTTTCAATGATAGCTTCTCCGATGACTCGTTTTGTAACACCCCTATCCCATAACTGTCACAGAAATAGAACGAGGCGTTACCGAAAGCTAGGAATCCGATCAGGGCCGTAAAATTTTGAACACATTTTTTTTTTTTTAAAGATCATTCATTTACTAAATTGCTAGACTCAACAAAGTTCGAATTTAACACTTATACAAGTAAGTTCCATAAGATACCGTAATCACATGACTTCTACACGAAGGTCAAAGTATCATTCTACTTATTGTCTATCTTATACATGCCATAAGATAATCCCATCTTATGGCTGCCGTAATGGTAGATAGTATGATGAAGTACTGACGATCCCCGAGCTGGTAGTCAGAATCCACAACCTACAGACCAAAACATGAACGAACAGAGTAAGCTTTCGTAAGCTTAGTAAGTTTTAAGCAAAACAATAATTTTGTTGAATCAATGACGTTTTTCACATATACTTAGTCTAGGTAAAATCTCATTTGACCCAATATACCTAGCCAAAATTTCACATAATTTAATACACCTTTCTTTAGCCTTGAGTTTTAAGTCACAAAGTGTTTTCATTCAATATCATTGGTCATTCATTTCAACTGTTCGATGAAACTAATCTAGAGCTTCATCTCGAACCATAATATCAATAAACGCATTACTTAGCTATCACATATATATACTTTCGAATAATAATGACCTAGACGATCGAATATTTCCAAAGCACATTCTTCATCAACTGAAGTTCGATTCACATGGTAAGCACATTCTTCACCAATTTTACAACTTTCAAAAATCCCATCCACTTTTTCATAATCACCTCCATATTTTCAAGTATTTCACATGATAAGTACTAAATTACCGTATTGGCACATAAAGAACCGAACATGATCCTTATCTTGTATTGGCACATCTAGCTGAACACAACCCATACTCAAATCATAAGGCCTTTGGGCAGAATATACATTAATACATAAAAATATTTCATCACATACTTCATTATACAAGCATACCATTACCAATTAGATCATTCTCATATTTGGAGTTATAATATTAATCACATATACATACCTCCTTGATACTAATAATTCACCTCGAAATCAATCCACCAATGAGTAAGTAATACGTACCTGAACATCTTAAATACATAATACTTATTTGAGGGTAACTTACTGCGGATACTCAATATCAAAGTCTTACTTGAATCCTAGCATTTAGCCGTCGGGTCTTTAAAGCTCGGATATAGTACAAGCACGAAGCCTACGGACATTAATCAGGATAATATTCTCGCATAAAGCCTGTGGGGTTTTAACGCGGATATAGTACTGACACAAATGTCCTTCGGGACTTATCACAGTTATACACTTCCACATTCATCAAATTGGCCATTCGGCCTTATCACATACATACACTTTCACATTCATCGTAACAAAATTGACTAGGTATACTAGTCATTTACGGCTCATAGCTTCACTTTAGTACGGATTTGGTACTTGATTGCCAATATTTAATCGATAGCTAATAAGCAACTCAAATAGTTTTATCAAGGTTTACAACATAATCACAAATTCAGCACAAGTTGTTTTTCCTGAGCAATAGTCACTAAATTATTTATAACTGGAGCTACAAAACTCCAAATCAATTGTCGTTAATTTTCCCTGAATATAGACTCATATATCTTCCATCCATAAAATTTTCAGAATTTTAGGTTTGGCCAATCAATACCAGATTTTTTTTTCTTAAAGTTTCCACTGTTTCACTGTTTGACTAATCTGACCACTCTTCACTACGAATTAAATTTCTCATTGTACAGAATTCAAAATGTGTTCTATTTGATTTCATTTGAAACTAGACTCATTAAGGAGTCTAAGCGTATAAATTTTATCTTATAACCATTTTGTACAAATTATAATGATTTTCTAAAAATAGAACATGGGATTTTGGAGTCATTCTGACACCGCCTCACACAACTTTAAATATCTCTTTATAGGAAATTTCTTTGCTCACACGGTCTCTTTTATAAGAAACTAGACTAATTAGTCTTTGATTACATATTCTATTCAGCTTATAATTCTAGACCAACAATTTATGGTGATTTTCTAAAATCATGTTACTGCTGCTGTCCTAAGCAAATTATTACAATTTGCTCTTAAATTTCCAAGTCCAAACACTTATGAACTTACCATTTGAATTTAAAACATATCATGGCCACATCATATCTTATTAAATCAACTCATTATGTCCTATTATGATTGAATTTACTCAATGTTTAATCACTTAAAACTTACCTCGGAAGTGGTCGACGAATAGATATCCACGGCTATCCGTTTACTTTCTCTTTATCCAAAATTGCCCCTCTACGCTCTTGAGCTTAATTAACAAAATTTAAACTATTTTAATCACCTTGTTATATCATTAAAAACAACAAGGTAAATCTTCTCAATGAAACTCATACATAAGGCAACACCTCGATACATCTGTACACATTCGGTATTTCATTAAAACCATCCCAAATACATTTACCTAGGTATCACCGTGTCGCCTTATTTACATATACTAGTTATGTGGTCAATTTTACCGATGACCTATGCATATAACTAATTACACCTTTAATAATATTCACAAAGCCAATTATCCACATGACTACCTTAGCATATTATTAGTTAGCGTCTTATCCAAATTTGCCATAAAGAAAATTAACTCATATACCCTCAAGTGCATAAGCAATTGCATCCAAAGGACACTTTAAATGCATGTTATGAAAGTAACCGAATGCACATATTTTTATACCAAGACATCATATACTTCAAAACCAACTATCAAGGCATAAAGCCGAACCTTCAAAATTAATTATCAATACACGTTCAAACATGCCTTCCTACAAATATACAAGTTCTCCCTTGTTTAAACTAAATCATGCTTTAAGGTTTAACACATTTGACCATTAGAGAGTTAATCAAATTAGCATTCAATTATTCTATACACCCACCATTAACCGAATCTCATTTATTATTTCTTGACAATTTCATCACATTCGGTCATAGGTAATTTAATCCTATAAAGAGTCAAATTTTACTTCAGTTCACTAAGGTGAGGTTATTATAATGTAACCTCTATTTCCGAATGCCCCCTTCTTCATAAAACCATCAAATTTTCAAATTATAATAAGTTCATAAATCATTTAACCACTAATTCCATGCCAAGCATAAAAAGGCCATTGGTTTTACACCTAACTTACAAGACCATAAAACATAAAGGTTTAATGTTCATCTTTAACACAATTACCACACTTCAAACTAAATTTTCAGCTTCATATATTCCACACCAGATTTTTTTTTTTCCATGCTCAATTTCCATGGCCGAATGATATCCTCAGCAATTAAGTCATATTAAACATAAATTTTCCCTAATTAAGATTATAAGCTCATAATCACTTACAATTTCATCTTCTAAGTCTATCAAACACTCCTTATTCCAAATCCATTTTCAGCTATCAAAATTGACATTTCCTATCCAATACCAAACATGCCACATAACCAATTCAAGAGAATAAATCCATGGGTTTAAGGTAGCATCAAGCTAGGAACTCAAAACATCAAATTTAATATCAATTTAACAAGTATTCACCTTGAATTTTAGCCCTTCTGTAGACCGAATATCCAAAGCTTCTTCTCCTATTTGTTTTCTTTAGTTTCGGCTCAAATGAAGGCTATGAAGCTCACCTTGTTTTTATCACCATATTCACTTTTATTTTATCAAGTTTTAATTATAACATATTATAAATATATAATTTATTAATTTAAAACACATAATGCATCATAACAACCCCTACTACCGTGAACATGGATAGAAAATGGTCAAATAAGCATGCAAATCCTCCACAATAATAAACCTTAAGGTTTGGGCACTTCAAAATTTATCTATCACCCTTTTAACAATTTACAACTAAGTCCTCTTTAATAAAATTTATGTATTTTATAATATAAACTATTAAATATTATTTACTAAATATAATATACACATAATGCCAAAATCATACATCATTACCGTCCACTAATATTAAAAGTGGGCCATTTGACATGCAAGTCCACAACTTTAGTAGTTTAACATTTTAATCACTTGGACATTTGCCTATCATATTTTTAAAGTTCCTCAATATGTCCTTTTTAGCTAATTTCACATCCAAATGACAAAATTAAAGCATGAAATTTTCACACATACTTATTCACAAATAATAAGCATAGAATATAACAATTAATTATTTCTGTAACTCGGTTTTGTGGTCCCGAAACCACTTTCCGACTAGGGTCAAATTAGGGGTGTCACAACTCTCCCCCCCTTTAGGGATTTTCGTCCCCGAAAATTTCCACCGATGCATAGGTTAGGATAACGTCCTCTTATTGAATTATATCCACAAGGGCATTAGCTCATTTATAGCAATTGTAATTCATTATTGATTTCGCATCGATCTATAAAATCATTTTCTTATCTTAAAACAAATACATAAACAGTTCTACAAGTATGCACATATATCTCATTTCCTTGATTTCATAAGTAATAATCACTTAATTTAATTCACAATTGCATTTCAAACACATATAAAGCACATATTAACATGTATAATTCATATCGTCAACCCACGTATTCATTCATGTATAAGCTGTAACCTGACCGAAAATACACATATACTCAAAGATCCCAATAAATATCCTTTATAACTCCATCGTATCTCAATATTCACTTAACTTATTTCCGACAGAAAATCAACTTCCACCTACCTAAACATTTAATTCATTCAGCACATTCAATCACCGTTAACGCTACCCATATACAGTCGATTAGGCATGAAGCCTCGTATAGTACACCAGCATGGGATTTATTTTAGCACATAACCCATATATCCAAAATTATCAGCATTCATCAAAAATTCTTACAGACTTTCAAATGGTCGAACTTAATCGAAATAATTTCTTGAACATGATTAACAAAAAAATTAGGGGTCATTTAGCAATAGCACATATGACTTCATATACCAAGCATCCCATAGACTAAATCCGTAACACATTTATAACATGAATCCATTTCTTAACAACATATCCACCATCTTTTTACGTATTCACTTATTTTATGAACTCACAAATTTTTACTTTCATTTGATTTTCACATACCTTCCATACATACCTGTATCACTTATTCTGATCTTACTTTATTTATCATCTTAAATATACCCGTGGAATCATTCGAAATCATTACGGATACTCATTATGTAACACCCCTTACCCGAGACTGTTGCCAAAATCGAGCACAAGGCATTACTAAACTTAATCTATCACTTAAATAGTTTTAAAGTTGTTTATTTAAACTTTTCGGAATGTGCTGTCATTCTGCGTTGTAGTCGCCTAAAAATTCATATCTTGAGTTCCAAAACTCAAAATTTATATCCGTAATTTTTTTATGAAACTAGACTCATATATCTATCCACTAATTTTTTTCTAGAATTTTTGACTTAGCCAATTAGTACAGTTTATTAGTTAAAGTTACCCCTGTTTCAGAATTCGACTGCACTGACCTCTACTTACTTCGAACCACTTCTCTCTCTATAAAAAATTAATATAACTATACCGTTTGTTTCTATTAAAACTAGATTCAATAAGGATTCTAACCATATAAATTACACCACCTAATTATTTTTGTACAATTTATGGTGAATTTCCAAAGTTGAAACAGGGGATCTAGAAATTTGTCTGACCCTGTTTCACTAAAACTCAGATATCTCATAAAATATAATACCTTTACCTGTTTTGCTTATTGCATAAGAAAATAGACATAATAAGCTTTAATTTCATATATTATTCACCATCAAAACATGTCTCTACGATTTTTAGTGATTTTTAAAAGTCATGCTATTTCTGATACTTAAATCTGTTTTTAAGTTACTTTCACATTTTTCTTAGTTTTCATGTGATAGTTACTACTTATTCATACATACTATTAAACATGTATATCATCAGCCCTTCTATTAGTTAATCACTAGCAAGTATTTACACATCATTCATTGATCATATCATATCAAAAGAAACCAAGTTCCTATACATGCCATACACAAAACGAAACGTCTAACTATACCAATGTGATTCCTTCGATAGTGTGATCGGGTCTCCGACGTTTCCTTCGATCCCCGAGTGGCTTGATAAAAACTATAAGAAAAAGAAAATAAATAGAGTAAGCACTAGGCTTAGTAAGCTTACAAGCAAATAAATTACAACATTCAGCATAATGAATAATTATACATAATGTCACCTAGCCTCATAAAATTTATTTACTTCTCATTTTCTACCTTCTTCTTTACTCACTTAACTTCTTTCTTACCTGACCTTTCACTATTCATAAATATAATCTACCTTCCTTTTTGCTGATAATTCACTGTAATTTAACGTGTACAATGACCCATTGAACCACTCGGAATACTAAGGATATTGGGGTCGTTCCTGTCTATCAATATCCTGCCAATGCCATGTCTTCGACATGGACTTACATGAATTATTCCTATCTCCAATGCCATATATATATCTAATATGGGCTTACATGGCTCATTCCTGTCTCCAAAGCCATATATCTGATATGGACTTACATGGCTCATTTTCGTTTCGTCTCTGTCTGTCAACCCCAATATCCTAACATTCCTAAGGTTCAAACGGGGCTTCCTAATGCTTTTTCTCTGTCACTTCGCCTTTAATTCGACTTTAAATATTCTCATGAAATAAGTATATAAATGCTGGAAATTGACAATAATAATGTAAAATAAAAGAATATTGCATTTATTTACAGTAAACTTACCTCGTATGCAAAAAAATAGCTACTTTTACCATTTCGTCCACAACTTGGTATTTTCTCCATTTTAGCTTTGAATTTCAGTTTTCCTTGCTCTATCATTTAAAATATAGTCTAATTAGGACTCACATTATTCAAATTGACCCAAAATCATATTTTGGCAAAATTCTGATTTGCCCCTAAACTTTCGTGATATTTACACTTTTGCCCCAAAGCTCGTAAATTTAACTTCATCCTATTTTCTTATGTTTTATGACATGCTGGTCATTTTTCCCTTCTATGGCAGCATCAAATTCATACTCTAACATGCACTTATGACTATTAGGTATTTTTACCGATTAAGTCGTTTTACTCGTTTTTGCTTAAAACCGAGTAGTACAAATTGTCTAACATAATTTAAAACCTCATATTCTATCATAAAACATCAAAATACACAAATTTCACCTATGGGTATTTTTCCAAATATGAACCCTAACTTAAATTATTGCTAGCATAAGCTTTATCGAGCTCAAGGGACTCAGAAAACGTAAAGAACATTAAAAACGGGGCTTGGAATCACTTACTATGGAGATTGAAAGCTTGAAACAAACCCTAGCCATGGAGAACCCTTGAAATTTCGTCCTAATGAAGAAGATGGACAAAAATTGGCTTTTAATTTTGTTTTTAATTCATTTTAATAACTAAATGACCAAAATGCCCTTACTACTAAACTTTCCAAAAATTCCTTCCATGTCCTAATTTTGTCCATAAACTTAAAATTGGTCAAATTGCTATTTAAGACCTCCTAATTAATATTTCAAAGCAATTTCATACTAAAAACTTCTAGAATGCAAGTTTTGCAAATTATTCGATTTAGTCCCTAATCTCAACTTAAGCACTTTATGCATAGAATTTCATCACGAAATTTTCACACAATCATGTAATCATATCATGAACCTCAAAATAATAATAAAATAAATTTTTCTACCTTGATTTTGTGGTTTCGCAACCACTATTCCGTTTAGGCCCTATTTCGGGATGTTACATTTCTCCCCCCCTTTAGGGATTTTCGTCCCCGAAAATCTTACCTGTGAAAAAATTTGGGTACTGTTTTCGCATAGCCTCTTCGGGTTCCCATGTAGCCTCGTCTACCCCATGCCTATTCCATAGTACTTTCACAAGTACAATACTTTTGTTCCTTAATTGCTTTACCTCTCGAGCTAGAATCTTTACTGGTTCTTCACCGTAAGTCATGTCTGACTGAATCTCAACCTCTGTCTGAGAAATTACATGTGACGAATCTGAACGATAACGATGTAGCATAGACACATGAAATACATTATGAATCTTCTCTACATGAAATACATTATGAATCTTCTCTAACTCAATCGGCAAAGCTAACCGATATGCTAATGGTCCGACTCTCTCAATCACTTCAAACGGTCCAATAAAACGTGGACTTAGTTTTCCTTTCTTGCCAAATCTGAGAACTTTCTTCCACGGGGATACTTTCAAAAAAAAAACTTTGTCACCAACTTGATACTCAATCTCTTTTCTCTTCAAATCTGCATACGAATTTTTGTCTGTTCGAGGTCGCTTTTAAGCAATCTCGATGATTTTACTTTCTCTTCTGTTTCCTTAACTAGATCAACTCCGTAAATCTGATTTCCCTTAAGCTCTGTCCAATACAAAGGTGTGCGACATTTACGTCCATACAAAGCTTCATAAGGTGCCATCTTCAAACTCGACTGATAACTATTATTGTAGGCAAATTCTACTAATGGTAAATATTTTTTCCCAACTGCCTTGAAATTCCAATACACAGCATCTAAGCATATCTTCAAGTACCTGAATAACTCTCTCTGACTGACCGTCGGTTTGAGGATGGAAAGCTGTACTAAAACTCAACTTTGTGCCCAAAGCCTTCTGTAAATTCTTCCAAAACCGTGAAGTAAATCTTGGATCTCTGTCTGAAATAATCAATAATGGCACTCCATGTAGTCTAACTATCTCTGAAATGTATAACTTAGCCAATTTGTCAAGTGAGTAATCCATACGGATTGGAATAAAATGAGCCGACTTAGTTAACTTATCAATCACAACCCATATTGCATCTTTCTTTCTCGATGTAAACGACAATCCTGTCACAAAATCTATAGTAACTCGATCCCATTTCCACTCAGGGACTAGCACAGGCTGCAATAAACTTGAAGGTACCTGATGTTCGGCCTTTACCTGCTGACAGATCAAGCATCTAGAAATAAACTCTGAAATGCCCTTCTCATTCCTACCCACTTGTGATCGGATATCATCATTTAACCCATCCTCAAACCTTTTACACATGATAGCCTCTCTGTGGACACACATTCTTGAGCATATTTATCTTGAGCCTCGACAAATTCACGCTCATAATCGGTGCCAATCATATTGCCTTGTTTCAATTCCAGAATTCTTTTTCTTACGGTCAATAAACCTCTAACTGATGTACTTTTTACGAAATTCCTCCTAAAAGAAATCCCAAGTGACCCTCTCCTTTGGTACAACTGATATAAGTGTCTTCCACCAGTAGTAGGCTGAGTCTCCAAAAAGTGATACTACATATTTCATACATTCCTCGGGTGTACAAGATAATTCGTCAAAGACTCTGATAGTATTTTCTAACCAAAATTCTCGCTCTTTCTGCATCATCATCTTTTGTTGCTCAAATTCTTTCTCGCCCCTTGTTTCTGTTCTATCAACTGGTGGCTTTTCTCTTATCACTGCACTGGATGTGGGGAGCTTGAGCTACATGGGTAGCCCGAGAATCATGAGGGGTGGAGGTCTAACTACCGGATTCGCATTTAACGAACTCGGCAAACCAATCATTCAAAGCTTGGAAGAGAGCTTCTCGAGTCACTCCTCCCCGATTAATCATTCATCGCCTATTCTCATATGGCGCTACCCCTTCCACGGGAGCAAAGCGCATTACTTCCTACATCATCATCACCAGCTCACTCGGGATCCATTACAATAAAACAAAATATTTAAAAATCGCGTCAGAGTCATCACACTATCAAAATACGTGTATGGCATGTATAGCTAGACTTTTACTCACACTAACTATTCCGAGAACCGCCTAAACCTGCTCTCGATACCAATAAATGTAACACCCTTACCCGAGATGTTGCCAAAATTGAGCACGAGGCATTACTAAACTTAATCTATCACTTAAATAGTTTTAAAGTTGTTTATTTAAACTTTTTGGAATGTGCTGTCATTCTGCGTTGTAGTCGCCTAAAAATTCATATCTTGAGTTCCAAAACTCAAAATTTATATCCGTAATTTTTTTATGAAACTAGACTCATATATCTATCCACTAATTTTTTTCTAGAATTTTTGACTTAGCCAATTAGTACAGTTTATTAGTTAAAGTTACCCCTGTTTCAGAATTCGACTGCACTGACCTCTACTTACTACGAACCACTTTTCTCCCTATAAAAAATTAATATAAATATACCGTTTGTTTCTATTAAAACTAGATTCAATAAGTATTCTAACCATATAAATTACACCACCTAATTATTTTTGTACAATTTATGGTGAATTTCCAAAGTTGAAACAGGGGATCTAGAAATTTCTCTGACCCTGTTTCACTAAAACTCAGATATCTCATAAAATATAATACCTTTACCTGTTTGCTTATTGCATAAGAAAATATACATAATAAGCTTTAATTTCATATATTATTCACCATCAAAACATGTCTCTACGATTTTTAGTGATTTTTAAAAGTCATGCTATTTCTGATACTTAAATCTGTTTTTAAGTTACTTTCACATTTTTCTTAGTTTTCATGTGATAGTTACTACTTATTCATACATACTATTAAACATGTATATCATCAGCCCTTCTATTAGTTAATCACTAGCAAGTATTTACACATCATTCATTGATCATATCATATCAAAAGAAATCAAGTTCCTATACATGCCATACACAAAACGAAACGTCTAACTATACCAATGTGATTCCTTCGATAGTGTGATCGGGTCTCCGACGTTTCCTTCGATCCCGAGTGGCTTGATAAAAACTATAAGAAAAAGAAAATAAAGAGAGTAAGCACTAGGCTTAGTAAGTTTTACAAGCAAATAAATTACAACATTCAGCATAATGAATAATTATACATAATGTCACCTAGCCTCATAAACTTTATTTACTTCTCATTTTCTACCTTCTTCTTTACTCACTTAACTTCTTTCTTACCTGACCTTTCACTATTCATAAATATAATCTACCTTCCCTTTTGCTGATAATTCACTGTAATTTAACGTGTACAATGACCCATTGAACCACTCGGAATACTAAGGATATTGGGGTCGTTCTCGTCTATCAATATCTCGCCAATGCCATGTCTTCGACATGGACTTACATGAATTATTCTCGTCTCCAATGCCATATATATATCTAATATGGGCTTACATGGCTCATTCCTGTCTCCAAAGCCATATATCTCGATATGGACTTACATGGCTCATTTCTGTTTCGTCTCTGTCCCCACAACCCCAATATCCTAACATTCCTAAGGTTCAAACGGGGCTTCCTAATGCTTTTTCTCTGTCACTTCGCGCTTTAATTCGACTTTAAATATTCTCATGAAATAAGTATATAAATGCTGGAAATTGACAATAATAATGTAAAATAAAAGAATATTGCATTTATTTATCAGTAAACTTACCTCGTATGCAAAAAAATAGCTACTTTTACCATTTCGTCCACAACTTGGTATTTTCTCCATTTTAGCCCGAATTTCAGTTTTCCTTGCTCTATCATTTAAAATATAGTCTAATTAGGACTCACATTATTCAAATTGACCTAAAATCATATTTTGGCAAAATTACGATTTTGCCCCTAAACTTTCGTGATATTTACACTTTTGCCCCAAAGCTCGTAAATTTAACTTCATCCTATTTTCTTATGTTTTATGACATGCTGGTCATTTTTCCCTTCTATGGCAGCATCAAATTCATACTCTAACATGCACTTATGACTATTAGGTATTTTTTACCGATTAAGTCGTTTTACTCGCTTTTTGCTTAAAACCGAGTAGTACAAATTGTCTAACATAATTTAAAACCTCATATTCTATCATAAAACATCAAAATACACAAATTTCACCTATGGGTATTTTTCCAAATATGAACCCTAACTTAAATTATTGCTAGCATAAGCTTTATCGAGCTATCGGGACTCCGAAAACGTAAAGAACATTAAAAACGGGGCTTGGAATCACTTACTATGGAGCTTGAAAGCTTGAAACAAACCCTAGCCATGGAGAACCCTTGAAATTTCGTCCTAATGAAGAAGATGGACAAAAATTGGCTTTTAATTTTGTTTTTAATTCATTTTAATAACTAAATGACCAAAATGCCCTTACTACTAAACTTTCCAAAAATTCCTTCCATGTCCTAATTTTGTCCATGAACTTAAAATTGGTCAAATTTCTATTTAAGACCTCCTAATTAATATTTCAAAGCAATTTCATACTAAAAACTTCTAGAATGCAAGTTTTGCAAATTATTCGATTTAGTCCCTAATCTCAACTTAAGCACTTTATGCATAGAATTTCATCACGAAATTTTCACACAATCATGTAATCATATCATGAACCTCAAAATAATAATAAAATAAATTTTTCTACCTTGATTTTGTGGTTTCGCAACCACTATTCCGTTTAGGCCCTATTTCGGGATGTTACACATTAAGCACATATAGCTCTTACAATGCCATATCCTAGATATGGTATTACATATTCTCACATATCGAGCCGATGCCATGTCCCAGACATGGTTTTATACACTATCTCAAATCAATGCCTTCGTCCCAGACGAGGTCTTACATGAATTCCATTTCACACACTTAGTGCTCTTATTCATTCGTTATTACACATTGAAATGACTTAATCAGGTCTATAAAACATCTCATATGTACACTTTAAACGTATACTTTCATTTAACTTTGAATTCATATAGTAATGAACACTTAAACTTTGCTCGAATCACCAGCGTTAAGCGTGTTAGGCACAAAGGTCCGAGTACACATCACCGGCACGAATGCCCTTCGGGACTTAGCCCGGGTATAACATCGGCACGAATACCCTTCGGGATTTAGCCCGGATATAACACCGGCATGAATGCCCTTCGGGATTTAGCCCGGATATAACACCGGCACGAATGCCCTTTGGGACTTAGCCCGGATCATCGTCGAGACCTTTAGCTCGGATGAAATCTCTATATGAAGCCCGGTGGGTCTTAATCCAGGACATAATCTCTCGCATATAGTCGTGGTCTTTAAACTCGGATTCACATCATGAGTCTCATACATATTTATTTACATGTTATCATATTTCACATAGCACAAATCACATTTGCAATTCAATCAACTCATTCGCATATAAACATATAACATGCTTCTTGACTTTAAGTCGTAAATATCATTCAAATCTAATATATGTATACTTCTTTTACTAAACTTTCAGCTCAATAAGCAAACACACATAAGCATATATCCCCAATCTCTTTCTTGTTTATTTCTCTAATAGCCATTCACTACATAACATGTATAAGGTTTCTTTCTCAATAACCTTATTATAGTAAGGACAATAGGACCTCATTTATCTATCATACATGTATATCATGTCATTTTAATTTAAATACCAAATTGATTACTCAAAACTTACTTATATTATACCTTTCTCAATATTGACACATCATAAGCATGTCTCTCGGTCCTCTCAATACCATCTGCTACAACTCGATCGGGATCGGAATTCATTACAATATGAAAAACACATTTTAACTGTCAGAAATCATCATACTATCATTTTTATCACTTTACGGCATGTATAACTAGACTCACAGGTGCTACATTAGTCCTAGAATCGACTAAACACGGCTCGATACCAATAAAATGTAACACCCCTATCCCATAACCGTCACGAAAATAGAACGAAGCGTTACTGAAAACTAGGAATCCGATCGGTGTAAAATTTTGAACACATTTTTTTTTTTTTAAAGATCATTCATTTACTAAATTGCTAGACTCAACAAAGTTCGAATTTAACACTTATACAAGTAAGTTCCATAAGATACCGTAATCACATGACTTCTACACGAAGGTCAAAGTATCATTCTACTTATTGTCTATCCTATACATGCCATAAGATAATCCCATCTTATGTTTGCCGTAATGGTAGATAGTATGACAAAATCTTCGACGATCCCCGAGCTGGTAGTCAGAATCCACAACCTACAGACCAAAACATGAACGAACAGAGTAAGCTTTCGTAAGCTTAGTAAGTTTTAAGCAAAACAATAATTTTGTTGAATCAATGATGTTTTTCACATATACTTAGTCTAGGTAAAATCTCATTTGACCCAATATACCTAGCCAAAATTTCACATAAATTAATACAACTTTCTTCAGCCTTGAGTTTTAAGTCACAAAATGTTTTCATTCAATATCATTGGTCATTCATTTCAACTGTTCGATGAAACTAATCTAGAGCTTCATCTCGAACCATAATATCAATAAACGCATTACTTAGCTATCACATATATATACTTTCGAATAATAATGACCTAGACGGTCGAATATTTCCAAAGCACATTCTTCATCAACTGAAGTTCGATTCACATGGTAAGCACATTCTTCACCAATTTTACAACTTTCAAAAATCCCATCCACTTTTTCATAATCACCTCCATATTTTCAAGTATTTCACATGATAAGTACTAAATTACCGTATTGGCACATAAAGAACCGAACATGATCCTTATCTTGTATTGGCACATCTAGCTGAACACAACCCATACTCAAATCATAAGGCCTTTGGGCAGAATATACAATAATACATAAAAATATTTCATCACATACTTCATTATACAAGCA
Source organism: Gossypium anomalum (assembly GCA_025698475.1). Classification (NCBI taxonomy): domain Eukaryota; kingdom Viridiplantae; phylum Streptophyta; class Magnoliopsida; order Malvales; family Malvaceae; genus Gossypium; species Gossypium anomalum. The sequence continues at coordinate 34,796,929 of CM046958.1, read as the reverse complement.
TACTATTACCAATTAGATCATTCTCATATTTGGAGTTATAATATTAATCACATATACATACCTCCTTGATACTAATAATTCACTACGAAATCAATCCACCAATAAGTAAGTAATACGTACCTGAACATCTTAAATACATAATACTTATTTGAGGGTAACTTACTGCGGATACTCAATATCAAAGTCTTACTTGAATCCTAGCATTTAGCCGTCGGGTCTTTAAAGCTCGGATATAGTACAAGCACGAAGCCTACGGACATTAATCAGGATAATATTCTTGCATAAAGCCTGCGGGGTTTTAACCCGGATATAGTACTGACACAAATGTCCTTCGGGACTTATCACAGTTATACACTTCCACATTCATCACATTGGCCATTCGGCCTTATCACATACATACACTTTCACATTCATCGTAACAAAATTGACTAGGTATACTAGTCATTTACGGCTCATAGCTTCACTTTAGTACGGATTTGGTACTTGATTGCCAATATTTAATCGATAGCTAATAAGCAACTCAAATAGTTTTATCAAGGTTTACAACATAATCACAAATTCAGCACAAGTTGTTTTTCCTGAGCAATAGTCACTAAATTATTTATAACTGGAGCTACAAAACTCCAAATCAATTGCTGTTAATTTTCCCTGAATTTAGACTCATATATATTCCATCCATAAAATTTTCAGAATTTTAGGTTTGGCCAATCAATACCAGATTTTTTTTTCTTAAAGTTTCCCCTGTTTCACTGTTTGACTAATCTGACCACTCTTCACTACGAATTAAATTTCTCATTGTACAGAATTCAAAATGTGTTCTATTTGATTTCATTTGAAACTAGACTCATTAAGGAGTCTAAGCGTATAAATTTTATCTTATAACGATTTTTGTACAAATTATAATGATTTTCTAAAAACAGAACAGGGGATTTCGGAGTCATTCTGACACCGCCTCACACAACTTTAAATATCTCTTTATAGGAAATTTCTTTGCTCACACGGTCTCTTTTATAAGAAACTAGACTAATTAATCTTTGATTACATATTCTATTCAGCTTATAATTCCACACCAAAAATTTATGGTGATTTTCTAAAATCATGTTACTGCTGCTGTCCTAAGCAAATTATTACAATTTGCTCTTAAATTTCCAAGTCCAAACACTTATGAACTTACCATTTGAATTTAAAACATATCATGGCCACATCATATCTTATTAAATCAACTCATTATGTCCTATTATGATTGAATTTACTCAACGTTTAATCACTTAAAACTTACCTCGGAAGTGGTCGACGACTAGATATCCACGGCTATCCGTTTACTTTCTCTTTATCCAAAATTGCCCTCTACGCTCTTGAGCTTAATTAACAAAATTTAAACTATTTTAATCACCTTGTTATATCATTAAAAACAACAAGGTAAATCTTCTCAATGAAACTCATACATAAGGCAACACCTCGATACATCTGCACACATTCGGTATTTCATTAAAACCATCCCAAATACATTTACCTAGGTATCACCGTGTCGCCTTATTTACATATACTAGTTATGTGGTCAATTTTACCGATGACCTATGCATATAACTAATTACACCTTTAATAATATTCACAAAGCCAATTATCCACATGACTACCTTAGCATATTATTAGTTAGCGTCTTATCCAAATTTGCCATAAAGAAAATTAACTCATATACCCTCAAGTGCATAAGCAATTGCATCCAAAGGACACTTTAAATGCATGTTATGAAAGTAACCGAATGCACATATTTTTATACCAAGACATCATATACTTCAAAACCAACTATCAAGGCATAAAGCTGAACCTTCAAAATCAATTATCAATACACGTTCAAACATGCCTTCCTACAAATATACAAGTTCTCCCTTGGTTAAACTAAATCATGCTTTAAGGTTTAACACATTTGACCATTAGAGAGTTAATCAAATTAGCATTCAATTATTCTATACACCCACCATTAACCGAATCTCATTTATTATTTCTTGACAATTTCATCACATTCGGTCATAGGTAATTTAATCCTATAAAGAGTCAAATTTTACTTCAATTCACTAAGGTGAGGTTATTATAATTTAACCTCTATTTCCGAATGCCCCCTTCTTCATAACACCATCAAATTTTCAAATTATAATAAGTTCATAAATCATTTAACCACTAATTCCATGCCAAGCATAAAAAGGCCATTGGTTTTACTCCTAACTTACAAGACCATAAAACATAAAAGTTTAATGTTCATCTTTAACACAATTACCACACTTCAAACTAAATTTTCAGCTTCATATATTCCACACCAGATTTTTTTTTTCCATGCTCAATTTCCATGGCCGAATGATATCCTCAGCAATTAAGTCATATTAAACATAAATTTTCCCTAATTAAGATTATAAGCTCATAATCACTTACAATTTCATCTTGTAAGTCTATCAAACACTCTTTATTCCAAATCCATTTTCAGCTATCAAAATTGACATTTCCTATCCAATACCGAACATGCCACATAACCAATTCAAGAGAATAAATCCATGGGTTTAAGGTAGCATCAAGCTAGGAACTCAAAACATCAAATTTAATATCAATTTAACAAGTATTCACCTTGAATTTTAGCCCTTCTGTAGACCGAATATCCAAAGCTTCTTCTCCTATTTGTTTTCTTTAGTTCCGGCTTAAATGAAGGCTATGAAGCTCACCTTGTTTTTATCACCATATTCACTTTTATTTTATCAAGTTTTAATTATAACATATTATAAATATATAATTTATTAATTTAAAACACATAATGCATCATAACAACCCCTACTACCGTGAACATGGATAGAAAATGGTCAAATAAGCATGCAAATCCTCCACAATAATAAACCTTAAGGTTTGGTCACTTCAAAATCTATCTATCACCCTTTTAACAATTTACAACTAAGTCCTGTTTAATAAAATTTATGTATTTTATAATATAAACTATTAAATATTATTTACTAAATATAATATACACATAATGCCAAAATCATACATCATTACCGTCCACTAATATTAAAAGTGGGCCATTTGACATGCAAGTCCACAACTTTAGTAGTTTAAAATTTTAATCACTTGGACATTTGCCTATCATATTTTTAAAGTTCCTCAATATGTCCTTTTTAGCTAATCTCACATCCAAATGACAAAATTAAAGCATGAAATTTTCACACATACTTATTCACAAATAATAAGCATAGAATATAACAATTAATTATTTCTGTAACTCGATTTTGTGGTCCCGAAACCACTTTCCGACTAGGGTCAAATTAGGGGTGTCACACGTTTACTACAAAAAGATTCAATGATAGCTTCTCCGATGACTCGTTTACTACAAAAGGATGTAAAGTTCGAGTGGACTAATAAATGCCAACAGAGTTTTGATAGATTAAAAGCCTTATTGATAGAAGCACCAGTGTTAGTTCGGCCAAAATCGGGTAAGGAATTTATAGCTTACAGTGATGCGTCATTGAATAGTTTAGGCTATGTCTTGATACAAGAAGGTAAAGTAGTAGCCTATGCTTCACGACAGCTAAAGCCAAATGAAAAAAACTACCTGACACATGATCTTGAATTGGTAGCCATAGTGTTGGCATTGAAAATCTGGCGGCATTACTTATTTGGTGAAAAGTGTCACATATTCACTAATCATAAAAGTCTGAAATATTTGATGTCACAGAAAGATTTGAATTTGAGACAACGCAGATGGCTTGAGTTATTGAAAGATTATGATCTTGTCATTAACTATCATCCGGGAAAAACTAATGTGGTTGTTAATGCTCTGAGTAAAAAATCTCTGTTTTCCTTGCGAGCTATGAATACTCGATTATCACTATCTGATGATGGTTCACTCATAGCCAAGTTAAAAGCTAGACCAATGTTTTTGCAATAGATCTCTGAAGCTCAAAAAAATGATAGTAAGTTGCAAGCAAGACGGGTATAAAGCGAATCGACTCCTGACTCAAAATTTTAGATCGGGGCTGATGGTTGTGCATTATTCAGAGGCAGAGTATGTGTACTGAAAAGTTCAGAACTAGTACAAAAAATTTTGAATGAAGCTCACAATGGTAACATGTCTATTCATCCTGGTAGTAATAAAATGTATAATGATTTGAAAAAGATGTACTGGTGGCCGGGAATGAATAAGATATTTCTGAGTTCGTATCTAAGTGTTTGATATGTCAGTAAGTAAAAGCTGAACATCAGTTGCCTTTTGGACTATTACAGCTAGTTACGATATCAGAATGGAAATGGGAAAGAATTACCGTGGACTTTGTAATGGGATTACCCCTGTTTCCAAGAAAGAAAGATGTCATTTAGGTAATTGTTGATCGGTTGACAAAGTCTGCACACTTTATTCCAGTACGTATGGATTATTCCTTGGAAAGATTGGCTGAATTATATGTTTCTGAGATTGTCAGATTGCATGGAGTGCCTGTCTTCATTATTTCAGATAGAGACCCTCAGTTTACATCTTGATTCTGGAGTAAATTGCAAGAAGCTCTGGGTACTCAGTTACACTTTAGTACTGCATTTCATCCCCAGAAAGATGGACAATCTGAACGGGTAATATAGATCTTGGAAGATATGCTTCGGTGTTGTATACTTGAGTTTGAAGGCAACTGGGAAAAGTATTTGCCTTTGATTGAATTTGCTTATAATAACAGTTATCAGTCTAGTATTAAAATGGCACCGTATGAAGCCTTGTATGGTCGTAAATGTAGAACTCCATTGTATTGGACAGAGCTCAGTGAGAAAAACTTACATGGAATTGACTTGGTCCAAGAGACAGAGGAAAAAATGAAAGTACTTCGAGACAGCTTGAAAGCAGCCTCTGATCGTCAAAAATCTTATGCTGATCTGAAATGAAAAAAAATAGAATTTCAAGTCAATGACAAAGTATTCTTGAAAGTATCGCCTTGGAAGAAAGTTCTCTAGTTGGTCATAAAGGAAAACTAAGTCCACGGTTCATAGGACCATATGAGATTACTAAAAGAATTGGACCGGTTGCATATCAGTTAGCTTTACCACTAGAGCTTGATCGGATTCATAATGTTTTTCATGTGTCTATGCTACAGTGGTACCAATCCGATCCTTCACATGTTACCTCTCTAATAGAGGTAGAGATTCAGCCTGATATGGCATATAGTGAAAAACCAATCAAAATCATGGCTCAAGAAACGAAAGAGTTAAGAAATAAAAAGGTAGCTTTTGTAAAAGTTCTTTGGCAATGACACGGTATAGAAGAGGCTACTTGGGAACCGGAGGATACTATGAGGAAGTAATACCCGAATATTTTTACTGGTAAGATTTTTGAGGATGAAAATCCCTAAAGGGGGGAGAGTTGTAACAGTCTATTTTTTAATGAAATGGGAACAGTGGTTTCGGGACCACAAATCCGATTCAAAAATAAGGTTTATTTTTATTTCATTACATGGTCCATATTATAATAGACATGTTGTGTGAAAATGTTGATACAAAAATTTTATCGATTAAGTGCTTAATTACGAGAAGAACTAAATCGCATAAAATGTGAAAGTTGAATTCTAGTAGCTATAAGAATCAAATAGCTATGGAAATCAAAATAGAGGTCCTTATATGGTAATTAGACCATTAAGAAAAGTATGTAGATTTTTCTTGGTGACTCATCCATGGAAATATAGAAAAAGGGCAAGGACTAAATTGGGAATAGTAAAATACTTAATTAATTAAAAGATGAAAAGAAAATATATCATCTTATTTTCATCATCTTCAACCTAAAACACATGGAAACCCTAGGTGAGAGAAAAGAAACTTTCAAGGCCTAATTGGGTAAGTTTTCTTGTCCCGTTTTTAGTAATTTTGATATTTTTGAAACCGGGATAGCTTAATCTCTCTATTTGAGAGATTAAATTGAAAAGTTATCGATGTATGAAAAATGGGTCATAAATGTATATGCTAGAAATTAGAAACTTATGGTAGAAAATGAAAGATTATTGATAGATAAATAACTTTTACAAAGTGATTTTTGATGAAAACATGATTTAGGGACTAAAATGTAAAGTTATAAAATTTGATGAAAAATTCTAATTTTTTATGAGTACATGTGCTGTAAATTTTGTAATGGGCCTTTGGTTAGGCTTGGAATAGGGAGTAATTTGCACAAGTTTCATTTTCCGGGTCTAAGGACAAAATCAAAATTTATGGAAAAAATTTGAAAAGTTGCAAAAAATTCTTAAAGTTTCTGATTAAGTCCCGACTCGATTCAAATGCTCGTATTGGGCCTTGAGGGCCCAATTAAGAGACGTTATGAATGATCTCAGTAAATGAATAGTGATTTACATAGTTCGTTTTAAAAATGTTCTGAAAGTTTTAGTACTGCTCCGAAACCTTGTTTTGACGACGGATACGGGTTAGGGGTGTTACACCATGTCTTTGAGCAAAGAAATGATGCCACTCCAACGCTCTTCCATCTAGATTCAGCATCACTACCCTCACTTGAGCATCACCCACGATGTTCTCAGCTTCAAAATATTGATCTAACTTGGACTACCAACTCCTAAAATTGGAATCATCAAATCGTGGGCAGTCAAGCCTGAATCCCTGGTGTGATGTGTCAACTCTTGTCATCCTCGAATTTGCTCCTGTTGGTCTCAAATCTGCCCAAGCATCTTTGACCGAATACCCTAGTGGACCTTTCCCCATTATTCCCTTACCCTTGTCATAGACAAGGTCAAGAACAGATGTTGAAGTCACCTGGAATACTTCTTAAAAAGAACTTGCATGTCTGTTTGGAGCTCTCTGTGGAGTTAATCCATTCTACCGTTAAGTTGCAAAAGGTCCTCCTGCACCTATGACATTTCCTACTAGATGTGTGAAATCTCTTTCTGAAGACGAGTGGTTGGGCCTTCACCGGTCATGGAGAATCGTTAGCTCTTATACCTTTCTTAAGGTGTAATTTTTCAAGTAGAAACAAAAGAGAAAGAAGGAGATTAGAGAGGAAGAATTTAGAGGGAAAGAAGAAACCAATTTTTGAATATTTTCATAATTGTAGTAGCCAAAGCATTGGCTGCGTATAAGAAAGAGAAAAAAACAACCCAAACAGTTGTACAACTCGTATTTAGCAGGCCGTTATGCCAACTCATTTACGCAACATTTCATTAAAACAACCAGATGAAACACATCGTTTAAGTAACACAAATAACATAATTAAAATAAGCCATAAATAACAAAACTCATAACCCAAAATAGCCACTGAATAAAACGTTTCGTATCAGAAGATGGAAAAAGAATTGAACCAACAAAATAGAAGATGAACAATATGAAGTGAATTGAGTGTTATTAAACTCTTCCAAAAAGAATTTTCGACAAAAACAATAAATGGCTTTAATAAATTCTCCAAGATTTCCTGGAGTCTCCACCTCAATCTTGGATCAAGTTGAATGAAGAAGCTTGTAAGGAAAGAACAGGAAAAATCTTTTAAAGGAAAAAAATAATTAGCAATTTTATTAAGATTTATTTGACCCTCTAACTTTATAAAAAAAATTATTTTAGTCATTTATTTAATTATTTTATATTTTTAGCTCTTAAATTTGTAATTTTTTTATTAAATCACCATAAAATGAATGGAAAAAATTAACGTTTTTTAACTTTGCTGACGTTGCATACACGTGGACTGCCACATGAATGAAAAATAAGCATTTTATTAAGTTTTTAAAATTTAAAAATTTAAAAATAATTATAAAAATATATTTTTATATTTTTTAAAATTTTAAAAAATTAATTAAATACTTATGTGCTATCTACATGATAATCCACATGTATGCCACATCAGTAAATTAATAAATGTTAACTTTTCTGTCATTTTGAAATAACTTGACAAAAAATACTAAAAAAAAAAAGAGAAGTTAAAATAAATTTTTTTATAAAGTTAAAATAAAAAAATAAACATACCTTTTATTAATCAAGAAAAATATCAAAAGTTTCAAAGAATGCCTTAGCCACGCATTTAGAAGCCAAGGCTCTAAACAACCCTCGAATCATCTAACAAAAACTATAACATTTTTAATAATTAATTCCCTATAATATAACTCATAATAGTTAATGGATAAATGAACAATATGTCATTAGTTAAGCACATGGTAGGCACATGGCACTAAAATAAGCTTAATCACCATTGTATTATTATTGAAATCACATGTATAACTCATGATAAATTAAAATACATTATTGAAGTTGTAAATAATCAAAATTAAACCTTAAAACTAAACTTTGACTTATAAACTTTTCTAACAAAATTTGCCCATGTAGCCTTCACAAATATATCCATAACTTGAGCTTCCAGATTTGGATGTATGTATATTTAAACATTTAATTTGTAATAAGACAACTCAATTTAGAAATACATTAATCTCATCCAAAATGTTTCGCAAGTTGATTGATAATCCAAACTTAAAAATCAACAGTTTTAGTGAATTTAATTATTAAAACACCTTTTTGATATGACTGCGCCTTGATTTGCTTGCACCGAGACTATGAATCAATACTATTATATTTAAATATTTAGCGACTTTACGGCAAGTTAGTATTACAATGGAACACTAGGGTATTCCAAGGATTGAACCTAAAGGGTTGTCAAATTGGTAATTTTTTTTGTCAAGTTAATTATAGGTTAAGCAATTACTAATCTAATTGAATCGGAAATTATTAGTGCAAGTTCAAATAAAATAATATTTGAGCTTTATCTAAATTAAAAAAAATAAAGATATCAAACGAACTTGCTTCTTTTCTACCAGAAACAATGCAAATGGATTGATGAGTCATGGATTACTAACTAAGCTAATAAATCTAGGATGATTATATTGTTTTCTACTCCTAGCTAGGAATCTCCTCTCGGTCAATTCCCATATTAAAAGATATTACCTAAGCTCTCCTCTCAGTCTCACTTAGGCATGTAGATCTCCTCTCGGTCTCACTATTCAACACAAGTGTAACACAGTTTTACATGATAGAGTCTCCTCTCGGTCTCGTCTATCTAAATCTTCCACTAGAGGCGTCAATTCTAGTGTAATATGCAATGTAATTGACTTGAACAAACAACCAATCAAGGTATAGATAATAACTTAGTTAAGTAACCCACTAACCAATCAATCAATAAAACAATTTAGCACATAATTAAACTTAAATTCCACACAAGCATTTTAACAAACACATGGTAGACATTAACTTAGCTTTCGAGTGCCATTAGTTCCACATCTAAATGAGCATTTCTTATCCTTATCTCTATATTGTGCTTATTAACTGTTTAATGAAATGTTTGTTTGGATGTTAAGCTTTATTATATGCTAAATTGTTGGATGGTTGGTTGATTGGTTGTTTGTTAGCTTAAGTTAATGTCTATTCTTGATTGGTTGGTTGGTCATGTGCCACAAGGGTTTTTCTCTCAAACTATTGCCATAAAGGCTATCATGTCAGAATTTGACACACAGGCTATCGATTTAGAGTTCACCACAAGGGCGATCCATAATAGTGTGCCACAAAGGCATTCATTATGGAGTTTACCACAAAGGTATTTCCTTTCTTGACGTGTTTACAATATGGATTTCCTAGACTTACATTACATGAGTTTTGCCCATCATCGTCCTAGAACATACCGAGAACCCCATTACGTAATCACCATCCTTTTGCTTCTTCAGAAGGTGCCATGTCCATGGGCTTTTCCTTCAGTGGTTTTTATCAAAGATCATGTTTTTAGTCCCGTCGGACCTCTTTAAACTCTACCGTGGTGAACAGACACAGACTCACTTGATGGACATTTCATGCGCTAACATCATTTAAGACCCAACGCTTTCATGCATTAACATACACCCAAACTAATTCACATCTCTAAGCATATTTTCCAAATGTACGCATACAACCATACTTCAGCATCAGGATACTTATCACATGTTTAAACTTGTCAGATTCCATACCAACTATACATTCTATAACCAACAAACATTCTTACTATACTTTTCTAGTTTCAATTTCATAGTTCAATCAATTTCCACAAAAGCATCTCATATGAACAGTATACATGTAAGAGTCAACTTAGGGACTCACTTAACAACCACGAATAGCAGCTTGAACTCTAGATTCAACATTCAATAAGGAACTACAATCACCACTGTTTATAAAACAAAAGAACACCATTAAAACTCATTCAAATAACCTTCACCATCCTTTCAGACCCAGATAACCCCGATACAAAGCCATACTTCTTCATCCTACTATTCATGCACTCTTACATACCTACACTTTCATAACATAACATGCAAAGTCATAAAACTCACCTTGACATGGAGCAATCACTAATAAAATCCTGGATTTTCAACCTCAGATTAAAGAAATACTTTCTAGCTCTTCACGCTTCAGATAACAATATTTTAGAAGAAAGAAGAAGAGAACTCCATTTTCCTAGCCTGAATATCTATTAATATAATCTAAGTCCTTATTGGGACTTGACAAATGTCACATTCTTACTGAGCTGTCTTATCCAAAGGTCTACAACTTCCGAGAAACCTAATTGAGTATCCTCTTATCTATTAATTATTCCGGTTCACATTCAGTTGGTTCCTAACCAACTCACTTTGCAACTTAACTTGTACAATACTACAATTAAAGGGCACGTTATACTTCGGACATGAACTCATTCTCTCAATATCGTTTTACTTGGTTGGTAACATATTCCAACTAACATAAAAATCTGGCATAAAGCATTTGTTAACTTAAACACATAAATGTATATGCCCACTCTATATGCCAAAAGTTGTACTTGGGCAAATACTACTCCACCAATCATACTACTTTAGAACTTTACGTCAAGCCTTGTATCCGCCAGAACTGGGGTGCTACAATTTTACCCATAAATCAGGCACTAAATCAATTAGAAAAATATAAAAAAAACTTTAAAATAATACTAAACAAAATTATTTGAAAAGGTTGGTGAATACATTAAAACCATCCACTTTTTATAACCACCTATTATTTTGTTTTACTAGTTTGTTTTTTTTTTCTCATTAAATAAATGTTTTTCTATTTTAAAATATAGTATAAAAATCAGAAAATAAAATAAAAATATTTTTTCAGAAAAAGAAATTAATTTCTTCAACTTTATATGAAAACAATTTTTTGAAATAAAAAATATTTTTTTTATCTTTTTAACCGTTATTTTACTTTTTCAACTACAGTTGATATTATAGCCATATTAGCACCAATATTTAAAAAAATTATTGGGTTTTTAACTTAAATATTTAAAAATAAACACAATTTTTTAGTATTTGTTTGATATCTTCACGTGATATTACATTACGTAATATAATATAAAATAAATAAATATATTATAAAATTGAAAAAGAAGAAGAAGAAGATATGATTGAAAGGATCCATTGTTTAAGCCTAATATAGTTTTCAAGTTCTCACATATTAACCGAAGCTTGAGAATTTAAATAGATAAAGTGTAAATACAACCAAACCAAGAATTTAATAGTTATAAGTGATTTGAAAGGATTTATTATGAGTAATTAAGAGCAGGCATATGGATCGGAACATGTTCATTAATGAGAGTAGGATGAAGGCCCATCCCCCGCAACATTAAGGTGTACTTTTTCCCCTGTTAAGCCATCGTTATGTTGATTAATTGAGCATGTTATGTATTCCCTTTTATGCTACATTCCTAGATTAAGTCTGATTGGTGGAAACATGAATTATATGCTTTAATTATGAGGGTTGGAGGGTCACAACCTATGTAACAGCCCGATTTAGACCCTAACCGGAACGGTAGTTTTGGGATCACGAATTTGAGTCAGAAAAATATTTTTAAATTCTTTTCAATGTTTATTTTGTGTGAATTTATATCTGTGAAAATTTCGTAATTTAATTTTATCGTTTGGGTGTCCGCTTAAATAATAGGACTTAATCGCGTAAATTGAAAATTTGATAGTTTAAAGTAAAAGGTGATTTTCTAAGTTGGAGTATTTATAATTTAATTATTCCATTAACATGTGGCTTGTACGATAATGGACATAGGTTATATAATCTTATTATTATTTCATTAAGGTTAGTTAGGTAAATTAATAATAAATTAATATATGTTATTATATCATAAAATAATAAGCCACATTCATTTTATTTCCTTCATCTTTGAACCGAAACTAAAACAAAGAAAAAGAAAGAAAACAAAGTAGGGTTTGGCCATGTTCAAGCTAGATTAAGGTAAGTGTTCAGCTCGGTTTTTGATAATTTTTACGTTTTTGAGATCGTTGCTTCGAGTACTACAAAACCCATGCTTGAAATTTTGATTTTGATGAATATTTTGAGTCGTGTCATTGTTAATACCTTGTGATTTTTAATGTTTGATGATGAAAAACAAAAGATATGTTTTAGATTAACATATTTTGTATTGGAGTTTTTGATGATTTTGAGTAATTAGGACTTAATTGCAAAAATAATAATTTGAGGGACTAAAGTGTGAAATAAATGAAATATATGGGCTTGTATGAACACTAGGAATATTTGGCCAAACATGGGTACCTTGAATTTTGCATATTTTGTGTTTTGTGCAATAGGGATTAAATTGTAAAAATTGTAAAGTCAGGGGTAAAATGGTAATTTGCCCATTTATGTGTTTTTGGACTAAATTGATCATACAAGTATTCAGATAAAGTGATAATATAATTGTATATAAATGTATATGATTATATATAAGAAACATGGATGTATTCGTGCCTAGAATTGAATGTAAATTGATGTAATAATTCTAGTTTAAATTAGTTAAATCAAATAAATCATTGAGATGTTGATTTGCTTATGACTTACTAAGCCTTGAGAGCTTACTCCTTGTGTTATGTCTACTTTGTTTTATAGATTTTGAAGTCAAGCTACAAGCTCGGGAACTGTCAGCCAAGCTCATCACACTACCTACAGCTTCGGTATTTAGATAATCAAACTCCTATTATGGCATGTATAGGCTGGAACATATATTTTGAAATGTTGATTTTGGATATGTATTAAAACCCATGCGAAAATGGCTTAATTCCTAAGTTTGGTTTTGCCTATGTTTTGGTTATGGTTTAATCTGTTCCGGTTACAATGTTGCATGTCATGATATGCGTAGTATATGTGTTAAATGTTACATGTTTTGAAAATGGTTGACGTAATGAACTTTGTGTGTACATATTTGCATAGCATGTTTAATTGCTTCTGTAACACCCTTCACCCGTATCCGACTCCGGAACAAGGTTCGAGGCGTTACCGGACTTACATATAAAATCGGGTCACAAAGTTCTGCCCAAAATTAAAACTTACAAACCACAATGAATAAAGACCACATCTCATGGCCATGTACAAAAGCTCAATGTAGGCCAATACGTAAACCAAATCATAATAATAATACATGACATGAAATAAACTTCTTATACATGCCACTCACATGAAAACATTTAACATATACTAGCCAATACTCCAAGGGTAATGGCTTGATAGTGAGATGCTGCCTCCGACGATCTCCAACCCCCGAGTGACTCGACAAACTAAAAATAAATGAAAAGAAGGAAGTAAGCTTTACGCTTTAGTAAGCAAGTACATAAATAATGAATAAAGAATTTAGTATGATTACATAATAACTCAAGTGTATCTACTTTTAATTTCACTATTTATTCCACTTTGGTCAAGCTGTCTCTCCTGCATCATGTTCACTAAATAAATCATAACTCGAGTTACGAAACTCGAAATCCAATTCTGTAAATTTTTCTTGAAAATATACTCATATATATATTCACTAATTTTTTTCTAGAATTTTTGGTGAAGCCAATTAGTACAGTTTATTAGTTAAAATTTCCCCTGTTACACAGCTCGACTGATCTGACCTCTGTTCACTACGAATTTAATTTCTCCCAGTATACAATTCAAATAATCATGAAACCTGTTTCATTTAAAACTAGACTCAATAAGTAATTTATGCATATAAACTATATTTCTTAATTTGTTTTGTACAATTTTTAATGATTTTTCAAAGTTGAAACAGGGGATCACATAGTCATTCTGAGCAAGTCACACACAATTATAAATATCTCAAAATATAGAATTCCTTTACTTGGTCCGTTTCTTTTATATGAAAATAGACTCATCAAGCTTTAATTTCACATCTCATTCAGCCTCTAGTTAAATTCCTACTATTTTTGGTGAGTTTTCAAAATCACGTCACTGCTACTGTCCCACAACAGTTTTAGTGCTAATTCACTCTTTCACACTTTCTTTGTATTAACCTCATTTTAACATACATATCACAATTCATTTTCACTACATTTCATACATTACAAGTATAGGTCCATAATTACATTGTCACCATAAAGCCATCCCATTGAACAATTCGGATCAATTCCCGATACTTGATGGTTTCAGCACACAGCTCCACCATCATATTTCATATAATTCGGCTCTCTTGTACACATGGTGAACACTTAGTACCACCCATGTGACCTAGCCAATTTATCTCGTAGCTCTCTTGTCTACATGGTGTCCTTCACTGGAACCACGCATGCGACGACCTAGCTACATATATCCCGTAGCTCTCTTGTCTACATGGGATACTTCCTGTATCACACATGTGACCTAGCTACTACATAGTATCGTGTAGCTTTCTTGTACACATGATGTGCACTCGGCATCATACATGTGACCTAGCTACACTCCATCTATATTATTCAATTCTTCCGAATGTTCAACCGGGATTTCTCTCTCTATTACTTATTTCCATTCTTCCGATAATCAATTTATGCTTCAAAATCGGCTAAAATATATATAATAGGCTGAAATATAAAAATGTAAATGAAGTTAATGTATTATTTACATACAAACTTACCTCGGTGCAAAATATAGAAATTTTGCAATTTAGTCCAAAACATTTTCCTTTCCCCGTTCGAGATCGATTCCATGCCTTTCTTGATTATTGAGCTTGGAAAGCTTGAAAACCCTACCCATGGCCTCCCCCGTGCTAATTTCGGCCTCCATGAAGAAGATGAGCAAAATTGGCTTTTAATTTTGTATTTTAATTCATTTTACCCCTAAATGACCAAAATGCCCTTACTACTAAACTTTCAAAAATTCCTTCCATGTCCTAATTTTGTCCATGAACTTAAAATTGGTCAAATTGCTATTTAAGACCTCCTAATTAATATTTTAAAGCAATTTCATGCTAGAAACTTCTAGAATGCAAGTTTTGCAACTTATTCAATTTAGTCCCTAACTTCAAATTAAGCACTTTATGCATTGAATTTCTTCACGAAATTTTCACGAAATCATGAAATCATATCATAAACCTCAAAATAATTATAAAATAATTATAAAACAATTATTTCTATCTCGAATTTATGGTCACGAAACCACTATTCCGATTAGGCCCTGATTCGGGTTGTCACAATTCTCCCCCCCTTTAGAGATTTTCGTCCCCGAAAATCTTACCGGAAAAGTGGTCTTCACTTAGATGCATAAATTTCAGATTCGGTGCTGAAGAACTTTCATTCAGGTGGTGCCTCCAATATAGCTTTTTAATTTTTTTTATATATTATGAAAGCTTACGGATTCATCTCTCAATTGTTCTTAAATTTTCAAGCCTTCTCCGTTTCCCTTGTCATCTTGACATAAAACCAGATCTCAATTTGGTTAATGGAGACTAGAATTCCAAGAAATCCAACGATCAAAGGGACCTACACTCTTCCGAAATAATCATACAGATTTTCATCATCAATAAATCATAATCCAATAACATCTGAATCAAATTACAGTACACGTCATTACTCTCTGAATGAATAGGCAAATTTCACTGTGAGCTTCATACAATTCTTTCTGTATAAGCCTCAGAATAATAATATCATGAATCAGATCCAATCTGAAATTCAACATCAGAAGTCGATCCTCACTATACTCTTTTAGTTTACTACTCACTATCATATTTTCCTCTTTCCACTACGGAAATAATTCTAATATAACCTCGAAAATAATCCTTTCTTCTAGTTACAAAATATTTCATCATGCCATCCTTTACTATTCATTCCTTACGTTAATCAAAACTATTTCAATTGCATTAGCTCAAGTAACCAAAACATCTCAATTGAAGACATTAACTATAATTGACTTACTTGAGAGAAGTAATCCACCATATCGATTGAAACTCGACTTTTATCACTTATGCTTTTTTTGTTGTCAAACCTACACGAAAATTAGAAAATCCCAACACTGAAATCACCATATTACCCAAATCAAATCGGAAGTATAGTCATACTTGACATGATTATCACGAGTGAAGAATGCACTCCAAGCATGAGTCATAATTGACAAATTACGGAATAAAGATAACAAAAAAACCAAATAAAGAAATCCAAGATAGAGAAACCGAATAAAGAAACCCAAGATACGATACTATGCCGGAAAATCAAAACCAAACTCATAGGAAAATATAGAAAATCCCGATAATTCCTTAAAGAAAAGAAATCCAATAGAAAACATCATTTAATCTCACTTTGGAATTAAATGCAACAAGAACAATGTATCTTCCTATATATACACATCAAATGGAGCATCAAGTAGATGAAACAAAATCATAGTATTATACATATTCTCTTTTTTTTTTTTAAATCAGACAGAATATAATAGAATGCCCGAAAGAATAGAGCAATACAAATTATAAACCAGTCAGGCTACCAATGCTTTCGTCTAACATCGGATTAGAAAACATCCTCATATAACTAGAATTTATTCAAAAGATCAACAACCCTAGAAATATTTCTCGGAACGGATAAACACATAAAACATCTTAGAAGAAAGCTGCTAAAATCATCCAGCCCAGTATCATTGTCACACTCGGAGATATTACACATCTCGGATATCATTTCCCCAACTATTTCTGTCATCACAAATTTCATATTATTTTTCACTAAAGAAGACTAGTTCTGAATAAATTTTGTTTTGCACTTTCCTCGACCTTGTACCTTAGTAATTCAATTTATCAAAATAATTTTCTTCTCTAATTGGAATAGTGCATAACTCCAATAATCCTTATGCCAACTGATACTTTTTTTTTTTTTTTTTTTGAGCTTTGACTTTACTTATCAACTCATTCTTCAATCTCTAATCATATTTATAATTATTCTAGCATTGAACTCTTTGGTTTCTCAACCGGAAACTTATTCAAAGTACAAATCTCATAAAATTCCATTATAAAACACCACTTTGATAAGGGGAAAGGGTCGTAGGGCCTCGACTCAACTCTCATATACATATACATGAAACACAGTTTTCATGAGCAATCATATCTCAATCATGTCATTCATTTTGAGTAACTAACATTCATATTGATTTAATGCCCACTTTCCAGTTATCTCATTTAGTCAAGTATAATTATGCATGCATCATATTTTATTTATTTTTTTTGAATAGCTTGACTTATCCATTCATCTACTCGAGCAAATCATACTCATGACATCATATAAGAGTTAAACAAACATAGATATTTGCATCACAATGGCAACTTTCATTTCATGCATCATCATATACATATCATTACAATCATATAATTCAGTCCAAACAATTTAACATAGATAAATTCATTTCATTATAATCATTTATCTCATAAAAAAAATATCATTCACATTCATCAACATTCAATGTTCAATCAAGGCAATGACATATTTATTCATATCATAATATTAGGAACTTTTACTCATACCTCTACGAATTTCTATTTATCCCATTCACCTTATCAAGTAAATCAAATACGCTACATCATAGGAGCATCAAGCATGTATAGATATTTATTACAACATGACCTTTTCATCTTACGTTTTATCACTTATATATATATCATAAATTTTTATTCATACTTTTCTAAATCGAGACTCATCATAATCGTAATTTTATTCAAACACCTTCGCATCACATTGAACATGGTCAGTGCAGCTCGGTTGGAGAGTACCTCTGTCTAAACAAGACGGTGTTCATACGCGTCGGGAGACATCACACTATCACGGATCAGTGGCATGTATAGCTGGACTTTTACACATGCTAGGTTAGTCCGAGAACCTACTAAACCATAGCTCTGATACCACTAAATGTAACACCCTTCACCCGTATCCGACTCCGGAACAAGGTTCGAGGCGTTACCGGACTTAAACATTCACAAACATATAAAATCGGGTCACAAAGTTCTGCCCAAAATTAAAACTTGCAAACCACAATGAATAAAGACCACATCTCATGGCCATGTACAAAAGCTCAATGTAGGCCAATACGTAAACCAAATCATAATAATAATACATGACATGAAATAAACTTCTTATACATGCCACTCACATGAAAACATTTAACATATACTAGCCAATACTCCAAGGATAATGGCTTGATAGTGAGATGCTGCCTCCGACGATCTCCAACCCCTGAGCTGACCTGACAAACTAAAAATAAATGAAAAGAAGGAAGTAAGCTTTACGCTTAGTAAGCAAGTACATAAATAATGAATAAAGAATTTAGTATGATTACATAATAACTCAAGTGTATCTACTTTTAATTTCACTATTTATTCCACTTTGGTCAAGCTGTCTCTCCTGCGTCATGTTCACTAAATAAATCATAACTCGAGTTACGAAACTCGAAATCCAATTCCGTAAATTTTCCTTGAAAATAGACTCATATATATATTCACTAATATTTTTCTAGAATTTTTGGTGAAGCCAATTAGTACAGTTTATTAGTTAAAATTTCCCCTGTTACACAGCTCGACTGATCTGACCTCTGTTCACTACGAATTTAATTTCTCCCAGTATACAATTCAAATAATCATGAAACCTATTTCATTTAAAACTAGACTCAATAAGTAATTTATTCATATAAACTATATTTCTTAATTTGTTTTGTACAATTTTTAATGATTTTTCAAAGTTGAAATACGGGATCACATAGTCATTCTGAGCAAGTCACACACAATTATAAATATCTCAAAATATAGAATTCCTTTACTTGCTGCGTTTCTTTTATATGAAAATAGACTCATCAAGCTTTAATTTCACATCTCATTCAGCCTCTAGTTAAATTCCTACTATTTTTGGTGAGTTTTCAAAATCACGTCACTGCTACTGTCCCACAACAGTTTTAGTGCTAATTCACTCTTTCACACTTTCTTTGTATTAACCTCATTTTAACATACATATCACAATTCATTTTCACTACATTTCATACATTACAAGTATAGGTCCATAATTACATTGTCACCATAAAGCCATCCCGTTGAACAATTCGGATCAATTCCCGATACTTGATGGTTTCAAAGACACAGCTCCACCATCATATTTCATATAATTCGGCTCTCTTGTACACATGGTGAACACTTAGTACCACCCATGTGACCTAGCCAATTTATCTCGTAGCTCTCTTGTCTACATGGTGTCCTTCACCTGGAACCACGCATGCGACCTAGCTACATATATCCCGTAGCTCTCTTGTCTACATGGGATACTTCCTGTATCACACATGTGACCTAGCTACTACATAGTATCGTGTAGCTTTCTTGTACACATGATGTGCACTCGGCATCATACATGTGACCTAGCTACACTCCATCTATATTATTCAATTCTTAGAATGTTCAACCGGGATTTCTCTCTCTATTACTTATTTCCATTCTTCCGATAATCAATTTATGCTTCAAAATCGGCTAAAATATATATAATAGGCTGAAATATAAAAATGTAAATGAAGTTAATGTATTATTTACATACAAACTTACCTCGGTGCAAAATATAGAAATTTTGCAATTTAGTCCAAAACATTTTCCTTTCCCCGTTCGAGATCGATTCCACGCCTTTCTTGATTATTGAGCTTGGAAAGCTTGAAAACCCTACCCATGGCCTCCCCCATGCTAATTTCGGCCTCCATGAAGAAGATGAGCAAAATTGGCTTTTAATTTTGTATTTTAATTCATTTTACCCCTAAATGACCAAAATGCCCTTACTACTAAACTTTCAAAAATTCCTTCCATGTCCTAATTTTGTCCATGAACTTAAAATTGGTCAAATTGCTATTTAAGACCTCCTAATTAATATTTTAAAGCAATTTCATGCTAGAAACTTCTAGAATGCAAGTTTTGCAACTTATTCAATTTAGTCCCTAACTTCAAATTAAGCACTTTATGCATTGAATTTCTTCACGAAATTTTCACGAAATCATGAAATCATATCATAAACCTCAAAATAATTATAAAATAATTATAAAACAATTATTTCTATCTTGAATTTATGGTCACAAAACCACTATTCCGATTAGGCCCTAATTCGGGTTGTCACAGCTTCAGCCAAGGTTTTGGTGTAGGTAAAACAAATATGAACTGGTAGGAAATTATTCCAATAATGAAATGGTATATATATATATTCGGTTATAAGGTGGGATGGAATAAAATGATAATGATTAAATTTGTGATTCGGCATTGCCTATACGAATACTTGTGCATATGTTAATTTGACTTGTCATGTTTGACACATGGTAGGTAATATTTATGTTTTGGATATATTAGTATATAGTTAATGTCTTGTAATGATATAAATAATCTTCTTTAGTCAATAAGTAACTTTTCATTCAACTTAGTTGAATCATGATTACATGCATGTTTGTGGGTGGCTTTAAATGCTCAAATTCGATTGTGATAGTTAGGTAATGTACTGAATAAGTAGAGATAAGTTGGTAATGTTGTTTGGACTTATTAATTTATATTATTAGAGTTCGGTAAATATGATAAAAAAATTATATAATTATAGTATGTATGTATTAGGTTGCAGTATATTAAATGTTGGAAAAACTATATTATATATTATGTATAACAATTAAAACATTTGAAGTGTATAGATTTGTAAAATGATTGAGACAAGTTGTAAGTGAGTTGCTGTCAAAACAAACTTGTTTCAGCTAAATGCATGGAAGAATGATAAAATGAATATTGACTTGATCCAGAATAAATTATGAAAATAGTATGTATATTATGTGATGTATAAATGTCCAACTTATTAGTAAACGAAAGATGAATATAATATTACTTTTATTAAATTATTTTATGTAGTAGATTTTGGGTGTTCTATTTGAGTATGATTTATAGTATTCAACTAAAGTGTAATGAAGTCTGAATATATGTGTAACACCCCTAACCCGTATCCGCTGTCGAAACAGGGTTTCAGAGCATTACTATAATTTGCAGATCACTTAAAAAAATTCAATTAAATACTTACCGATTCAATGCATCATATAAATAAATATATTACCATTCAATCAACAGCTTGGCACTTGTCTAAGCATCAAACAGCAACATTGTTAGTACACTAGTACATATTTCATATAAATTCAACATTGATATACTATTTTCTCGACATGTCACACTTGAGTTTAATAATTGTCTTTACTTACATAATTTCCTTGTATCAACATATCAAAGATAATCATATATGTACATATTACCTAAATATCAATTGTTCAATAGATGCCATAGTGTCTCCCATCCACAGTCTTATTTATCTTTGACATGATGCCATAGTGTCTTTCAACTATGGTCTTACTCATTTTCCATCATGTTGCCATGGTATCTTTCAACCATGGTCTTGTTCATTTCATGTCACGTTGCCATGGTATCTTTCAACCATGGTCTTACACATTTCATATCATATGGCCATGGTATCTTTCAACCATGGTTTTACACATTTCATTTCAGAAAGCACACTCCCGCGAACCTCATCCTTACAGCGGGATTACTAGTCCAGGCTAAATCCCTTGTAATATAAACTCATAGAGTATTGTCGGGATTACCAGTCCAGGCTAAATCCCCTGCAACGACAATTACTCTAATGAGCTTGGATTTGAATTACCAGTCCAGGCTAAATTCAGACCCTAATTCGGATTACTATTCCGGGCTAAATCCATTTTACACGTATTCTTCGGGAGGGCTATATCAGGATAGGATCACCCGTCCGGGCTAGATCCTTTTTACCGTCAATTCCTTTTCGTTCAACCGGGATTTTTTTCCCTTTTTATCAAATATATCAATGTTTCATCAATTTTCATACAAGGGATATTTAAATAATGTTCACATCAACAACATGCATTTTAAGTATTTAAGAATATAATTCAAGTTATACGAACTTACCTAGTGAAATTGCAGAAATGTCAAGATTCAGGGGCATTCTGGTAATTTACCATTTTCCCAAATTTTCACCCGATCTTAAATTGAAAATTTCATTCAATTTATTAATTTAGATAATAAAACAATCCATTCCCTTCAATTTCGTCATTTTTGACATTTTTACAAAATTGCCCCTAAAGTTTTACTTTTATTCAATTTAGTCCTTAAGCCTAAAACATGCAAATTAGCCATGCTAGCTGGATATTCATAAATATTTTCCTCATCCTCCTCTCCATTCCACATCCTTAATGTATATAACATACTTGTAAGTAACATTATCCATAATTTTTATTATTTACTTTTATGAATATTCAAGCTATCCATCTGTGTCATAGTTACTAAATTATTTATATCTGGAGCTATAGAACTCCAAATTAAGGTCCTATAATTTTCGCTGAAAATAGACTCATATATATTATTACCATAAAATTTTCAGAATTTTTGGTTTAGCCAATAATTACATTTTATTCTTTAAATTTACCCCTGTTATGCTGTTTGACAGTTCTGAACCTTCTTCACTAAAAATTAATTATCTCCTCATACAGAATTCTAATGATGTTCTCTTTTGTTTCTCTTGAAAATATACTCATTCATGATTCTAAACATATAAATTTAAGCCCATAATTATTTTTCTAAAATTTTTTATGATTTTCCAAATTCATAACAGGGGAAACCAAAATTATTCTAACATTGTCTCACAAAATTCATTATATCTCATGATTTTAAATTTCATTTCTTACATAGTTTCTTCCATAAGAAACCATACTCAGTAAGATTTAATTTCATATTTTATTCATCCTATAATTTGATTTCTACAATTTTTGGTGATTTTTCAAATTTAGACTACTGCTGCTGTCTAAAACTATTTTAGTGCAAGATATTATTTACCATGTTTATAACACCCTTATTTTCTTTCTCTACACTATTTCTCATCACTTTCTCTTGTTTTCTATTCACTAACATATCAAGAACATAGGACCATATGTAAGGAAACTCTACATTAACATTAATCCCATGCTTTTTCAATAATATCAAACTTAAAAATATATTGAAATCATGATGTTCTTCCCTTGTTCTATTGATTTCAATCTTCATCTTAATTTTCTCTCTCTTTCAACTTCCATTTCTTGAATCCAACTTGATATTTTAACTTCGCATAGTCTCCTTAACATTTTTCTCTCTTGGTATCTATGGAAATTCTTTTGATTTTTGGGTGAAAATGGTGAATTTTTGGTAGAAGGACCAAATTGTAAAGAAATGAAAACTTCTTTTCTTCTTCTTCTTCTCACGTTGGTTTTGCATGGGAAAGATGGATGAAAATTTCTCATCTTTCTTTCTTTATATACTAATAAAATAATAATAAAATATCTTATTAAAATATTAATAAAATAATATTTATCTAATTAAATAATTATAAAATATCAAAATATCTCTAGCATCATTATTACTTTCTAGATTTCTCTCTCTTATAATTGATCATTTTGCCCTTTATTATCTTTTAAAATTCCATCCTTGAGTCAACATTTAATTTGGTAAAATTACAATTTAGTCCCTCATAGTTCTTCATCTATTCGATTATGTCCCAATTCATCCATTTTCCTTAGTTTCTAGATCATTCCACTCTTAAAATATTTACACTATTGTTCCTTTAATTTTTTCATATTTACACTTTAACCCCTCAAATTTTGAGTATTTACTCTTGTGTAACAAAACTTTTCTCACTTTTACAATTTAGTCCTTTCTTGAATTAATATATCATAATATACTTCCCAATATTGACATAACTCAAAATTTCCCTTTTTGTCACTTTATTTCCTTATTTTACTATATCACGGATAATATTTTACTGTAAAATTTTTTAGGTATTACAATATGCACTTATTATAAGTTGAATCAAAAGTGTATTCAGTTATGTGGTAATAATATTTAAAGTGATTATTGAAGTTGACAAATGATTGTTTTCTAAAAAAAAACATATTTATGCAAGGGTATGCATGTGTTTGTTTGAATTTATGTTTTGACTGGTAATACCTCGTGACCTTAATTCGGCGACGGATATGGGTTAGGGGTGTTACATTTTATTGGTATCAGAACTAAGGTTTAGTCGGTTCTAGGACTAACGTAGCGTGTGTGAGTTTAGCTATACATGCCATAATTATATACTGTGATAGTGTGATGACTTCTAACATTTGAAATCTGTTTTCATATAGTAAATGGATCCCAACAGAGCTGTAGCTGATGATGTTGAGAGTGTTGCGTCTGCTCCCGCGCAAGGGACAGCGCAGGCTGATTCTCGACCGACTTCAAGTAATCAAGAAAATGAGGCTAAACAAGCCTTCTATCAAATGATGAATGACTGGTTCACTCAATATATCTGGACTAACCCGGGTGCACAACAACCTCCACCCCCAATTAATCCATCTTTCGTGCCTGCTGTACCTCAAGTAAGTGATCCGTTACGATTGAGTAGACCACCTGTTGATAAAATCAGAAAACATGGAGCTGAAGAGTTTAAAGTCACTAATGATGATAACGCTGAGCGGGTTGAGTTCTGGCTTCATAATACCATCCGTGTGTTTGATGAGCTGCCCTGTACTCCTGATGAATGTTTAAAATGTGTCATATCCTTGCTTTGAGATACGACATATCACTAGTGGAATATCTTAGTATCAGTAGTTTCGAGAGAGCAAGTGACCTAGGAATTCTTTTAGACTGAATTCTATAAGAAATATATCAATCAGAGATTTATCGATTAGAAGCTTAAAGAATTTTTGGAGTTAAAACAGGGTTGGATGACAGTGACAGAATACGAGCAAAAATTTGTGAGACTCAGTCGATATGCCCGAGAGTGTGTTTCCACTAAAGCTATAATGTGTAAAAGATTTGAAGATGGGCTGAATGAAGACATTAAATTTTTAGTTGGCATACTTGAGATAAAAGAGTTCGTGGTACTTGTTGAGCGAGGCTGCAAAGCTGAAGAGCTCGGGAAAGAGAAAAAGAAAGCTGATTTTGAAGCTAGAGACTCGCGTAAGAGATCATTCAATAAGTTAGTCCAGTCAACATCAAAGAAGTCCCGAGATGATTTCAGTCGTTCTAGAGCCACTTCGGGTTACTCCAGACGGGATCAGAATAGACCACCTGCTAGCTCGAGAGCTACCTCAGTAGCTAGTGTGGGTAATGTTAGATCTAGTCAACCTGAGTGTGAGCATTGTGGTAAACGACATCTAAGAAGTTGTAGATTGCATGATCGGGCTTGTTTTAAATGTGGATCGACAGATCATTTCATTCGAGATTGCCCAGGGTTAGCGAAGAGAATATAGTGCAAAACATGAGGTCAGGTAGTACTGCAACTCGGGGTAGACCACCGAGAAATATGGGTAATGCGAGTGGTAGTTAGAGAGGAAATAAAAAAACAGCAAACAAATTTGAGGCTCGTGCACCTGCCAGAGCCTATGCTATATGCTCACAAGAGGAGGCTTCATCCCCAGATGTCATTACTAGTACATTCACTCTTTATGATACTAATGTAATTGCATTGATTGATCCTTCTTCTACTCATTCTTATGTGTGTGAGACATTAGTATTCAGCAAGACTCTCCCTGTTGAGTCTACTGAGTTTGTGATTAGAGTGTCAAACCCCTTGGGCCGGTGTGTCATGGTTGATAAAGTGTGTAAGAATTGCCCTTTGATGGTTCGAGATTTGTACTTTCTGGTTGATTTGATGTTGCTACCATTTGATGAGTTTGACATAATTCTGGGTATGGATTGGCTGACTTTACATGATGCTGTTGTGAACTGTAAAAGAAAGACCATTGATCTATGGAGCCAGAATGATGAAGTTATTCAGATTGAGTCTAGTGATTTGTATGGTTTACTAGCAGTGATTTCTTTGATGCTAGCTCAAAAATATGTGAGAAAAGGGTGTAAAGCTTATTTTGCCTATGTGTTCGATAGTAAAGCGGCTGAAAGAAACATTGAATTTGTACATGTTGTATGTGAGTATCCGGATGTATTTCCAGATGAATTACTGGGTTTGCCACCTATTCGAGAGGTAGAGTTTGGTATTGAGTTAATGCCTGGGACGACTCTGATATCCATAGCCCCGTACAGAATGGCACCTACAGAATTAAAAGAATTGAAAGCTCAATTGCAAGAATTAACGGATAGAGGTTTCACGCGACCGAGTTTCTCCCCGTGGGGTGCACCTATGTTGTTTGTGAAAAAGAAAGATGGAACTATGAGAATGTGCATCGATTACAGAAAGCTTAATAAGGTGACTATAAAGAATAAGTATCCATTACCATGGATTGACGATCTGTTTGATCAACTGAAATGGGCTACAGTATTTTCAAAGATAGATTTGAGATCAGGCTACTATCAGTTGCGAGTTAGAGACTCTGATGTGCCAAAGACTGCTTTCAGAATGAGGTACGGACACTATGAGTTTTTGGTTGTCATTCGGACTTACTAATGCACCTGCTATTTTATGGATTTGATTAATCGAATCTTTAGACTGTATCTGGATCAGTTTGTGGTTGTGTTTATTGATGACATTTTGATCTACTCCCACGATGAAGCTGAACATGCTGACCATTTGAGACTTGAGTTGCAGATATTTTGAGATAAGCAGTTGTATGCGAAATTCAGTAAATGTGAGTTCTGGTTAAGTGAAGTTAGTTTTTTGGGTCACGTGGTATCAGCATCAGGTATTCGGGTTGATTCGAGTAAAATTTCAGCCATACTTGATTGGAAACCTCCGAAGAATGTTTCTAAAGTTCGAAGCTTTCTGGGACTTACTGGTTATTATAGACGGTTCGTGAAAGGTTTCTCTATGATTGTAGCTCCGATGACAAAGCTACTACGAAGAATGTTAAGTTCGAGTGGTCAGAGAAATGCCAAAAAAGCTTTGATCAGTTGAAAGCCTTTTTGACAGAAGCTCCAGTGTTAGTTCAGCCAGAATCATATAAAGAATTTGTTATTTATAGTGATGCATCTTTGAATGGTTTGGGCTGTGTTCTGATACAGGAAGGCAATGTTATATCTTATGCCTCGAGACAGTTGAAGACACATAAAAGGAATTATCCAATACACAACCTGGAACTGGCAGCCATTGTGCTTGCGTTGAAAATTTGGCGTCACTATTTGTTTGGTGAGAAATGTCATGTTTATTCTGATCATAAAATCCTGAAATATTTGATGATTTAGAAAGATCTGAACTTGAGACAACGTCGATGGTTAGAATTGCTAAAAGACTACGAGCTTGTGATTGGCTATCACCCGGGAAAGGCTACTGTTGTTGCTGATGCTTTAAGCCAAAAATCACTGTTTGCTTTGCGAGCAATGAATACGCATATGGCTATGTTTGATGATGGTTCGATAGTAGCTGAATTGAAAGCTGGACCGTTATTTTTCAACAAATATGTGATGTTCAGAAGGTTGATAATGAATTGATTAAAAAATAAGCTCAATGTGACACGGATACTGATTCAGAGTTCAGATTTGATGTTGATGACTGTTTGAGATTTAGAAACCGAACATGTGTTCCGAGGAATTCATAGTTGATTCAAATGATTTTGAGTAAAGCTCATAGCAGTCGGTTATCTATTCATCCGGGTAGTACAAAGATGTATAATGATCTGAAATAGCTTTATTGGTGGCATGGTATGAAACGAGACATTTCTGACTTTGTTGCAAGATGTTTGGTCTGTCAACAAGTAAAAGCTGAACATCAGGTGCCTTCAGGATTACTTCAGCCTATCATGATAGTGGAAGTGGGATAGAGTCACGATAGATTTTGTATCTGGTTTACTGCTGGCACCGAGCAAGAAAGATAAAACCTGGGTTGTTGTTGATAGATTAACTAAGTCGACTCATTTTGTTCTGATACGTATGGATTACTCACTTGATAAGTTAGCTGAATTGTATGTTTCTCAGATTGTGAGATTACATGGTGTACCTATATCTATTATTTCGGATAGAGATCCGAGGTGTACATCGCAGTTTTAGAAGAAGCTGCAAGATGCACTAGGTACAAAATTACATTCCAGTACTGCTTTCCATCCGCAAACAGATGGTCAGTCTGAGCGAGTCATTCAAATGCTTGAGGATATGTTGAGATGTTGCATTCTCGAGTTCGAAGGTACGTGGGAACGATACCTACCTCTGATTGAATTTGCGTATAATAACAGTTATCAATTAAGTGTCAAAATGGCACCTTATGAGGCTTTGTATGGTCTTAAATGCCGAACGCCATTGTACTGGACTGAGCTCAGTGAAAATAAGGTACACGGAGTCGATTTGATCAGAGAAACTGAACAGAAAGTGAAAGTGATCCGTGAAAGTTTGAAAGTAGCATTAGATCGACAGAAATCTTATGCGGACTTGAAACGGAAAGATATAGAGTTTTAGATCGGAGATAAAGTTTTCTTGAGAGACTCACCGTGGAAGAAAATACTCAGATTCGGTCGTAAAGGCAAATTGAGTCCGAGGTTTCTTGGGTCGTATAAGGTTATAGAACTTATCAGGCCGATTGCTTACAGATTATTATTGCCATCTGAGTTAGAAAAGATCCACAATGTATTCCACGTTTCGATGCTTCGGAGGTATCGATCTGATCCATCACATGTGATTAGTCAAAATGCGAGATTGAATTTGACCTAATATGACCTACGAAGAAGAACCGATTCGCATTTTGACTCGTGAGGTTAAAGAGTTATGGAATAAGAAGATTTCGTTAGTTAAGGTATTCTGGCATAAGCATGGAGTTGAAGAAGCAACATGGGAGCCAGAGGATATAATGAGAGAACGTTATCCGAACCTATTCACTGGTAAGATTTTCGGGGACGAAAATCCCTAAGGGGGGAGAGTTGTAACAGCCCGATTTAGACCCTAGCCAGAACGGTGGTTTCGGGACCATGAATCTGAGTCAGAAAAATATTTTTAAATTATTTTCTGTGTTTATTTTGTGTGAATTTATATCTGTGAAAATTTCATAATTTAATTTTATCATTTGGGTGTCCGATTAAATAATAGGACTTAATCGCGTAAATTAAAAATTTGATAGTTTAAAGTAAGAGGGCCAAATAGTTGGTGATTTTCTAAGTTGGAGTATTTATAATGTAATTATTCCATTAACATGTGGTTTGTACGGTAATGGACATAGGTTATATAATTTTATTATTATTTCATTAAGGTTAGCTAGGTAAATTAATAATAAAATAATATATGTTATTATATCATAAAATAATAAGCCACATTCATGTTATTTCCTTCATCTTTGCACCGAAACTAAAACAAAGAAAAAGAAAGAAAACAAAGTAGGGTTCGGCCTTGTTCAAGCTAGATTAAGGTAAGTGTTCAGCTCAATTTTTGATAATTTTTACGTTTTTGAAATCGTTGCTTCGAGTACTACAAAACCCATGCTTGAAATTTTGATTTTGATGAATATTTTGAGTTGTGCCATTGTTAATAGCTTGTGATTTTTGTTGTTTGATGATGAAAAATAAAAGATATGTTTTAGATTAACATATTTTGTATTGGAGTTTTTGATGATTTTAAGTAATAAGGACTTAATTGCAAAAATAATAATTTGAGGGACTAAAATGTGAAATAAATGAAATAAATGGGCTTGTATGAACACTAGGAATATTCGGCCAAACATGGGTACCTTGAAATTTTGCATATTTTGTGTTTTGTGCAATAGATATTAAATTGTAAAAATTGTAAATGTCAGGGGTAAAATGGTAATTTGTCCATTTATGTGTTTTTGGACTAAATTGAATGAAAATATGTTTGAATAAGCTTAATTTGAATATTTTTAGATGAAAAACCAAAGAAATCAGATTTGGACCAGGGAAAAACGAAAGTTGTCGACTAGCAGCCCCGTCCCGTTTTACGACGTTTGAGGTAAGTTTATAAGCAAATACACATGCCTAAATATAGTTAAATGTTAAGTATATATGCTGGTATATAATATATGAATTTATACTTGTAAATGCCGAATGTGTATAAGTTTGAAAACTATGTTCGAGCTTTCGATTCGACCGAGTTACGACATTCGAAAGCCCTGTATGAACCTTAGGAATAGTTAGGATACGTATGTCATGACACAGGATTCTGACATTTGTGTTCGAGTAAGACCATGGCATCTATATATGATTCCGATATGTGTTTACGAGTAAGACCCTGTCTGAGACAGTGGCATTGATATGTGGTTACATATAAGATCACGTCTGGGACGTTGGCATTGTACGATTTATGTGATTATCCGAGTGTCCTATCCAATTTCGAATGGCTCATCGGGCAAAGGTAATCGTGTACGGATTGTATGATATGAGCTAAATAGCCAGGTATGTGTTAGTTCGCTAATTGACAAAAATAAGGTAAGTGTATTCGGCCTATAGCATATTATTGAATAAGTGTAAATTTTGCATATGTGTATTTATGTGTATTCGGTTATGTGACTAATATAAGTACTTGAGACTATATTATAATCTATGAGTTTAGGTATGTATGAGTATGTGAACTAAGAATTTCGTGGTTATTCGGCCTTGAAAGTTAAATAGTGATTTGTAAATTTTGATCATACAAGTATTCGGATAAAGTGATAATATAATTGTATATGATTATATATAAGAAACATGGATGTATTCGTGCCTAGAATTGAATGTAAATTGATGTAATAATTCTAGTTTAAATTAGTTAAATCGAATAAATCATTGAGATGTTGATTTGCTTATGACTTACTAAGCCTTGAGAGCTTACTCCTTGTGTTATGTCTACTTTGTTTTATAGATTTTGAAGTCAAGCTACAAGCTCAGGAACTGTCAGCCAAGCTCATCACACTATCTACATCTTCGTTATTTAGATAATCAAACTCCTATTATGGCATGTATAGGCTGGAACATATGTTTTGAAATGTTGATTTTGGATATGTATTAAAAGCCATGCGAAAATGGCTTAATTCCTAAGTTTGGTTTTGCCTATGTTTTGGTTATGGTTTAATCTGTTCCAGTTATAATGTTGCATGTCATGATATGCGTGGTATATGTGTTAAATGTTACATGTTTTGAAAATGGTTGATGTAATGAACTTTGTGTGTACATATTTGCATAGCATGTTTAATTACTTCGGCCAAGGTTTTGGTATAGGTAAAACAAATATGAACTGGTAGGAAATTATTTCAATAATGAAATGGTATATATATATATATTCGGTTATAAGGTGGGATGAAATAAAATGATAATGATTAAATTTGTGATTTGGCATTACCTATACGAATACTTATGCATATGTTAATTTGACTTGTCATGTTCGACACATGGTAGGTAATATTTATGTTTTGGATATATTAGTATACAGTTACTGTCTTGTAATGATATAAATAATCTTCTTTAGCCAATAAGTAACTTTTCATTCAACTTAGTTGAATCATGATTACATACATGTTTGTGAGTGGGCTTTAAATGCTCAAATTTGATTGTGATAGTTAGGTAATGTACTGAATAAGTAGAGATAAGTTTGTAATATTGTTTGGACTTATTAATTTATATTATTAGAGTTCGGTAAATATGATAAAAAAATTATATAATTATAGTATGTATATTAGGTTGCGGTATATTAAATGTTGGAAAAACTATATTATATATTATGTATAATAATTAAAACATTTGAAGTGTATAGATTTGTAAAATGATTGAGACAAGTTGTAAGTGAGTTGCTGTCAAAACAAACTTGTTTCAGCTAAATGCATGGAAGAATGATAAAATGAATATTGACTTATCCAAAATAAATTATGAAAATAGTATGTATATCATGTGATGTTTAAATGTCCAACTTAGTAGTAAACGAAAGATGAATATAATATTACTTTTATTAAATTATTATATGTAGTAGATTTTGGGTGTTCTATTTGAGTATGATTTATAGTATTCAACTAAAGTGTAATGGAGTCTGAATATATGCACTTATTATAAGTTGAATCAAAAGTGTATTCAGTTATGTGGTAATAATATTTAAATTGATTATTGAAGTTGACAAATGATTGTTTTCTAAAAAAAAAAAACATATTTATGCAAGTGTATGCATGTGTTTGTTTGAATTTGTATTTTGACTGGTAATACCTCGTGACCCTAATTCGGCGACGGATATGGGTTAGGGGTGTTACACCCTACCTAGACTTTATATGTGTAAACGAAAACATGGATCCTAACCAAACAAGTTATTTTTAATTATGGTATTATTCCCTACGCAGATTTGGATGTTTTTTCAAGGCTCGTGAAAACAAAGTTGTTGAAGATAAATGAAGCAAAGTTAAAAAGCAAGAAGCTAAATGATACAAGTAAATTTTTTAAAATTTTTGCATATGTATACATAACACATAGATTCCCTAAATCAAATGCATCCGTTTACAGATAGAGAAAGTATGGTAAGTCAAACAAAGCCTTTGGATCCTTATACATGCACTATATAAGGTTTGCTGCTATGTACTGCAAATTGCTAACCCTACATATAAACATACACATACATACATATACATTTTCCCAAACTTTGGTCCAGCCAATAGATAGAGACTATGAAAGTGGAGCTGAAAGGTTAGAGACTGGCTTTTCTTAGTTAGTAGTTTGTCTAACAAGACACGGTTTACCATAAGGTTGGCTACTATATAAACTATCAACCTCGTTTCCAAACTTTACTAGCATGTGTTCATAAGATTTGAAGGTGTTATAAAGTGTATAAATGATGCTTAAAACTTTATTTTAGAGTGTTATAAGTTATGGTTTTGAATTGGTAAGGATTAGTTTCAATTTAGGTGAGTTTTGGGGTTATTTTTAGGTCCTGACAAACTTATACCTATCAAGTGGTTAGATGTACCAGAACAAGTAAGTCAATAGCCTAAAATAAATAGTAGCAGAGACTTCTACTAGTAATAGTTCAAACTTCTACCGATACAAGTGTGGTAGAATAGGGCTCCTCTACTGTTTTGACGTGTTTTGATTCTCAGAAACCCAAACTTGGTTCGATCATCCCCGAACACCTAGAACTTGATTAAAAATGTTTCTAAAGCATTTAAAATGACTTGAAAATTTTTTTAATCAATATGAATGTTTTGTATGGTTTAATAAATGCTTGGTGTTTGTATTGATTTTGAAATAGAAACTAGATTGAGTTGTTTTTGCAACCGATTGTGTCATTCCATATCTGGATCTAACAATCAGGTTGGGCATGGCACGTTACATGTATAGTAAGCTTAATAAAAGTAATCTCTTTGAATGGATAAAATCTTGTATTATTTTCAAATGGCATAGGTTAGAATCTTGCTTCTAGCAATTTGGAATTTATTTTCTTCTCTCTAGCGGTGATCAATTTTATATATTTCGTTGTATTTGAGACTTAGAAATCTTGGAGTAGTCGAGCGGTTAAACTCAATGCTGGAAATGCACGAGGTGTAGGTTTGAATCAATCCACTGGCTTCTAAAATTATGTGAGCGATTAAGGAATTTTGAAAGAATAATGGAGGCACCGGTTCAAACCTTAGGTTTAGAGGGGTACCGTGTTTTTCTTCTTTTGAGATTTTTTTTTTTAAAAATTTTTGTTTTCAATCTTACCTAATGTATTCTTATTTAATAGAAAGCTTAAAAAAAGTTTAGGCGAAAAATTTAGAAGGACTTGTCAGAAAATCATGTATCATGCTAATAACATGTTATAAAAATAAAAAATAAAGAGAGTAAAGAACAAGAGAAATAGGAGAACAAAATTAAAAATGTATTTTATTCATTAATAAAAATTACAATACTTCTCTAAAATCTATATTTATAATAGTAATAAGTATAAATTATATAAAATTCTACTACTAATGGACATTAGAGTTCCTAAAATACATCAAAATTCTTATCCTAATAGACATCCATTTTATAATAATAAAATATTTATAACACTCTTTTCATTTAGACGAGTAATTTATTAGATCACATCTTCACCTCTTTTTTTTCAATTATGCTTTCCTAATATATATTTTCTATCCAATCCTACTCTTAGTTCCTATAGCCTTTAAACTTTTGAGTCTAATTTTTCTCTTTTAATTTTAGGAATTTAGTCTCTTTACTTTTTTGATATAAAAATTAATGTTCAATTAATAGTTCTATTATTGGGTTATGTTAAATTTGAATGTGTTGTTGATTGAATTTTATTTTCAAAATCAAAACTTAAAATATTAAAATGTCACATATTCAAATTTAGCGAAAATATACCAACAATATTATTAGACTTTAGTTTTTAAGTTAGACAAGTTAAAAAGATTAAATTTTCAAAAATAAAACCAACATAACTAAATTTTAAAAGTTTAAATAATACAAGGAAATGCACATATTTAAACTTTCTTTTTCCTACAAATTGCACTAAACTAACCCTAATTTGAGTTGAAATGGAAGATTGAACGTTATTCTAATTTGGCCTAAAACCATATCACCCTTTCCCTTCTTTCTTTTTTTTTTTTTTAAAAAACTAAAGTATTTTCCATATCTATTTTATGGTCTATAGAGACTATTATTTTTGAAGTTCATAGTGGCTCCCCAACAATGTTGCCTCCGAAATTTGAATCAGGTTTACTAGTCCCTTCTTCCATGTTATCTCTAGTTTATCCTTCAAGGAAGTAGTAGTAATAGAATCAAGTAGGATAATTCTTCTTTTTCAAATTTTTAAACCCCATTCGATGATAAAGTAACTAGCCCAAGGAATCCAAATAAACAATACTCTACAGAAATAGGTTTGGTCCAAATCTTGTTTTAAGATGCAAAAAAAAAAAAAAAAAAAGATCGAAAGAGTTGTTACGTTGTAGGGTTCTTGAATTTTGTGTTCGTTCGGAGAAGAAATCAAATTATGAGGGGGGAAAAGAAGAGGGCTTAGGAGATTGGAAGAATGAGGACAAAAGAAGTATACAAGGAAAAGCTAAGGAATGAAAATATGTACCATGATCCAACCATCAACTCTAACTTAAGTTCCACTCGTTGCCTTCATTACCTCTCTCTCTCTTTTAAACCATGATTCCATAATCCCTTCACCTCTATTCTTCATTTTTCTTCTTTTTCTCAAGACTTTGACTATTAAATTATGTTTTTCTTTTATTAATTTGTAATCCTTTTGCAGGACAAAGTTGAATGGATAATTATTTTAGTTTTACATGATGCCACCATAGTGGTCCATTCCTTTTCCCCCTCTTTTGTTTTACTTGTTGGAAGAAACATAAATAATAAACCCCAATGCTCTAATTTGCAATTTGTGGCTACTTGCATGTATAATTGGCCCTTTTGCTTACTAGAAGTTTTGTGGTTTTTTTATCATCTTGGAAAATTGTTGACCGCATGGTGGGTGCGCAAAATATAAACAATTTTATAAAACAATATAAAAGTAGTTTTTAACTACAAGCATACAATGTCGAGTTGTAATATGAAAGTATTCTAAAGATCAAACTTAAGGGATTGTTAATTGATAAATATTATTATTAAATTAATTATTACAAAGTAATTAATAGTCTAATCAATTTATAAACTATTAGTGCATCCAAATATAATATCAAAATAAACTACTACTAAAGTAAAAACTAATCAACATAAAACTAACTTTCTACTTTTTGCTAAACCGATGCAAGCTCTAAAATTAAAAGTCGATTAACTTGTTAATTGTTAGTTAGTTATTGCAATTATTTTTATTGAAATTCTTAAACTAAGCTTTTTTTTATAAAATATTTTGATATAACAAATTAAAATATTTCTGAATAAAAGTTAAAATTAAACAAAATTGAGAAAATAATTTTTAAATTTGAAATTTAAGAAATAAAATTTTGAATATTTATTTTGAATTCTTAGAAAAATTTTGTAACAATTTTAAAATCAAGTTAAAATGATTTTAACTAAGTAAGAAAGTCTTTTATCATTTTATCAAGTCAAAATACCTTTCAAACAAGTCAAAATTGCTCTAGGCCAAAAAGTATCGATACCTTTTTGGCCAAGTATCAATAATTTTGAAAATATCAATATCCTATGGAAAATTGATACCAAAATAGCATTTTGTTTTTCACAAAACCTACAAAGTATTGTGTTATGCGCCTTGGCGTAGGATCTAGTCACAGGTCTAGACGAAAAAGAATTCTTGCTTCGACCTATGGTTACTCAAAAGGAAGATTCGTCCTTAACTAAACCCCTTCTCAAAATAACTTTTCTTTTTGTTAGAATAATTGTTTGCCTCTTTATTTCATATTGGCAGCCTTTTATAGACTGTTAATAACAAAGGAAAGAGTCCTAATTGACAT
This sequence comes from Gossypium anomalum, assembly GCA_025698475.1. Taxonomy (NCBI): domain Eukaryota; kingdom Viridiplantae; phylum Streptophyta; class Magnoliopsida; order Malvales; family Malvaceae; genus Gossypium; species Gossypium anomalum. The sequence continues at coordinate 34,760,366 of CM046958.1, read as the reverse complement.
AAAATAGAATTCCTAACTTAGAGTTTATGAAGAAACAAAAACCTAATATAATAGAGAAAATAAGTAAAACTAAAACTCTTAATAAAACCTTATATAATAAATAAAACTAAAATTCCTATTGCAATAAAAGCGTCCATATCATATTGATATGGTATCGATACATTTCCATAAAGTATAAATAAAAATTATTTTAGTACCGATAGTTAAAATCCAACGGTCACTGAATTTAACATTTATTACAAAAATTATTGATACTTCTTTTATCTGGTATCGATATTCAATGTTGCAGGTGTATTAAATGCTCTAGTTTTCACATCCCCAGCAGCTCTATTAACTATCACAACAACCTCAATGGGTGAAAATCAATTAGGGGTATAAATACCAGCTTCTAAAGTTCCTACAAGAACAACAAAACTTTTCAAGCAAAAATCATCAATCAAACTACTTTTGTACTCAATACTTCCAAAATTCTCTTATACACACTTGTGAGCTCTTATTGTCTTTCTTTTGCTCAAGTGTATTCTTACCTATTTGTGTTTAATTTGCAAATATTCTGATCTTGTTAGGATTATTTCTTAATTTGCTTCTTTGTAATTCTTTGAGAGGGTTTACCTTAAGATTTGGGGTAGAAATCTTAAGAGAGTTGTAAGGTTAAACCTTGTCCTCGAAGGTTGAACAAATTAGTGAATTTGTGAAAATCCTTAGCTATGGAAAGGTAAGGTAATAGAGTAGGCAATTAGGGTCGAACCACTCTAAATCTTTGTGTTCATTGTTTCATATTGTGTCCTTGCTTCCACCAATTTTTTTATAAGTCAATTCACCCCACTCTTGACAATTTTGTTTTAATTAATCAAGCTAACATAAATAATTACCACTCTTACCTCGGATCACCCTTTCGGTCTCCACCTAATTAAAAGTTACCACCCAAGCTCACCTCTCGGTTTCACTAAGGCAAGCGATTCCTTTCAATCTCTCCGCTCGGCAAAACTATACCAAAATATTACAAGGAAAACTCTCCATTTGGTCTCATTTGCTTAAGTGTTCTACTAGAGTCGGCAATTTTAATATATTGGATAATTTGGTATAATCGAATAAAAATAACTAATCGAGTATAGTAAACAACTTAATCGAGCAATCAAATAATTAATCAGAGGAATAAGAAAAATATTAGCACATGACCCATTCAAATTCTCAAACACATATTTTATCAAACACTTGATAAACAATATATAAAAATAAGAATAAGGAAATAAATGCTCATATATAAATCGGATAAAACATATAGGATCAAGCAATCTCCAGTGTAAAGTTCAGCAAAAAGATAAGAAGGATTCGCACCATGAAAAGAAAAATCTAAATTAAGAAACAAAAGAACACCCTATTCTAACAATAAGAAAAAAAACATAAAAATCATCTAACTTAAGTTTTCTACTCTAGCCTAGCCACCTAAATATTTGACATAAGATGGTATTTATAGGCAAAATCTTAATAAGTCCTCAATTACAAAAATATTCCTGTCTATATACTTAAATATGGAAAGTTTGGCCAATGTTGCCTTCAAATTGTCCCTTAAAATTTAGTTGGTCAAACTTGATGTGGCAACATCCATATTTTGATCTCAACTTCTAAAATTTTAGACCTTAAACTCTAAAACCCTAAAACCTTGAAATTTGAACTCTAAATTTTGGACACTAAACTTTGAAACCTTAAAAACATAAAATTGATCCTTAAGTCTTGAAACCTTGAGTCTCGAGCTTTGAACTTTGAATTATATTAGTTTATATTAATAAATATAAATTATTAAATATGTATATTTAATAATATTGAAAATTATAATATTTGATATAATATTTTAAATAGTTCTAAAAATTAAAAATTATTTTTAATGTGATAATATTGAGCTTGATTCAAATTAATTTTTATATAAAAATAAATTACTCATAATGGAACTTTTTTTCAAAAAATGATGCACTCTTCTCAAAAGAAAGTCAATTTACAAGAAAAAGAACCAAGTTATTTTTCATGAAATAAATATAAAAAAATGCAGAAAGTATTATGCAGAAATAAACTTTTTTGAAACAAACGTACCCTAAAAATGAGAAAGAAGAATAGAAAATTCTTGAGACTTTTTGCAAAATGAGGTAAATATTTCTCAACTTGGTGCAATTAAGCAAATATATGGATATACTAAATTTCTTAAAAAGTAGAAAAAGTTAGACTGAAATTTTATAAGCAAAAAGACAAAAGCCTCAGTCGTTGTTCAAAATAAATTACCTCCCTGGTGCGAAGATCCAAATTTGTTCACTAGCCTTATAAAATAATTAAAATATTGCATATTGAATAATTAAAAAAGCATGTATGGTATTTTAATTAATTGATCTACCCTAAGTGAGTAATAGAGGATATTTTAGTGTAAGCAACAGATTGGTCTTTCCCACCAATTTTTATGTACTTGCATGAAAGATGATTTTTTTTCTTAACATCTTTTATGAGAACATCTAGGATTAAAATTGATAATGCATGACGCTACACTTACTTAAAAATTTGATAGTAATACTAAATTTAATATTTATGGTGTCATAAAAAAGCCCAATGTTGTGCATATTTTTTATGCTATTTATTAACCCGTAACACTTAGTAAAAATCCCAATCCTGAATGAAGGATTAGAAGTAACTCCGCAAAATTGGTTGCCATTGCGGCACCACCAAGTAGAACCAAACAGGAACCCTCTAGCGCCAAATCAATTAGATCTGTCCTACCAAGAAAAATAATCTTTAAATTCAATAGCCAAACTTTAAAAAAAAATAAATAAATAAATAAATAAAAATCCACAACTGGGACAACTATCCAAACTGTTGTATTTGCTCCTCCATGACAAACTTAAGAAAAATCTATTTTAGGAACTTTTAGCCGAACTTCGTAACTCCTCCATGACAGTTTGTATTTGCTGTGAAATAGTTGAGTAGAGGCATCTCTGCGCTGCTTCATCCAAATCCAACCCATGAGAGGAGATAACAGGCCATCCTTTAGACGTTGTTGAAGAAAACAGATGATCACCAAGAGAGTTTGAAATTGCCAACTGCCTCATTTTTGGAATATCAAATTCTAGAGGCTGTCCAATCATAATTTTTATTTTCTTATTGCATAATGGAAAAGGAGGCCTTCTGTCAAGAAAAAACTTCTCCGGCATCACCTGTTGAAGACCCCAACCGACCAAACAGCTAAAATTTATTTTTAAGTTATTTCAGTAATCCACATGTGAACATTTAAAAAACAAAGAAGCTCATCATATTTTCTCTAGTTTCAACATGCAATTCAATGCAATCCAAGTTTCAAAGAGCCGCTCGTGAAAACCATATGTAATATACTTCTGCATATTGGTCTAAATATCTTATGCAAGAGACACCATCCACAAATGAATTTAGCAGCCAAAAACCATGTCTCTACACTTTAATGGTATACGAACTGGGTTACACAGCCCGCCTGTAGCATAGAGAATACTTTACAATACTTTATCATTGTTAGGATCCCAACTGTCTTGGGAGTTAATTACTGTCTTCAGTGATGTGATTATCCAAGAAACATGAAGAATAACAACAGTATATGGAACTTTCAGCCAGCACTTGTAGGCTCCATGCCAGAGGATCAATACGTAAAAGAGATGAAGCATTGGCAAGAAAAAAAAATACCTTTTGTTTTATTTTCTTAAATCATTGTTCACCTAAGTTCAATCGAATCCTTTAATCATGGAGTTGCATTTCATTAGTCAATTTCATTTTGCTGACGACAATAACAGCAGCAATCTAATATTGTTACTATGAATCTTCCAATGCAAGCTATTATTGCATCAAAACAAGACCTAAACTAGGGAAACCGATTTCCTAAGAGGGTTATGGTCAAACTGGCATACGTAGATCAAATATCAGAGTCAGTCATTCATGCAGAATGTTCACAATCATGGTTCATAGTGGGTAAAAGACATCTTTTTGATGCATAAAAAGAGTTTTATTGGAAAGAAATTTATACAAACCCAGGCAATTAATTCTACGAGCTCAACAAACAAAATCCACTCAGAGGAAACAAAAAGGGCAACTGATGGAAGATATCTAACCTCTTCAAACCCACTATGAACCATAGGAAGAACTATAGGAGTCACATGGGCACGAACAATCAGACTAGCCGTTCCCCATTTTAATCGTCTTATAGGTGCATCTTCTTGGGATACTTTACCTTCAGGAAATGTATGTAGCCGCCAGTTAATAATATAAAATTTAGGAAGCTCAGTGCCATGAAGTAGCCATATTTGAGAAAGGAATCTCATTACAGCAACAAAAAATTATTTACAAGTTTTAGAACCATTCTATAAACAAGTAAGTGTATTAATCAATGGAAGTACACAAGCCTGAGCAATTCTCAATCTCTTAAGGAGTTTGCTTTTCTCAAACATAGTTTAATTCAAGGGTGCTCTCAGTAAAGTTAGTGTCGTTATTTCTTTTCTTGATTTATTTCCTTGAAAAAGGCTGGCTACGGCTCAGAAAAATCCAACAATCTCATGAAATAAAAGATTTACCAAAATTTCAAAATAACAATAGTATAAATTTAGGTGAAATACCCAGGCTCCATTGTTTAAACATTGAAGAGCTTCATTCATGTTTTCCTGATAAATTCCAGCACCCCTTGTAATAGGTATGCACTTACCTGCACAATTTACAATTTCAGAGACAAACTCTTACACTAAAACTATCCGTTCTTTCAAAACCCAACCAAATTGACAGAAGATTTCTTCTATGTATAAACAAAGGTTTCAGTTAGTAACATAACTCATACAAGAAGTAACATATTAATTATTAATGATAAAAAATCACAATTCAAAAGGAATTTCCAACAATGCCTAATGCAAGTACGTATTATATGTAAAAGCATGATTTTTAAACGTGGATCAGTAAGGGCAGTCAGACAACAAACTTTATATGCAAGGGCTAGAACCGGTCATATTTTGAGCAAGATCAGACCCATGAAAGAGTCAATCAAAACCCGTATGTTTTGACCAAAGCCTGTAAAACCCAACTGTAGTGGAGGTGAACTGAGCATTCAGTAAGTGAAAAAGAATCAGAAGTATAGTGGTAGACAAAGAATCTGCATTGGTGTGCTTCTTAGCTTATGCTAACTTATCTTTCAGCTCTAGATAGTAACTCTTAATCTAAATAATATTCTTCAACTTAAGATGGATGTTTATATGTAAATTCAACAATAATTGTTAAGTCAAGTGAAAGCTAACAATAGAATCGAACTGATAAACTAGTGATACGATAACTGAAAATAGTTTTTGTTAAAAAGACAGATAAGTAGAAGGTGACAGTAGAGATGGGAAAGAAAATTGGGGCATACCGAGTCTGAAAAAATAAGTGAGTGCATAATTCTTAAAACAAATGTCTTCAGCAGAAAGTACCCATCGTGCCAAATTGGCATCCAAGGAGGAGAAACCTTTGAACCCCCAAAGAAGTGGATCATCCAAGCTGCAAAGCAGATGAAAATGTGAATCGTATCTAATAAGACAAAGTAAAGAAGAAAGAAGGATTCAAGGTGAAGCACCCACGTAGACATGTGATTGCTAACAGAGAGAAGTGGTATGCCAGGCGGTCGAGAGCGCACAAGACGAATGAGGGTATCAGCATTATGAACAGAGGTGGTGTTGAGAAGAGTTGCTACTGCCTTGGCGAATGCCCCCACCGCCAGAAACACCATCTTCCTAGGTATTCCTCTCATGTGCTTCTCCCTACCTGCCCATTCCATTTTCCTTCCCATTTATTTCCTTTCCGAGCAAACCGCAACAGCAACCGCAGGGTCTTGGGTTTCTCTTTTTTCTAGCACCAGCCAGAGCCAGCTATTCATTGAGTATCGAAAGGAAAAGAAGAGTATTGTCGAACTTCATCTGGAATCCAATTGCAGGCGTAGGGTTGACCTTGCGGGCCCAGATGTCTTCGGAATAACACTATACTAGGATGGCCTCTATTTTAAAGCACCAATAAAAAATAATTTTACTCTTCGACGGCATCTACACTTTTGAAGATAATCTAACAAGGCATAATGATTCTAACTTTTAGCTTTTTTATTATTTTGGCTTTTAATTTTCAAATTTTAGTTCGATTAATTTTCATTAGATGAACAGTTTAAGTGCACTCAATTGTTTATATAACTGATTATTTTAAACTTTTTATAATTTTATTAATTTTATTATATTTTTTAAAGTTATAAAATAAAAAACTGCTATATTAATTACCAAGTCAACATTTGACCATGCATAAAATACCAATTTACTCCAAAGTGTAAAGTTAGAATAAAAAACAAATAAGGACCAATTTGATTTATCGTATTAAATTTTAAAAATTCCTTTACATTTTCACAATTATAATTTATATATTAGTTGGAGGAAATCGTATTATGAATGAGGAATATTTTATGTATAAGGTAATCAACCTAAAACCTAGATAGAATTAGATAATAAATTTCAATCCAAATAGATTTTTTATAACTAATATAACATTATTTTCATTATACGGGAAAAATCATATTCTGAATCAATAACATTTATTTTAAGAAACATGTATTGTGTCATTGTATGCATATAAGGTTAATTATAATTATTTAAAATTTATTTTTCTCAAAAATTTATACACGCATATAGAAAGGATATATATACACACATTTCATAGATGCATGCAGCTAAATTTATATGGAAGATAGAAAGAATTATATAAAAAAAGTATATGCACACACATATAGATAGAAAGGAAGTGTATATATATATATATATATATATACAAACAAATAGAAAGAAAGAATATATATACATGCAAATTTCACTTACGGATGCATGCAAATATATCAAAAGAATATGAATACACACACATCTCACTTACAGATGCATGAAGCAAAATTTATATGGAAGGTGCCAAATACACATTAACTGACATGCAGACAAGAAACAATAATAAAATAAAACAACACACATTAATGTCATTCCAAACAAAATCATGAGACTGTAGAGAGAAACCTTGGGTCGATATGAATGGCCAACGCAATTGAAGCCCCCTTCAAACACTGCCAATGTCCTCAAAAGAGAAACCTTGTTTTGCTACATAATAAACAATACCAAAGCAAAGATTAGTACATTAGTCAAGCTTTAGTTGGATTGTTTAAAAACTAAACCAGTAATATGATTCAAATATGAAACTTTGAAAGAAAAACTCTCACTGTAAGATAAAAAAGGCAAATATATTGTGTTCTTTATAAGGAAGAAAACAACAACACATAGTTAACATCTTCTAATGCAACACAATAACCATTCGTAACTACTTTGTAATATAAAACAACCTCTTCAGTTCAATTACATTCCTAATTCCAACCATGCCATGCATTTATATATTACCTGAATATTTCAATCAGAATCCATTTCCAAATCACATACACACTAGCGCGCAAACAATCCCAACTAAGTTCATCAAGGAGCTCCACTCAACCATTTTAAAGAAAATCTACCCCAATCTTTACAGACGAGTGTAAGTACCTAGCAGTATGAAAAGAAAACCGAACATGCATTGATCCATGACTGACTAATATGCACCACCTTAGCACTAGATAAAATGCAAGATTAACTAAAAAATTCACAAATCTTCCACTCCAAATATGACCGCGTTCGTCCAGTTAAAATTGAGGTTAATTGATCCCAAAATCTCTTGCTTTCAATTCAATTAGAAAACACACAACAACGCCATACAAACTACATTTTTCCTTGAAAAATGAAAATCAAACAACACTTGCATAAGGTGATTGATAACGTCATGAACTAACTAAAATACGACAAAGGCAAGCGCACCTAAGATTGGTAGTATAGCTATGGTGAGTCGGGAATATCGTATCCATGAGGACTAAAAGTACTTGTAGTTACTATCTTTTTATTATCTAGCCAAATAAATTGAAGGGGTTTATTTTAACCTAATCTTAACTAACCTAATTACTAAGACGAAACAGAGAATAAAGTAGGAAAATATTTAAAGCAAACCGATGATAGAGACAATACCTAGGAAATAATCCACCTAAACTTTACTTATTATTCTAGATCCGAATTAAACGATTTATTCACTTGTTTTGATCCATAGAAATCCCTAATTTATGTTAATATCTATTTCGAGAATAATAACAATTGACTCTAGGTTGATTAATTGAAATCTCTTTCTAATTAAAACTCCTATTGTCGCATTAACTCGATCTATAGATTCCCCTATTAGATTTGACTCTAATCTGGTAGATTTATGTCATCCTATTTTGAGGATTGCATGCAACTTCACTCAATTATGCCAGATTTACTCTTAAACAGGAACTTTTGCTCCACTGAATAAGCACATCAATCATGAATTAATATCCTAAAAACATTAAAACATGAAATAAGAACATATAATTGAGATCAAGAACAAGTATTTATCATGTAATTTAGAAAAATTAAATAATAAGATCTGTCTTAGGTTTTATCCTCCCTAAGTATCTAGGGAATTTAGCTCATAGTTTGGAAGGAACACATCTCAAAATTAGGAAAACAATAAAACATAAAACAACCCAAAAACTTCAAGAGAAATTGAATGAAGATCTTCAGTCTTGAAGGAGATCCAGCTTTTGAGTCGAATTCATTGGGGTTCTCTGAGTCTTTTCTTCGTTCAGCTCTGCGTGTCCCCTCAAGTCCTCTTTTAGTATGTATTTATAAACTTTAGAATGCTCAGAAACCTTAAAAATTGGCTTTTTCAGCGTATTAGGGAAACAAGGTTCGAAATCGGCACAGACTGGCACATGGGCGTGTGGCCAGCCCGTATGGCTCACGCGGGCGTGTGCTCAGCCCGTGTGGGAATGGCTTGGCCATGTGGATCCTTAAAATAGCCCGTTTTGTCTAATTTTGGCCCGTTTTCCGCTCATTTTGCTCCCCTATGCTTTATTAAGTGTAGAATCATGAAATTAAAGGATTAGGAGTATCAAATTCACTAAATTATATAATAAATCATCCAAAAACGCATTAAGAATGATATTAAAATATGTTACTTTTATAGTTTATCAATAATAAATATCAAACCACTGGTCAAAGACAATTTTTAAATTCTGTTTAAGCTAACGCAAAACAAACAAAACAAACAATCAAAAGAATAAAAAAAGCTATTCAGAACCAAAATGCATTTAGAAATCAACTAAGACAATAAATGAAGAAGAAATTGGTTATGACATCGTTAGAAAATATATCCAATACATCTTTTTTTCAACCACATATAAGAACCATAAACAAATAACCAAATCAAAATTATGTTAATTACTTAAAAGATTACAACTCAATTTCCCTTCATGTAAACATGCTACAAGGCTAGGTAACACTGATGAATATAATTCTATCTTTAACCAAGATTCGAGTATTTTCACCACATGGATATATCAATAATCACACAAAACTTCCCATTCAGCTGATATAGAGAGATACCTTGGGTCTACCTAAAACTTTAAATAAAAATCAATTTCCAAATCATACCCAATAGCACACAAACAATCCCAACTAAGTTCATTGATGAGCTCTATTCAAAACTATTTTAAAGAAAATCTACCCAATCCTTACTGATGAATGCAAGCACCTAGCAGTATGAAAAGAAAAACGTATATGCATACACAAATCATGACAATCTCCACTGTATATGATTATGAAACCCAAAATGTCAAAAACCTTGGTAATTCGCAAATGGGTTGAAATTCTCCAATCCTTCAATTAATATCAATATTAACAAGTATCTCAAGCAGATTATTATTAATTTTTTAAAACCAAAGTACAGATTTATCAATAAAACTAAAAAACAGAATGTCACAACTTACAAAGAATTAAAAGGACATGTAATTACCATCCAAAAAAACTACCAATTAAACTCTACATGTGTCATAACTCCCAGCGGGTTCCTAGAACTAAAATCAAGCCAACACAGATGCAGTAAACAATTTACATACGGATGCTTTTGTTTAGGCAATTATTCCAAAGGCCACACAGGCAGTAAAGCATTTGTTTAGGCAATTCATACTTTCCTTTCGAAAATTAAAAAAAGCTGAATAGTAGAGGTGATCATGGGTTGGGCTACTCGACCCAACCTGAAGGCCCGGCCGAAAAATAAGAGAATTCAGGTAAAAATATAGGCTCGAAATATGGGTTTGGGCAAAAAACGAGGCCCGTTTAGAAAACGGGCCGGGCCTCGGGTAAAACTTTTTTGGCCCTAGCGCGGCCCAGCCCGAATTATATACTAAATAATTTTTTTATTTTTAATTATATTTACTTTTTTATTTTCAATTTTAATATAATCACTTTTTATTATATTTTCAATTTGTGTATTATTTTAAGAATTATTTTAGTCTCACTTTTTATTTGTTTCTTGTTTTAATATTTGTTTTGATGTTTTTAAATGTATTTGATTTATTATATTTTTAAATTTTTTTATTTAATGAAATAAGCTAAAAAATATTAATATGGGCTGAGCTGGGCTCGAGCTTAACAATTTTATTTTGGGTCGCGCTTGGACAAATTTTCAAGCCTATATTTCAGGCCGAGCCGAGCCCAGACCTAAAACACGGGTCCAAAATTTTGATCGGGCCTGGCTCAAACCCAGCCCATGATCACCTCTAGTGAATAGCAACTATATAACGAATAAAAAAGGAAAAAAAAAAAAGAATTCAAATATATTGGGATTAAGTCTAGGTTTCCTAGTTTTGTATAGAGCTGATCATGGGCTGGGCGGCCCGGCCTGGCCCGAAAGCCCGCCCGAAAAATGAGAGGGTTTGGGTAAAAATATAATCCCAAAAAATGGGCTTGGGCAAAAAAATGAGGCCCATTTAGAAAACGGGTCGGGCCTCGGGTAAGAGTTTTTGTCCCGGGCCTGGCCCGAATTATATATTAATATATTATTTTATTTTATTTTATTTTTAATCATTTTAAATTTTTAATATAACCATTTTTTATTATATTGTAAATTTATGTATTATTTTAAGAATTGTTTTAGTATCATTTTTATTTGTTTTAATATTTATTTTTAAGTTTTTAAATATATTTGATTTATTATATTTTTAAATTTTTTTATTTAATGAAATAAGCAAAAAATAATAATATAGGTCGGGCCGGGCTCGGGCTTAGCAATTTTATTTCGGGCCGGGCTCGGACAAATTTTTAGGCCCATATTTCAAGCCGGGCCAGACCCGGGCCTAGTAAACGGGCCTAAAATTTTGTCTGGGCATGGCCCAAACCCTGCCCGGCCCGGCCATGATCACCTCTAGTTTTGTATTAGACAACGGAAAATACTAAAAATTTAAAATACCCACAACAATTGATCTACAAGCAATAAATAAATAGGAAAGTACCAGAAAATGATATATCGTTCTCAATCAGTGAGCAGGAAAGAAATGTGAATAGTTTTTTAGGTTAGGAGACGAGTGAGGGACGGCCAGACGGGAGAGGGATTTCAAAAACTGATAAAGAAGAAGGATGGTTTAGGGATTTTCGAGGGGATTTTGATTTGGGGTAAAAGTTGGGGCAAATTGAAGGGAAAGTAAAAGGGTTTGGGGTAAAAAATATAAGATACTTAGAAATAATAATATAAATTTTAAATTTTAAATAATATAAGTTGGTATTTAGTTTATTTGAATTATTTGAGTTATTTGAATTTAAAAACTCAACTCGACTTAAACTCAAAATTCGAAAAGAAAAATTCGAGTTAATTCAATTAACTCGATTCGAATAATTCAAAATTCAACATTTTTTTCAATCTTTTCGAGTCAAATCAAATTTTATTTATCCTAATTTACATTGATCTTATTTACTTTGTCTAGCTTTTATAACTCTTTAAACGTATTGGACTTTTAAGTAGTGTGTAATAGTTGAACCTATTGACGCAAGTTTGTCTAGCCCAATATTTGTTCTTTTGGGTTCTTTCATTACTAAAGAATGATAAGATCTTTATTAAAGAAAAGTTTTTTCAAATTAGTTTATTTTTACAACTGTTTTAAAACAACTTGAACCAAAATTAAATTGTTCTTTCAAATCCGATTTAATAAACCTTTTAAAAATAACTTTTAAATTTTAAATTACATTAAAGCTTTTTAAAATTATTTAGTTTAAAAACAATTGCTTCAAAATTAAATTGTTTTTTTAAAAACATTTTCGTAAACTTTTTAAAATTTAATTTAGTACAATCTTTTAAAGAAAAATTACTTTAATTTAAATTTTTTAATATAATTTAAATTAATTTTTAAACATTTTAGATGATTTTAAAAAAATAAAAAAATAATATTGCAAAGTGCAGGATTTAAAGTTTGGGGTTTATGGCTTAAATTTAAGTTTTGGGGTTTGTGTTTTTTAGTTTGAGGTTTTGGGTTTTGAGTTTGAGATTCGATATTTGGGGTCAGGTTTAAGGTTGGATTTAGAGATCAAGGTTTAGGAGTTTGGGTTTACAGTTCATGATCCATGGTGTAAGGTTTAGGGTTTAAGGCTTATGGCTTAAAATTAAGGTTTAAGCAGGTTTATGATTATGGGTTTAAGGTTTGTGGTACAAGGTTCATTGTAACACTCATATCCCATTTCCATTGCCAGATTAAGGATTGGAGTATTACAAAACCAAACAGAATAATTTATCTTACTTCAAAACAAATATTCAATTAATTTATAAACATATATCAATTCATAGAATAAATATTCACATGTGCCTTAATTCAGTTTTACGGGGCCCTAAAATTAGTTTGAAAGTAGTCAGGGATAAAAATGAATCAAAACATAAATTTTAGGAAAAACTTGAAAATTTGGAAAATAGGGGTCACACGGCTGTGTGACACAGATTAGATCGTAAGCATTCGAAGTAGAGACACACGGTCGTGTCTCAGCTCATGTCATAGACCATGCAACTCACTAACTTGGCTTACACAACCATTTTGCAAGCTATGTGCTAGCCTGTGTAACCTATTGACCTGAGACACATGGCTGTGTCTTAGCCCGTGTCTCGAACAGTGTGAAACCTACACCAAAACTAACAGAGCACACATGGCCATGTCGGGTGACCGTGTGTGGCACATGGTTGTGTGACAGCCCGTGTCCCAAGTCGTGTGCTTCCAAATTAACCCCTTAAACAAGCTAAAGTCAAGCCAAAAGTTACACATCAATACGCACCATTTCCACAAGCATTCATAAGACCGAAACTCATTCCAAACATGCTCAAAATATACCAAATCAATCATTCTGTATGTTCTAACCAATGTACCAACAATAAGTATCGCAATTACAATCAACTTTGAGCCTATTCAACAATATAATTTCCATTACTTAGCATACCTTATGCATACCAAATGACCATATCACAAACATATCAAACAACCTTCTTCTTTCTACTTACATGAGAGTATGCATAACTACTACCATCTCATATGAATACATATTACTTACAAGTCTTCATCAAAAGTCATAAACAAAAATGAACTTGGAACCATTCAAAAACAAACCAATCACCAAAACAACACTTAAAACCTTATTACATTGAAATCATACCAAAATAACACAACCCCATACATGCCACTTATAGCCATTTCAATATATTCAAAAGCTACCAAAGTGGATCGATGGATAGTGTGGTTGTCTTCGACAAAGATTCCAATCGTTTGCTTCTTGATGATCTACAAAACAAAGAATACAACTATATAAGCAACTAATCTTAGTAAACTCATATAAAAGAACTTAAACTTACCAATTGCATTGAATTAATCAACCATGAGAAAACCCATTTAATCATAGATCAAATTTCCTTTTCCTATAAATCATATTTCACAAGGTTAATAAGTGAAGCAATAAACATATAAATCCAACCCAAACAAGTCATATAATATATCAAGCATTTCAATTTCACCATTTATCTATTATATGACTACCATATACTTTCGTCTTCTTTTAACTAAGCTTATCATAAATTCCATATTCTTACGTTAAATTATAGATCATTTTATATAGTCATATATTCAGTAAAGCTTTAATTACACATTTATACCATGAAAAGAATTTCACTATATATATCATTCGTCCACATAATTCAAATGTTACCTTTTCAATCCAAATACATCAAAACAACCTTCATTTCAAAGGACATTTTCATGCATAAATCACATATTCTCAAAGTAACAATCCATACATGTAACTAATAAACTCATTGTAATATCTTTCACTTACCAATACTATAATTATGCCATAATATATAAGCACATAAATAAATTGCAATTCAATTATTTCATAGCCTGACGAACTAGTAATTTAACTAGAGTACTAGAGTAACTACTGTAATAGCTTATTTTCGGTAAAATCAGAATAGTGGTTTCGGGACCACAAATTCGATTTCGGAAGAAAATTTATATTTATATTATTTTATGGTTTATAGTATGATAGTAATGTCATATAAAAATTTCGTAAAGAAATTTTATCGATTACATGTTTAATTTGATAAAGGCCCAAACTGCACAAAGTGCAAAAGTTAAGTTCTAATGGTTAAAGGGGTTAAATAGCTATGGAATTCAAAATTTGAGGTCCTTATATGGAAAATAGACCATTAAAAAAAATGCTTAGTGGTTAAGGATGATGATTCATCCATGGAAAATAAAATAAAGAAAAGGATGAAATTGGAAAGTGAAATAATAAAAGATGATAAATGATAAAAAAATAAAAATAAAAATATCATCATATTATCATTTTTCCCAAAACAAAAAGCCATAGAAACCCTAGTTTGAAAGCTTGAAGATAGACAAGCTTATTTTGATCAATTGGGTAAGTATTCTTGTCCCGTTTTTAGTAATTTTTATATTTCCGAGATCGTAAATTAATTTGCAAAGTTATCAATGTACTAGGGTTTTTCCATGGATGAACATAGTTGAATTATGAAGTTTTATGGTAGAAAATAAAAGGCTGTTGATAGATAAACAACTTTTGTAAAGGAAATTTTGATGAAAATGTGATTTAGAGACTAAATTGAAAAGATGTAAAAAATCGTGGGAAAATTCTAAATTTTATGAAATACATGGGCTGTAAATTTTACATGTAAAAATTGGCTAGGCTTGGAATAAGGATTAAATTGTATGAATTTAATTTTTTGAACCTAGGGACAAAATCGTCATTAATTAAAAGTTTAGGGGCAAAATGATAATTTTGCCTAAGATGTGAATTGAATTGAAATGAACATGAATTAATGTTAAATTCATTCATATAGATTTGGATAGACCAAATTCAGAGTTAGAATAAGGAAAAGAAGAAATGTCGGATTAATAGATTTTACGTACACGAACATTTATCGAGTTAAGTTCGTGTTACTAAATTGTGTATATTTTATATGCTTGAATTGTATGTTGTGTATGTAAATTGTATAAATACTATATACATGAAATTTATTACACATCCGATAAAGCCCGATAAATATTAAATTCCGTTTGAATATTGAAATTCGATGGATACAAGATTTCCTGAATTGGTTGTAGTCCTGTATATGTTGCGGACACACTATAGCTCTTACGAGCATCCTATTATAAGCCCTCTTGAGCTTCCCGTTACATGGTTTCTGCGAGCATCCTGATCGGTATTGATTTTGCATTTGTTGCGGATATACCACAGCTCTTTGTAAGCGTCCTTTTTTATGATCGGTTGTGATCCTGCATATCTTGCAAGCACAAACGCAGCTCTTTGTGAATGTCCTGATATGGCTCGCTTGAACTTTCCGATATATGGCTATTCGGAGCTTTTGATTAAAGGCTCTTCATGAGCTTCCTGATTAAAAGTTCTTTGTGAACTTCCTGATTATGGCTCTTATGAGCTTCCCATTATATAGCCCAAATAAGCTTCCCAATGGCCTCTTTGTGAGCTTCCTGATTAATGGCTCTTTGTGAGTTTCCTATTATATGGCTCGAGAGAGGATTTCCCAATCATGTGCTTTAATGAGCACCCCCGAATATGAATTGACGGATTTCTAATTTGTACACTTCGAGTGTACTACATGTGTATCCATCAATGTTTTCAATGATTCAACAGGCAAATCCTGATATGAGAAAATATGAACACATAATAAATTATTACACGTATCTACCTGAAATACATGAAAATAATGATACATGATATATGGAAATATAAGATGTTGATATATGAACATGAAATTTGTTTGATGAATATGTTCATCCATGATTATAGATTTGTACACCTTGAGTATACTACCCGTGTGACATTGATATTTCAAATGATTTAATGGGCAAAGTTTCAACATAAAATAATCTAAACCCGAGACGAATTATTATGAAAATGTACTTGAAATACAAGGATATGATTTGTATATGTTATATGAATACATGATGTGGAAAGTATATGTACATGGAAATCTAATTATTGTTGAGCCCATACATGTTTCTTGATATTTATATGAAATATTTAACTAACAAGGGTGATGAAGATATGTGTTAGTGCTCGTGATCAAATTGATTGAATGTGCCTTGCATGTTTATCTTGAATTTAAATGAGTGGTAAGTTAATTACCATGTTATACGAACTTATTAAGCATTTCATGCTTACTCTGTTTTATTTTCCCCTGTTCTATAGTAATTCGAAAATGTAACACCCTGAATTTAGGCCTAGAAGTTTTGGGCCTTGAGCATGGGAGCGGTTGAAGGCATCTTTTAATATTTTGTTGTGCATGTAAATATCGTTAATGAAGGCTTGTTTTAGTGGTAAAGTGTACTGAGAAGTGTTGGAGAAGTCTTGGGTTCAAACCTGGACTCTAGCAAAAATTTGGTTTAAGGTGTATCAAACCCTAGGTGTAGTAGGTAGGCCTTAAGTATATTGTAAGAGAAATTGTGCCACAAAAAGGAGTGTGGTGTAGTGGCAAGGTGGCGCCACTTAGGGGACAAGGAAGTGACGCCATAGAGGAAGTAAGGGATCAAAGGTTCATGTCTTGGCTCTTGCAATATATTTTGGTTTTTCTTTTCAATAAATCTAGAAGCAAGTAGGTGCGCTTTAAAGTTTAATGTGTTGGATTTATGACACAAATGAGTTGATGGCCTAGTGGTGGTGGCGGGAGTTGGAATGTGAGAGGACTTTGGTTCGAACCCCTTGGCACGCAAAGGTTGATTATTTTGCTATATTGGGACGGCAAGAGTTGGTGTTGGTTTTAAACTCTGGTGATAGAGGGATCCCACATCGGGAAGCTAACATAAGAGTGGATGCGAAGCTGGCTTTAAATAGAGAGAACCATGAGGAGAGTAAAGGTACCTTTCTTGGCTGATCCCTTTCGCTTTATGGCGTGCTTGTTTGGGTTGGGCGTCGGCTAAGAGTGCTTGGAGCACGGATTAACTCCAGTCTCCTATCAGGTGTGTATTTCTCACTACTCTGGCTGTAGGATGGCTACTTCGGGCCGCGATGGGCCGAAAGGGGCCATGAGGGCCCAATGGGCCTACGGGCCCAATTGGATAAGTTGTTTGATTGTGTAGTAAATATTGGACTAGGCTAGGTGAATCTTATATCTGTGGCTAGATTTGGGCTAAAAGGGCCACAAGAGCATGTGGGCCCACTTGGGCCGAGAAAGGGCTTTAGGCCCATTCGTATTGTTATCCCTGTTTAGAATACTTTAGTTCACCAAATTACTGAAATACCCTCGACTTGTAAAATTACCAAAGTACCCCCAATTTATAGAATTACCGTTTTACTCTCGATTTACAAAATTACCAAAATACCCCTAGTTTGTAAAATTACCATTATACCCTTAGTGCAAAATTACCATTATACCCCTAGGGTTAATTTCGACTGAAAAGCATGATGATCTGATTCTGTATGTTGTGTGCCATGATTTGTATATCTGTTGCATGGGGACATGGGTTATATTATGGAGGAAGCGTCCTGGTGGCTATGCCACAATTATTTGATTTGGTGGCTCTGCCACATTTATCTGTTCTGGTGGCTTTGCCGCAATTATCTGTATCTGGTGACTCTGTCACATTATCTGTTTCTGGCAGCCATGCTGCAATTTCTGTGGTGTGTAGCAGTTGGGTGGGTCGAGTAGTCTCCCCACATGGTGTAAAGCTAGTACGGGGGTGTTACGGATGGATTGGGTTGGGATTGCATTCACATTCTGATTCTGATTCTGTCACCTGATTCTGATTCTGAATCTCATTTTGATTCTAGTTCTGACAATGTTTCTTATTCTGTAATAGGCTAAGGCCCATCTGGTACTGTCTGTTATAATGGGCTAAGGCCCAATTGATACCGGCGTAATCGTAAGTAGGGTGGGGCCGGACTTTTAATTCTTTTATATGACTGACTGTTCCTTTTATATAGTAGGGGATTACACACCGAGTTTCCATAAACTCACCCCGTTTATTAACCTTTCAGGTAATTTCCAGCCTTAGACGGATCGGAGCTGCGAGGGGCTCGGAGGGAGCTACACACACTTTTAATTCTGATTTTGATTATTGCTTTTAAATGTCTTTATGTGAGTTGTAGTAAAGTCTGTTGTAATTTTCTGGATTTCTAATTTGGAATTTTATGTATTGTTCTTATAATTGCTAGTTTTAGAACACGGTTTTCCAAAGCAACTACTGTTTTCAAAATATCACGTATCCGCAATTGTTTTAAACTAAGCTTCCGCAAACGCCAAGATTTTTACAAAGTTGTTAAGAATGTTACTCAGCTGAGGTTTTCTAACAAGGTTTAAAAAGGGTATAAGTTTTTAATTATTAATAAGGGTTTTAATGGAAACATGGTTTTCGAAAAACACTTCAATGTGACACGCCAGATTCGAGCCAAACTTCTAGGCCAGGTTTGGGGTGTTACAGAAAACTCATTAGATTAGAAGCTTGGCAGAGATCACTCACACTATTCATCGACCCATTTCGGTATATACATAGGATAAGTCAATTATGGTTATAATGGCATGTATGGGTTAATTGGCTAATATTGACATGTAAATATTTTGAATGAAACTAGCCATTGGAATGACTTTTGTTTAACATATTTTGATATATTTATAAGTAGATTTATCATGTTGGAAGAATGAATGTGATCAAGCATATATGCATTTGGTAAATAGGTAAGTATGAATGATAGATTAACAAGATAACAAATTGTCATCTGAGGTACCTAAGGATACATTGGTTGTATGTGATATTATGTCATGTTTAAGACATGATTTGAACTTGTTTTTAAATGATTTGATATGGTTTGTGAATGTGTTTTTAGTGTAGGTGGAAGACAAGTTGGGTGAAAAATATGGCTTGGAAAATAGCCTATTTTCGTCCACGCGGGCAGAGACACGGGCTTGTGTCTCAGTCGTATGTGACATACGACCTAGCACATGGGCGTGTGGCCTGGTCGTGTGTCCCCTGAATCTTTAAAATTTCAAAACAGAATGCCCAGGTATTTTTACACGGCCTAGCACACGGGTGTGTGCTTGGCAGTGTGACCCCTGCACCTACACATGGCCTAGCACACGAGCATGTGACTTGGCCGTGTGACACAAGTCAGAGAGTTACACGACCTGAGACACGGGCGTGTGACCCTTGCACCTAAGAAAATATTTGAGATTTCATGAAAAATTCTTTGAGTACCTGGTTTAGTCTCGACTAATTTCTAATGCATGTTTTGGACCTCAAGGGTTCATATAAGGGACTTTACGTTTGATTTCTGACATGAATATTGTATAAAATGAAATATCTGTTTATTTGATCTGTATATTCTGGTAATGCTTCGTAACCTTATTTCGGTGACGGATACGGGTTAGGGTGTTACAACTACACCAAATTCATGTAAAAATCCATATCATTTAGTCTAAATCATTAGTACTCGGTTCACATACTTGGTCATTACTCCATTTTTAGGGGCATTGTAGATGCAAAACAGGGGCACATACGTGCAGTCAGGGGCACCAAAGTGTGAATAGGGGCACTGACGTGCAAACAAGGACACCGAAGTGTATACAGAGGCACCGAAGTGCGAACAGGGGCACAGTTGTGCAAATAGGGGCACAGTTGTGCAAACAGGGGCACTTCTTCTTTTTCGTATACAATAGAACTCATTACATTCATAGATAATTTATTTCAAATCCAAGAATTTCTACTAACAATCTCTTCTTAATTTCATATATATATATATATATGAATAATACTTGCAATTGTTATTGTTATATAAATAACCAAAGATATCTCACATATATACAATTCTATTAACTAGAAAACAACATTATAAAACTCAAGTGAATTATATTTAATAATCGAATTACCATGAACTTACCTTAATTAAAGTAACATTTAAATACACAATCAATAATTCAAAATCACCAAACACATTAGTAATAGCTGTCATATCATTTTATTTGATTAATTCCTCTATTTGAACTATAATAATAATAATAATAATAATAATAATAATAATTTATCACATCTTTATCATTTAATTTTAACATAACATAAATAACTATTTACTTTCATCCAAAATGGATAAGATAATAATTTCCATCCTTAAACGAACTTACCTTAACTAGAATGGTTGCTAAAACGGAGTCGACAACTAATCCAAAACTTAAGCTTTTCCTCGATTTAATTTCAATTGTAGCATTTCTTGATCTAAATAATAATTTCCAATCAATTAAACCATTCAATTAACTTAAAATATTTAATTCAAGTTTATAATCCACACTATTATGGAATTACAAAATTACCCCTAATATTTTAACTTTTATGTAATTTAGTCCCAAAACCCGAAATTTGAAATTTAACCATTTTTAACCATAATTCATGCTAGCCAATTTTACCCAATCTTATAACAACCCACATTTATCAACAATTTATAATATTTTCCTTGAATTTTACCATTTTCATAAATAAGTCCCTAAACCTTAAAATCGTCAAAAATTGCTTAACAATATATATCCATTTAACAACCAATCTTAACAATACACCATAAAACTTCAAAAACATATCAAATTCATCTATGGAATAATTTATAACATTTAAGAGTTTTACAATTTGACCCCTGGGTTAGCTAGATTAAGCTAAAACGAGCTCAAAAACATAAAAATTACTAAAAACAAGACAAAAATAACATACCATGCAATGAATTGAAGTTTGGCCGAAACTTTGTTCTCCTTAAACCGTGGTTGTTCGGTTTTACAACCAAAAATAAAAGGAAAAAGATGATATTATTATTTTATTATCTTTTACTTAAGGTTTACTTACTTATTTACTAGTTTACCCTTTATTTAAACTTACATTTTACTAAAACTCAAACCTATAATCGTCCACTAATTAAAACATGGCATAATTGTAATATCAAACCTCCCTTATTTAATAGTTAAATCGTTTAATCATTGTAATTCAACAGTGACTAGATTTTACACCTTTTACCATTTAGGCCATTTTATTTAATTAACTATCTAAACATTAAAATTTCTTAACCAAATTTTAATATAACCTTAATAACACTCCATAAATATTTAATAAAATATTTACAGCTTCAGTTTATAGAAACGAGATCTTGATACCTCATTTTTGAAACCCACTTGACTTTAAAGATTTACCACTTCAACATGATTATTCGATCAAATAACATAAATTATCAAATCAAAATTTATTATAATACTATATTTGACTCGTAAATATTAAATAATAATATTTACAGATACGTTCGTTGGATTTGTGGCCCTAACACCACTGTTTCTAACATAACTAAAAAATGGGCTGTTACATTCATGGTTTAGGGTTTATAACTTAAATTTATAGTTTATAGTTTGGGGATATAAGTTTACTATTTAATGTTTGAGGTTTTGATTTTAGAGTTTAAGGTTTAGGGTTTACAACTTATTGGTCAAGGGTTAAGGGTTAGCATTAGGGGTTAAGGTTTATGGTTTAAGGTTTTGAGTTTTGGGTTGTAGGTCGGGGTTGAGGTTAAGGTTAGGGTTTATGTTATATGGATTTAGGCTTGAGGGGTTGGGGTTTGAAATTTAATGTTTGGGTTTTAAATGGTTAAATGGTGTAAATGTTCATATTTATTGAGGTATGTTTGAGTTGGGAATGGTCAAGTTGATAATTTGGTTAGTAATGATATATCAAATGTGTTATATGAAGTGTTTGAAGTATAGAGAATAGTTTTCAAAACTCTCCATACAAATAGTGAAAATGAGCTTTCAATTAACAAACTTTTCAAAACACTAATTTACTTCAAATAAAAGTGTAAAGTTAAAAAAAGGAGTTTAAAAACTACTTTACGTTTTCACAATTGTAATTTATGTATTAGAGGGAGGAAATCATATTATGAATGAGGAACATTTTATGTATAAGAAAATCAACCTAAAACCTAAGATAGAATTAGATAATAAATTTCAGTCCAAATAAAATAGTAAAGTTCAAAAAGAGTAAGGATTAGAGGTGCTCATGGTTCGGGTTAGGCCAGGTTCAGGACCCAAATATAAAATTTTTTTTAAACTCTTGTTTTATTACGTGTTTTAAATAAAACTTCAAAAACCTTCATTTTCTCCCTTGTTTTCCTTCAATTCCTGTAACACCCTGAAAATTTTTACAGTAAGATATTACTCTTAATATAGTAAAATAAGGAAATAAAGTGACAAGAAAAGGAAAATTGAGTTTTGTCACTGGGAAGTATATTATGACATATTGATTCAAGAAAGTACTAAATTGTAAAAGTGAGAAAAGTTTTGTGGCATAAGAGTAAATACTCAAAATTTGAGGGATTAAAGTGTAAATATGAAAAAGTTGAAGGACTAATAGTGAAAATATTTTAAGGGTGGAAGGATCCAGAAACCAAGGAAAAATTGATGAATTAGGACCAAATTGAATAGGTGAAGAATTATGAGGGACTAAATTGCAATTTTACCATAATTAAGTGATGGCTTAAGAATGAAATTTTAAAAGATCAAAAAGGGCAAAATGGTCACTTGGAAGAGAGAGAAATCTAGAAAGTAATGATGATGTTGGAGATATTTTAGTTTAATTGATTAAATAAATATTAGTTATTAATATTTTAATTTGATTTTTTATATGATATTTTATTATTTTATTATTATTTTATTAGTATATATAAAGAAAGAAAGATGAGGAAAATCTCATCCATTTTCCATGCATTCACGTTAGGAAGAAGAGAAGAGAAGAAAGAAACTTTTCATTCTTTACAATTTAGTCCTTCTACAAAAAATTTACCATTTTCACCTAGAAATCAAAAGAATTTCCATAGCTACCAAGGGAGAAAAATGTTAAGGAGACTATGGGGAGTTAGAATATCAAATTGGATTCAAGGAATAGAAGCTGGAGGAGAGAGAAAAATCAAATTAAAGATTGGAATCAATAGAATAATGTAAGTACATCAATATTTTAATATATTTTTAAGCTTGTTATTATTGAGAAAACATGGAAATAATGTTATAGTAGAGTCTTCTTATATAAGGTTCTATGATCTTGATGAGTTAGTGAAGGGAAATATTGTAGAGAAAGGGAATAAGGGTGTTATAAACATGGTAAATAATATCTTGCACTAAAACAGTTTTGGACAGCAGCAGTAGGCTAGCTTTGAAAAATCACCAAAAATTGTGGAAATTGAATTAGAGGTTTAATAAAACATAAAATTAAATCTTATTGAGTCTAGTTTCTTATAGAAGAAAAGGTGTAAGAAATAGAAATGTAAATCATAAAATATGATAAATTATTTGAGAAAAGGTCAGAATGATTTTGGGTTCCCCTATTTTGACTTTGGAAAATAATAAAAAATTGAAGAAAAATAATTATGGGCTTAAATTTATATGTTTAGAATTATAAATGAGTATATTTTCAAGAGAAATAAATGGGAACATCATTTGAATTCTGTACGAGGAGATAATTAATTTTTAGTAAAGAAGCGTCAGAACTATCAGACAGTAGAATAGAAGTGACTTTAAAGAATAAACTGTACTTATTGGCTAAGCCAAGAATTCTGAAAATTTTATGATAAGAAGATATGTAAGTTTAGTTTCAGTAAAAAATAGCGGATCTTAATTTTGAGGTCTGTAGCTCAAGATATAAATAATTTAGTTACTATGATGCAAATAGACAGTTTTGAATATACATATAAGTGAATAGTGAAAGTATTGATAATGTTACTTGTAGCATGTTATATAAATTAAGTATGAAGAATGGAGAGGAGGAGGAGGAGAATATGTATAAATATTCAGCTAGCATGGCTAATTTGTATGTTTTAGGCTCAGAGACTAAATTGAATAAAAGTAAAATTTTAGGGGCAATTTTGTAAGGATATTAAAAATGAACAATTTGAAGGAAATGAATTGACTTATTTTCTAAATTAATAAATTGAATGGAATTATCAATTTAGATCAAGATCGGATGAAAATCGGAGAAAATGAAAAATTACCAAAATGCCCTTAAATCTGGGTATTTTTGCAATTTTGTCGGGTAAATTTGTGTAACATAATTGAGCATGAAAATATGTTAAATTGTATGTTATATTGGATTGAATGTGAAATATTAGTACATTCGTATAATATGAAACAATATGAATACGAAATGAATTACTACCATATATGCTTGAAGTATATATAATGATTTGTACATGTTATATGGACATATGGTGTGGAAAGTATGTGCATATAGAATTTGATTTATATTAAGTTTGATATGAATTATTATCGGAATAAATATACGTGAAATATATGGAAATTATGGTACATGAAATTTTAATATAATGAAATGAATGATTTTAAACTGTAAGAGAATGATATATTTCATGACATGCACATATATGATTATCTTTGATTTATTGATACAAGGAAATTATATAGGTGGAGACAATTATTAAATTCAAGTGTGACGTGTTGAGAAAATAAGTATATCAATGTTGAATTTATATAAAATATGCGTAAGTATACTAACAATGTTGATTGATGCTAAGACAAGTGCCAAGCTATTGATTGAGTCATAATATATTTATTTATATGATGCATTGAATCGATAAGTATTTAACGAAAATTTTTGGTAAATGATATATAAATCCGAGTAATGCTCTGAAACCTGTTCTGGCGACGGATACGGGTTAGGGGTGTTACAATTCCAATGATTAGGAAATTAAAAAAACTCATTAGAAAATTTAAGATTTTCCAAATTCTGATGAACACCTTTTCTAGAAAAAAAATGATTTTTTACTGAAAACCCTTATCTTGTTTCTATTTCTGTCCAAAACCTATAAAGTATTTAGAAAAACACTTATTTCATATTTTCCTTTAAGACCAATGTGACAGCCTGATTTTCAGTGGTGTCGAAAAAGGCAATTACGGAACCCCATTTTCATAAATTGGGTCTGTAAATATTAAATATGAATATTTACGGAGTTGGAATAAAAGGATATTAAAGTTTGGTTCTTCATTTGGTCTATTAAAATTTTAATTTAGGTGCAGGGACTAAATTGTAAAAGTCTTATCGTTATAAGTTTTTAATTAGCCAAAAACTTAGGGACTTAAATTGCAATTAACCAAAGATCCAAAATTGCAATTTAGCCATTTTGGAATGTGTGTTAGTGGCTGATGATGATTTAAGTTAAAATTAATTCAATGTATAAAAACAAAATTTAGTGGGAGGAAAGAGAGTTATCATCTCCTTCATCTTTCATGGCCGAATTCATCCAATAAAAGAAAAGATAAAAACTTTCTTAGGGTTTTAAGCATTCAATCCTTCAATTAGTAAGATTTTTGAGTCTTTTTCTTGTAATTTTTATGTTTTTAAGGTCATGGGAGCCCATATACCATTTTGTAAAACTGTTAAGGTTTTTGAAAGTATTCATTGATGATTTCTTGAAGAAAATGGTGTTAAATTGATATATTAGATATGAAAAATGTATAGCTTGTAAAGTTTAATTGTTAATTTTGTACATAAATACTAAAGTGAATAAAATTTAAAATTTCTGTGAAATGTCAGTAATAATATATAGTATAGGGTCCCTAATGGATTTAATTGAAATTTATTTTAAAATTGAGGCTCAAAATTGAAAGATTATTTATTTCAGTTTCATAGACTAAATTGAATAAAATGTAATACTTTAGGGGTATCAAAAAATAAAGTTTCATAGGTTCATTCATTTCATTAAATATCATATAAATATTTGGTATTGATGAATTGAATGGAATAATTTTATAGATCAAAAATTGAATCAAATCGGTGGTAATCAAGAAAAGCCAAAATTTTCAATTAGCCCTTGAAGATTTAGTTGCTTGTGGTTTTTACTAGTAAAGTTCATATGGAACTTACTACTTTATTCTTATGTCATGTTGATTTGTGTTCTATTTCATTTATATGTAATATTTGAATGAATTAGTGAATTTGACACTTATAACTCAAAAGGGCTGAATCATAAATTCATGAGAATGTTAGATATATGAAAATAGAGCAGAATGTAAATGAGAATATTGACTGAGTATATGTCTTATATGAGAAATGAAATGGTGTACAGGAAATGATAATGTCATTTATATGGAAATGATGCTCGAGTGAACTTAGTAAAAGGTTAGGATACGTATGGTATGCCATTAGGGTTATACACGTAATTGATTAGGGATTTACATGATGTTACGAGATCTAAAATTTGTTGCATATTCTCAAATCATACATATCATAGGTTTATCCAGGACGGGTAACCTCGATACGATGTCAACTTGTGTGAGCAATTTCGTTAAAATGTCAGCTTGTCTAAGCAACACTGAAATACTGTCAACTTGTGTAAGCATTACATTCTCTTGTATTCGAGTCAATTTTACAATAGTTCCACTGGGCGATGTTCAATTGATTGGAAATGAGATTTAAATAATGAATTGAAAATGAAATGGTATTGATTATACTCGAAATATAGATTACTATATGATTCTATTTTATATGTTGACAGTATTTACGATTCGAGAATGTAACTAACATATTTTTATTTGTGGTGACATTACACGTAGAGATATATGTTAATATGCCAAGGAAAGTTAAGTTGGTAGCCAAATAGAATATTTTTTTATGCTTAAATGATCAAGGTAAGTTTTAGTTGCCATATGAGCTTACTAAGCATATTATATGCTTACCACGTTTGTTTTCCATTCTCCTTGTAGATTGTTACCTTGTGGAACACGTAAAGCTAGATCGACTTGAAGCTTAAACTTTCCTATCTTTGAATTGATAATTTTTTGGTCATTTTGAGTCTTGAATTATCGCATGTATATATAATATGTCTTGATGTTATCTTATCGTATATAAGTGTTTTTGGTAACTTGTGATGACTTGGTGTTTTGACTCACATATGGTGATGGATATGTAAGTGTGCTCTTATGCTAAATGATGTGATGATTTATATCTATATGTTTGGCTATGGGATGTTATGAAATGAGGAAGGAATGGTAGCATGTTGAAGGTGAATGAGATGGAATTGTAATTTAACATTATTAACTTGAAGTATACTTGTAAATGTGGCCTAAAGTTGATAGTTGATAGTTATGTTTAATGCCTATAAGTTATGGATATGTTTATGTGATTATAAATGGTTATAATGAAATTGAAATGTCATATTTTAATATGGTTTTACATAGGTAAGTTTTGAAGATTTCATGACTTGATTGTTAGTTGTAATTATCTTGAATTGTTTAGATTTAAATGGTGTATACGTAGTGATAGACTTGTTAAAACTTGAACATGGATGCTTGAACTATTTGGCATGTCTTTGGTATTGTTTTGATTCAAGGAAAATTGGTAGTTGATGCAAATGTTGTAAGTTTTGGTTAGAAGGTATGAAATAGGTGCCAAATGGTTCATTTTTACCAAAAACAAAGTCTTCGTCTCGACAATCCTTTTTCCTCGTTGCAACGTCAGTCAACAGTATGTGACATCGCAACATTGAAGTGTCTGATGTCGTGACATGACAAATTATTTGGCGACATCACGACGTGGAAGAAATGATGTCACGAAGTCAGCCTTAAAGTTTTGAAAACCTTGCAATTTGGTCCTATTTCATACTCGGGTTGATAAAATAGCTTTCATAAGCTCAATTAAGACTTGGATTTGATTTTTTAACATGAATTTAATGTATTTGGCATTGGATTGAAAGTAAGAATGAATGTTCAATGTCTAATTGACAATAGTTGCTACGACAATGATTGTAGCATCCCGTAACATGGACTTGGCGACCGGGTCGGGCGAGGGGTCTTGCAATCAAAACCCTGAATTTTTAGAAAAAAATAAAAATTTATTAGAAAAAGCTCTTAACTGTTCATGAATGTAAATTTCTACAAAGAGAAAATATACATTTGTGAATCTTGGGTTTTTTATTCTTGGCTTTGGATTTTTGCTGTTTTTTCTTCTTGTTTGTAGCTATCGATTTGCTCTTTGCCTCTTTTGTGTGTATGTCATCATCATTCCTCTCTTCATCTCTACTTGTTGCATGATTTTTGGCATGTGTTTGTGTTTGCTCGGTATTCTGTTTTGCTTGAGTGTTTTCTTGGGTATTTTGGTATAACACTGCTTACCCGGCCCAACCAATGGCCCAAGTACTGGATATTATAACAACCCAAATTATTACAAAAAACTACTTAAAGTTATTATCTCAAATGGGTGACATTGTCAATTTTACAATTTAGGACAATAACTATAACACCCCATACCTGGTCTAGTCGCCATACCCAAGCTACAAGATGTTACAATAGAAAACCAAAACATTCACAAGCAATTTATTCAATTATATTCTATAATTAATGAATACAAGTTAATTCCATGTTAAAGATGCATTACAAT
This sequence comes from Gossypium anomalum, assembly GCA_025698475.1. Classification (NCBI taxonomy): domain Eukaryota; kingdom Viridiplantae; phylum Streptophyta; class Magnoliopsida; order Malvales; family Malvaceae; genus Gossypium; species Gossypium anomalum. The sequence goes on along the minus strand of CM046958.1, from coordinate 34,731,502 downwards.
TAAAACCAAGTCTTATTCAGGCTTATGAAGACCCTTGAATAAGTTCGGAGCTAAGCCGGAACCAATTTGGAACATTTACAAAATAACAGGTAAAAAATACAAAATATGGGTCACACGACTATGTGACAGATTGAGGCTGTGTGTTGCAATATCACACAACCATGCTCCCAAACCGTGTAACAACCTGATGCCATGTAATATAGGGTCACATGGCCATATCACCAGACTATGTAACTCACTATGGTTATGTGAACTAAAAATCACCCTGAACATGAAGCACACACGGTCGTGTCAACCACCCGTGTGTGACACACGACCATGTGGTAGCTCGTGTGCAACATAAATGACTTGTTTTAAGTAATTTGCATACCATTCATACCAAATAACCTATAATGCTATTTAACACCATTCAAACCTACTTCAAAATATGCACATTACAAGACCAAAACTTCAATTAACTAATCATTCAAACAAACAACCAATATGCCCTCATTGACACCAACAGTTCAACCATTAAACAATAAGCAAACTTTACCATTCTTGACAAGTTAATCATACCTAAACATTCATATGCAACCATTAATTCTTTAACTAGAATATCAATAGACAAAGTTCAACATATGGCCTAGAATTATACCAATTTCATCAAGCAAAACATACCATAATTACCAATGCCTTTAACCTTTTAATATTACAACTCAATTACACCAAATGTAAAAAATTACCTAACATTACCAAAGTCCATTGCCATTTCATGCTATCATATAAACAAATACCTAATGCCATCCATGTCTTTGCCATTATTATCATATGCTAAGTTACCATATGCATATATTCATATATTTATATACATCTAAACTCAACCGTGACAAACCACAAACACAAACTTTACATTTCAATATTTAACCCTCTTAAGTACATGCCACAAATAACCAAGCTTGAAACATCAAAAGTCTATCGAATCGAGAGACAAAAGGTGTATGCTTCTCGTTGATCTGATCAACACGTTCCAAACGTCCAAAATCTACAGAAAAGTAGTAATACAAGTAAGTATATAAAACACTTAGAAAACTCATACAATGTAAACAAATAACTTAACAAATAACTTACCTTAACCATTAAACAATTACATGAATCAATATGAAACAAATTCACCTATCGTAGCATTCAAAACAATATCAACCAAATAAGATTTAGTTCAAACCACATATATAATTTTAAATGGTAAAATACCAACTTCAACTCAAAAGCCATCATGAATCCATTTTCTAATTTATCATTTTGCTCACTTTTATCATTCAAATTGCATCATATATCCTTGTCATAATCATTCATATCAGGTTAATCCTTTTTACCAACACTAATTTCTTATTTTCACATTTCCATATTTTATTTCTACTCGATGAAACTTCGTAAAAGAACTCTGTATACAAGTGAAAATAATAGTGCCTGGATACCTGTTAGGGTTGAACCTACAGGATAAATTACTTGTCTAGGGTTTAATATTCCTGTATTTTCGAGTCCGCAACATATGCAGGAGCTCAAAACCTATTCTTATATTCTTGAGTTTACAACATATGTAAGAGCTCAGAACCTACTCCTGTATTCTTGAGTTTGCAACATATGCAAGAGCTTAGAACCTATTCCTATATTCTCGAGTCCGCAACACATGCAGGAACTCGGAACTTGGGCAAGAACTCATAACCTTGTATACGAGACTTTTACTAATTTCATTAGGATTTATCTCACATTATAACACAATTTCTAATTCAACAACAACCAATATTAACAAATAAAATATAACACATTAGCATAAGCAATTTAAATTATACTGCATGAACTTACTTGACAAAACGATACTGCTTTAGGTAACAGGGACTCTTCGGAAGTTTTTCCATTTTCATCTAAGTCATCAACTTGATCTATATAATAGTAAAGATTCAAATGTCAATACTAATCTCATAATAGCACTCTAATTCATGCTTATAATCTTTTAATTTTATTTTACGCAATTCCCTAAACTTTTATATTTTACTCAATTTAGTCCCTAAAACTGAAACAAGTATAACTTTCATAATTGAGCTTTATTTTTCATTCTAGTTTCAATTATGTCCTTCTACAACCCTCAAAAATCCAATTTTATATAAATTTAATGTCACTTTTGACATATTCACAAGTTAGTCCCTAAATGCAAAATTCACTTTACTAAATAATCTTTAAACATCTCTTAACTTTCAAATCTACCATTTTCTATCAATAACATCTAAAATTCATCAATGGAAAGTTTTAAAACCTTTAACAGTATTGAAAATGGAGATACGGGTTAGCTGGAGCTAATTGCAACAATCTAAAAAATATATAAATGATAAGAAACGGGTAAAAAATGGTTTACATGCACGGTTGGAAAGCTTAGAATAGTTCGGCCATGGCTTTCTAATCTTCTTTCTTTCTTCAAACGGTGGAAAATGATGAAATGGTGAAGATGGCAACCATGTTAATGTTTTCTTAACATAACATAACATAATATAATTTTTAATTTATTTAATACATGTTAATTAAAAAAACCTATTCAACCATCCACCATAATTAAATATGGCATAACTACCTTATAAATCCATTCAATTTTACCATCTTCCCCATTTAACTAATATAATTCAACAACGATTAACTTTACAATTTTTATGATTTAGTCCTTTTTTTCTTAATTAATTATTTAATCACTAAAATTTTCGAACCAAAATTAATACACCTATATAAAAACTTATTATTTAATAAAAATATTTACGGGCTCAGTTTACGAAAACGAGTTCTTGATACCTCATTTTCCAAAACCACTTGACTGTAGGGTTGAACCAATTGTACTAACTAATTATCCAATTAATAAAAATTATCATATCAAAATTCACTATCATAATACTTGACTCATAAATATTGAATAATAATATTTATGGACTTACTCATCAAAATTGTAGTCTCGAAACCACAATTTTTGACACCACTGGAAAACGAGTTGTTACAATAGCTATAATCCCTACCATTACAGAATTGAGTCCCTATAGATTTACTAATTTAACTAATCTAGCAGTGTTTACAACTCCACCAAAACTTAATACAGACTCTTCCAAATTCATCCCTAAGGCGTTGCCTTTAAGGGAGCCCCACTATATGAATACACAATTACTGTATTCCACCTAGCTTCCAGCGAAAGACTGGCTTGGTCCATCACAAATTTTTAATACCTTTAACAAACCTACAATTTGAGTAGGAATATTAACCCTTCGACTAGTCCTTTTTCCACAATATGTACACAACTACGTACTATTGTGTACTCGCCTATGCCTATTTACTTTGTATTGAATCTGCAACTATTCTGGCATGCTAATATGTGCATATACTATGAATACCCCTTTCCCTTAGGAATCTTCTTTCCTTTCCACCCTGTCTGGGTTGAGACATAGCCTTGGCTTCCCCCATTATTCTAGTGGCCAATATCCTTTGGTCACACCAACTAAATTCTTTTTTATGATTTCTCACTCCAGTCACTTGTGAACTCCAACTTCACCCTTGATATTCTCCTTGAATTGAGGGATTTCCAACTACAAGCCCCATGTCTTTACTCCCTAGAAAAATCTCTGTATTTTAGTGTCCCAATAGACTTCCTTGTGTTTAGTGTCCTGACGGGCTTCCTCGTGTTTAATATCCCGATAGACTAACTATGATGCCATAACGTCTTTTAGCAATGGTCTTAGTCCTAATTACCAAGATGCCATAGCGTCTTTTAGCCATGGTCTTACTCATTTCTATCACGGTGCCATAACATCTTTCAGTTATGGTCTTACGCATTTTATCCTGATGCCATAACGTCTTTCAACTATGGTCTTACTCATTCATTTAGGCGTATAGCCTCTGATCCGTTCCATGGCCTCTTCATGATCTTTCATACATACCCTATTACACTCTTTCCATTCATCTGATTCACTGTTCCAATACCTTGATCCTTAAACACCACAATGTCACCTTCACAAGGCTTGAAGCTTTACACATCTCGGTTTGCACACAACAATACTATATGGCAGTATCTAATAGAGTCTGTAACAACTCATTTTTAGTGAAATCGAAATAGTGGTTTTGACACCACAAATCTGAAGTCAAAATTTATTTTATTATTATTTTATGGTCTACAACATGATAGTATTACCTTAGAAAAATTTTGTTAAGAAATTTTTCGTTTACATGTTCAATTTGATAAAAAGGACTAAATCGCGTAAAGTGCAAAAGTTGAGTTCTAATAGCTAAAGTTATTAAATAGCTATAGAAATTTAAAGTAGAGGTCTTTATATGGTAAATGACCCATAAATGTGTTAGTGGAATGTCGTGGCTTGGTAAACGTGTAAATTGAAATAATTTTAAAGGTTAAATAAGTAATTAAGTAAATAAAGACAAAATTTAGTAAAATAAAGCCAAGTATCATCTTTTATGTTCTTTATTCAATCGAATAGTCAAGAAAAAGAAGCCATTTTTTCTCTTTAGGGTTCGAAAAGCTTGTTTCCATCAATTAGGTATGTGTTTTGTCCCGTTTTTGATAATTTCTATGTTTTCGGGATCGTTGTAGCTTAATCTAGCTAGCCCGGAGAGTAATTTGTGAAAATGTTAAAGTATTTGAGCTTTTACATTGATGAAAATGTTAGGGTTTTAAATTTTAATGGTAGAAAATAAACGGTTGTTGTTAGATAAACAACTTTTGTAAAGGAATTTTTGATGAAATTATCAATTAAGGATTAAATTGAAAAATGTCATAAATTGCGTGGGAAAATTGTGAATTTGTGAAATATATGGACTGCTATAAATATGTTTATAATTCGGCTAGGCTTGGGTAGGGATAAAATTGAATGAATTTCATTTTCCAAACCTAGGGACTAAATTACAAAGAATTAAAAGTATAAGGGAAAATGGTAATTTTGCCAAAAATGTGTGTTGGACTAAATTGAATATGAATTATATTGAATTGAGTTAAATTCATTCGTATAGATCCGGTTAGACCTCGTACGGAGTTAGACCGGGGGAAAGGAAAAATATCAGATTAGTCACCTTCGTATCTACGTACACTCGTCGAGGTAAGTTTGTGTAATTAAATTGTGTAATTGTATATTTTGACTGAATTAGATGTACGTTGTTTGCATTATCATCATATGTGAATACCGTTTATATTTCCAACGATGTTGTAACGCCCCAAAAATTAAATTTTTGTTTTTGCGAATGGGTGACACAATTGAGTATCTGCTTTAGTGGTTAAGTGCTTTGGGTGTGTGTGCGAGGTCCCAAGTTCAAGCCATGACTTGGGAAAATTTTGGTATTTTTATGAATAAAGCCCAATCTTTGGTCAATAGGCTTTTATTCAATTGTTGATAAGCTTATATCAGAATGGGCCTACTATTCTGATGGTTAAGCAGTGTGTTGGCTTGCTGATAGTCCTGTGTTTGAATCCCTACGTGAGTAAGGGAGATTATTTTTGCTCGATTTGGCGGCTGAGAGTTTAAGTTATATTGGAAATCTAAGTAGTGGAAGTTTGATGGAGAGAATTTAAGGGTGAATTAAGGGATTTTGGGGTTATCGAGATTCTTATTGAATTATTCTGTTCATATTTTTTTCTTTTCTTTTTTTTTCCCCAAAAATTAAATTTTCGGTTTTCTTTTCTCCTCTTCTCTTTTTTTTGCTACCATTTTTATTTTTCATTATTTTTCCTTGTTGCCGAAATTCTTGTGCTCTCCCATTGTTTTTCTCTATTACTTCTTTCCACTCGGTCTCGTGTTGTTCCACGATTAACTACGATCATTCGGTAAGTAATCATCTTTTTGACGTTTGTTTCTCTCCAAAAACTTTGTCGATTTTTCTATTGGGATTTCCTCTCTCTGTTGCCAAAACCTACCCTTCTCTTCCCATTTTCTTTCAATTTTGCTCCCATCTCGACTGCAATCGCACTTTTGTTCCTTATTTTGGCATTTCGTGGACAACTTCGGTAAGTGATTTTATGTGGTTTGTAGTTGAGAATGTTAAGTTTCTGACTAGGGGTTATTCTGATGTTTGGGCAGCATAATTTCGCTAGGATCAAGACTCTTCTGGTACTACTTCGTAAGTAAATCGATTTAAAGCGTTGGGGGTAAGTTTCAATCACTTAATAGTTGAGCCCACTCGGGTTGGTTTTAATTCATCAGTTAAGTGATTAATTGAGTAGTATTTTGGTCAATTATAGGTTTGAGATTGCTTGGAGTTACTTTTGCGTGAAAAATGATACAGGTGTGTACTTGAAATGTAGAAAATGAGGTTTTGGCAAAAGCCAAAAACCCCACTACCGATGCCACATGGGTGTGTGGTTGCTCGTGTGGTAACCCGTGTGCGACCACACGGCCATGCGATTGACGAGTCTAGATCGTGTGCACAAGACACTGCCATAGCCAAATTAGGCTGTGCGGAGCACACGGGCGTGTGGGCCCACACAGGTAGGCCATATGGGCATGTGAGCCCATTTTCACTGAATTGATTACTAAGGTAGCACGGGTCACCCAAGTCAATTGTGAACCTACTGTAGGGTCGGTAAGCATTAGTTAGACCCCTAATTGTATGGACGGACTATTGTTTGTTTTCTGTGAGATTACACACTGAGTTTACGTAAACTCACCCTTCTCTGTTTAATGTGCATAGGTAATCCCCAGACCTAGACGGATCGGTGCAGCAGAAGACTAGACGGTGACCACAGTTTTTGGACTTTACTTTTTTTTAATTTATGTTTTATGGTTTTATTATTATTGGGATGTAAATTGAGGACTCTTGAGACTTTTGCTTAAATTTGGTTTTTATTTATTTTTTTTGGAATTATAACTGCTAGTCGTAGGAAGTTCGATTTTCAAAAAGCTAATGTATTTTCTAAACTCACGATTACTTAAACTGCTTTGTTTTAAAAGCTTCCGTAACCAGAAACATTTTAAAGAAAATGTTTTAAATAAGTAAAATGATTCCCTTTAGAACTAATAAGAGATAAAGATAAGTAATAACATGGAAATGATTTTATTATAATAATTTAGTTTTCGAACACACTATCATGTGACATTGCCAGATTTAGCCATAACGTCTAGGCTGGGTTTGGGATGTTACATTTAGTGGTATCAGAGCTAGGTTGTAAAACTCAGCTGTGGATTATGGGTTTTAAATTTGGTCTTTGAAGAATTGGTTTTCAAATGATTTGAATGTTTCTACTGAGTATATGGTACACCAAGTCTCCAGCGCCGATCCTGTAAGTATTCCGATACTGATATATGCTTTAATTGAAAATGCTACGCTATTCTGAAACTACTATAGGTAGTATACTGTGAAAATACTCTAGTTAGGATATAATGAAAACTATAGTTAAATTGAAACTATAGTAAATTACTAGAGACAGCGACAAATGAAAACAAACTCTGAACTTCTGGTACTGTTTTACATAAAATATTTGTTAATAAACATTGAAACTGTAACTGATTCATAAAAAATTTAATACAGATAAATTCAATTAGATATGAGTACACGAGGTATCCGCAGACGGGGTACTAGAAGCCAAGGTAGAGGCCGTAGAGGGGCTCGAGCTGAGTCCTTGTCATCGGGTAGCCTGCCAAATTTAGATACGAGTGAGATGCTAGTATCAGCCGCTAGTGAGACTGGGTCTCAAGATCGCATGACTGGGGACGACGTATTGTCCCAGGCTATGCTCATGATTTTGGAGAGGGTCGCTAGGCCCAATACTGGATCTAGGGGCCGAGGGTCGGTTGCAGAACAACTCCGGTCCAATGGAGCTGAGTTATTTAGGGGTGTCACTGGAGTCGCCCCCAATGTGACCAAGTATTGAATTGAAGCCACAGAGAGGATCATGGATGACCTGGATTACACCTCCGAGTAGAAATTTAAGGGTGTAGTCTCACTGTTGAGGGACGAGGCTTATCAGTGGTAGCTTACTATTAAGGAGGGCACTCAACCTGAACGTATGACCTGGGAGTTCTTTAAGACTGTTTTCCAGGGGAAATATGTGGGAGCCAGTTATGTGAACCCCTGTAGGAGGGAGTTTCTGAAGACATAAGGAGATTGAATAGTGGCCGAGTAAAAGGCCGAGTTTCTGAGACTGAGTTACTATGCGTGAGGTATGGTGGCATCTGACTACGAGCGATGTGTTCACTTTGAGGATGGCCTCAGGGATAACTTGAGGGTTCTGATAACTCTGCAGAGGGACCGAGATTTTTCTGCCTTGGTTGAGAAGGTGAAGATCGCCGAGGTGGTTAAGCGCACTAAGTGCCAAAGCCGCGATAGAGAGAGGAAGGAACAGGAGGGATTCGGAGCCCTCGAGTTCTGTACAGAAGCCTAAGAAAAAGGCCAGAGCTGATGGGCCAGTTAGAGATGGGCCTCCTATTGCTGCTACTGGACAATAGTCATTGTTGATTGTGGTAAACGCCACTAGGGCGAGTGTTGGAGGAGAACTGAAGTGTGTCTGAGGTGTGAATCATTAGATCACCATATCAGGGAGTGTCCACTGAGGGCTGATTAGATGCAAGCTCAGGGTATTGGTAATGCACAACCACAGAGGGTAGTACAACAGCCATTGAGAGGCCATGGTCAGGCTAGGGGTCGTAATGGCATGGGCCGTGGGCAGAGAGCACCGGGCAGAGGTGCTGGACAGACTGAGGCGAGGCAGTCGGCTCTATTATATACTGTATGTCACCGAAAGGATGAAGATGCTCCGAATGTCATCATGGGTACATTCCTTATTCATGATGTACCTTATATTGCATTGATAGATATAGGATCCACTCACTCCTGTATAGCCTGTACTGTGTCTAAAAACTTGAGGATATTGGTTGAGAGTACTACGAGTGAGGTTATTGTACTAAGTTAATTGGGGCAGTCATAAGGGTTAACAAGTTATTTAGAGACATCCCTTTAGAGGTTCAAGGGGCAACCTTTCTGGCTGATTTGATGGAGCTTCTGTTTGGGGAGTTTAACTTAATATTGAGAATGGATTGGTTGGTTAAGCACCGTACCAGTTTGGACTGTGAGACCAAAAGGGTCGTATTGAGAACTGAGGAGGATAATGAGGTGGTCATGATAGGAGATCGCTGAAATTATTTGGCTAACGTAATCTCTGCACTGGTGGTTGAGAAACTGGTTTGTAAGGGATGTGAGGCATACTTGGCCTATGTAAGTGTCTCAAATTCTGAGGATTCTACAATTAAGGATATCAGAACGGTAAAGGATTTTTCAGATGTCTTTCCTGAGTAGCTATCGGGTTTACCTCTAGATCGTGAAGTGGAGTTTGGGATAGAGCTCCTTCTTGGTACAGCTCCAGTGTCCATCGCTCCCTATCAAATGGCACCGAAGGAGCTTATAGAGCTTAAGGCTCAGATTCAGGAGTTGTTAGACCGTGGGTTCATCCGCCCTAGTGTATCTCCGTAGGGAGCACTGGTACTGTTTGTTAAGAAGAAGGCTGGATCCATGAGGATGTGCATTGACTACCGTCAGCTGAACAAGTTGACCATTAAGAACAAGTATCCACTTTCAAGGATAGATGATTTGTTTGACCAGTTCTGAGCGGCGTCTGTGTTTTCCAAGATTGATCTGTGTTCTGGATATCATCAACTGAGGGTTAAGGAAGCTGATGTATTTAAGACAACATTTAAAACTTGTTATGGACACTACGAGTTCATAGTGATGCCATTTGGACTTACGAATGCACCGACAGCTTTCATAGATCTAATGAACCGAGTATTTTAGCCTTATCTGGATCGGTTTGTGGTGGTGTTCATCGACGACGTACTGGTTTATTCGAGGACTGAGGATGAGCATGACGAGCACCTTAGAGTTGTTCTTCAGACTTTGAGGGAAAAACAGCTCTATGCTAAGTTTAGCAACTGTGAGTTCTAGTTGCATGAAGTAACATTTCTAGATCATATGGTTTTTGTTGAGGGGATTCATGTTAGTCCTTGAAAGATTAAGGCTGTATTGGACTGGAAGCAACCTAGGAATGTGTCTGAGATCTGCAGTTTTCTGGGGCTAGCGGGTTATTATCGACGGTTTGTGGAAGACTTCTCGTTGATTACAACACCCTTAACTAAGCTGCTACATAAGGGGGTACCGTTTAACTGGACTGATATGCAGTAAGAGAGTTTTGAGAAGCTTAAGACTGTAATAACTAAGGCTCCTGTTCTGATGCAGCTTGAATCTGGAAAGGTGTTCACAATTTATAGTGATGCATCACATGTCGGTTTGGGATGTGTGTTGATGCAGGATGGTAAGGTGGTAGCATATGCGTCTCGTTAGCTTAAGACACGCAAGGTGAACTATCCGACGTATGATTTGGAGCTGGCCGCAGTGGTATTTGTACTGAAAATCTGGAGGCATTATCTGTATGGAGAGAAGTGTATCATTTACACTGATCACAAAAGCCTCAAGTATCTCCTTACTCAGAAGGAGCTGAATCTTAGGTAGCGTAGATGGATCGAGCTGCTTAAGGACTACGACTGCACCATTGAGTACCATCTTGGCAAGGCCAATGTGGTGGCTGATGCTTTGAGCTGTAGGGCTATGACTGATCTGAGGGTGATGTTTGCTCACCTTAGTTTATTTGATGATGGTAGTCTGTTAGCTGAGCTTCAGGTTAAACTGACATGGATTGAGCTGATTAAGGGTAAGCAGTTGGAGGATGAGTCTTTGGGTCTTTGGTTGTGACAGGTTGAGAGTGGTAGCACTACATATTTTGGACTGAATAGTGATGGGGTACTCTACTTCCTTGGGAAAATCTGTGTGCCGAATAATACTGATTTGAGGTAGTTTATACTGAGAGAGGCGCATAGTAGCACTTATGCTATGCATCCTAGCGAAAATAAGATATTCCGAGACCTTCGTGAGTTATATTGGTGGCCAGGGTTGAAACGTGAGGTTACTGATTTTGTGGCGAGATGTCTGACGTGCCAGTAGGTTAAGGCTGAGCACTAGTTACCTTCGGGTTTGCTGCAGCCGGTTAAGATTCCTTCATGAAAGTGAGAGCGTGTAACTATGGATTTCGTTAGTGGGTTGCCTCTAACACCCACTAAGAAGGTTTTAGTATGGGTCATTATGGATCGATTGACCAAGTCTGCTTACTTTATACCGGTTCGTACTGATTATTCTCTGTAGAAGCTAGCGAAGCTTTATATTTCTGAGATAGTGAGATTTCATAGGGTACCGGTTTCAATCATCTCTAATAGGGATCCTCGTTTGACGTCCCAATTTTGGAGAAAGTTGTATGAGGCTCTGGGTTCAAGGTTGGACTTTGATCGTTGCGTTCCATCCTTAGGACCGATGGTCGACCCGAGAGGTGATTCGAGATCATTGGAAGAGATGTTGAGGAGCTGTGTTATTGATTTCTGAGGTAGTTGGGAGGATTATCTGCCGTTAGCGGAGTTTTCCTATAATAATAGTTCCCAGTCCAGCATCAAAATGGCACCTTACGAGGCACTATATGGCCGTAAGTGTCGCACTCCCTTATGTTGGACTGAGTTGGGCGAGCGACGTGTTTTGGGTCGTGAATTGGTTTCTGAGATAGAGGATAAGGTTAGATTGATTTGGGATCATTTGAAAGCAGCTTCTGACAGGCAGAAGTCTTATGCGGACCTAAAGAGACGCGAGATTGAGTATTCTGTTGAGGACTCCGTATTTCTTAAGGTCTTACTATGGAAGAAGGTTTTTAGGTTTGGTCGTAAGGGCAAGTTGAACCCTAGATTTATTGGACCTTATCGTATTCTGAAACTAGTGGGACTAATTGCTTATTAGTTGAATCTACCTTCAAAGTTAGATCGTGTTCATGATGTGTTCCATGTCTCTATGTTGAGGTGCTACCACTCTGATCCTACTCATATTGTCCCTGTTAAGGAGATTGAGGTTAGGCCAGACTTGACCTTTAATGAGGAGCCTGTCTAGATATTAGATCGTGACATAAAGGTTCTGAGGAGGAAGTCTATCCCTTTGGTGAAGGTTCTATGGCATAATCATAGCACTAAGGAGGCCACGTAGGAGCCTGAAGATGCAATGCGTCAGTAGTATCCTCATCTATTCCGATTAGGTAAATTTTGAGGACAAAATCTTCTTTTAGGGGGTAGAGTTGTAACACCCCAAAATTTAAATTTTTGTTTTTACGAATATGTGATACAATTCAGCATCTGCTTCAGTGGTTAAGTGTTCTGGGTATGTGTGAGAGGTCCCAAGTTCAAGCCATGACTTGGGCAAATTTTGGTATTTTTATGAATAAAGCCCAATTTTTGGTCAATAGGCTTTTATTTAATTGTTCATAAGCTTGTATCAGAATAGGCCTGCTGATCTGGTGGTTAAGCAGTGTGTTGGCTTGCTAATGGTCCTGTGTTCGAATCCCTGTGTGAGTAAGGGAGATTATTTTTGCTCGATTTGGTGGCTGAGAGTTTGAGTTGTATTAGAAGTCTGAGTAGTAAAAGTTTGATGGAGAGAATTTAGGAGTGAATTACGGGATTTTGGGGTTATCGGGATTCTTATTGAATTATTCTATTCATATTTTTTTCTTTTCTTTTCTTTTTCCCAAAAATAAAATTTTCTATTTTCTCTTCTCCTTTTCTCCCTTTTTGCTGCCGTTTTCCGTTTCCATTGGTTTTCCTTGCTGCCAAAATTCTTGTGCTCTCCCATTCTTTTTCTCCTCAACTTCTTTCCACTCGGTCTCATGTTGTTTCACAATTAATTGCGATCGTTTGGTAAATACTAATCTTTTTGATGTTTGTTTCTCTCCAAAAACTTTGCCAATTTTTCCATTGGGATTTCCTCTCTCTTTTGCTGAAACCTACCCTACTCTTCCCATTTTCTTTCGATTTTGCTCCCATCTCGACTGCAATCACACTTTTGTTCCTTATTTTGGCATTTCGTGGACAACTTCGGTAAGTGATTTTATGTGGTTTGTAGTTGAGATGTTAAGTTTCTGACTAGGGGTTATTCTAATGTTTGGGCAGCATCATTTTGCTAGGATCGAGACTCTTCTGGTACTACTTCGTAAGCAAATCGATTTGAAGCATTGGGGGTAAGTTTCAATCGCCCAATAGTTGAGTAACCCACTCGGTTTGGTTTTAATTCGTCGGTTAAGTGATTAACTAAGTAGTATTTTGGTCAATTATAGGTTCGAGATTTCTTGGAGTTGCTTTTGCATCAAAAACAATACAGGTGTGTACCCGAAACATAGAAAACAGGATTTTAACGAAAGCTGAAAATCCCACTGTTGACGCCACATGAGCGTGTGGTTGCCCGTGTGGTAGGCCATGTGCGACCACACGGTCGTACAATTGACGAGGCCAGGTTGTGTGCGCAAGACACGACTATGGCCAAATTGGGCCGTGCGGGCCATACAGGCAGGCCACATGGGCATGTGAACCCATTTTCATTGAGTTGATTGCTAAGGTTGCACGGGTTGCCCAAGTCGACTGTGAACCTACTGTAGGGTCGGTAAGCATCACTTAGAACCCTAATTGTGTGAACTGACTGTTTGATTTATATATATTGAGCATGATGATAGTATGCATGTATACTGAACTGGTTATGTGTAATGATATCATGAGATAGCATGTCATGATTTGTATGTTGCATTGCATGGGGTTGGGCTGATTATATTTGGAAGAAGTGTATTGAAAGGCTCTTATGCCTAATATATTGGCAGCTCGGCTACAAATTATTATTTTGTGCTGCATTCGGTACTATCTGGAGTGTAGGGATGGGTGGGTTGATTTAATCCCCACATGGAGTGTAAGGTTAGATGAAGATTGTAACACCCCTAACCCGTATGCATTCCCGAAATAGGGTTACGAGGTATTACTGAACTATCACATCATAAAATATACATATCTCATACATTTAAACATTCAAACACATACAACATTCATATACAATCATATTGTCCCTTATAAGGCTCTCTAAGATCTTAAAACATGCTTGGAAGAGGTTCGAGACTAAACCAATAACATTTAAAAACTTTAGGGAACTTAGAAAATTTTCTTGAATACAGAGGTCACACGCCCGTGTGCCCAGGCTGTGTGCCTTACGCGGCCACCAAACACGCCCGTGTCATAGGCCGTGTGGAAACAAGGCATACATACTGACTTGGGTTACACGGCTAACCACCCGCCCGTGTGTCAGCCCGTGTGCCACACACGGCCAATAGACATGCTCGTGTGTCTAGGCCATGTAACCTACTGACTAATTTTAATTAAGCTTCAGCAGATACACGGTCGAGTCACACACCCGTGTGCTCAACTGTGTGGACGAGAAATAGACTTATTTAAGCCACTTTTCCTCACCCAAATTCAATCACCTATAAGCATACATATAACACCATACTCTCATTCAATTTGTCAGTAGAAACAACCATTTCAAAAACACATTATGTGCCATTTAAAAATCCAAGCACCTATATACTCAAATTAATACTATTTATGCCATCAAACATATACCAAACCAATATGACTTGTAAGCCAATATATGTTTATAATCTATTCAATAATTCAAACAATTTGCATATCTTCATCTCATCAACTACTTGCCAAAACATGCCATATTTAGTACACATATACATAACCAATATTTAGCCAAGTTAAGCCAAATCACATGGCTTAAACACATCAATGCATATAAGCTTCAATGGCTAAAATAACTCATACATCTCATATCATTAACTAGCCTATACATGCCATATTACCAATTTCAAAGAGTTCAAAAATACCAAAACAACTCCTGGATAGTGTGATGAAATCTTCGATGACTTCCAACCTAAGTGAGCTTTCAAATCACTGTAAAATATGGAAAATAAATAGAGTAAGCTAATAAGCTTAGTAATCTCGTATGAGTAGTACGTACTATATACAATTTAACAATTTATTTAGAATTAGAGAAACATGAGGACATATAAATCAGCTCCATCAAAATCAACACGTAATACAATAACAACTTGCTAATTCCCGTATGTATTCATCGATTTTCACTTACATATCATATGAAATTAATAAATATCACTTACTTGTCGAGCGTGTCACGTATACCTAAACTGATTCATATAATCATTTCAATTCTCGTACCGTTATCTTTTCCATTGATCCATGGAAATAACATCGAATATTTTGTATCTTGCACACTAATGGGCATATATGTGGTTAAACCACTTAAATCTCGATTCACATATATCACATTTGTTCGTACGCCATTATAACCTATATTACCATTTCAATACAATCCAACCAAATTTGCCAAATGCATAAGCATATAAAATCATCAATACCAGGTAATTCACATAACATTATGGCAATTCGTTTCTATTCGTATAAACTGTAATTCATTAATATAACTAGTAGTTCATCTGTATAAACAGTAGCTCATCAGTAATAATAGTAATTCATCCGTATCAACAGTAATTCATCCATATAAACACATATCATATTCATATGATCAGTAATAGTAATTATGCTCGTTGAACTACGTAGAATATGGATAGATACTCGGGTGATACACACTAAATATATTTATAGAAAATCCATCAATTCATTATCATTTCCGCTCTTTCGAGCCATGATAGGTAAGCTCCTCTTGAGCTGATGAACAGTAGGCTCTATCGAGCTGAACAGTAAGCTCTGTCGAGCTAAACAGTAAGCTCATATGAGCTGAAACGGTAAGCTCCAATGAGCTAAAAATAGTAAGCTCTTATAAGATGATATATCAGTAAGCTTATACGAGATGTGGTGAGTCCGCAACAAATGCAGGAGCTCGACCAAAATGGTAACCCTATTGACATGTCACTCGTATCTAACAAATTCCTACGGTTCAAACGGGGCTCGGTAATTATCCAACTTCATCATTTAAGCATTCAATGATCAATAATTCAATTTCTCAACTCATATATATATATATATATTCAATTCAAGTAAATACATACATGTAAATACTCAATTTGCATACCTTATGGATATTATCATATCGAATCCATGTAACATATATAACAATTGTAGCATTTCATTTTCATCCATGTAAACAGTAACTTAATCATATAATCAGTAATTCGAATTTCAGTTGGGTTATTCATTCAACTTATACACATTCATTTTAAACAATTACAAGTATAAATAGTTCGATTCTAGCTATATGAACTTACCTCAAGTTGCTCAGCTGGAATTTTTCGGTTATTCGTCCATTTTTCCTTTTTTTTCCCCCTAATCTAAGCTAGATCTCGGCTTATCTTGATCTAAATAATATATCAAATTCATAAAATTAACTTCCTTTGTATTCAATTTGACACTTTATACACATTTTGGCAAAATTATGTTTTTACTCCTGATGTTTCACATTTTTACAGTTTAGTCCTTATATTGTAAAATTGGAAATTCATGAAATTTGAGGATAACCCATGCTAGCCAAATTTTGTATAGCTTCATAACAACCCATATTTTCATTTTATTCAAACATTTAACCATAAAATTTTACAATTTCATAAATTAATCCCTAATTGATAATATTGTCAAAAATTACTTAACAAAACTTGTATATCTATCATTTAACCTTTAAACACTCAAGCATTCAACAATGACATCATTCAAAATCTATAACAGTTTTGAAATTGAAGGTATGGGCTAGCTAGAATACGAAGCAACGATCTCAAAAATGTAAGAATCATTAAAAACCGAGATCAAAATCATACCTAATCAAGGCACCAAAGTAGAAGTACCTCAAAATGCTTCCATGGTGTTATTTTTCTTTCAATTTCGGTGAAATAGATGAGAAAAATAAGGTTAAAATTGTTTTTGTTTTATTTTATTAACCTTATTTACCAATTTACTAAATTAACCTTTAAAAATATTAAAAATTACACAATTTGCCATGCTATCATCATTCACTAACCAAAATAGGCCTATTTATCACTTAAGGACCTTTACTTTAATATTCTATAGCTATTTGACACTTTTAGCTAATAGAACAAAGTTTTACGCGTTACGCGATTTAGTCCTTTTTACCGAATTAACCACTCAAATAGTAAAATTTCTTTACGAAATTTTCACACAAGCATTCTATCATACGGTAAACCTTAATAAAATAATAAAGTAAATATTTATACTTTGGATTGTGGTCCCAAAACCACTATTCAGATTAACCTTAAAAACGGGTTGTTACAGAGATGGTGTGTAGAGGCTGGTTAGGTAGGAATTTGTAATTGAATATTGCATGATTGTTACTGATACTGTGATAGGCTAAGCCCCTAATGCATACTAATACTATGATGGGCTAAGGCCCTACTGCATATTTGATACTGTATTAAGATGGGCTAAGGCCCAAACCGTTACTGATACTAAAAGAGGCTTAGGCCTAAAACTGTATTTGGCTATGCAATGCGTCTACTATTGTTTGTTTTCTGTGGGATTACACACTAAGTTTACATAAACTCACCCCTCTCTATTTAATGTGCACAGGTAATCCCCAGAGCTAGATGAATCAGTATGGCGGAGGACTCGACGGTGACCACAGTTTTTGGACTTTACATTTTTTTAATTTATGTTTTATGGTTTTATTATTATTGGGATGTAATTTGAGGACTCTTGGGACTTTTGATTAAATTTGGTTTTTATTTTTATTTTTTGTGTAATTATAACTGTTAGTTGTAGGAAGTTTGGTTTTCAAAAAGCTAACGTATTTTCTAAACTCACAATTACTTAAACTGCTTTGTTTTCTTCCGTAACGAGAAATATTTTAAAGCAAATGTTTTAAATAAGTAAAATGATTCCTTTTAGAACTAATAAGAGATAAAGATAGGTAATAACATGGAAATGATTTTATTGTAATAATTTAGTTTTCAAACCCACTATCATGTGACATCGCTAGATTCGGCCATAATGTCTAGGCCGAGTTTGGGGTGTTTGATAAACGCCAAATTATACATATTGTTACCCCAAATACTTAGCATATTTACGGATATTTACTATTAGATTTGTGGATTTTGGTGCTCTTAATCTGGTTATTTCATGTTTTGTACTCAAGAGAGCACCAAGAGTCAAAAGGAGCCAAAAACGAGCTTAAAAGAGACAAAAAGGACCAAATCAAGAAGATCACACAGCCTAAGCCTTGCCACACGGGCTGCTCACACGCCCGTGTCTGTTTAGGGTGTCGTCCAAGGATTTCACGATTCACACAGCCTGGCCATTGAACCACACGACTGTGTGAAATTTAGCGGAACGAACACGGCCTAGCAAACACGTTACACGGTGTGGCACACGGGCGTGTCCCTTTTTCAAAGAGTTGTATTCTACACGGAAAAAAGATACTTAGGGAAGAAGAAAGCCAATCCAAAGCCTATATAAACACCCTAAGTATGACCTACTGAGGGGGGCTTCTAGGACTTTTCTGGAACACAGAACCACACGCCAGAGATTACTTGAAGGAAGCCAGACGATCCATCCCAAAAAGTCAAAGCTACTCCAAGATTGAAGATCTCTCTCATAATCCCTTCAGAAGTTTTAAAGTTTTCTTCATGTTTTGTTATTTTTATACTTTGGAGATGTACTCTTATTTCATTATGAACTAAACCCCTTAGATACCTAAGGGGGATGAAACCTATGATGGATCTTGTTATTATTATTTGAACTATATGATAAATACCTGATTTGTTCTTAATCATGTTTTTCTAATGCTTGTGTTAATATTCCGGGTATTGACTCATGATTTAATGTGCTTATGCAGAGGAGGAATAGACCTTGCTTAAGAGTAGATTTGGCATAATTAAGTAGAGTTGATCGAATGCTTAGAGATAGGGTTACGAGATTTTGCCGGATTAGGGTGAAACCTAATATGGGAGTCCATAAATCGATTTACTGCTTCCTTAGGGGTTTTAATTAGAAAGAGATTTCAATTAATTCAACTGAGGGTTAGGCATTATTAGTCTTGAAAGAGATAATAATGTAGGTTAGGGAGTCTCACGGATCAAGTCAAGTGAGTAAATCATCTGGTTCAGAGTCAGATAACAAGTGAAATCTAGGTGGATTCCTCCTTGGGTGTCGTCTTTACAAATTGCTTCTCTTCAAGTCTTTTTCCAAATTTTCTCTTCACTTTAATTAAATTAGTTAATTAGTTTATATAATTAGTTTAATAAACAAACCCTTTTATTCCTAGGTTAAATAATAAAAAGATAGTTATTACTAGTACTTTTGGTTCCCTTGGGTACGATATCCTGGTCTTGCCATTACTATACTATTGTTCGATAGGTGTGCTTGCCTTTTCATTGTGATAATAGTTAGTCTAGGTTTGATCTTTATTATAAATATTTATTACTTGTTACGAATCACAAGATCAAGTTTTTGGCACCGTTGCCGGGGAGCTGAAATATTAGGAACACTTAATTTTTATTACTTTAGCCATTTATTTTTCTTGCAATTTAACTCTATTTCTATTTTTATTTTACTAACTTTCTTCTTCTTTCTCCTGGCAGGTTCTTGTAGTGTATGAGTAGAAGAAACCCATCAGGACCTTTGCTTTTTGACGAGGAAATTGATCGTACAGCTTGTAGAAACCGACGAGAAATCAGGCGCAACTTAAAATACACAAAGGAAGAGCAAGAGGATGATATCTCAACTACTACTGAAGAGATGGCTGAAAATCAAGACAATCCACTACCGCCAGCCATACCCGCTGAATTAGCAAATCAGAATCCTGCTCCTCGTACTATGTATGATTATGCTAAACCTAATTTTACAGGAACTGAGTCAAGTATAGTTAGACCTGCTATTGCTGCTAACAATTTTGAACTGAAACCTAACACGATTCAGATGATACAACAATTTGTTCAGTTTGATGGTTTGCAGGATGAGAACCCCAACAAGCACTTGGCAAATTTCCTGAACTGTGCGACACTTTCAAAATTAATGGCGTTTCTGATGATTCCATTCACCTTCGGTTATTCCCTTTTTCACTGAGGAATAAAGCTAAACAGTGGTTGAACTCACTACTACGAGGATCCATTACCACTTGGGAGCAAATGACCGAAAAATTTCTATTAAAATATTTTCCACCGGCAAAAACAGCTAAGTTGCATAATGATATTTCTTCTTTTGTGCAGATGGACTTAGAAACACTTTACGATGCATGGGAGAGATATAATGATCTATTGAGAAGGAACCCTTAACATGGGTTACATCTATGGCTGCAAGTTCAGACGTTCTACAATGGTGTGAATCCTTCAACAAGACAAATGATTAAAGTAGCTGCTGGCGGAACCATCAACAATAAGACACCGGAAGATGCCTATGAATTTATAGAGGAGATGTCACTAAATAACTATCAGTGGCAAGTTATGAGGACAAAGCCAACGAAAATAGCCGGCGTTTATAACATCGATTCGGTCACAATGCTCTCTAACCAGGTAGAACTTCTAAATAAGAAAATTGATGGTTTACTTGGTTCTACACAGGTACATCCAGTAATGAGGTGTGACTCAAGTGGAGGAGGTGTGCATACAGAACGCCCACCATTCAATCCTACAACTGAAGAGGAACAAGTCAACTATATGGGTAACAATAATTTTAGATCTCAGAATAACTCCTATAGTAACACTTATAATGCAGGTTGGAAGAACCACCCAAATTTCTCTTGGGGTGGTCAACATAATCAAAGGCCACAAAATCTTCAGAATTTTCAACAGCCACCGTATCAACAAGAGAAGAAACCAAAACTTGAAGAGATGCTATCCAAATTCATCTCGGTGTCAGAAACTCACTTCCAGAATACTGAGACAGCACTCAAAAATTAACAAGTATCAATTCAAGGACTCGAAACTCAGATAGGCCAACTATTCAAATTAATTTCTAAACGACCACACGGCAGTTTGCCAAGTAATACTGAACCAAACCTAAGGGAATAGCTCAATGCAATTGATACTCAAGAAGGATGCGATGAGACTGAGCCAGAACCAAGGCAAGAAAATGTGGAAAGAAAAGGTGATGGTGAGGTAAGTCATAATAAAACGGTAAGTGCGAATTATAAATCTCGTGTGCCATATCCTAAAGTGATGACAAAAGACAGAACGAAAGAACAATTCGGTAAGTTCGTCAAACTCTTAAAGAAATTACATATTAACTTACCTTTTATTGAAGTTCTTTCGCAGATGCCCAACTCAGCAAAATTCTTAAAGGAACTTCTGACCAATAAAAGAAAACTAGACGCTACGTCGCATGTGGAACTCAATGCAGTCTGCTCAGCTATTATAAAGAATAAGCTACCTAACAAGTTGAAAGATCCAGGGAGTTATTGGTAGTTTATCTGTGAATAATACTTTAGCTGATTTAGGGGCAAGTATAAATGTTATGCCGTATAAAATGTTTAAGCAACTAGGTCTCGGTAACCCAAACAGACTAGGATGAGCATACAATTGGCTGACAAAATAGTTAGATTTCCTAAGGGTATTATTGAAGATGTTCTCGTTAAAATTGATAAGTTTATTTACCCAGTAGACTTTGTCGTCCTAGATATGGATGAGGATAACGAGGTACTTTTAATTTTAGGACGACCCTTTTTAGAAACTGCCAGAACAATTATTAATGTCGGCACAGGAGAGCTAACACTTCGTGCAGGTGATGATGCACTAACACTTCAAGCACGCGACTCAGTCAAAACCACTAAGACACAGGATAATGCTAGAAAACCTGTCGATGATAAAACTAATATTCAATCGTCCTTTCAGAAACCTCCTTGAACCAAGACAACAGAGACAGTGCGCTACTATCATGAAGAAAACAAAGACGTCTATGAAGAACGAAGACTATGGATAGAAGAGCTAGACGAATGGCGAGAACACAAATCAAGAACACATGATAAACCGAAACTTTGCCAAAACAAGCCCGATACCTCTCCTAATCAACTTAAGGTAGGCGATAAAGTCTTACTAGATGCTACAGATCCCCACATTGTCACTACCACACCAAATGAGGAGATCCCTCTTACGGTACTCAGTACTTTCCCATTCGGTACGGTTGAGGTGAGTCATCCCAATTTTGGCACTTTTAAGGTAAACAACACCCGATTAAAACCTTATTTTAAGATTGATAGCAGGAACGAGGAGTATGAACTCCTTAAACCACCATGATAAAACAACAGAGAGGTAAGTCGAGCTTAGGCTATAAATAAGCGCTTCTCGGGAGGCAACCCGTGTACTAACATATTTTGATTTCGTACTTCTAACACTTTAAATAATTAAATTTTTGGAATTGCACAATCTTTCAGAACACACGGCCACACACACGGGCATGCCTATAGCCGTGGCAAAACAGGGGAAGCTACACGACCGTGTGATACGGCAGTGTGGAAACAGGGCAAAGATTTTCCCAAAACACGGGATGCGATAAATCTCCACGGCCGTACGACATGGCCGTGGGTGAGGTTGATAGATGAACACGGGCATGGAAATGGAAAAACACGAGCATACTAGGGGCAAGGCTCGATTCTGTTTCTCTAACACGGGCGTGCAACATGCCCGTGCCGTTAAATCGTGGATAACAATACATGAGCGTGGTACCATATACACGGGTGTGGGAGAAGTGAACGAAGCTAAGCACGGCCGTGCGATATGGCCGTGTACCATACATGCCCAAGACATACGGGCGTGGGATAGTAGCCGAGAACAACCCAAATTGAAAAAAAATTAAAAATCACGGGCTCACTCTCAGAGTACACAGGCGTGGCCATAGGCCGTGTGCCCCTCCCCTATATAAACAAACCACTGTTCATCTTCTCCCCTCTTTCAAAACCCTAGCTAAAAATTACCCCTCCCCAACCCCTAATCCCTATTTCGTCCACCATTCCCCAGATTCTCACTTCCCTAACCCCTAAACCACCCTCACTTTCACATCGCCACTCCAGCACCACCACTTGAGGCCCCCACTGACGAGGAGCATTGAATCCTCCTATCTTTTTATCTTTATTCTTAATTATTAATTTCATTTCAATTTTATTATTTTCTTATAAAAGACATATCTATATTAGTAAATTTTACTTTCTTTATTTTTTTTCTGGTATTTCTAACAAGTAATCCCACTACACTCTCTTTCACACCAACTCTTAATAAGCTCTTCATGATTGTACAAATTTCTAAGCAAGCTGCTAGGAATATTTTATGGAATAAGGAAACAAATAGGGAACAATACAAAACGAATGCCATGTTCAACGACCCAATTTCTTCATCTAGCTAAGAACAATGGTAGCTACTACTTTCCCCAAAAACTACAGCCTCAGAATCAAGCTCTGCACCCATATAACAGGGAGTTTCACCTCCTTCCCTCTTATGATTTTCTTTATTTTGAATAGTCTATCTTTGTACATTGAGGGCAATGTACATCTTAAGTGTGGGGGGGTGAACATAAACATGAAACCTAACTTTTGCATTATTCTCAAATCCTTGAATGTGGTCTTGTGTTTAAGTGATTTTCTCATAATATTGATAGAATGAATTCTGATTAATCTATAATTATCGTTGATATGTCATGAATTAGACCAAGGGAATTATGCATGATTATTTGATTGTAGGACCTTAAAGAATCAAGCATGATAAGTTGATATTTTGAGAACTAAAATTTTTAGATTATTTTTCCTGAATTGAGGTATTATCTTGAAATCTTAAGTATACAGGAATGACATCAAAAACCTAAATTTTTGGTGAGATCTTTGAGCCTTTTTGAGCATATAGCTTTCTTTCTTGCTCACTTCTTTTGTGGTTTGAGTGTGTCAACATTGTACTGTTATTCTAGAACTTGCTTCGATTATACATGTCGAGATCACACGTATGATTTGATATACTGTGATGATAAAGGCACTTAGAATTTAACCCACTTACTCCATAAAGAGCCTTCCCACATAATTAAACCCTTAGTGAACCCCCTTTGAGCCTACTAACCCTTTTTCTTTATTGATTAACCCTCATCATTAACCCATTAACCCATTCGTATTGAAATCCCCTTACTTAATTTGACCCTTTTTATCGAGATTGATTTTAATATTGTTACCTCACTATGATCGCCAATTTTTGTTACTGAATCATGGAGTATAACTTCTATATTGTATTGACTTGATTTGTTCTTAAAAAAAAAAAACTAACCTCAGTTTTATTATTGTAATTTTTAACAAGCTAAAGTTGTCATGAAAAAGAGAGCTCATGTAATATAGTTCTAGATATTTGTTGTCATTCAGTAATTAAGTTTTTGATAGTGGGGTGATATATTGAAATCATCTCGATTCTAACCTTTTTTTCTTCAGCTTGTATCCATACCCGTAACCTAAACCCTGTTACAACCATGCAAAGACCTTTTGATTTGTGTATCATATCATTTACAAGTGGTAGAGATTTGATTTTCATGCAAGCCTGTAGGGATAACACCTCATGTTAAACAATCGAGTGCTTAATTTTGAACCTTAAACACTTTGAGTGATTTGAGTAAATCCTTAGTGAGGATGTCATCTCTTGTATATTTAGGACTAAAGTTAATTACTTAGAGGAAGGAGATTATATCAAAATATTCGATTTAGATTGTTTGAGGTTTTTAATGCCCCTATGGTTGAATTCTCACTGTATGATTCTCTGTGGAATAATTTGTAACATTATCGGTAATGATTATGTGATTGAAAGGAATGAGTTCTAGCAATAAATGAGAGTTTTGCTTAAGGACAAGCAAATGCTTAAGTGTGGGGGTATTTGATAAACGCCAAATTATACATATTGTTACCCCAAATACTTAGCATATTTATGGATAGTTACTATTAGATTTGTGGATTTTGGTGCTCTTAATCTGTTTATTTCATGTTTTGTACTCAGGAGAGCACCAAGAGTCAAA
This sequence comes from Gossypium anomalum, assembly GCA_025698475.1. Taxonomy (NCBI): domain Eukaryota; kingdom Viridiplantae; phylum Streptophyta; class Magnoliopsida; order Malvales; family Malvaceae; genus Gossypium; species Gossypium anomalum. Next base: position 34,706,597 of record CM046958.1, on the reverse strand, counting down.
AGGAGCCAAAAATGAGCTTAAAAGAGACAAAAAGGACCAAATCAAGAAGATCACACGACCTAAGCCTTGCCACACGGGCTGCTCACACGTCCGTGTCTATCGAGGGTGTCGTTCAAGGATTTCACAATTCACACGGCCTGGCCATTGACCCACACGGTCGTGTGAAATTTAACGAAACAAACACGGCCTGGAAAACACGTCACACGGCTGTGGCACACGGGCGTGTCCCTTTTTCAAAGAGTTGTATTTTACACGGAAAAAGGATACTTAGGGAAGAAGAAAGCCAATCCAAAGCCTATATAAACACCCTAAGTAGACCTACTGAGGGGGGCTTCTAGAACTTTTCTGGAACACAGAACCACACGCTAGGAATTACTTGAAGGAAGCCAGACAATCCATCCCAAAAAGTCAGAGCTACTTCAAGACTAAAGATCTCTCTCAGAATCCCTTCAGGAGTTTTAGAGTTTTCTTCATGTTTTGTTATTTTTATACTTTTGAGATGTACTCTTATTTCATTATGAACTAAACCCCTTAGATACCTAAGGGGAATGAAACCTATGATGGATCTTGTTATTATTATCTGAACTATATGATAAATACTTGATTTGTTCTTAATTATGTGTTTCTAATGCTTGAGTTAATATTCCGGGTATTGAGTCATGATTTAATGTGCTTATGCAGAGGAGGAATAGACCCTACCTAAGAGTAGATTTGGCATAATTAAGCGGAGTTGATCGAACGCCTAGAGATAGGTTTACTAGATTTTGCTGAATTAGGGTGAAACCTAATATGGGAGTCCATAGATCGATTTACTACTTCCCTAGGGGTTTTAATTAGAAAGAGATTTCAATTAATTCAATTGAGGGTTAGGCGTTATTAGTCTCGAAAGAGATAATAATGTAGGTTAGGGAGTCTCACGGATCAAGTCAAGTGAATAAATCGTGCTGTTTGAGTCAGATAACAAGTGAAATCTAGGTGGATTCCTCCTTGGGTGTCGTCTTTATCAATTGCTTCTCTTCAAGTCTTTTTCCAAATTTTCTCTTCGCTTTAATTAAATTAGTTAATTAGTTTAGATAATTAGTTTAATAATCAAACCCTTTTATTCCTAGGTTAAATAATAAAAAGATAGTTATTACTAGTACTTTTGGTTCCCTTGGGTACGATATCCCGGTCTTGCCATTACTATACTATTGTTCGATAGGTGCGCTTGCCTTTTCATCGTGATAATAGTTAGTCTAGGTTTGATCTTTATTATAAATATTTATTACTTGTTACGAATCACGCAATTAGTGTTACAGATGTACAGCGATTACCGAGCCCCGTTTGAACATTAAGAATTCGTAGGATACAAATGACATGTCATTAGCATTATTGATTTCAGCTCTTATGAGCTTACCGATACTTAGCTCGTATGAGCTTACCATTATTCAGCTCAGAGGAGGTTATCGTTATTCAGCTTAGAGGAGCTTACCGTTTATAGCTTGTATAAGCATACATGTACATGAATTGACAGATTATAGTTTAGTACACCTCTTGTGTACTACCGCGTATCCAAAGATATTCTAAATGGTTCAACGGGCACTGTTCTCTTACGAGATTACATGAGGTCAATACGAACTACTACAGGTATTTACATGAGATATATGAAAATGATTTGTACATGATGTGGAAATTATATGTACATGGAAGTTTGATTATTGTTCAGCTCATACATGTTTCTTGATATTTCTATGAATTACATGACTAACATGGTTGATGAGGATGTGTTTAAGCTTTTGTCCAAATTTAGTTTGGATATGCTTTGTATGCTTACCTTAAATGTAACTAAATGGTAAGTTAAATTCTATGTTATATGAACTTACTAAGCTTAAATGCTTACTCTATGGTATTTTTTGTGTTTTTAGTGATTTAGAAGCTCGTTCGGGTTAGAAGCTTGTCAGAGCTATATCACACTATCTATCGGCTCTTTTGGTACATTCAGTTGTTTAATTTCGGTTATAATGGCTTGTATTATAACCATGTATAGGTTAATTTGGCCAATGTTGGCTTATATGTGTTTTGTTGAGATTAACCATTTGTTTGGTTTGTGTTATGGAATTTTGGACATGTGCATATTTTGCTTATTATGGTTGATGTGTGGTTTGGTTCATGATAGAATGAAGAGTGGTAAAAAGGTAGCCTAATGTGTATTGCATATATACGTTTTAGAATGTGAAGAATTGATCATGAATTTGTGTCTGGATATGTAAGACATATAAGTTAAATATGTTAAAATGTGAAATGCATTTTGGCATCAAATGATATGTTTTGGAAGGTAAGTAATTTGGTAAGAAATGATGTAAATTTGCTTAATAAACTTTGGATGCAAATATGCATATAAGTGAGTTATACATTTGGATATATTGAATAAATGAATATTCATATTATAAGTTTCCATTTGAAGTGCCTAAGGGCATATTGGTTATATATGATGATATTACATGTTTTAAGCTTGATTTTGGCTGGTTTTGAATGCCTATTTATGACTTGGTTATATGAAAATTATTGTGTTTAGGTTGGTAACAAATCAGGTGAGGAATGTGGCTTGGAAAATGACCTATTTTCATCCACATAGGCAGAGACACGGGCGTGTGTCTCAGCCATATGTGACACACGGCCGTGTGTCCCCTGTATCTTTTAAAGGATGCAAGTCAGTATGCTCACATGGCCTGGCACACAAGCGTGTGGCTTGGCTGTGTGACCCAAGCCAGTGAGTTACATGGGCACAAAAACGAGCTGGGACACGGCCGTGTGTCCTTATTTTGAATACCCACATGGCCTAAGACACGGGCTTGTCTCTTGGACGTGTGTAGTTTTGAAAATTTTATAAGTCTCTAAAAAATTCTCTGAATTTTTGATTTAGTCCCGAATTATTTCTATGGTGTATTTTGGGCTTTGAGGGCTCGTATTAGGGACAATATGCATGATTATGATTGTTTTCTGACATGAATGCTATATGTTATGAAATGTTTAAATTTTCTGTCCATTGAAATTGTAAACTTCAGTAATACTGTGTAACCTTGTTTCGGCTACAGATTCGGGTTAGGGGTGTTACAGAGTCACCACTCTCTTTTCCTCATTCCTAGCTTCATTTATCCTATCACTGATCCCCTTTCATAGTTCCACATGTAGTACACATGTTTATAAGTAATGTGTAAACTTGAAATTATATAGGATTTTTCTATATATTTTTTACCATATTTTGACTTAATAAATATGTTAATCTTGAGTAATTGTTATTAAATTAAATGAATTTTACTTAAATATTAATATTGGATATGAATTTATAAAGTATATGAAATTATGCTTTATTACATGATTTTTATGCAACATTTATATTAATTTCATGTTAATTATTAATATGTGAATTTTCACTATGCAGTGTGACCGTGGAAGATGGGATTAATATAAATGTTGCATGGACATGCACATATCCACTCTATTTGGACGGCAAGACCCTGTAAATTTGGGTTATAAGGATGTTAATTTGACCCGGTAAAAGTGTGCTACATGATGGACAAGTCTGGTTAATGATTGGACTAAGAAATCGTCCAACAAGGAGGAATGGAAGCCTAATTTTGGCACAAGCAAATGGCTACCCAAAAATCAGCTTTGGGATATTTTTTTGGAGGTCTCTAAATTTGGAAAGGCATCAAAAATTGGCACACAAGTCTTACCTTTGAAACTGTCCAACCCTGGCTAAATATAGCATGATCTTGTGCTCAAATCAAGCAACTAAATCACCCACCTTTCCACACATCATGGGCGACCATAGGAAGGAGAGAATAAAGGGAGATGTGATGTTATTTTTAGTAAACTACACCCTTATCTTATCCTAAAAATACCACACACCTTTTACCTTTCAAAGCATTCCTTAATTTATTCATTCACTAGCATTCTCTCATTTCCTCTCTTGTTCCCATTTTCCTTTCCATTCTTTAGCCAACAAAAGCTTTGTCAAGACACTACCTTGGTTGGCTACCTTAGGAAACCCTTAGCAAAAGGAGCATCGATCAGAACAGAGGAGCGCATTAGTTAGAACAAATCTGAAAGGTTGCTGAACTGAATAGAGTTTACTCTTTCCCCTTTTTATTTATTTTAATTATATTTGGTTTGAGTTTATTGTTTGTGACATCAAATATGGTATTTTAAATCCTATTTGCTAAGATGATTATGTTAATTCAATAAGATTTATTTGATTCATGTTTAACATGTTTGTGCCTCAGTTGATCATGTTTTCAATTAGAATGAAGATGTATTTCATTCATATGTGATTGGGTGCATCCAGATTACCAGAGTGATCCTAACCAGATGAGGACTAGTAGACACATAATTGAATAGTGCAATGCTCAATTTAGATCATTATACCCGACTAAGTTGAGGTTCATAATATCTTTAGTTAGCTCTATTATCTTGCATAGTATTTAGGTTTATATGATTAAACTATTGCAAACGTAAATGTCCCTATGACCTCGCGTAAATACTAAGAAACCCGTAGTCTAATATGATCAGTAAAATGCCTATTTCACTAAGTAAAAGATTCGAGGAGACTTAATTTGGTTTCCAAACTCATGAAAGATCAAGTTGCCATGGGTTGTTTTCCGGACATTGTTAAGCATTATGAAAATGAAATGAATTGATTAATATAATTATCCTAGCCTATTTTATGTTGATTGTTTTTGTTGCTAAAGCCATTCATTCATACATTTAGATAATTTGCATTTAGATTAAAATTGCATAGGGATCAATATTTGCGTCTAGTTAATTTTACTTAGTTTAATCAATACTATCCAAAATTATTGAGTATTTATATCAAATTGTGATTTATAATTTTACAATTAACTGATTAACATACGCATTCCCTATGTAGATAATAACTCATTTAACTTACTTATTACTTGAACGACTGTGTATACTTGCACAAACTACGTTACAAGTTTTTGGCGCCGTTGCCGGGGACTATTGCCTTAATCATTCTTTGTTAAATTATTTTTGCACATTGGTTTTTATTTAGTTTCTAACATTACTAATTTATTGTTTATTCTTTATTTGTGACTTATTTATTAGGTGTTTATGAGTATAGATCGAACCATTAATCTATTACCTGTAGACCCTGAAATCGAGTGAAAATTTAGACAGAGAAGACACGAGAGATTTGCTCAAAGTGATTGTCACTCGTGCTAAGTTTTAAAATTTATAATTGATCGTACTTGAAACTAACTATTATCACGATCAAGGCAAGCGTACCTATCAAACAGTAGTATAGTTTTAGCAAGACCGGATGTTGAACCCAAAGGAACCAAAAGTACTAGTATTAACTTTCTTTTTATTATTTAGCCTAAGAATAATGGGGGTTGTTTTATCTAAACTAATTAACTAACCTAAGAATGCACATAAAGTAAATTGGGGAAATACTTTTGGAAAACTGCTTGATTTGGACAATACCCAAGGAAGAATCCACCTAGACTTCACTTGTTATTCGACTCTGAACCAGACGATTTATTCACTTGACTTGATCCGTAGAAATCTCTAAGTTATATTATTATCCCTATTCAAGACTAATAACGTCTAACCCTAGGTTGATTAATTGAAATCTCTTTCTAATTAAAACCCCTAGTTTTGCATTAACTCGATCTATGGATTCCCTTATTAGATTTGACTCTGATCCGACAGATTTATGTCGTTCTATTTTTAGGATTGCATGCAACTCTACTTAATTATGAATGATCTACTCTTAGACAGGGACTATTCATCCTTCGAATAAGCACATCAATACTCGAATCAATATCCTAGAATATTCAAACAAGAGTTAGAATCATAATTAAGAACAAATCAAGTATTTATCATATAGTTCAGAAAGTATTAACAAGATCCGTCTTAGGTTTCATCCCCCTTAGGTATTTAGGGGGTTTAGTTCATAATGGTAAAAGAAAACATCTCAAAAGAATAATGACAAAACATAAAGAAAACCCAAAAACCCCTGAAGGAAATTGAAGGGAGATCTTCAGTCTTGAAGGTAAATCCGGCTTCTGAGATGGGTCAATCGGCTTTCTTCGAATAATTCCTTGCTTCTTACTCTACATGTCGCTTCAATCCTTTTTTAAGGTCTTTTAAATAGGCTTTAGAATCTTTCAAGCCCTCAAAATTGCCCTTTTTCGAATAGAACTCAACTTGGGCTCGACAGGGCACGGTTTTGTGCCACGGTCGTGTTCAATTTCTTCAAACCGTGTTCAAGGCTATTAAATAGACACAGGCGTGTGATCTACCCGTGTGAGGAAGTCCAGGCCGTGTTGATTTCCCACGTTAGCCCATTTTCTCTGTTTTTGGCCCGTTTCTCGTTCTTTTTACTTTCCTATGCTCACCTAGGTATAAGACATGGATTTAAAAGATTAGGAACATCAAATTCCACAAATCTAATGATAATTCATCCAAAAATGTGCTAAGCATGGGATAAAAATATGTATAAATTACGACTTATCAAACACACCCACACTTAAGCATTTGCTTGTCCTCAAGCAAAATCCTCAATTCACCATTAAGAATTCATTTTTCTCAACTTATAATTCCCATCAATAATATCTCAAAATATTCCATAAGCAATCATACATTGAGAATTCAACTAGAAGAACATTAAAGTTTCAAACATTCCAAGTTGAGCATTTTATCGTGAAAAACATAGGTGTCTCCCCTCATCTAATTAATCATCTTTAATTTAAAATATCACAGAGTTTAACATCCTCACTAAAGATTCACTCAAATCACTCGAGGTGTTTAAGGACAATGAATTTAGCACTCAACAATCAATATGAAAAGTTATTACCATAGGCTTGCATGAAAATCAAATCTCCACTACTCTATATTGAGATGATACATCAACCAAAAGGTCTTTAGAGGGTTGTAACATGGCTTTGGTTAGGGGGTGTGGTCACAAGCTGAAAGAGAAGGTTAGAATCAAGATTGAATTGAAAAACTACTTAACTAGAAAAATACTAAAACTGACAAATTATATTCCTAATTAGAAGTTCTAGAATTGAGCTTTTCTTCATGGATAACATCATTTTAACATGAGCATTATATAATTTCATCTTTTTTTTAAAGAACAAATCAATTAACATAGAACTTTGCTAACTATTAAAATAGAACATAGCTAAGCAATTTATTCAAATCAAATCTCGACAAAAATAGGGACCAAATTAATTTAGGGGATTTCAACAATAATGGGTTATGGATTAATATTGAGGGTAAATCAATGGATGGCTTGTTAGGCTCAAGGGGGTTCACTAAGGGTTAATTATAAAGGTAGGCTTTTATGGAGTAAGTGGGTTAAACCTAAGTGCCTTTATCATTTTGATATAACAAATCAATGGTGTGGTCTTGACATGCATAATCGAAGCAAGTTCTAGAATAACAATTCAATATTGACTTACTCATAGCAACAATAAAAGTGAGCATGAAAGAAATAATATATGCTCTAAAGACTCAAGTTCTCACAAGAAATTATGGCTTTTTGATGTTAACACTATGAATTTCAACTCTAAGATAATATCTAAACTTGGGGAAATAGCCTAAAATTTTAATACTTCAAAAATCAACTTATCATGCTTGATTCTCTAATTACTTAAAGTTTAAACCATCAATGCATAAATACCTATGTTTTAATTCAAGATATATCAATAAAAACCATAAATTAATCAAAATTTCATTCTAGTAGTGATATGAGTGATTCACAAGAGAATAAGACAAAATTCAGGGATTTTTCTGATAGTGATATAAATGACCCTCCCACACTTAAGATGTACATTGCCCTCAATGTACAAAGATAAATTTAGTGGAAAATATAGATATAATATCATGAGATAAGGAGAGAAGTGAAACTTTTTGAATGTTAAATGGATTCCTTGAATAGTAGTTATGGAAAGTGATCGGCGAAGGCAAGGAGGAGGATACTCCGGTGGTGGTAGAGGTTGGGTTCCACAACCACAGTATCCAGCGAAAAGGTTATTATTGTGGTCGGGTAGGGCATGGCAGTCGTGGAGGACCTTTTCGAGTGGATTTGTAAATTCCTAAGTAATAGTGAGCTTTGGAGCTCTTTATAACTACAATAAGATCAATAGCTCTTTAGGAATATAGAGAAGCATGATTACTCATAAAGAGATAGTCAAAAAAAATATAAAGTACTTAATAAAAATTAAAAATCCTAAAAATAAAAATAGTCTTAAAGGAAAGTAAAATTAAAAGAAAGTAAAGCAAATAAATAAAAATAAAAGTAAAAATAATAAATAAAAGAGTCTTTAAAAATCGTAATCGCCAGATGGTTCGTGAGGTGGGGGTGGCGATGAGATGTTAAAATGCTGATAGATCTACTGTAGGGTCATATCAATGTGATCAAAGCGCTGAAAACATTGCTGCGCAAATCGAGTAAGGGGCTTCTTAGAAATGTCAGAAAGTGAAGCAGTCGCATGAACTGGGCGGTGAGTAGGTGGTGGCTGAGATGGTGGAGAAACATCATCAGTAATGTCCTCGAGGTTCTCCTACTCCGCGGAATGAACCTGGCGATACTGAGGAGGGTCAAAGTCGCGTCATCGCTCGATCATCCTCATGTACAGCACACTAGATATGCCCTGTGGGGACATCTGACCAATGAGAGTAAGGGAGGATGATTACGCCGTCGTGTTGAGGAGGCCGAAGTACCTCGCCAGGCGAGTCACATATGGGCCGATGGAGATGACCCCCTTCCTATGCCGCTTCGTTTGATGGCGAATGGCTAAGGCAATGAAGTAGGCAAGGTCAAAGACGTGCCCATGCGCCATACTCTATAAAAAGTAGGCGTCGTGAGTGTTGATGGCGCCGGTGCTCTCTCGCCTTCCTATTAAAGTGTGGGCTAAGATGGCGTGTAAGTGCCTTAATGATGGGGCGAGAGTCGATGCCTTGGAGTGGCTAGGATCATAGGTGGCCGAGACAGGGACTAAAGCACTCCAGCACCACGAAAGATAATAATGGATGTGGCGATGGAGAGTGTCGAGGTCATTCTCCTCCGTGAACTCCTCCGTATATAGGCCCAATGCGTTACCAAACTGGGGGACGCTCAACTGGTAGACTAGACCGCCAAGATAGAACTTGACCGTTATCGAAGTTAGTCATCACGGTCTGAAGATGGAATGTTGAGCAAAGTTCTAACGTGAGCTCGAGATACGTCAGCTTGACGATATCGAAGAATAGCCCCCATGGGTCGGTGGTGAGGAGAGCCCAGACCGCATTAGCAAGTTGTATCTATTCTAGTACAGCCCAGTCGATACATCGGCCCACTTCTAATGGTTGGGCCTGTAATATCTGAAAGAGTTCCTCCTGATTGCCTGATGGAAATTGGAGGAATGGGTGTTAGATTTTTAAAGTGGGACCCGAAGAGGATGATGCTCCTTTTCGCTTCTTCAAGGCAGGGACGGCGGCTTTCTTGCCTCGTAGGTTTGACATGGTATCTGCAATGGCAAGACGAAGTTATAAAAATACCCCCAAAGAATAACATGAAAAAGTATGCAAACATGTTAAAACTAAATAAGAATACTTCATGAGGATCACAGGCTAAATGAAAGATGTATTGAAAAATAATTAAATCCTAATGGAAAGATATATCAAATAATTTATAAGCATTAGAAGCATGAGAATAGTGCTAAATGGGATACCTAGTGAATGAATGCATGTGAGAATGACAATATGAAATATGACGTGGGTAAGCATGAAATCTATGGAAAAGAATGAATGAATGTATCGTAATGCATTTACTAAAATGGCAAATGTCCAACAAAGAGCATAAGCATAACTATCATTAGAACCATGAGTATTAATAAAAAATAGTCAAATAAAACAAGAAAAATCATAAAATTAGTAAGAGCAATAGAGAGAGAAGAATGGGCAAACGCAATAGATTGGTAGATGAAGGAGGTTGGCTATCGATGGTGGTGCTTTGGGTCGGCCACGGGCGTGGGTAGTGCGGCCGAGTGATGGTTGTGGAAGGGATAAAAGGAAGGGGAAGAAAGGGAAAAGAAGAAGGGTGGTAGGAAGGAAGAGAAGAGAGAAAAAGGGAGGAGAAAGTGAAGAGAAATGGAAGAGAAGAGAGGGGGAAAGTGAAAAGAGATAGGAAAGGGGGTGAAGGAAGGAAGAAAAGGGAAGAAAATAGGGGAACTTAGGTGGCCGGTCGGTCGTCCACGGGCATGGGGAGAGGGAGTGTGCGGCGGCTAGGGTTAGGTTTTGGAGAATGAGATAATGAATAGTGAAGGGTTTATATAGATTTCGGGCACACGACCATAAGGCACGCCTGTGTGCCCTGGTTTCCGCCCGTGCTTTTCATGATTTTTGAATTTGGGCGCGTCTGAGATTCGGCCCACGTCCTTGTTCTTTGGGTATGTTGGGGCACAGGGCCGTGTTGCATAGCAGTGTGCTGCATCGTTCACTTTTCCCACGCCCGTGTATATGTATGCATGCCCGTGTTCATTTGACAGGATCGGCCACGGGTGTTAGGCACCGGCGTGTCTCATGCCGGTGCTGATTTCTCAGTTTCAACCACGACTTCCAGGCACGGGCGTGTCGCACGCCCGTGTTGAATTGGCAGGATTGACCATAGCCATGTCGCACGGCCGTGGCAACTTATCGCATCTCATGTTTTGGGGAAAAATTTTGCTCTATTTTCACACGGCCTAAGGCATGCCCGTGTGCTTGGCCGTGTGGGTCTGGAGAACCTATGTTCGAAGACTTAGTTAGTGAATTAGATGTTAAACACTAAAATTAAAAGAAATTAATACTGTTAGTGCTCGGGTTGCCTCCCAAGAAGCGCTTATTTATAGTCCAAGCTCGACTTACCTTGATTTCACGCAGTCATGGTGGTTCGAAGAGTTTACACTCCTCATTCCTGCTATGAGTTTTATCAAAATAAGATTTTAGACGAGTATTATTTACCTTGAACGTGCCGAATTGGGAATGAGTTACCTCGACTGTACCGTATGGATAGATGTTAAGTATCGTAAGAGGGATTGCTCCATTTGGTTCAGAAGTGGCAACACGAGGGTCTGCTGCATGTAATAGTACATTGTCTCCAACCTTAAGTTGATTTGGTGAAAAATCGAGTTCGTCATGGCGTGGTTTCAGTTTATCATGTTTTTTCAATTTCTGTGTCCGCCATTCATCTAGTTCCTCGATCTGTAGCCTTCGTTCTTCATAGATAGGTCCTTTGTTGTTACGTAAATATGGCTCATTTACACTCTTCGAGCGTGTTTCCTGCAAAGAAGGTTGTACCACATGATCAGTATTAGTAACATGATTTATACTACCACCCTTGTTACTCGGATTACGAGCTTAAAGAGTGATTGTTTCATCACCCACATGAGGTGTGAGTTCACCTGTACCAATATTAATAATGGTTCTAGCAGTCGCTAAAAAGGGCCTTCCTAAAATTAAAGGCACGTCACTGTCCTCATCTAGATCTAGAACAACAAAATCAACTGGGAATATAAATATATCAATTTTTACTAGTACATCTTCAATGATACCCCTAGGAAATCTAATGGTTTTATTTGCCAATTGAATGTTCATCCTTTTTTGTTTGGGTTTCCCAAGTCCTAGCTATTTAAATATTTTATAGGGCATGACATTAATACTAGCCCTTAATTCAGCCAAAGCATTTTTAACGGTTAAACTACCAATTAAACAAGGAATCGTAAAACTCCATGGGTCTTTCAACTTGTTGGGTAGGTTATTCTGTAGAATGCCTGAGCAAACTACGTTCAATTCCGCATGCGACGCCTCATCCAACTTCTGCTTATTCGCTAAAAGCTCCTTTAAAAACTTCATCGCGTTCGGCATCTGCGAAAGAGCTTCAATAAATAGTAAGTTAATATGTAATTTCTTTAGTAGTTTAAGGAATTTACCAAATTGTTCATCAATGCGGTCTTTCCTTGTCGCATTAGGGTATGGTACTCAAGGTTTGTATTCTTCACTTACCAGTTTTTGCTTACTATGGTCTACCTCATCCTTACCTTTACTTACCACAACTCCTTGCTTCAGTTCTATTTTAGGCTCATCTAACCCTTCTTCATCTCGAATGTTAATCGCATTAAGCTGTTCCCTTAGGTTAAATTCAGTATTACTTGGCAAGCTACCTTGTGATCATTTAGAAATTAATTTGGCAGTCTGGCCTATCTGAGTTTCGAGCCCTTGGATCGATGCTTGTTGATTTTTAAGTGCTGTATCAGTATTCTGGAAAGGAGTTTTTGACACCGAGATGAATTTTGTTAGCATCTCCTTAAGGTTCGGCTTCTTTTCCTGCTGATAAGGTGGTTGTTGAAAACCTGGAGGATTTTGTGGCCTTTGATTTCCTTGGCCACCCACGAGAAATTGGGATGGTTCCTCCAACCTACATTGTAAGTATTGCTGTATGGGTTATTTTGAGGTCTAAAGTTATTATTACCCGTATAATAGACTTGTTCCTCCTCGGTGCTAGGATTGAAGGATTGATATTCTATGTGTACGCCTCCTCCACTTGAATCACACCTCATCACTGGATTTACCTGTGTGGAACCAAGTAAACCGTCAATCTTTTTATTCAAGAGTTCCACCTGATTTGAAAGCATATTAACCAAGTCGATGTTATAAACACCTGCTGTTTTGGTTGGCTTAGTCCTCATGACTTGCCACTGATAGTTATTCAGTGACATTTCTTCGATAAATTCGTAAGCCTCTTCAGGTGTTTTGTTGTTGATGGTTCCACCAGTAGTTGCATCAATTATCTGTCTTGTCGAGGGGTTAACACCATTGTAAAATGTTTGAACTTGTAGCTACAGGGGTAATCCATGGTGAGGGCACCTTCACAGTAGGTCATTGTATCTCTCTCATGCATCATAGAGAGTTTCTAAATCCATCTGCACAAAAGAAGATATATCATTCCTTAGTTTAGCTGTTTTAGTAGGTGGAAAATATTTGAGTAAAAACTTTTTGATCATTTGTTCTGAAGTAGTGATTGACCCTCGTAGTAACGAGTTCAACAACTGTTTAGCCTTATTCCTCAACGAAAAGGGAAATAACCGAAGGTGAATGGCATTATTAGAAATGCCATTGATTTCAAATGTGTCACAGAGTTCCATAAAATTGGCCAAATCAGAATTTGGGTTCTCGTCCTGCAAACCATCAAACTGAACAAACTGTTGTATCATTTGAATTGTGTTAGGTTTCAGTTCAAAATTATTTGCAGCAATAGCAGGCCTAATATACTCGATTCAGTTCCTGTTAAAGTAGGTTTAGCATAATCATACATAGTACGAGGAGCAGGATTCTAATTTACTGGATCAGCAGCAATCGCAGGAGGTAGCGGATTATTCTGATTATCAGCCATCTCCTCGGTTGTAGTTGGAGTATCTTCCTCTTGCCCTTCCTCTATGTATTGTAAGCTTTTCCTAATTTCTCTTTGGTTTCTGTGAGCTATGCTTTCAATATCACTATCAAAGAGTAATGGTCCTGACGGGTTTCTTCTAGTTATAAACTATGAAAACCTGTAAGAAGAAAATAAAAGAAAATTTAGTAAAACTAAAAATAAAAAAATTAAATAAAATAAGAAAATAATGGCTAAAGTAATAAAAATTGAGTGTTCCTAATATCTTAGTTCCCTGGTGCCAAAAACTTGATTGTCACTCGCGATAAGTTTTAAAATTTATAATTGATCGTACTTGAAACTAACTATTATCACGATGAAGGCAAGTGTACCTATATAACAGTAGTATAGTTTTAGCAAGACCGGATGTCGAACCCAAAGGAACTAAAAGTACTAGTATTAACTTTCTTTTTATTATCTAGCCTAAGAATGGGGGTTATTTTATCTAAACTAATTAACTAACCGAAGAATGCACAGAAAGTAAATTGGGGAAATACTTTTGGAAAACTGCTTGATTTGGACAATACCCAAGGAAGAATCCACTTAGACTTCACTTGTTATTCGACTCTGAACCAGACACTTGACTTGATCCATAGAAATCCCTAAGTTATATTATTATCCCTATTCAAGACTAATAACGTCTAACCCTAGGTTGATTAATTGAAATCTCTTTCTAATTAAAAACCCTAGTTTTGCATTAACTCGATCTATTGATTCCCTTATTAGATTTGACTCTAATCCGATAGATTTATGTCGTCCTATCTCTAGGATTGCATGCAACTCTGCTTAATTATGAATGATCTACTCTTAGACAGGGACTATTCATCCTTCGAATAAGTACATCAATACTTGAATCAATATCCTGGAATATTCGAACAAGAGTTAAAATCATAATTAAGAACAAATCAAGTATTTATCGTATATTTCAGAAAGTAGTAACAAGATCCCCCTTAGATATTTAGGGGGTTTAGTTCATAATGGTAAAAGAAAACATCTCAAAAGAATAATGACAAAACATAAGGAAAACCCAAAAACCCGTGAAGGAAATTGAAGGGAGATCTTTAGTCTTGAAGGTGAATCCGGCTTCTGAGATGGATCAATTGGCTTTCTTCGAATAATTCCTTGCTTCCTACTCTGCGTGTCTCTTCAATACTCTTTTAGGGTCTTTTAAATAGGCTTTAGAATGCTTTCAAACCCTCAAAATTTCCCTTTTCTGAATAGAACACAACTTGAGCCCGACAGGGCCGCGGTCGTGTTTAATTTCTTCAAACCGTGTTCAAGGCTGTTAAATAGACACGGGGGTGTGATCTACCCTTGTGAGGAAGTCAAGGCCGTATTGATTTCCCACGTTGGCCCATTTTTTCCATTTTTGGCCCGTTTCTTATTCTTTTTACTTTCCTATGCTCACCTAGGTATAAGACATGAATTTAAAAGATTAGGAGCATCAATTTCTACAAATCTAATGATAATTCATCCAAAAATGTGCTAAGCATGCGATAAAAATATGTATAAATTACGACTTATCACAAAGACAAACCAAGATGGACTTTGGAAATCAAAATTATGGACAAGGTAATGGGGTTAATCATGTGCACAAACCAATCCCTATTGCTGATGATAGGGATCGTTCCATAAGACAATACGTTGTGCCACTTTTCAATGAGTTAAATTCAAGAATCAGGAGGCCAGATATGGAGGTAACCCAATTTGAATTGAAACCAGTGATGTTTCAAATGCTCCAGACGGTGGCCCGATTTAGTGGTATTCCCAAAGAAGATCCACACTTACACCTTTGATTATTCATGGAGGTGAGTGCTTTGTTTAAGGTAGGTGGTGTGACTGAAGATACATTAAGGTTGAAGCTATTTTCATACTCAAATTGCGATATCGAGCACGAGCTTGGCTGAATTCATTGCCACCAAGTTCAATATCTACATGGCAAGAATTAGCAAAAAAATTTTGGTAAAGTATTTTCCATCAAGCAAGAACGCAAAGTTGCGAAATGAGATAACTACTTTCAAACAATTGGATGATGAGTCCTTATACGAGGCGTAGGAAAGATTCAAAGAATTACTTCGTAAGTGTCCTTATCATGGGATTCCTCATTGTATCCGATTGGAGATGTTTTATAACGGTCTCAACGCACATACAAGATTAATGGTAGATGATTCTGCTAATGGTGCGATTTTGTCTAAGTCTTATAACAAGGCTTATGAGATCATCGAAAGGATCGCTAGAAACAATTATCAGTGGCTGAAAAATAGAGCAGTTTTCGAAAGACGAGTAGCTGGAGTGCATGAAGTGGATGCACTGACTTCACTCTCTGCTTAGGTATCTTCTATTGAATAATTTTGTAGCTCAATCACCAAGTCAGTATGATATTGTTTCTTGTGTGTATTATGGGGATGCTCATTCTTTCAAGAATTGCCCTTCAAACCCTGAGTCTATTTGTTATGTAAGGAATCAGTATGAAAATAGAAGTGGATAAGGACCACAATCCAACTTCTACAATCCATCATGGCGGAATCATTCAAACTTTTTCTAGAGTAACCAAGGATATTAAAAAAGAAACAACTTAGTGAGTATGAGACTGTTGCTTTGACAAAGGAGTGCAGTGCATTCTTACAGAACAAGCTACCTCTGAAACTGAAGGACCCTAGAAGCTTTAGGATACCCTGTAACATTGGAGAATCTTACTGTGGTAAAGCTTTATGTGACCTTAGAGCAAACATCAACTTGATGCCCAAATCTATTTTCAAACTGTTGGGAATAGGTGAAGTAAGTCCCACTATTGTGACACTTCAACTTGCGGATTGTTCGTTAGAATATCCCGAAGGAAAGATTGAGGATATCTTGGTAAGAGTTAATAAGTTTATTTTTCATGCTAACTTTATTGTTTTAGACTTTGAAGCAAATATGGAAGTTCCAATCATCCTAGGGAGACCTGTCCTAGCCACGGAAAGAACGTTGATAGATGTGCAAAAATGAGAACTTACAATGAGAGTTCAAAATGACCAAGTAACATTTAACATTCTAAAGGCCATGAAATTTCCTAATTCTATGAGAGAATGTTTAGTAATGGAGGAATTAGAAACCTTAGCTTCTATGGAAAGCAATTTTGAAGAAGACCCATTAGAAAACACTTTAGGGTCTGAACCCTTAGAAGATGAAAAAGGTAATGAAGGTATGACTTTGATAGAAGCCAACCTGAGGAGTTATATTCAACCATTGAGGTTTGAACCGCTAATGTTGAAAGTTCAGGAATTTACACAACCTATGTTATCAATAGAGGAACCCCCTAAGCTTGAACTAAAGACACTTCTATCTCATTTAAAATACGTTTATTTAGGTAACTTGTAACACCTCTTACCGGTATTCGAGGCCAGAATAGGGTACGAGGCATTACCAGACTTAAACTTAAACAAACATTCAAAACTGGGACATGAATTTCCACTCAAAGTTGAAACTTTTCATATGCATTCATATAGTTGCTAGAACGAGCCTACGAGGCCCAAAACATGCATTAGGAGTGGTTTGAGACTAAACCGAGAACTTTAAAAAATTTCCCTACACTTAGGAAAGTTTTCACTAAAACAGGGGTCACATGCCCGTGTGGTTTGGGACACGCCCGTGTGGGCAGGCCGTGTGGTCACACACACCCGTGTCCCTAACCCGTGTAACTCTCTATTTATGACGTCATCAACGAATTGAATTCACACGGCCAAGTCACATGCCCGTGTGCTTAGGCCATGTGGGCGATTTAATTTTCATAATATTTCATAAAATAGATGTAGACTTCACACGCCCGGGGCACACGCTCATGTCCTTGGGCTGTATCCTTTACACGGCTGAGACACATGGCCATGTCTCTGCTCGTTTGGCCAATTCAAAGCTAAAATTCAAAATGCAGGGGACACAAGGCCGGATTACACACTTAGAGGACAAGCCGTGTGTGAAGATGCCCGTGTGTCGACTCGTGTGGACAAAAATAAGGCTATTTACCAAGCCATTTTGCCACCCTTACTTGCACCAACCTACACAACAACAAGCAACTCCAACCAAGCATATTCATACAACCAATTCAGCCACAAACAAGATATCAATATATCATTTACATGCAACCAGCTAGCACATAGAAACATCACCTATTTATCAACTCAATCCATGTAAATTCTCACATCCATGAAAACATCATCATATGCATATATATACTTAAGCCAATATTAGCCAATTTCAATGGCCATTTACAAAATGATTTATCAACCATTAAAGCCAACACATTTGGCCAAATCAAATATGACACATAACAAAATGACCAAGTTCCTATACATGCCATAGCTCAAAATATTGTAATCATAAGTACCCAAAAGATAATTTGATAGTTTGAATGGATCTCCGACCGTCTTCGATCCCCGAGCTGGCTTGGTGACACTATAAGACAAGGGAAAAAGAAAGGGGAGTAAGCTTTAAAGCTTAATAAATTCCTATGCAAATAATAGGCATCATACACTCTTTAGCATAAATTTAACATGAAGTAAATTAACATAAATATCATTGTAAAATTTCATAATCAACCTTATCATAGATGTTATTAGAACCTTAACATCATAACTTACTTAATCATACCATATTGAGAGTTCATCACATATCAAGCTCATTAAGCATGGGTTTTATGTACATACCTATACCAACTTGAAACTTACCATAATCTTTCACAACATACCATAGTCTTTCACAACTTAACATTGCCATTAAGTTTCCCGTTGAACCACTTGGAATACTAAAGGATACTCGGGATATCTCACACACATAGTACCATACCAATGCCATATCCCAGATATGGTCTGACATGGGATCTCATTTCAATGCCAATAACCCAGCTATGGTCTTACACAAAGTTTCATATCGATGCAATATCCCAGATATGGTCTTACACGTAATCTCAACTAACCCTAATGTCATGACATTTGTATCCTAATTATTTCTAAGGTTCAACTGGGATTTTCTCTCTTGTCAAACTTTGTCAATTATGCTCAAAAAGTAAATTACAATTCATACAATATTAAAGCAATTAAAGCATAAATAATGATGCATTACTTACATACGAACTTACTTTGGTACAAAAATAGTAGAAAATGATCTAATCGTCAAACACATTATTCTTTCCTTGATCAAGGTCTGAACTTCATTTTTCTTGATCTATAATAGAAAATTTAACTTATTTAATATTCACATTACTCAAATCAATCCAAACATCACATTATGGAAAAATTACCTTTTTACCCCTAAAGTTTCACATTTTTTTACAAATTAGTCCCTAGGCTCGTAAAATGAAATGTATTCAATTTCTTTCTTACCCAAGCTAGCAGAACCATATACTTTCTCATATCAGTCCACACTTTTCATCAACTCAGATTTTTACTACCCATTTTACATCTTTTTACAAATAGGCCCTTTTTAGGTATTTTCATGAAAAGTCACTTAGTAGAAGTTATTTATCACACATCAAACTTTCATTTTCTACCATTAAACATCAAAACACATACATGTCACACATGGATAAATTTTTAAACATGAACCTTACTTCAAAACAATGGTAGAAATGGAATGATCTAGTGAATACGACTTTAAAAACGTAAAGAGCGTTAAAAACGGGGCTAGGATGTACTTACAATCAAGCTTGAAAGTTGAAGAAAACCCTAGCTATGGTGTCTCCAAATTTTTGGCCAAGTTTTGGAGAAGATGGACAATTTTTGGCTTTATTTTCCCTTTTTATTCTTTTATTTACCAAATGACCAAAATGCCCTTTTTGCCAAACTTTAAAATTTTATCTCACCATGTCCATTTTTGTCCACTAACTTAACAAATGGTATAATTATCGTATAAGGACCTCTAATTTAAAATCTCATAGAAATTGGATACCTTTAACATGTAGAACTCAATTTTTTCACCTTTTACAATTTAGTCTTTTTTACTAAATTGAGTGCCCAAACGTCAAAATTTTCAAACGAAATTTTCATGAAATGGTTCAATGAAATTATAGACCATAAAAATCTAATAAAATTAAATCTTTCTACGTCAAATTTGTGGTCCCAAAACCACTATTCCGACTAGCCCCAAAATCGAGCTATTACATAACTGTTCTACTTTGCCTGTGATTGTTTTAGTAGATCTGACAGAAAATCAAAAGGAGCAACTGATTGCTATTTTAAAGAAGTTTAAAAAGGTAATGGTTGGACCATAGCTGACATATGAGGTATAAGCCCTTCCTTCTATACGCAAAAGATTATTTTAGTGGAAGGTGAGTGAGGTAGAATCGATGGGAAAATGAGACTTAACCCTATCATGAAAGAGGTAGTACGGAAGGAAGTGATCAAATGGTTAGATGTGGGCTTTATCTACCCCATCTTAGATAGTTATTGGGTAAGTCCGGTACAAATTGTACCAAAAAAAGGTGGAATCACGATTGTCAAGAATAAACGTAATGATTTAATCTTGATGAAAACTGTCACAGGTTGTAGAGTCTATATTGACTACAGAAAGTTGAACAAAACAACTCGTAAGGATCATTTTCTGTTGCCTTTTATGGATCAGATGTTAGATCAACTGGCAGCTAACGAATTTTGTTACTTTTTAGATGGATAATCGGGATACAACCAAATAGTAATCGCCCTGAAAGACCAACATAAAACTACTTTTCCTTGCCCGTATGGTACATTTGCTTTTAGGTGAATGCCTTTCGGCTTATGTAATGCACCTGCCATATTTTAGCGATGTATGATGGTAAATTTCACTAATATGGTTGAAAATTTTGGTAAGGTTTTCATGGATAATTTTTTTATTTTTGGTAATACTTATGAGGTTTGTTTGAATAATTTGGCTAAGGTACTTAAAAAATGCAAGGAGACAAATCTTGTTCTTAACTGGGAGAGGTGTCATTTTATGATTAAGGAGGGAATTGTCTTAAGACATAAAATTTCCAAAAACAAAATTAAAGTGGATAAAACATAGGTGGATGTAATTGAAAGATTACCACCTCCAGTTAGTGTGAAAAGAGTTAGAAGTTTCTTAGGCCATGGGGTTTTTATCGTAGATTTGTCAAAGATTTTTTAAAAATTTCTAAACCTTTGTGTATTCTTTTCGAAAAAGAAATTGTTTTTTATTTTAACAAAGCATGTTTAGAAGCTTTTAAAGAATTAAAAAGCCAGTTAATCTCAGCCCAATAATTGTTAGACCTGATTGGAACTCACCTTTTAAGTTGATGTGTGATGTAAGCAATTTTGCTATTGGAGCTATGACGGGTTAAAGAAGGAACAAAGTCTTTCATCTTATCTACTATGCAAGCAAAACTTTGACAGGAGCCCAGATCAATTATCTGGTAACTGGAAAATAACTCTTTGCTATAGTTTTTACTTTTGACAAGTTCCATTCATATATTATAGGTACCAAAGTTACAGTGTTTACTGATCATGCAACTATTAATTATTTACTCACGAAGAAAGATGCTAAACCAAGGCTAATTTGACCTTAAGATCCAAGACAAAAAAGGTGTCAAAAATCAAGTAGCTGACCATGTGTCGAGGCTGGAACAAAATGAGGTAACTTCTTAACTCGTTCCAATTAATGAGAATTTTCCTGAAGAGCATATCTTCAAGGTAAGTCAAATTCATGAAACACCATGGTTTGCTGATTTTGCCAATTATTTAGCATGTGGAATAGTTCCTTGAGAAATGACATACCAACAAAGGAAGAAATTCCTTCATGATAGTCGGTATTATTTCTGGGAGGATTTGTTTTTGTTTAAACAATGTGTAGATAACATAATCAGGAAGTGCGTAGCTGGAAGTGAAATTGATGAGATTTTGCACCACTGCCATTCATCTCCGAGTGGGGGACACTTTGGTGGTTCCCGTATAGCAGTGAAGATTTTACAAGCTAGATTCTTTTGTCCTATAGTGTTTAAGGATATGTATGCATATGTGAAAAACTACGATAGATGCCAAAGAACTAGAAACATATCAAGGAGGATCGAGATGCCCTTAACAAATATTTTAGAGGTAAAACTATTCGATATATGGGGCAATGATTTTCTAGGCCCGTTTCCTTCTTCTTATGAGAATAAGTATATTTTGGTAGCTGTGGACTATGTATCCAAGTGGGTTAAAGCCGAGGTGTACCCAACAAATGATGCTGAGGTAGTCATGCAATTCTTACATAAGCATGTATTTACACGGATTAGGACTCCTAAAGCTATAATTAGTGATGAAAGATCTCAATTTGTAAATAGGTAGCTTAAGTGCTTACTTCACAAGTATGATGTGAAGCATAAGATTGCTACTGCCTATCAGCCACAGTTAAATGGGCAAGTTGAAAGGGTGAATCGAGAAATTAAAGGTATTCTTGAGAGGGTGGTGTGCCCTAATAGAAAAGATTAGTCTCAAATGCTCAATGATGATCTATAGGCCTATCAAACTACTTTTCAGACGCCGTTAGGAATAACTCCCTACTGGCTAGTTTTTGGAAAGGCATGTCATTTCCTGCTCGAATTGGAGAATAAGTCTCACTGGAATTTGTATATTAAGCAAGCTGGTGAGAGAAGGATGTTACAACTTGATGAGTTGGAAGAGTTGAGGTTATTTTTATACAAGAATACCAATGTAACAACCCATTTTAGGGTCAAGTCAGAATAGTGGTTTCGAGACCATGGATCTGAAGTAGAAATATTTATTTTATTATTTCTTTAAGGTCTATAGTATGATTGAATGATTGTGTAAAAAATTCATTGAGAAATTTTATCAATAGGGTGTTCAATTTGACTAATAGGACTAAATTGCAATAGGTGTAAAATGTGTGTTCTAGATGCTAGAGGTGTCTAATTGAAATGAAATTTTAAATGGTAATTAGACCATTATACTTTAAATTGGACAAAAATGGACATGGATGGGTAAAATTTTGAAGTTAGGCATTAAGGGCATTTTGGTCATTTGGTAAATAAAGAAATAAAACAAATAAAAAGATGTCATCTTCTCAAATTAGTCCCCCAATAGCCAAAATTTTCAAGGAAGACATAGCTAGGGTTTTGGCCACTTCCAAGCTCGATAGTAAGTCCGTTCTTGCCCCGTTTTTTAAAATTTTTATGTTTTTGAAGTTGTCTCAACTTAATCTAGCTATTTCAAGGACTAATTTGAAAGAAAATCAAAGTCTAAAATTTACCCACATAGAATATTTGTGTATTTTGATGTCTAATGGTAGAAAATGTATGTTTGATGTTAGGTAAACAACATTTACTAAGTGATTTTTGATAAAAATGTCAAATAGGGACCTATTTGTAAAAGTTGTAAAATATGTGTAAAAATGTGAATAAATGAAAAATTTGGGCTGTTATGAGTTCCCTTAATATTTGGCTAGGCTTGGGTAATGAAGAAATCAAATGAAAATCATTTTACGAGCCTAGGGACTAAAATGTAAAAGGTTAAAAAGTTAGGGGCAAAAATGTAATTTTTTCCATAAGGTGTTTTTGGGATTAAATTGAATAATGTGATAATTGAATAAGTTAAATTTGACATTATAAATCAAGAAAGACGAGGTTCTGACCTAGACCGGGGAAAGAACAAAGTTGTGGACTAAGTTCATATGTTAAAAGTAAGCTTTAATATGATTGTATTTTATTACTTTAATATTGAATGAATTGTATGTTTGATAATGTGGATGAGCTTAATCTTATGAACGAGTCCGAAGATGAATCGACAAGCAAGAAATCTCGTTGAACCTTAGGAATAGGGTTGGATACAAGTGACATGTCACTACGGTAGTTATGTGCTATGTGATTATGTGAGCCGATTGCTGGTCTTGTATGTCCTAACCGGTGGCTGAGTATACCGGCATACGTTGTGGATACTTGATAGCTTGTGTAAGCAGCACCGTGTAGTTACGTCTTGACTGACAGCTTGTGTGATTAGGCCCGTTGATAGCTTGAGAGCGAGCAACTATGTGATATGAGACTTGGGTAGCTTTGGCTACATGTGTGGCACTTAGTGTGAAAATTTTCACCAATATCCGAAATTATTATTTTGATTGGTTCAAGGGTATGTCAAAGATGAGAATATGTGTAAATTCATTTCGAGATGACTCAGGTATGTACATAAAGCTCATGCTTATCAAATGTGTGACATGGTGAATATGAGGTAAGTTTTGTGGTGGAATAATTATGATCATGAAACTATGGTAAGTTTACATTAATTATGTTACATTATTTGAATGATATGTGCATCGTAAGGATTGCTTATTTCTTGCATATGAGCTTACTAAGCTATATAGCTTACTCCGTTTATTTTCCATCTTTTTATAATGTCGCCAAGTTAACTTGAAATCGGAGATCATCGGAGATTCTGATCACACTATCAAACTCTCATTTTGGGTATTAATGGTCTTAGTATTTTGAATGTATGACATGTATAGGGACTTGGGTTTTTTGTTATATGTGTCATTATGATAGGCCAAATGTATTGGCTTGTAATAACTATTGGTTAATTTGGTACCTTGTCATGTTAATTGGGTTATTTTGGCTAACATGGTTGTAAGCCTAAGTATATATTCATATATGTGCCAATGTCTTTGGTGATATGATCATGGTATGTTTATTAAATGATGGAATGAGATTCAGAGCATGAATGTGTTGTATTAGAAATATGATTTATTGGTGAGATGATTATCTTAGACACAAATAGGTGTCATGAAAGTAGCTAATTGAGGCTTAAAGAATGTGAAAGTTGCATGATTGATTTTGGGACATAATAAATGTTATGAGCATGATAGTGGATGGTACTGTATTGATATGTACCAGTTTTGATTGTGGATGTTTGGTTGCCTAAGTATGCCATGTTTTGTGCCTTTGAATTGGTGTAAGTGTTTGTGCTAATAAGGGTGGAAAATAGCTTGGTAAATAGCCTATATTTTGTCCACAAGGGTAGACAAACAGCCGTGTGTCTAGGCCGAGTGTGACATACGGTCTGCCCCATGGGCATGTGTTTTGGCTGTGTGTCCCCTGCACCTATCTTATGAAGATTAACTTTTCACACGGCCTAGCACACGGGCATGTGACTTGGCCGTGTGATCTCAATTTGTTCATACATTGCAAAATAGAGAGTTACACAGGTTAGGGACACGGGTGTGTAGCCACATGGCCTGCCCACACGGGCGTGTGACCCATGTTTCGGGAAAAAAAATTATAAGTTTTATGAAAATGTATAAAGTTCTCAGTTCAGTCTTGGACCACCTCTAATGCATGTTTTGTGCCTCGTAGGTTCGTATTCGGGACTTTATGACTGAATATGAATGGTTTTAATTTGGACGCAAATTTATGACTCGGAATTGTATGATTGTTTGTGTGGTAAGTCCCGTAATGCCTCATACCCTGTTTCGGCATCGAATACTGGTAAGGTGTGTTATATTTAGTGATATCAGAGCTATGGTTTAGTCGATTCTTAGCTAACGTAGCGTATGTAAAGGTCTAGATATAGATGCCATACATAAATTTTGATAGTGTGACAACTCCTGACAATTTAAACTATGTTTTCATATAGTAAATGGATCCCGATCGAGAAGTAGCTGATGATGTAGAAAGTAATGTGCCGGCTCCTGCCCTAAGGACTGCGCCATCCAAAAGTAGACCTGTGACAATTTGTCAAGGAGGAGAGGCTAGGGAAGCCTTCTTCAAAAGATTGAATGAGTTGCTTGCCGAGTTTGTTCGAAAAAATCTGACTGCCCAACATCCTCTACCCCCACCTAACCCTCAACTGGTTCGTGTAGCTCCCCAAGGTGTGGAACTAGTAAGACTGAACAAGCCTCCAGTTGATAAGATTCGAAAGCAAGGGGCTGAAGAATTTAGAGCAAATGTCAATGATAACCCGAGAGGGCATAATTCTGGCTTGAAAACTCTATATAGGTATTTGATGAGCTCTCTTGCATATCGTAGGAGTGCTTGAAATGTGCTATATCACTCCTGAGGGATTCGGCATATCATTGGTGGAACACTTTAGTACCGGTAGTACCAAGGGAAAGAGTTACTTGGGATTTCTTCCAAGAGGAGTTCAGAAAGAAATATATTAGTAAACGGTTTATTGATCAGAAATGTAAAGAGTTCCTGGAGCTGAAACAAGGTCGAATGACTATGATCAAATACGAGCGAGAGTTTGCTAGACTCAGTAAGTATGCTTGGGAATGTGTCTCAATAGAGGCTATTATGTACAAGAGATTTGAAGATGGATTGAATGAGGACATCCGACTGTTAGTTGGGATTTTGGAGCTGATAGAATTTGTTGTACTAGTTGAACGAGCCTGTAAAGCCGAAGAGTTGAGCAAAGAAAAGAGGAAAGTTGAGTCTGAGGCTAGGGACTTAAGAAAAAGGCCGATGAATAAGACATTTCAATCCTCATCGAAGAAATCAAGGGATATGCATACTCGTTCAAATGCTTCAGCAGGGTATCCCAACAGAGATCGCAGGAAGCAATATTCAGGTTCTAAGGCCCAAACAACATCCATTCGAGTATTGGTAATACTAGGTCTAATAAGCCTAAATGCCAACACTGTGGTAGATGACATCCCAATGAATGTAAGATGAATAACAAGGCTTGCTTTAGATGTGGCTCCCATGATCACTTCATTCGGGATTGCCTGAAAATGGTTGAAAAAGATAATTTTTAGAATGTAAGGTCAAGTAATACTACTACTAGAGGGAGGCCAGTGAGAAATATGGGAAATGGGACCAGTAGTAGAGGTGTATCCAAAAATTCAATTGTGAGATCAGAAGTGTGAGCACCTACGAGAGCTTATACTGTTCGTGCTCGCGAGGATGCGTCTTCCCCTCATGTGATCACTGGTACATTTTCTCTCTATGATACTGATGTAGTTGCATTAATTGATCTTGGATCGACATTCCTATATTTGTATGAATTTGGTATCTAGTAAGAATTTGCCTATTAAGTCTACTGAGTTTGTGATTAAGGTGTCGAACCCCTTAGGCAAATATGTTTTAGTTGATAAAGTTTGCAAGAGTTGTCTTTTAATGATTCGGGGTCACTGTTTTCTGGCTGACTTAATGCTTTTTCCATTTGATGAGTTTGATATGATTCTTGGAATGGATTGGTTGACTTTACATGATGTAAAAGTGAATTGTAGACAAAAGGTTATTGAATTGAAATGTCAAAATAATGAAACTCTTCGGGTTGAATCAGATGAATTGCCTATTGTGATTTCGTCGATGTCGGCTCAGAAGTATGTAAGAAAGGGTTGTGAAGCATTTCTCGCGTATGTAATGAATACTAAGGTGTCTGAATTGAAGATCAAATTAGTACCGGTAGTTTTTAAATATCCTGATGTGTTTCTAGAAGAGTTGCCTGGTTTACCGCCGGTCAGAGATGTAGAGTTTGCCATTGATTTGGTACCAAGGACTGCACTGATATCAATAGCTCCATATAG
Source organism: Gossypium anomalum (assembly GCA_025698475.1). Lineage (NCBI taxonomy): Eukaryota > Viridiplantae > Streptophyta > Magnoliopsida > Malvales > Malvaceae > Gossypium > Gossypium anomalum. Next base: position 34,679,668 of record CM046958.1, on the reverse strand, counting down.
AATGACTCTGACTGAATTGAAAGAATTGAAATCTCAGTTGCAAGAGTTGATAGATAAGGGTTTTGTGAGACCGAGTTTTTCTCCCTAGGGTGCATCGGTATTATTTGTCAAGAATAAAGATGGATCCATGAGACTTTGTATTGATTATCGTCAACTCAACAACGTTACAATAAAGAACAAGTATCTGTTACTGAGGATTGACGATTTAGTTGACCAATTGAAAAGGGCATCAGTGTTTTTGAAGATAGATTTGAGATCTGGCTACTATCAGTTGAGAGTCAAAGACTCTGATATGCCGAAAACCGCATTCAAAACGAGGTATGGGCATTATGAATTTCTTGTTATGCCTTTTGGATTAACTAATGCTCCTACTATTTTTATGGATTTGATGAATCAGTGTTTGGACCATATTTAGATAAGTTTTTGGTTGTGTTTATTGATGACATTTTGATTTATTCTCGGGATGAGGCAGAGCATGCCGAACATTTAAGAATTGTGTTGCAGACTTTGAGAGGTAAGAAATTGTTTGCTAAGTTCAGCAAAAGTTAGTTTTGGCTTTGAGAAGTCAGATTTTTGGGACATATTGTCTCAGTGGAAGGTATAAGAGTTGATTCGAGTAAGATTTTAGCATTTGTGGATTGGAAACCACCGAGAAATGTATTTGAGGTTAGAAGCTTTTTGGGCTTAGCCAGGTATTATCGATGATTTGTCAAAGGATTTTTGATGATCGTAACATCTATGACAAGATTGTTATAGAAAAATGTTAAGTTCGAGTGGTCAGAAAAATGCCAAAAGAGTTTTGATCAGTTGAAGGCATTGTTGACTGAGGCACCGGTTCTAGTGCAACCTGAATCGAGAAAAGAGTTTGTAATTTTCAATGATGCATCATTTAACAGTCTTGGCTGTGTGTTGATGCAAGAAGGCAAAGTGATAGCATACGCATTGAGACAGTTGAAACCACATGAGAAGAATTATTTGACACATGACTTAGAATTGGCTGCCATTGTGTTTGCTTTAAAGATTTGGCGACACCATTTATTTGGTAAGAAGTGCCACATCTTTATCGACACAAGACTCAGAGGGATTTAATTTACGAAAATGGAGATGGCTCAAGCTACTAAAAGATTATGAGTTGGTAATCGATTATCATCTGAAAAAGGCAAATGTAGTCTCCGAAGCTTTGAGTAGGAAATATTTGTTTGCTTTGAGAGCAATGAACACGTGATTGACTTTATCTAACGATGGTTCAATTCTAGCTGAGTTAAAGGCTAGACCGATATTTCTTCAGCAAATTTGTAAAGCTCAGAAAAGTGACAAAGAACTTCAAGCTAAAAGGGTTCAGTGCGAATCGACTAGTGATTCAGATTTTCAAATTGGGGCTGATGATTGTTTGATGTTCCGAGGTAGGATTTGTGTACTGAGAGATGCTGAGATTATTTAGAAAATTCTTCACGAGGCACACAGTGGTTGTCTGTCTATTCATCCGAGAAGTATGAAGATTTACAATGATTTGAAGAAATTGTATTAGTGGTCAGGTATGAAAAGAGATATTTCTGAATTCGTATCGAGATGTTTGATTTGTCAACAAGTAAAGGCTGATTACCAAGTACCTTCAGGTTTACCTCAGCCTGTGATGATTTCCAAGTGGAAATGGGGCAAAATTATGATGGATTTCGTAACCAGGTTACCTCTTACTCCGAAGAAGAAGGATGCTATTTGGGTTGTTGTTGATTGTAACACCCCAAACCCGGCCTAGACGTTATGACCGGATCCGGTGCGCCACATTGATGCGTTCAAACCATTCCATATTACTTAGTTTGGAAAACTTAGTTGGTGTTTGTAAAAGACACTTTTGAAAGTAGGTTAAAGTGAATGGAAGCTGTACACCAGGTAGGAAACCGGAAAAGAGGAGGTGAGTCCGTCTGACTGCTTAAGTACCAAGCTCCCTTCGGATCCAATCCTAGACATGTACACTGCCATTGCCACACTCTAACATCTCATATGATGTTGAGAAAACCATTTTGCTTAAGTCCATCTTAAGAAAAAAATGTTTAAGTTTGAAAACGTTTGCTTAGCGGAAGCCTTATTTGTAATCGTGTTGTTTGAAATCTCTTAATGTTTTTGAAAACGCGTCCTAGAGTTAATCCACATCAATAGTTATCCCAGTTCATTTTTATCATAATAAAAATAAATCAAAACCATAAAATAATTAAGCGGCCTTATTACATTTTAAAAACCCAAAACCATAAATGAAAATAAAAGACATCTAGTTCATCAGAAGGAAACTGAATTTGCGGAAACAAGTGGCCACTCCGAGTCCCCCACGGCTCCAAGCCCACTATGGTTGGGGATTACCTGCAAAGATGAAAATAGAGGGGTGAGTTTAGGGAAACTCAGTGTGTAATTAACCCAACCATAGCCTAAATCAGTTCAAACCACAGAGACAGAATAAGTTGGCTTTAGCCCAGAACAGATTTCAGAATATAGCCCATAGGCCTGCAAGCGAGCAGAATAGATATATCATGCTTATGCAGAAACCCAACCCATATCCAACCATGTACACCCCTATACCATCCTTACGCCATGTGGGGAGATTACTCGACCCACCCAACCGCTACACGCCACAGAAATATGCAGCATGGCTACCATATACAGAAAATGTGACAGAGTCACCAGATACAGATATATGTGGCAAAGCCACTGAAAATGATGTATGTGGTAAAGCCACTAGAACAGAGATAATTTGTGGCATAGCCACTGTGACGCTTCCTCCACAACATAACCCATGTCCCCATGCAATGATATACATTCATGTCATACATCATACGAATATCATCAACATGCTTTTCGGACATAATTAACCTAGGGTATTTAGGTCATTTTACACCTAGAGGTATAATAAAGTAATTTTTCATACATGAGGGTAGTCTAGTAATTTGTCTATTCTTAGGGTTTTCATGCATATTTTCACTATTTACGTATATTCGTAACCACTTACGCACATACATACTTACCGAGTTGGACCCGTTGGCCCATTAACCGACTTTTGGCCCATTAAGCCCAAAATTGTCAAAACGCACGGATTGGTGCACTTTGCGATCTTATCATCCCGTAATACGAATTAATACCCCTTTCCTTTTACGAGCATTCGCACACTCCGAGTTCCCAAAATACTAGCTTTTCGGTATTTCGGCTTTTCAGCTTTTGCCGATCTAGTCTAAAGAAGGGTATAGATTACACACCTATTTTGCGATTTCCTCGATGAGATCTACACACGAACTGCCTACAATTGAATCACTAAAATATTACTCTAAATACCAAAATAACACCAAGTACTTAATCCCTTACCACATTCGGCCAAACATACTTAAAACCCCTATTGCCCTTACCTTGATGCCGAGAGATGGTTAACTCCAAAGATCCGATCGTTCCACTTGTCCAAGCCCTTGATCAACCGCCTCTAAATCACGCTATACCAAAATAAAATAGTTATCACAACCCCCCTTAGGGTTATAAGTCCAAATCGACAGCCTTCCTAGATTTTAGGGACTTCGGCTTTTTCCTAACTTGAAAAATAAGACTAGATTTGGAGTGATGAGCACTTACCACTTATTCCTTTCTGCTTTCAACATAGATCTGATGCAGATTTAACCTTTAAACAACGGTAGAACTTGAATCCAGAAGCTTTGAAGTTTCGGCTATAAGTCCCTAACTCTATAGTAGTTTCGGCTTTTCTAGGTGATATAGAAAATAATGATTTGAGGCTATAACCCTGGGTAATGTTGTCGACAGATATTAGGGTTTAGAGGAGAGGAATGTTGATCAAAAGGAAAAATATTGAAGGATATGGCTTTAGAAAAATGGCACGAGAGTATAGCTTTTGGGATTTGAGATTTGAGGTTCGGCTTTAGTCTAGAAAGAATTAATGGAGGAAAGTGGTGTAAAGTAGGGTGGAGATGAACAAGAGGTTTGAAAGGTTCGGCTATGGAGAAAAATAATAAGAAAATATGGATAAAGAGAGAAGGTGAAAAAATAGTAGCAAAACGGCACAACTCCCTCCCTATAGCCGAATTTATACTAGCACTTTAACCTAGCCGAATTTGCCCCCTTAAAGAATCCCTTGGCCGGCCACCTCTTGCTCTTCAAGAGTCCAATATTCGGCCAACACTATCCTTCTTGATCAGCTCCTAAATCCTCTCCCTTATCCCCTCCTTACTCAATCTCCTGAGCAACTCAAACTCCTCCTGACAGACTTTCACTTTAGCTCCACTACTTCCCTTTTCTGTTCATAAAAATTAATCCCTTGTTTTGCTGTTATTGTGGCTTAAACCTGGGTCCTCCCAAGCTTACACACGCTACCTACATCCCTTCCAGTGGCGCCACTTAGCCACTTTACCACATGCTTCCTTGTGATCCATTTTACACAATTAATTCCTAAGAGCCTAATTTAATGTAACCCCTTTCTCCTATAGAATTAAAATTAATTAAAACTACCGGGTTTTATCCTAAGCTTGGGCCTTCTAGAGGCCCACTATCATAATAAATCCTACACATAACAAGCAGAACACAGAATTTGAAATTTTACAGTTTTTTTTCAAAGTTCCCGAAAATTGGGCCATTACAACTCTACCCTCCTTAAAGAAATTTTGTCCTCGAAATTTACCTGGTCCGAACAGATGAGGGTATTGTTGCTGCATTGTCTCCTCTGGCTCCCAAGTAGCTTCCTCTCTGCCATGATTACGCCAAAGTACTTTCACTAATGGGACGGATTTCCTCCTCAGAACCTTAACGTCTCGATCCAATATTTGCACAGGCTCCTCCTCAAAGGTTAAATCAGTTTGCACCTCAATTTCTGCAACCGGCACGACATGAGTAGGGTCTGAACGATAACGCCTTAACATGGAGACGTGAAAAACATCGTGAATCTTGTCTAACTTTGGAGGCAATTCCAACTGATAAGCCATTGGGCCTACTCGCTTCAAAACCCGATAAGGCCCAATGAACCGCGGACTCAACTTGCCCTTCTTACCAAACCTTAGTATCTTCTTCCAAGGTGAAACCTTCAAGAAGACCATATCGCCCACTGAGTATTTAATCTTCTTACGCTTCAGATCTGCATACGACTTTTGCCTATCAGACACTTCCTTTAACCGATCTCTAATCAACTTGACCTTATCCTCGGTATCTGCCACTAACTCAGGTCCAAGAACTTGTCGCTCCTCCAGTTCGGTCCAACAGCTAGGTGTTCGACACCTTCGCCCATACAGTGCTTCATAAGGTGCCATTCGGATACTCGACTGATAGCTATTGTTGTAGGCAAACTCTGCCAAAGGCAAGTAATCCTCCCAACTGCCTCGGAAATCTATCACACACCCCCTCAGCATATCCTCCAGAATCTGAATAACTCTTTCCGACTGGCCATCAGTTTGGGGATGGAAAGCCGTACTAAAGTTCAACCGCGTTCCCAATGCCTAATGCAACTTTTGCCAAAATCGAGATGTAAATCTAGGATCTCGATCAGAGATAATCAAAACTGGAACTCCATGAAGTCGTACAATTTCCGCTACATATAACTTGGCTAACTTCTGCAGTGAAAAGTCAGTGCGAACAGGTATGAAATGAGCCGACTTAGTCAACCTATCCATAATAACCCATATCGAGTCTTTCTTCGATGGTGTCAAGGGTAGCCCACTCACAAAGTCCAGGGTTACCCTCTTCCACTTCCAAAGTGGTATTTTTACTGGCTGCAGTAATCCAGAAGGTAATTGATGCTTAGCTTTCACTTGCTGGCGTGTCAGACATTTCCCAACAAATTCCGTTACCTCTCGTTTAAGTCCAGGCCACCAATACAGTTCTCTCAAGTCGTGATACAACTTATTCCCTCCAGGATGCATAGCACACAGTCCCCCATGAGCTTCCCTCAAAATTGACTGTCTCAAGTCAGAGTCCTTCGGAACACAAATTCTACCTCGAAAACACCCCTTCGTCATTTAACCCAAACTCAGAAGTTCCCCCTTCCTTAACTTGTTGAAAACAAGCGACCAAAGACTCATCCTTCAATTGCTTCTCTTTAATCTGATCCACCCAAGTTGGCCTTACTTGCAATTCAGCCAACAGACTTCCATCATCAAACAGACTTAGACGAGCAAACATTACTCTCAGATCAGATCCAGCTCTACGACTTAGGGCATCGGCTACCACATTAGCCTTGCCTGGATGGTATTCAATTGAACAGTCATAATCTTTAAGCAGCTCGATCCATCTCCTTTGCCTAAGGTTCAGTTCCTTTTGAGTCAACAAGTACTTAAGACTCTTATGATCTGTGTATATGATACACCTTTCCCCATACAAGTAGTGTCTCCAAATCTTAAGCGCGAAGATCACTGCTGCCAACTCCAAATCATGGGTAGGATAGTTCCCTTCGTGAGGCTTAAGTTGTCGAGATGCATAAGCAACCACCTTACCCCCTTGCATCAACACACAACCCAAACCTACGTGTGATGCATCACTATACACAGTGAAATCTTTCCCAGACTCTGGCTGAATTAACACAGGTGCTTCAGTCAGAACTTTCTTCAACCTCTCAAAAGCTTCTTGCTGTTTTTCAGTCCAAAGAAACGGTACTCCTTTCCTTATGAGTTTTGTCAGAGGTGCTGCCATCACAGAAAAACCTTCCACAAACCTTCTGTAGTAACCTGCCAACCCAAGGAAACTTCAAATTTCTGACACCGACCTAGGCGGCTTCCATTCCAGAATTGCTTCAATCTTACGAGGGTCCACCTTAATCCCCTCGGTAGAGACAACATGCCCCAAAAAGGTTACCTCCCTCAACCAGAAATCACACTTGCTGAACTTCGCATAAAGTTCCTTCTCCCTTAACACTTGCAACACAGTGCGGAGCTGCTCATCATGTTTTGCTTCAGTCTTAGAATATACCAGAATATCGTCAATAAAGACGACCACGAACCGATCCAGAAATGGTTGAAACACACGATTCATCAGATCCATAAACGCTACAGGAGCATTTGTCAGTCCAAATGGCATAACCAGAAACTCGTAATGACCATAACGAGTCCTGAATGTTGTCTTATGAATATCTGCCTCCTTGACCCTTAACTGATGATATCCAGATCGAAGATCGATCTTGGAAAATACAGAAGCTCCTTTAAGCTGGTCGAACAAATCGTTAATCCTTGGCAGAGGGTACTTATTCTTAATCGTCAGTTTGTTCAACTGACGGTAATCAATGCACATGCACATCGTCCCATCCTTCTTCTTCACGAATAGCGCCGGTGCTCCCCATAGAGACACACTTGGCCTAATAAAGCCCCTATCCAACAACTTTTGAATTTGTGCCTTTAACTCTACCAACTCCTTCGGTGCCATCCTATATGGTGCAATGGACACCTGTGTCTTTGTCCCAGCAAGCAGTCGATTCCAAATTCGACTTCTCGGTTTGGAGGCAATCCCGGAAGCTCCTCCGGAAAAACATCTTGGAACTCTTTCACAGTTCTAACTTTATCCACTGTTAGCCCCTCTTTATCTGTTTGACTTATAAATGCCAAATAGGCCTCACCACCTTTTCGAATCCACTTTTCAGCCCTCAATGCCGATATCACATTAGACAAATAGTCCCTTCGCTCACCTATCATCATAACCTCATCACCTTTCGTGGTTCTTAGCACCATTCGCTTAGCGGCACAGTCCAAAGTCGCCTTATGCTTAACAAGCCAGTCCATTCCCAGAATGAGATCAAACTCTCCAAACGGCAACTCCATTAAATCGCCAGGAAAGACCCTTCCTTGAGTTTCTAAGGGTACATCCCTATACAGCTTGTCTACCCTAACCGAGTTACCCAAAGGACTTAGCACAGATACCCCACTCACTATCTTCTCAGAATGCACTCCCAATGACCCAGATATGGCACATGCAACATAAGAATGAGTAGATCCAATATCCACCAAGGCAGTAAATGGCATATTAGAAACCAAAAACGTACCAGTTATGACATCAGGTGCGTCGCCCTCCTCTCGACGATGAGCTGCATACACCAACGCTGGCTACCGAGCCTCAGTATTTTCGGCTCCCCTGCCAGGTGCCCCTCGACCTTGACCATTTCCATTCCCATTTCTGCCCCTTCCTTATCCACGTCCTCTCGGTGGTTGTGGTCCACCTCTCGCTGGTTGAGCAACCCTCTGTTCTGCAACTTGAACCTGATCAGCTCTCTGAGAACAGTCCTTAACTCTGTGCTCCATAGATCCACATCGGAAACAAGCACTAGAACGTTTCCTACATTCACCCAAGTGCACCTTACCACAGTCCCCACAGATTGGCAGTCTAACCATATTCATCGGAACAGCTCTAATTGGCTCCTCCACTCTCGACCTTTTGACATTCTTGTTTGCTCCACCCGAAGGTCCAGAATCCCTCCGAAAATAGTTTCAATCTTTCTCACGGTTATGCCTCTCAGTACGCTTTACCTCCTCAGCTATCTTAGCTTTTTCTACCAGAACCGCAAAGTCACGCTCCCTCTGCGGAGCAATCAGCACCTTAAGGTCATCTCTGAGTCCATCCTCAAAGCGAATGCTACATTCATACTCCGTAGCAACTATTCCCACAGCATACCTACTCAGCCTCATAAACTCAGCCTCGTACTCCGCAACAGTTTTGCCTCCTTGGACCAGATTCAGGAATTTTTTCCTACGGGCGTCCACATAACTCGCCCCAACATACTTCCTCTTAAAGGCCGTTTTAAACAGCTCCCAAGTAACCCTGTCAGCTGGGGTTCCATCCCTCACGGTAAGCCACCACTGGTAAGCCTCATCTCGTAGCAATGATATGGCTCCCTTCAGTTTCTGCTCCACAGAACAGTCTAAATCATCTATAATCCATTTGGTGGCCTCCAACCAATATTCTGCCACATTTGGGGCTACACTAGACACGCCCTTAAAGATCTCCGCTCCGTTAGCCTGGAGTCGTTTAGAAATCGACCCTCGAATTCCGTTGCTCGAACTTGCCCCGGTAACCCTTTCCAGAACTCAGAGCATTGCCTACGACAAGGCATCATCCCCGGTACCACGATCATGTGATTCTACTTCCATTGCTGATGGTACCGGTGCTTCTGCCGCTGGCATATGTCCCGAAGACAAAGATCCAGCCCGGGCTCTTCCTCGGCCTCGTCCACGGCCTCTACCACGAGCTGCTCACGTACTCATATCGTATTATCTGACTACAAATTTTATGTATCAATTTTAGCATTCCAGTGATTATTACAGATGTTTTATGATTCAGACAGTAATTCAGAGTTGGTTTTCGCAGAATCGATGTCTAGCTACAGTTTCAGTCTTTTAGCAAGCTTTTCTAGAGTTTCGCTAGCATCCTATCTAGAGTATTCCAGTAAGTTTCAAAGATGCACAGATAGTTCAGTATATATGTTCTGAAAAGTTCAGAATTACTTACAGACTTGGGCCGGAGATTCGGAATGCCACCTTCTAACTGAATTTCGTAAAAATCTTATTTTTGAAAATCGTTGTTTTTGTAAACCCATTCCACAGCCGAGTTGTTGCAACTTGGCTCTGATACCACTAAATATAACACCCCAAACCCGGCCTAGACGTTATGACCGAATCCGGTGCGCCACATTAATGCGTTCAAACCATTTCGTATTACTTAGTTTGGAAAACCTAGTTGGTGTTTGTAAAAGACACTTTTGAAAGTAGGTTAAAGTGAATGGAAGCTGTACACCAGGTAGGAAACCGGAAAAGAGGAGGTGAGTCCGTCAGACTACTTAAGTACCAAGCTCCCTTCAGATCCAATCTTAGACATGTACACCGCCATTGCCACACTCTAACATCTCGTATGATGTTGAGAAAACCATTTTGGTTAAGTCCATCTTAAGAAAAAAATGTTTAAGTTTGAAAACGTTTGCTTAGTGGAAGCCTTATTTGTAATCGTGTTGTTTGAAATCTCTTAATGCTTTTGAAAACGCGTCCTAGAGCTAATCCACTTCAATAGTTATCCCAGTTCATTTTTATCATAATAAAAATAAATCAAAACCATAAAATAATTAAGCAGCCTTATTACATTTTAAAAACCCAAAACCATAAACGAAAATAAAAGACGTCCAGTTCATCAGAAGGAAACTAAATTTGCAGAAACAAGTGGCCACTCCGAGTTCCTCACGGCTCCAAGCCCACTATGGCTGGGGATTACCTGCAAAGATGAAAATGGAGGGGTGAGTTTAGGGAAACTCAGTGTGTAATTAACCTAACCATAGCCTAAATCAGTTCAAACCACAGAGACATAATAAGTTGGCCTTAGCCCAGAACAGATTTTAGAATATAGCCCATAGGCCCAGAATAGAACAGAATAGATATATCATGCTTATGCAGAAACCCAACCCATATCCAACCATGTACACCCCCATACCATCCTTACGCCATGTGGGGAGATTACTTGACCCACCCAACAACTACACGCTACAGAAATATGCAGCATGGCTGCCAGATACAGAAAATGTGACAGAGTCACCAGATACAGATATATGTGGCAAAGCCACCAGAACAGATGTATGTAGCAAAGCCACCAGAACAGATAATTTGTGGCATAGCCACCAGGACGCTTCCTCCACAACATAACCCATGTCCCCATGCAACAGATATACATTCATGTCATACATCATACAGAATATCATTAACATGCTTTTCAGACATAATTAACCCTAGGGGTATTTAGGTCATTTTACACTTAGGGGTATAACAGTAATTTTTCATACATGAGGGTAGTCTAGTAATTTGTCTATTCTTAGGGTTTTCATGCATATTTTCACTATTTACGTATATTCAGAACCACTTACCGCACATACTTACCGAGTTGGACCCGTTGGCCCATTAATCGACTTTTGGCCCATTAAGCCTAAAATTGTCAAAACGCACGGATTGGTGCACTTTGCAGTCTTATCATCCCGGAATACCAGAATTAATAACCCCTTTCCTTTTACGAGCATTCGCACACTCGTAAGTTCCCAAAATACCAGCTTTTTGGTATTTCAGCTTTTCAGCTTTTGCCGATCTAGTCAAAAGAAGGGTATAGATTACACACCTGTTTTGCGATTTCCTCGACGAGATCTACACACGAACTGCCTACAATTGAATCACTAAAATATTACTCTAAATACCAAAATAACACCAAGTACTTAATCCCTTACCACATTCGGCCAAACATGCTTAAAACCCCTATTGCCCTTACCTTGATGCCGAGAGATGGTTAACTCCAAAGATCCGATCGTTCCACTTGTCCAAGCCCTTGATCAACCGCCTCTAAATCACGCTATACCAAAATAAAATAGTTATCACGACCCCCCTTAGGGTTATAAGTCCAAATCGACAGCCTTCCTAGATTTTAGGAACTTCGACTTTTTCCTAACTTGAAAAATAAGACTAGATTTGGAGTGATAAGCACTTACCACTTATTCCTTTTTGCTTTAAACGTAGATCTGATGCATATTTAACCTTTAAACAATGGTAGAAATTGAATCCAGAAGCTTTGAAGTTTCGGCTATAAGTCCCTAACTCTATAGTAGTTTCGGCTTTTCTAGGTGATATAGAAAATAATGATTTGAGGCTATAACCCTGGGTAATGTTGTCGACAGATATTAGGGTTTAGAGGAAAGGAATGTTGATCAAAAGGAAAAATATTGAAGGATATGGCTTTGGAAAAATGGCATGAGAGTATAGCTTTCGGGATTTGAGATTTAAGGTTCGGCTTTAGTCTAGAAAGAATTAATGGAGGAAAGTGGTGTAAAGTAGGGTGGAGATGAACAAGAGGTTTGAAAGGTTCGGCTATGGAGAAAAAGAATAAGAAAAGATGGATAAAGAGAGAAGGTGAAAAAAAATAGCAGCAAAACGGCACAACTCCCTCCCTATAGCCGAATTTATACTAGCACTTTAACCTAGCCGAATTTGCCCCCTTAAAGAATCCCTTGGCCGACCACCTCTTGCTCTTCAAGAGCCCAATATTCATCCAACACTATCCTCCTTGATCAGCTCCTAAATCCTCTCCCTTATCCCCTCCTTACTCAATCTCCTGAGCAACTCAAACTCCTCCTGACAGACTTTCACTTTAGCTCCACTACTTCCCTTTTCTGTTCATAAAAATTAATCCCTTGTTTTGCTGTTATTGTGGCTTGAACCTGGGTCCTCCCAAGCTTACACACGCCACCTACATCCCTTCCAGTGGCGTCACTTAGCCACTTTACCACATGCTTCCTTGTGATCCATTTTACACAATTAATTCCTAAGAGCCTAATTTAACAGAACCCCTTTCTCCTATAGAATTAAAATTAATTAAAACTACCGGGTTTTATCCTAAGCTTGGGCCTTCTAGAGGCCCACCATCATAATAAATCCTACACATAACAAGCAGAACACAGAATTTTAAATTTTACAGATTTTTTTTCATAGTTCCCAAAAATTGGGCCGTTACATTGATAGACTGACGAAATTGGCTCACTTTATTCTGGTACGTACTTGATAAGCTTGCTAAATTGTACATTGCTAAAATTGTGAGATTACATGGAGTGCCTATTTCTATTATATCGGATAGAGATTTGAGATTTACTTCACGGTTTTGGAAGAAGTTGCAAGAAGCTTTAGGTACAAAGTTGAACTTTAGCACCGCATTTCATTCGCAAATTGACAGTCAATCGAAAAGAATGATTCGGGTTCTCAGAGATATGCTTCGCTGATGTGTTTTAGAGTTCATAGGTAGTTGGGAAAAATATCTACCTTTAGTCGAATTTTCTTATAACAATAGTTTTCAGTCGAGTATAAAGATGGCACCATATGAGGCATTGTATGATTGCAAGTGTAACACCCCTAACCCATACCTGTCGCCAGAACAAGATTTCAGAGCATTACCAGAATATTTAGAACATTTTTCAATTAATACATGCAAGTCACTATTCATTAACCGAGATCATTCATAATGTCCCTTAATTAGACCATCGAGGTCCTATATGAGCATTAGAATCAAATCGGGACTTAATCGGGACCTCTAAGAATTTTTCGCGAAATTATAAAATTTTTCCAAGGTGCAGGGCTCACCGCCCATGTGGTCCAAGGAACACACTCGTGTGGTCCAAGGAACATGCCTGTGTGACCCTTGGACACGCCCGTGTTAGAGGCCATGTTCTACCTCGTGTAACTCTCTGACTTGCACACACGGCCATGCCACACGCTCATGTGCCAGGTCGTGTGGTTAATTAATTTGATTCGAATTAGGTGCAGGTTTCACACAGCCAAGACACACGCCCGTATTCTAGGCCATGTGGCATACACGGCTGAGACACACGCCCGTGTCTCTACCCATGTGCCTAATTCTGAGCATTCTGTTTTTCAAAATTAAGGCACAGGGGACACACGGCCTAACCACATGCCCATGTTACCAGGCCATGTGTCACAGAAGGTCTAGACACACACCCGTGTGGATAAAATAAAGCCATTTTCTAGCTTCATTTGTAACACCCCAAACCTGACCCAGACGTTATGGCCAGATCCGACGTGTCACGTTGAAGTTTTTAAGAAAACCCATGCCTCTTTCAACGTCCTTCTTAGTGTTTTAAAAGATAGTCTTTGCTAAGTTAATAAAGTGAATGGAAGCTGTTCACCAGGTAGGTATCCGAAACAGAGGAGGTGAGCCATGAAGGCTGCTTAAGTACCAAGCTCTTGATTGGATTCAATCTTAGACATGCCCACAACCATTGCCACACTTTGGCGAGAGGTTAGGTTTTGGAAAAAAAATCGAGTTGGAATTCATTTAAGTAGATATTTTTGATAAACCGATTAAGTGTATCATTGCGTTATTTTGGAAACAAGTATCATTTTGAAAACGCGCCCTAAGTCTAACCCATTTTGAATTATTGTCAGTAAAATGTAGAGTATAAAATAAAATAATCCCAGAAAAATAATTAAAATAGCCTTATTACAACCCAAAACTAAATAATAATAATAATTTAAAAAAAAATGGTTACTTATTGCAAAGTTCGAAAGCGATCACCACAGCCACTCTGAATCCCCTCCGACTCCAAGTCTCCACATCAAGGCTCACCTGCAAGGTTAAAGAAAGGGGTGAGTTTGGAAACTCAGTGTGTAACAAGCCCCTTTCAGAGCCCAACTAATATCAACATACTGGGCCTAAGCCCTAATTCAGTCTCGACATATACTGGGCTGAAGCCTTTACTGTAAACAGTATGGCCCATAGGCCCATTTCAATTTCACATGAAATACCAATGAATGTATACAAGCCCATTTGGGGAGACTACTCAACCCACCATCCGCTACTCTCCACCCGTACCAACCAAGCTCTCCATGTGGGGAATAACTCAACCCACCCAGCCAAACTCCCATTTGGCAAGATATAGTGCTTTATCATATAACTGGAGGCCTAGCCTCTTTTAATAACTAGGGCAAAGCCCTTTTTGGTCAACTAGGGCAAAGCCCTTTTCGCACTTCCTCCATTTATATAAAACCCAACCCATGCATATAATAAGTATATCATAGCATATCATGTGCATCTCATAACATATCATGTGCATATCATGTCATATCATGTATAACAATGTCTCATGCATCATATTCATAATTAAACCCTAGAGGGTATAATGGCCATTTTTTACCTAAGGTAAAATAGTCATTTTTCATATTATAAGGGTAATTTTATAATTTTACCAAATATCATGGGTTTTCCATGTTCCTTAACTATTATCAATATTTTCGAGTGTTTAAACAATGATCTTTAACCCATTTGATCAAATTTGGGCTTTTAGGCCCAAAACCCTTAATGGGCCCTACGAATGCCGATTTAGCCCACTGAGCCCACTTAACCCAAATTTTACCACAGTACTAACCGTGTTATCATGCAACTTTTCCAAATTCCGTTTTCTATCAATTTTACCCAAATGGCCCGAAAGCCCATTGGGCCCAATTCTAGCCCATTGAGGCCCAACTTACCATCGTGCACAAAATTGCGCTCTTACCTGTTCCATCGTTCCAAACACCGATCATATCACATTTATCGCATCTATAACCAAATGCAAAATCACAAGTTCTCGAAATGCCGGAATTTTAGCATTTTGGCTTTTCAGCGAATATTGATCTAAGCTACTACGGGGGTTATTACACACCTGTTTTGTGACATTTGCTAACAAAGTCTCCCACGACAACCTACAATTAATCACCACCATTCTTAGTTTACAATTCATGCTTTTCAAACCCAAAATCCATCTTACCATAGTCGGCCAAAGAACCCCTAATGGCCATAGATCACTTACCTTCACAGGGTTCGATGATTCGATCCAAGTTTATCCAAACTGATACTCCAAGCCTTGCTTGTGACAACCCGAATTAGGGCCTAATCGGAATGGTGGTTTCGTGACCACAAATCTGAGATAGAAATAATTATTTTATGATTATTTTGAGGTTTATGATATGATTTCATGATTTCGTGAAAATTTCGTGATGAAATTCTATGCATTGAGCGCTTAAGTTGAGATTAGGGACTAAACCGAATAAATTACAAAACTCGTGTTTTAGAAGTTTTTAGTATGAAATTGCTTTGGGATATTAATTAGGAGGTCTTAAATAGCAACTTGACCAATTCCTAAGTTATGGACAAAAGTGGGACATGGAGGGAATTTTTGGAAAGTTTAGTAGTAAGGGCATTTTGGTCATTTGTATATTAAATGAAATAAAATGGGAAAAATAACACAAAATTGGCCATCATCTTCATTAGTTGCTGCCAAAATTTGCTCTCCTCCATAGCTAGGGTTTCTTAAACTTTCAAGCTTCATAATCAAGAAAGGCGTGGAATCGACCTAGAACGGGGGAAGGAAAAAGTTTTGGACTAAATTGCAAAATTCCCATATTTTGCACCGAGGTAAGTTTGTATGTAAATAATACATTAATTTCATTTACATTTTTATATTTCAGCCTACATTATATATATTAGCTAATGTTGAAGCATAAATAGACTATTGGAAGAATGGAAATAAGTAATAGAGAGAGAAATCCCGGTTGAACATTCGGAAAGATCGAATAAAATACATGGAGCGTAGCTAGGTCACACATGTATGGTGATGAGTACACATCATGTGTACAAGAAAGCTACGAGATACTATGTGGTAGCTAGGTCACATGTGTGATACGGGATGTATCCCATGTAGACAAGAGAGCTACGGGAGAGATAAATGTAGCTAGGTCGCATGTGTGATTCCAAGTGTAGGACACCATGTGGACAAGAGAGCTACGTAATAAATTGGCTAGGTCACATGGGTGGTACTAAGTGTTCACCATGTGTACAAGAGAGCCGAATTATATGAAATATGATGGTGGAGCTATGTGCTGAAACCATCAAGTATCGGGAATTGATCCGAATTGTTCAACGGGATGGCTTTATGGTGACATTGTAATTATGGACTTATACTTGTGATGTATGATATGTGGTGAAAATGATTTGTGATATATATATATAAGTTAAAATGAGATTAATACAAAGAAAGTGTGAAAGAGTGAATTAGCACTAAAACTGTTGTGGGACAGTAGCAGTAATGTAATTTTGAAAAATCACCAAAAATAGTAATAATTTAATGAGAGGCTGAATAAGATGTGAAATTAAAGCTTAATGAGCCTATTTTCATATAAAAGAAACGGAGCAAGTAAAGGAATTCTATATTTTGAGATATTTATAATTGTGTGTGACTTGCTCAGAATGACTATGTGATCCCCTGTTCCAACTTTTAAAAATCATTAAAAATTGTAAAAAACAAATTAAGAAACATAGTTTATATGTATAAATTCCTTATTGAGTCTAGTTTTAAATGAAATAGGTTTCATGGTTATTTGAATTGTATACTGAGAGAAATTAAATTCGTAGTGAACAGAGGTCAGATCAGTCGAGCTGTGTAACAGGGGAAACTTTAACTAATAAACTGTACTAATTGGCTGGACCAAAAATTCTAGAAAAAAATTAGTAAGAATTTTTATGAGTCTAGATTCAGGGAAATTTTACGGATTTAAATTTTGAGTTTCGTAACTCGAGTTATGATTTATTTAGTGATCATGACGCAGGAGGGACAGCTTGATCAAATTGGAGTGAATAGTAAAATTTAAGAATATGATATAATTGAGTTATGTTGTAAACATATTAGATTCCTTATTTGTTATTTATATACTTACTTACTAAGCTATAAGCTTACTTTCTTTCCCTCTTTTGTCTTATAGTGTCATCCAATTAGCACAGAGTTAGAGATCGTTGAAGATCCGCCTGCACTATCAATACTTTTGGTATTTGAACTCAACATTTTGAATTATGGCATGTATAGTAGACTTAGTTATTTTGTTACGTGTCATAATTGCCTAGGTCTAAAATATTAATTATAGTATCAAACAAATCTTTTTGTACGAAGTCTTTGAAATTGGCTTGTATTGTTAATGGCATATGTTGTAATGATTCATGATCAAATAGCACGCCATATTTTTGTCTCGGTTTTATTTAATAGTATGTATTATAGTTTGTTAATACCTCGTACCTTGTTCTGGTGACGGATACGGGTAAGGGGTGTTACATTGCTGCTCCTCCAAAGTTGTTTATATCACTACAAAAATCATAAAATTCGAATGAAAAGGCCCAGTGAGGCCTAAACCTCAAATCAATAACCTCCCTAAACTATAGGGGGTTTCGACTTTTCTAAACGTTTACACTACTGAATCGATTTGGAAAACAAGTACTTACCACAGTCTTCCCTTCTGCACTGTTTAGACCCAAAGTAGACTTAGCCCTCAACCACCTAGCAGCCTTCGAACCCTAGAGGTCTAAAAAAAGAAGGATGCTGGTCTAAATGAAATCGGCACAACCAACTTCAAGAGTTTCGGCTCTTGTGGCTATTCGGCAAGGGTGATGAAAAGAAAGGGAGTAGTAGTTTTGCTTTGGCAAAAGAAGAGAAAGAAAAATGGATGAAAGGAGTGGTGATTTCGGCTAGAGAAGTAAAGGAAGAAAAGAAATAACCCTATGATGTTTAAACAAAAGAAAACGGCACAAT
Organism: Gossypium anomalum; assembly: GCA_025698475.1. Taxonomy (NCBI): domain Eukaryota; kingdom Viridiplantae; phylum Streptophyta; class Magnoliopsida; order Malvales; family Malvaceae; genus Gossypium; species Gossypium anomalum. Next base: position 34,661,574 of record CM046958.1, on the reverse strand, counting down.
TAAAGCCCCTAATGCCGAAATACTAACCTAAAACCCCTAAGCCGATTTCTCCTCCCTAAATTCCCACTATTCGGCCAACACTAAGCCTCCATTCAAATCCCCAAAATCTCTCCCCTTATCACTCCTAAATTTATGCATTTGACTGATTCAAACTCTCTCCAACAGAGTTCCATTCGAGTTCAAACTCCTACATGCTCAAGACATAAAAATAACAACACAATTGCCAGCTTAGTGAACCGAACCTTGGCTTTCCCCCAACCACTTACGTGCCACTCTTTTTAACTTCTTAGTGGCATCACTTAACCACTTTACCAGGGGCTTTCTTGTGTTGCAATTTACCCACATCTTTTAATAAGGCCACCCATCCAAAGCCCCTAACTCCTTAAGTCCAAAATTTAAAAATTCTACTGGGTTTTGGCCAACACATGGGCCTTCCATAGGCCCATTTACACACTCCAATTATGAATTTAACAACCAAATACCAAATTTTAAAATTTTTTTACCAAATTCTCAAAAGTTACGAAAATCTCAAAAATCAGGGTGTTACATCATTTCTCACCCAAAATCACCCAAAAACCTGCACATAGAACACTCAACTAATTCCAACCATTTCAAGCACTCCAATTGAACAAATTCATCATTCATCAAGGCATACCATTTCATGCATACATGGTTACTAACTCACCTTAGCTTAACTTAGACATTAACAACATTTGATCACATGAACTTAGCATAACATATATGGATATATATATATATATATATATATATATATATATATACCATAATTGATTACTAAATCATATCCAAAATGAACCATCACTAGCCATTCCAATGGCTAGGTTACAAAATAACATTTTAAGCCATTATTGGCCAAGTTTCCCCATACATGCCATTATACCAAAATGATTTCACTAAATATACCGAAAATGCTAGTTGATAGTGTGACGATGCTCCAACGATCTTCCAACCTTCACAAGCTTCTGAGCACTATAAAACAGGGGAAAAAATAAAAGAAGTAAGCATTATATGCTTAGTAAGTTCGTATAACAGAAAGTAAACTTACCAATCTTGTTTAATAAACTTACCAATCTTGTTTATTAAAATCTAGGCATACAATGTTATGTTTCCATCCATTTGGCTAAATGGCCTAATCACATACATTTCATCAAACATGTTAGTCACCAAACTATTTGTATAAATCAAGTAATATAGATGAACTCATCAAACAATATTCTTTCAAGTTATTATCAATTCATCTCAAAGTTCTTGTGCCATATCAAGAGTTATATGTTCGTTGAATCGTCAAAATTCCGATGAAGGCTCAAATAGTACACTCGAGGTGTACAATGCATTAATTCGTCAATTCTTATCAAGGTTACCCCTTAGAGTACTTAAACAAAGAAAACATCCATGAGCCACATGTCGTATAACAAGATTACCATTCCAGGTTAAATCCTTTATATAGAGTATGCTCACAAGAGCTCAATTAGGGTTACTAGTCCAGGGTAAACCCTAATCATAACGTGTGCTCGAGAGGTATTATATCGAGATTACCCGTCTGGGCTAAATCCTTTTTATAATAAGTTATTGGGATTGCTCATCCGAGCTAAATCCCATCCGCAAAAAAATTAGGACCTTATTAGTTTTGGGAAAGCATATACATTTATCGGAGTTCAATATTCAATCCGGACTTAACCCTTTTTTCATCATTTCAAACATGTATCAATTTTTCATCATAGCGTACAAATAAGTACATCAACATAAATCACATTACATACAAACACAACATTCAATTAACATAATTACATGTCGATTAAGTTACACGAACTTACCTCAACACTTGTTCGCGTAAAAGTCTACTAATCTGAAATCTTTTTTTTTCTTGATCTAACCTCGAATTAGTGTTGTCCGGATCCAATTAGGCCTTGAAAGCTTCTTTTCTCTCTCCTAGGGTTTCCATGTGTTTTTAGGTTGAAGATGATGAAAATAAGATGATATAATTTCTTTTCATCTTTTAATTAATTAAGTATTTTGGTATTTTCAATTTAGTCCCTTGTCTTTTTCTATAATTCCATGGATGAGTCACCATAAAAATCTACATGCTTTTATTAATGGTCTAATTACCATATAAGGACCTTAATTTTTGAATTCCATAGCTATTTAATCCTCATTACTACTAGAATTCAACTTTTGTATTTTACGCGATTTAGTCCTTCTCGTAATTAGGCACTAAATCGATAAAATTTTCATATCAAGACATGTCATTTCTATCATGTTACGGGCCATATGGTAAAATAAAAAAATATATTTTGGTTTGAATTTGTGGTCTCGAAATCACTGTTCTGAGTTCACTGAAAAATGGGATGTTACAGCAAGTGTCGAAATCCGTTGTACTGGACTGAGCTCAGTGAGAAATAGATTCACGGGGTTGATTTGGTTAAAGAAACTGAAGAAAAAGTGAAAGTAATTTGTGATTGTTTGAAAGTAGCTTCGGATATACAGAAATCGTACGCGAATTTGAAATTGAAGGAAATTGCATTTCAAGTCAGTGATAAGGTATTTCTGAAAGTGTCTCTGTGGAAGAAAATCCTTAGATTTGGTCACAAAGGCAAGTTGAGTCCGTGATTCATTGGGCCGTATGAGATCATTGAAAGAATAGGGCTAGTGGCGTATCGACTAGCTTTGCCATCAGAATTGGAAAGGATCTGCAACGTGTTTCATGTGTCTATGTTGCGAAGATATCGATTAGATCCATCGCATGTGATTTCACCGACAGAGGTCGGGAGTCGACCCGATATGACTTATGGTGAGGAACCGATCAAGATTTTGGCTCAGGAATTTAAACAGTTGAGAAATAAAAGCATAGCCCTAATGAAAGTGTTATGGAAAAGACATGGGGTTGAAGAAGCTACATGGAAACCTGAGGAAGCTATGATAAAATAGTACCCAAACCTCTTTTTCGGTAAGATTTTCGAGGACGAAAATCCCTAAAGAGGGGAGAGTTGTAACAACCCGTTTTAGGGTTAGGTTAAAATAGTGGTTTTGAAACCACGGATTTGAAGTAGAAATATTTATTTTATTATTTCTTTAAGGTCTACAGTATGATTGAATGATTGTGTGAAAATTTCGATAAGAAATTTTATCGATAGGGTGTTCAATTTGACTAATAGGACTAAATTGCAATAGGTGCAAAATGTGTGTTCTAGATGCTAGACGTGTCTAATTGAAATGAAATTTTAAATTAGAGGTCCTTAAATGGTAATTGGACCATTATACTTTAAGTTAGGCAAAAATGGACATGGATGGGTAAACTTTTGAAGTTAAGCATTAAGGGCATTTTGGTCATTTGGTAAGTAAAGACAAATAAAACAAATAAAAAGATGTCATCTTCTCAAATTAGTCCCCCCATAGCCGAAATTTTCAAGGAAGACATAGCTTTGGCTACATGTGTGGCACTTAGTGTGCAAATTTTCCCGGGTATCCGACATTATTATTCTGAGTGGGTCACGGGTATGTGAAAGATGAGAATATGTGTAAATTCATTTCGAGATGGCTCAGGTATGTACATAAAACTCATGCTTATTAAATGTGTGACATGGTGAATATGAGGTAAGTTTTGTAGTGGAGTAGATTATGATCATGAAACTATGGTAGGTTTACATTAATTAGGTTATATTATTTGAATGATATGTGCATGGTAAGGATTGCTTATTTCTTGCATACAAGCTTACTAAGCTATATAGCTTACTCCGTTTATTTTCCATGTTTTTATAGTGTCGCCAAGTTAACTCAGAATCAGAGATCGTCAGATATTCGGATCACACTATCAAACTCTCATTTTGGGTATTAATGGTCTTAGTATTTTGATTGTATGGCATGTTTAGGGACTTGGCCTTTTTGTTATATGTGTTATTATGATTGGCCAAATGTATTGGCTTGTAATAGCTATTGGTTAATTTGGTACGTTGTCATGTTAATTGGGTTATTTTGGCTAACATGGTTGTAAGCCTAAGTATATTCATATATGTGCCAATGTCTTTGGTGATATGATCATGGTATGTTTGGTGAATGATGGAATGAGATTCATAGCATGAATGTATTTTATTGGAAATGTGATTTATTGGTGAGATGATTATCTTAGGCATAAATAGGTGTCATAAAAGTAGCTAATTAAGGCTTAATGAATGTGAAAGTTGCATGATTGATTTTGGGACATAATAAATGTTATGAGCATGATAGTGGATGGTATTGTATTGATATGTATCAGTCTTAATTGTGGATGTTTGGTTGCCTAAGTATGCCACGTTTTGTGCCTTTGAATTGGTGTAAGTGTTTGTGCTAATAAGAGTGGAAGTTGGCTTGGTAAATAGCCTTTATTTTGTCCACATGGATAAACACACGGGCGTGTGTCTAGGCTGAGTGTGACATACGATCTGCCCCATGGGCATGTGTTTTGGCCGTGTGTCCCCTGCCCCTATTTTATGAAAATTAATTTTCCACACAGCCTAGCACACGTGTGTGTGACTTGGCCATGTGATCTCAATTTGTTCATGCATTGCAAAACAGATAAGTACACGGGTTAGGGGCACGGGCGTGTGTAGCCACACGGCTTGCCCACACGGGTGTGTCCCATAATCACACAGGTGTGTAACCCCTGTTTAGGGCAAAGTTTTTCTAAGTTTTGTAAAAATTTCTAAAGTTCTCGGTTTAGTCCCCGAGCAGCTTTAATGCATGTTTTGGGCCTCGTAGGCTCATATTAGGGTCTTTATGATTTGGACGCAACTTTATGACTCGAAATTGTATGATTATTTGTGTGGTAAGTCCAGTATTGCCTCGTACCCTATTCTGGCGTCAAATATGAGTAAGAGGTGTTACAACCAAAATGTGTAAAGAAAAATATAAGAGATGACATGATAGTCATATACAACCTCGTGAATTCAGAGAAGGTTAGAAAGTGTTGTTGTTTAATTCGAGGCTAAGGTTATTTCCGAGAAAGCTCAAATCTCGAAGGAAAGGACCTTATACCATCTACAAAGTTTATCCAGATAGAGCTATAGAATTGTACGACAACCACGGAGGTACGTTTAAAGTTAATGGTCAACGCCTCAAGCACTGTTGGGATGGTAAAGTTGAGTGAATTACAACCTCGTTCAAATTATTAGACCCTTAATTTTTCATGGTTTTACCTTTTAATAAAAAGTTAGAAATCATTTTCTTAAATTAGGACATTTAATTAATTACTAAGGAGATTGAAACTTAAGCGGGACCATTGTGACCCCTCCAACCTTTCCTGGGCATTAATTTAATGTAATCTTTTAAGAAGAAATTTTCTGATTAAGTTTAAAATTTTTATTTTTCACTTTAATTTCTATTTTTAATGTTAATTTAATTGTTTATGTTTAATAAGGGGTCAAATTGACCCCTCCAACCTCTCCTGGGCAATAATTTAATGTAATTTTTTGAGAAGAAATTTTCTGATGAATTTTAAATTTTTTATTTTTCACTTTAATTTCTGTTTTTAATGTTAACTTTAATTGTTTGTGTTTAATAAGGGGTCAAATTGGCCCAAGTACTAATTAATTTATTTTATCTTAAGCAGTCTAGTTGTAAATACAGTTTGGGCTCAAGGCTTGAAAGAACAAAGAGGAGAAATTTACCCCATCAGTGCCGTCCATAAGGGTTTCCAAAACCCTAAAATTGCCACCACTTTTTCCCTCCATCTATACTTGCCGCCCAAGTCACTTAAGAAGTTAAAATTTTGCTACAAGATTGGCCTAATTCACCACTATATAAACTCCTCTCTACCACCATAATCTTCACAACCCTTCAAGCAATTAGCTTAAACCTTAGCCATTCATTCTTTTTCCTTTTAGCCATCTGCCTAAATCCCAAAAATTCTCTCCAAATTTCTTCCTTTGTCACAAAACCCTAGCTTATTGCTGCCGCGAGCCTTTTTCCGAAGCAATCATATCACCGCTACAACCTTATTGCTGTCGTGAGCCTATCACCGTCGTGAAATCCCTTACTTCATCCATTGCTGAATTACGCCTATTTTTCGGGAAAAATCACCATGTCTTGCAAAAGAAATAATATTTCAAAGACCTCTGCCGAAAATCCCAATTGTGATTCAAGATGAGAAAGTAAAAGAAAGGTTTGATTTCATCTTCAAAAATCAATCTATGATGCCAGAAAAGGTTTCAACTTGGAAAGAAATGATAAGATGGTTGTGCCTTTGTCGATACGAAAGATGATTGATGCCCTCAATTGGAATTATTTTTGTGATGCATGATCATTACCTGATAAGGAGTTACTTCGAGAGTTCTACGCTAATTTGACTAAGCCAGATGCAACAAAAGTTCTTGTTCACAAGAAGAAGGTACCCCTAACTTCTAAGTCCATTAATGATTTGTTTAACCTACCTGACGTTGAAGAAGAGGAATACTTTGCCATGATGACAAATATAAATTGATATTTTCTTAAAGAAGTGCTTAATGTTGTGACAAATCTGAGATCCCAATAGAGTATAAGAAAGTATGGTAGTCATTCTTACCGAAGGAAATATCTAAAACTGTAACACCCCTAACCTGTATCAGTCACTACAATAGGGTTACAGAGTATTACCGTTCAATCAAAAAATTTAAACATTTTAATATTCAATAATTTAAATCATATCATAAATCATTCATACACATACATACTGTCCCTAAATCGAGCCCTCGAGACCTTAAAATAGCTTAGAAGCAAATTCAGACCAATTTAAAATTATTTGGAAAGTTTAGGAAAAAATTGTAAAGTTTGCAAAACAGTGGTCACACGACTGTGTGCCTCACATGGCTAAGACACATGCCCGTGTCTCAGGCTGTGTGACCTTTTAACGAGGGACACACTTTTGTATCCAAGTCCGTGTCCTCACCTGTGTAACTCTCTAAGTACGGTCACACGACCGTGTCACATGCCCGTGTGCTCGGCTGTGTAACTCATTGACTTGCACCCTTTGAAATCCTCAGATGACACATCCAAAGTACCTAATCATCAACAACCTAAATCAACTAACCAATGTGCCATTCAAGACAAGATTTGCATCCAAACATCATCTAACTAACATGTCAGTGTTGCCTTATTTCAAGCATGAATACTTGATTCCATTATGTAACTAAATCACATTACAAAATACCATTTCCAAGCCAACATTATCATACCATATGACCATGCACGACAATTATCTAAATATATCCATAAGCTATATTTCATGCTTACCAACCTAGTCCATATAGGTACTAAAACATACCACATTTAACCATCATCAACCATTCAAAACATACCATAAGATCATGATTTTCAATCGCTAAAGGTGGTTAAGATGACCTTACTTATCAAGACATACCAATCCATCATATAAACATAAACTTCAAGACATAAGCATAAGAATTCACCCATCTAATACATTCATGAGTCATCAATACAAAAGACCTATACATGCCATTATAAACCTAAGCCATAATACTCAAAACTACTGAATTGATTTTTGGATAGTGTGATAGATCTCCAACGAACTTCAAACCAAATTGAGATCCCAATGGCCTATAAAACATAGAAAAGAAAACACATAAGCAACAAATTCTTAGTAAGCTCGTATAAACTTAAATTAAACTTACCACTTTATTAATACAATTCATAGATTAAACATAAATCATTACCAATGCCATAAGCTTGGTATAGGCCTATTAGAACACCTTCAAACTCTCAAATTAGTAAGTTCACTTATCCATGATATAAATGAATTCATCCATTGTATAGGTAAATTTCTCATGTATAAGCACATCATTTAATTTATCAATCTTTTTATAGCACCATGTTACATATGAGATCATCTATAATATATGAACTTTACCATACATGAACATAACCTTTAATTCATCAACAATACCATAATCATAAACCTTTTCATAAATTTATATACCATTCCATTTACTTACTTACCATTCCATCCAAAATGTTTAGCATAATCCTAAACAACATCATCATTTCAGTAGTTAGTGCACTTGTACATAATTCAAATGCATTCATCCATAAAATAAATATATTTATACATGTAATCACACCATTTAGATCATAAATCCTTGACATAAGTTCATGATTCATTCCATTTGGAGACTTATATAATGTGTAGGTTTGTGCAAGTGTACACAGTCGTTATCAAGTAATAAGTAAGTATCAAGTTATCGTCTCCACAAGGATTGTATTTGTTTGTAAAATTATACTAACAACTTGGTAAATAAAAACACAATATGGTTGAGAAGTGATGATTAAAATTAAATATATTAAACTAAATGCAACGATCTCTAATGCAAATTATCCTAAGTATGCAAACTATATGAATGAAATAGATTTTAGCAAAATTAAACACAATTTGCAACAATTATAACATAAATAAACTAGGACAATTACTTTAATTAAACTCAATTTATTATCAACATGCTTAATAACATTCGAAAAAACATTCCATGGAAACTCAATCTTTCATGAGTTTGGAAACCATATTAGGTCCTTTCAGAATCCTTTACTTAGTAAATACACATTTTATTGATCCTTATTTACTAAGGGTTTCTTAGCATTCATGTGAGGTAACAAGGACGTGTTAGGTTTGAAATAGTTTAATCACACAAATCTAAAAACTATGTAGATAACAGAGCTTGGTTAGAGTTGTTATGCAACCTGCAATTTAATTGGGTTAGGATCTAAATTGAGCATGCACATTTCAATTATGTGTCCACTATCCGTCATCTGGTTAGGATCACTCAGTTAATTCAAGTGCATTTCAATCATGTATGAACGAAATACAAACTTGATTTTAATTGAAAACATGATCGATTGAGGCACAAACATTATAAGCATGAATCAAATAAATATTATTTAATCAAAGCAATCATCCTAGCTTAAATAAAATTAAGCTAACATTGTTGTAAACAAGAGCAAAGAGCACATAGCAAACATTTTTAGATTAAATTAAAGAAAAGAAAGATTAAACCCAAATCAAAGCGGCTATCACCCAAGACTCTGACCGACGAGGCTCCTTCGCTCTTTCGCTTTGCTCCTTTACTGATGCTCTCTAAGGTGACCAACCAAAGGCTCTTTAAGATGTTTAATTGCTAAAATATCTATGAAGAGATGATGCTAGGTGTGGGGAATGGAAAATGCTAAAGAGAATTTAGAGAGAAGAGAATGATGAGGGATGAGGGATCAAATGAGGTCTTATTTTTAGGTGAAGAGAGGAGGGTAGTTTGCTAAAAATAGAGAGGTTTAGTCTTTTCTAGCTTTTCCAATAAGTGGCCAACCATGCTTAGTGGATTTGATTTGAATTTTTCTTAATTTTTAAGCAATTTAAATGCCATAACAACTTAGGACTGAGACTCGGTCAAATGTAAATCTTCAGGCAAATCTCTAATTTCTTCAACATTGTAAGGACCTTGTGTAATTAAACCAAAATGTGGTTCATGTGGACAGCCATGTTTAGCTGAAATTGGGTTGACTTGGTCTTCAATTTGGACGGTTTTTGTAATCCAACAAAGCTATCAGGCCTATCCAAAATAAATCAACAAATTAAAGGACCAAAGAATAAAATTTATCCAATTTAAATAATTAATTAAAACCCAAATTATTAATGAAATATTTTAAAATGAATTATTAATATAATTTTTTATTTTATTATTAATTTAATCATGCATGGCCCATTTCATGTTTTAAAGATATAATATGTTCAGATAAATATAAAATAAGCCATTTTATGCATTAAAACTATATAATAAAGCATAAAATCACATTTTAATAATTTTTATGTCCTAATTTCATATTTTCACATATTTCATTAATTTATTAAAAAATTACTTAGTTTGAACAATGAATTTAAGTAAAAAGGTGATAAATTACATAGGAAAAATCCTATATATTTTTCAGTTTACACACCCCCAAACTTAAATTATTGCTTATCCCGGGTAATGTTTATGCACAACAAAAGGTCTTGCTAAGGCAAAATTGCTAATTGTGTAAGCAGCATCAATCTTTGTCCAAAATCATGCATTAACAACTTCATGTCCATAGATCTTTTTTAACAAGTAATTCATATGCAAACATTTTTAGAGTTTCATACTAAGTTTCAAACATGCCAACATGAATCATAGTTTATATGTATGTCACAACTACAAATAACATTCTTCGTTCAACATAATTTCTTATCAATCAAGCAAACAATCATAAGGCTTATTTATGATCTTCATATGTTGAACATAGTACTTCCTCTCCACTAATGTAGGTGACATAATCATCAAATCAATAGGTCTTTTATAAGGTTGTAATGAGGCTTGGTTAAAGGTAGGGATTTTAAGAGATGAGACATTTCAGTTTCAAAATATTAACCTTTAACTTTGTCTTGGATTTCTAGAAATACAAGCTTTTTCTTTAAGTGAACCTTTGGAACAGCCTTAAACTTATTTTGAACTCAAGCTCATACATTTTTCTTTTTTAGAGACTGAGCAAACTTTTCTTCGCTCTTTCTTCATCTTTTTTTTTTAAGCATGAGCACATACATCTTTTTTGAAAATTTCCTCAAATGTTTATTACTAAGGCAACTTTAGTTAAGATGGGTGCACAAAATTAGGATAACTTAAAAAGATGGTAATGTGGCTTATAATGTAGGTTCATTGCAATAAACAAGCCTTTAAGCTCAAAATTACAGTTTCAAAGGTCTAATATCATAGGGTTGGCTTGAAAAAGGCTCAAACGATCCAAAGAAATAGTGCCTATATCATTTTAGATTTTTATGTCCCCCAAGATTTCTCCTCAAGAAAGTTACTATGTCAATTCCAAAGATATAACCCTTCATGCATGTCTAATCTCAAAAGAAACTAAGTTTTCATGGAAAACATCACTAAGGCTAAGATCATACAAGCATTCCATTGTTCATGATAACATACTTTCACTCAGATAAAATCATCATTCATACTTGCATACAAACTATCTCATTAAAAAATGTCTTTAAACATTCATTTATTAAAACATACCTATAAAAGAAATGTTTGAAACGTACTTAAAAAATTTTAAAAATTTGGGCAATTTATTTGCCTTACCCCCTTTAAAAGGAAGCAATATTCTCATTGTAAAAACAAAATAGTGAATGAAAATTGAGCACCAGGTAGGGTTGTAAAGAAAGAGATGTGAGTTATAGAGACTACTTAATTATCAAGTCTTTCCTAATAACCCAATCCTAGATATGTTCATTTCCATTACCACATCACTTAGTCTTTTTCTTTCTAAAGAAGTGTTAAGTTTATTCATGCTTGTTATTCTTTATTTTGTAGAAATTAAATCCTAATTACGAAAGAAATAAATTCCTAAAGACCTAAAAATAATTAAATAAATAATAAGACAAGAATCCCCTATTTTATTTTTCTAACTCATTCCATTTGTCTTTTTTAGCTCCATCTCTGCTTGCATAGTCAGTATCTTTCGTCCATGTCTCAAAGATAGCATCTGGGAACTCAGGAACAAAATTATTAGAGATATTCTTAAAAGTATTTGTAATTTAGTCATCTCTAATTTTTGCATATTTCTAGTAAGTTTGTTGTTGATTGTGCATGAACTTGCACATATCCATCATAATTGACAACTCTAATTTCTTTGAAGCACTTGAAGAAGTCGGCATTGGAGTTGTAGATTCAAGTTCAACACTTAGCTTGACTGTTTCTTTTTCTGGCTCAACCTTTGGTTCAGAGGTTACAGATCCTTCAATTGGTTTAGGACTGTTCAGTTCCTTATCAGATTCTTCTTCTTCAGTATCTGTAACTGAATTGGCTTCAGTTTTAGTTTCATTTGTTGACTCTTCGGTATCTGACTCAGTTGGCTCTTCTTGCTTGCCTTGATTTAGCTCATGCACCTTCTCTACTAACCTTCCAAAATCATGATTTGTAATATTCCTTTGAACATATTGCCCCTTCAGATTTGCTTGTGTTTTAACACGGGTCCTTAAGCAAAGTGAAGTGATTAATGATGGGAAATAAGCACTTTCTGTCTTCTTTTTAGCATAATCATGAATCTCCTTGAGAATAATTTCCCAACATTAATGGACTTTTCTGTCAAGATTGCATATAACAAAAGCCTTCATTCCATCGAGATGGTGGAATTATGTGAGATAGGCATAAAACTGTAGCGAACAAAATAAAACCATACCTTTGCTACTGGTTTTAGATATTCCCTTCAGCAAGAATGGCTTCCATACTTTCTTATAATCCATTGGGATCCCAGATTTGTCACAATATCAAGCACTTGTTGAAGAAAATCCCAATTGATCATAGGGTAGTACTCATCTTCTTCAACATCAGGTAAGTTGAACAAATCATTGATGGACTTAGAAGTAAAGGGTACCTTTTTTCTTTTGAACGATGACCTCAGTAGCATCTTGTATAGTCAAACTAGCATAGAATTCTCGAACTAGTTCATCATCGGGAAGTGAACAAGAATCACAAAATCGTTTCCACTTGAGAGCATTGATTTTCTTTCTAATTGGTATAGGAATAACCATCAAATCATGACTATTCAAGTTAAAACCTTTTCCCGGCATAATAGGTTAATGCTTGAAGATTGAATCAAGTCTCTCTTTTACTTCTTCATCGATCAAAATCGGGTTTTCAGTAGTAGACTTTGAAGATCTAGTTCTTTTGCGAGATATGGTATCTTTTCTTGAGAATAGGGCAAAGTTTCTGCACAAGGGGGAAAAGAGAAATCAGAAAGGTGGGTAAAGACTTGCTATGATGAAAATCTTGCAATGGCAAGGATGGTGTGGTGAAAATGACAGCATGCGACAACAACAGCAGTATGCTACAGTAACAACAACGATGTGTGGCAGCAACGTTGGTGCTTTGGTAATCTTCTTGTGGCGGTAATAGGTGATTTCGGCAAAAAGGGAAGAAAAACTAGGGTTTCTTTTGGGATTTGAGGCTAGCGGCACAAGAGGGAGATTTAGAGATTTTTAGGGTTAAGCAAATTGCTTTGAGGGATATGAAAAATAGTAGAATGAAGAGGAGTTTATATAGGGGAAAATTAGGGCAACATGTAGCAAAAATTTAGCCACATTAGAGTTACTTGGGTGCCAAGTAATGGGAGTGGCGACAAAGTATGGATTTTTCCCTCCTTTTTGCTATCTTGGGCCTCAAACTCAGACTATATTTACAAACTTACTCAGGAAAAAAAACTGATTAGTACTTGGGCCAAATTTTACCCCCTTTATTAACATAAAAATTTAAAATTTAAACAAAACAAATGAAACTTAAAAATTTTAAATCTTAATTAGAAAATTTCTTCTTAACAAATTATATTAAATTAATTCCTAGGAAAGGTTAGAGGGGTCACAGCGGTCTCGCTTAAGTTCCAATCTCCTTAGACAGAATTAATTAAATGTAATAAGTTAAGAAAATAAGTTCTAGTTATTCATTTATTTACAAAACGAGTTCATGAAAAATCAATGGTCTGTTAATTTGAACGAAGATTCAACTCACTCAACTTCACTATCCCAGTAGTGTTTAAGACATTGACCATTAACTTTAAACGTACCTCTGTAATTGTCATATAATTCAGTAGCTCCAAAAGGATAAACTCGGTATATGGTATAAGGTCCTTTCCATTAGGATTTAAGCTTTTCATGAAATAACTTCAACCTTAAATTAAACAACAAAACCTTCTACCTTCTTTAAACTTGCGAGGTTGTATATGACTATCATGCTATCTCTTTGATCTTTTTTACACATTTTGGCATTCTCATAGGAAAACAACCTCAGCTCTTCCAACTCATCAAGTTGTAACATCCTTCTCTCACCTACTTGCTTAAGATCAAAGTTCAACTGTTTCAACGCCCAATAATCTTTATTCTCCAACTCTAATGGAAAATGACATGCCTTTCCAAAGACTAACTGATAAGGATTCATTCCTAAAGGTGTCTTAAATGTTGTTCGATAGGCCCATAATGCATCATCAAGCCTTCGAGACCAATCTTTTCTGCTAAGGCGTACTACCCTTTCAAGGATACCTTTGATTTCATGGTTCACTCTTTCAACTTGCCCATTAGACTGGGGGTGATAGGCAGTAGCAATCTTGTGCTTCACATCATATTTGTCAAGCAACCACTTAAGTCATTTGTCAACAAAGTGAGAACCTTCATAATTTATAATAGCTCTTGGTGTCCCAAATCGTGTAAACACATGCTTATGTAGGAATCGCATGACTACCTTAGCATGATTTGTAGGGTATGCTTTAGCTTCAATCCACTTGAATACATAGTCCACAGCAACTAAGATGTATTTGTTCCCATACGAAGAAAGAAACGGGCCTAAAAAGTCAATTCCCCATACGTCAAACAATTCAATCTCTAAAATGTTTGTCAAGGGCATCTCATTCCTCCTTGATATATTTCTGATCCTTTGGCATTTATCACAGTTCTTCACATAAGCATAAGCATCTTTAAATAGTGTAGGCCAAAAGAAACCTGCTTATAAAATCTTTGCTGCAGTCCGTGTACCACCAAAATGTTTCCCACTTGAATATGAATGGCAATGATACAAGATCTTAGCAATCTCACTTTCAACTACACACTTCTGGATTATATTATCTGCACACTATTTAAATAAAAACGGATCCTCCTAAAAATATTACCGACTATCATGAAGGAATTTTTCCTTTATTGGTATGTCATTTCTCGAGGAATTATTCCACATGCAAGATAATTGGCAAAATCAGCAAACCAAGGTGTTTCATGAATTTAACTTATCTCAAATAAGTGTTCATCTGGGAAATTCTCGTTGATAGGCACATATGATCGAGTTACCTGGTCTTGTTCCAACCTCGACAGATGATCAGCTATTTGATTTTCGACACCTTTTCTATCTTGAATCTCAAGGTCAAATTATTGGAGTAAAAGTATCAAATGAATTAGCCTCGGTTTCGCATCTTTCTTCGTGAGCAAGTATTTAATGGCCGCATGGTCAGTAAATACTGTAACTTTGGTACCTATAAGATATGAGCGAAATTTGTCAAAAGCAAAAACTATAGCAAAGAGTTCCTTTTCAGTTACCGTATAATTGAGTTGGGCTCCCGTCAAAGTTCTACTTGCATAGTAAATAGGGTGAAACACTTTGTTTCTTCTTTGACCCATCAAAGCTCCAACGGCATAATCACTTGTATCACACATCAACTCAAAGGGTGAGCTCCAATCAGGTGTAACGATTATTGGGGCTGAGATTGACCCTTTTTTAGATCTTCAAAAGCTTCCAAACATGCTTTGTTGAAATCAAACACTGTATCTTTCTCTACCAACAAACACAACGATTTAGAAATTTTTAAGAAATCTTTGATAAACCTTCGGTAAAAACCAACATGGCCTAAGAAACTTCTGACTCCTTTCACATTAATTGGGGCTGGTAATCTTTCAATTATGTCCACCTTTGCTTTATCGACTTCAATTCCTCTTTTTGAAATTTTATGCTCTAAGAAAATCTCTTCCTTAACCATAAAATGACATATTTCCCAGTTAAGGACAACATTCATCTCTTCGCGTCTTTTTAGTACCTTAGCCAAATTACTCAAAAAAATATCATAAGTGTTACCAAAAATAAAAAAAAATCATCTATGAAAACCTTAACAAAATTTTCAACCATATTAATGAATATTACCATCATGCATCGTTGAAATGTTAAAGGTGCATTGCATAAACCAAAAGGCATTCACCTAAAAGAAAACGTACCGTATAGACAAGTAAAGGTTGTTTTATGTTGGTCATCCAGAGCTACAACAATTTGGTTATATCCTTGTAACAGCTCGATTTTAGCTAAACTGGAACAGTGGTTTCAGAACCACAAATCCAAGGTCATAAAATTATTTTTGATGTTTACAGCATGTGAATATATATGTGTGAAAATTTTGTGAGCTAATTTTATCATTTAATAGCTCAATTTGAGAAAAATGACTAAATTGCGTAAAATGTAAAAGTTGTATGCTATTAGTTACAGGTGTCAAATTGCCTTGGCTTTTAAATATGATGGCCTTAAACGATAATTAAACCATTTTAAATAATAATGGACAATTATGGACAACTATTACATGTTTTTAACGTTTATTCATTAAGGGTAAATTAGTAAATTTGTAATTATGTTAATTAAAATACAACAAAACATGAATTTTGTCCATCTTTCTTGTTATTGGCTGAATATTGAAGTAGAAAAGAAGCCATTTTTGGTGTTTTAGGGTTCGACTAGGAAATAGCTTGATTAAGGTATGTTTGAGCTCGGTTTTTAATGATTTTTATGTTTTTCTGATCGTTGCTTTAAGTAGTAGCTAGCCCATGTCTCAATTTTTTAAAATGTTGATGATTTTGAAAGTTACCATTGATGAACTCATGTGTTTTATGATGTTTGATGATGAATTCTGAAAGCTTGGTGCTTGATATACATGTTCTGTAAAGTGATTTTGAGTAAAAATGCATATTAGGGATTAAATTGAGAAAAGTGTAAACTAAAGTGTGAAATTGTGAAATAAATGAAAAATATGGGCTGCTAGGGATCTATGGAGAATTCGACCAAGCATGGATCTTATTGAATTTTGAGTAATTTGTGTTTTTTTGAAATAGGGACTAAATTGAATAAATATGAAACTTTAGGGGCTAAAGTGCAAAAATGACAAAATATGCGTTTGTGGATTAAATTGAATGAATTGGTGATTAAATGAGTTAATTTTTAATACATATAGATCAAGAAACAAAGAACTCAGATTTAGATCGGGGAAAATTAAAGGTTATCGAGTAATCAATATGATTCATCAATTTCGAGTACGAGGTAAGTTGATACGTGATAAACATTGTTATAATTATGTTTTTGATGCTTTAATAATGCATAAATTGTATATATGCGACTACGAATGTGTACGACGACAAATAAACTATATTTGGCACATAGTGTACGTTTCGAGATAGCTTCGGTTATATATAGCACTCAGTGTGCGAATTGGAATAGTTTCAACTTTATGTGGCACTAAGTGTGTGATACCGAGATAACTTTGGTTTAATGTGATGGCACTAAGTGTGCGATATCGTTGTATCTTCTGCTAAGCATTTATGCATTAAGTGTACGAGTTTTTAAGCATTGAAAGGTTTCTTAATGATTAATTGTGTTGAAAAAAGAGGTGAGAATGAGATAAATAAATATGAGAAAGTACAGGTATGTACTATAACTATGTGGTAGTTGATACTATGTGTATGAAGCTGATGAATTTGTATATACATGATAAATGGTCATGAATTAGAATTGAATGATGATATAAGAACTACTAAGTGTTTATTAATTGATGATTTGTATTTTATTAACTGTTGAGCATTGTTGGTATGAACTTACTAAGCTATGAAGCTTACTGTGTGTTATTTGTCTTTGTTTTATAGATTATCGAAGCTAACTCAGACTCGGGAATCACTGGGAATATGTCATCACACTATCGATCATCTTGTTGGTACTTTTGGATGTTTGTAAATATGGTATATGACATGTATAGGCTAGTGAGTTGATGATATGTTTTGAATTATGATTTAAGCCATGAGATTTGACTTACTTTTGGTTGTAAATGTTGGTGCCGTTATGGCCATTTAAGTTGGCTTGATTAGGTGATATTGAAATGCATTCAAAAGTTATGCAATTTTAATAGTTTTGGTATGTTTTGGTTGTGGAATTGAGTAGTTAAAATGGTTGTATATAGATGGCATGGAATATGTATGAATTGGCTGATTTTGGTTGCTTATAAAGGTATTTAAATGGTGTTAATTTGGTTGCTATGTATACTTGTGGAAAGGGTGGCAAATTGGCTTTTCAAATGGCCTATTTTTGTCCACACGGGCAAAGACATGGGCATGTGTGTCATCCGTGTGTGACACACGGTCATATTACACGGCCATGTGTCCCTTGGAGAATAATTAGAAATTCAAGTCAGTCTCGAGCACGGCCTAGACACACGGGCGTGTGACCCATGAATGTATGAAAATTTTCTAAGTTTTCAAAAATTTTTATATGTGTTTAGTTTAGTCCCGAACCTTTTGTAAGCATGTTTATAGGTCCTGTAGACCTATTTAAAGGACACTGTATATGTGAATGCATGTTATTCGATATTGAATGTTTATTAAGTTCTGAAATGTTAGTTAAATGTCATATTTAATCAGTAATACCTCTTAACCATAATCTGGTGATAGACACAGGTTAGAGGTGTTACATTTGATTGGTATCAGAGCGATAGTTTAGTCGATTCTAGGACTAACGTAGCTTGTAAGAGTCTAGCTATACATGCCATATATATAAATTGTGATAGTGTGATGATTCCTGACAAGTAAAAATGTGTTTTCATATAGTAAATGGATCTAGATCGAGTTGTAGCTGACGCTGTGGAAAGTACTGCGCCCACTCCCGCTCAAAGGGCAGTGCCGGCCGATTCTAGGCCTATTTCTAGTAGCCAGGGAGGAGAGGCTAAGCAAGCCTTCTTCCAAATGATGAGTGAATGGTTCAAAGAGTTCGTTCGAATGAACCTGGCTGCTCAACAACCTCTACCCCCACCTATTCCTCAACAAGTCCCGATTGTGCCGCAAGCATTAGATCTAATTTGATTGAGTAAGCCGCCAGTGGATAAGATACGTAAACACGGGGCTAAAGAGTTTTAGGCTACAGTTGATGATAATGCTGAGAGCGCTGAGTTTTGGCTCGAGAATACAATCAGAGTGTTTGGTGAATTATCCTGTACTCTTGATGAATGTATCAAATGTGTGGTATCTCTGTTAAGAGACAATGCGTATCATTGGTGGAAAACGTTGGTATTAGTAGTTCCAAAGGAATGTGCCACCTGGGAATTCTTTCAGTCCAAGTTCTGAAAGAAGTATATAAGCCAGCGATTTCTTGATCAGAAACAAAAAGAGTTTCTGGAGTTGAAACAAAGTTAGATGGCAGTGATAGAATATGAAAGAGAATTCGTACGACTAAGCATGTATGCTTGAGAGTATGTAGCTACTGCAGAGATCATGTGTAAAAGATTTGTTGACGGACTGAATGAAGAAATAAAACTCCTGGTTGGGATTTTAGAAATCAAAGAATTTTTTGTGCTAGTTGAGAGGGCTTGTAAAGTCAAGGATCTCAGTAAAGAAAAGAGAAAGGATAATTTAGAGGCAAGAGATTCGAAAAAGAGATCGATGGGTAAATCTTATCATTCCTCGTCGAAGAAATCTAGAGACTATTTTAACTGATCGATAGCTTTTGGGGATATCAGAATAGAGACCACGGAAAGCAATACACCAACCCAAAAGTTCAAGCCGCATCAGTATCGAGTGTTTGTAACGTAAAAGATGTTATTACCGATACTTTTACTCTCTATGATACTAAAGTTATTGCATTGATAGATCCAGGACCAACTCATTCATATGTATGTGTAAATTTAGTATGAAGTAAGACTTTGCCTGTAGAGTTTACTAAAATTGTAATTAGAGTATCGAACCCCCTAGGCAAGTTTGTATTGGTTGATAAAGTGTGCAAGAACTGTCCTTTGATGATTCGGGATAATTACTTTTCGGTCGATCTGATGTTGTTACAATTGACGAGTTTGATATAATCTTGGGTATGGATTGGTTAACATTGCATGATGCTGTTGTGAATTGTAAATGAAAGATGATTGATCTGAGATGTTAGAATAATGAGATTATGCGAATTGAGTCAGATGATTTGAATGGCTTGCCAGCAGTGATTTCATCGATGTTAGCTCAGAAATATGTGAGAAAGGGTAGCGAAGCTTATGTTACTTATGTGCTTGATACAAAAGTAATTGAAAAGAAGATTGAATCAGTGCCAGTTGTGTGTGGGTATTCAGATGTGTTTCTTGATGAGTTACCGAGTTTACCACCAATCCAAGAGGTTGAATTTGGATTGAGTTAATGCTGGGTACAACACCAATATCGATAGCTCCGTACAGAATGGTTCCGACAGAGTTAAAAGAATTGAGAGCTCAATTGCAAGAATTGACGGATAGAGGATTTGCACGACCAAGTTTCTCGCCTTGGGGTGCTCCCGTATTGTTTGTAAAAAAGAAAGACGATACTATGAAAATGTGTATCGATTATAGATAGCTCAACAAAGTGACGATCAAGAACAAAGATCATCTGCCCAGAATAGATGATTTGTTTGATCAATTGAAAGGAGCTACAGTGTTTTTAAACATAGATTTGAGATCAGGTTATTACCAGTTGCGAGTTAGAGATTTTGATGTGCCAAAGATTGCTTTTAGAATGAGGTATGGTCATTATGAATTTTTAGTTATGCCTTTTAGACTAACAAATGAACCTGCTGTCTTTATGGACTTAATGAATTAGATTTTTAGACCGTACCTAGATCAATTTGTTGTTGTGTTCATAGATGATATTTTGATCTATTCGAGAGATGAAGTTGAGCATGCTGAACATTTGAGAATCGTATTGCTGACTTTGCGAGATAAGCAATTATATGCAAAGTTTAGTAAATGTGAATTTTGGTTGCATGAGGTTGGTTTTCTGGGGCATATTGTATCAGCATCGGGTATCCAAGTCGATCCGATCAAGATCTCTGCAATAATGGATTGGAAGCCTTCGAGAAATGTATCCGAAGTCTACAGTTTTCTAGGACTAGTTGGTTTTTATAGACGATTTGTGAAAGGCTTTTCGATGATTACGACTCTGTTGACGAGATTGCTTCAAAAAGATGTTAAGTTTGAGTGGTCCGATAAATGTCAGAAAAGTTTTGATCAGTTGAAATCTTTATTGACCGAAGCTCCAGTGTTAGTTCAGCCAGAATCTGGTAAAGGAATTGTAATCTATAGTGATGCATCGTTAAATGGTCTAGGCTGTGTTTTGATGCAGGATGGCAAAGTTATTGCTTATGCCTCGAGACAGTTAAAGCTGCATAAAATGAGTTACCTGATGCACGATTTGGAGTTAACAGCCATTGTGTTTGCGTTAAAGATTTGGCGCCATTATTTGTATGGTGAGAAATGCCATGTTTATTCAGAGTACAAGAGTTTAAAACATCTGATGACTCAGAAATATTTGAATTTACGACAGCAAAGATGGCTAGAATTGCTAAAAGATTATGAATTAGTGATTGACTACTGTCCGGGAAAAGTAAATGTTGTTGCTGATGCTTTAAGCCGAAAATCTTTATTTGCTTGACGTGCGATGAATACTCAATTGACTCTATCTGACGATGGCTCGATTTTAGCTGAGTTGAAAGCGAGATCGTTGTTTTTACAGCAGATTTGTGAAGCTCAGAAAGTTGATAATGAAATGTTAGCAAAACGAGCTCAATGTGATTTGAACCTTGATTCAAAGTTTCAAGTTGATTTTGATGATTGTTTGAGAATTAGAGGTCGAATATGTGTTCCAAGGAATTCAGAGTTAATTCAAATGATTTTGAATGAAGCATGTTATAGTTGTTTATCTGTTCATTCGGGAAGCACGAAAATGTATAATGATTTGAAACAACTTTAATGGTGGCATGGTATGAAACGTGACATTTCAGAGTTCGTTTCTAAATGTTTGATTTGTCAGCAAGTTAAAGCTGAACATCAGGTACCGTCTGGTTTATTACAACCTATTATGATTCCTAAGTGGAAATGGGATAGAATAATTATGGATTTTGTTTCGGGTTTGCCCCTATCTCTAAGTAAGAAAGATGCAATTTGGGTTGTTGTTGACCGATTGACGAAATCAGCTCATTTCATTCCTGTGTGTACAGATTATTCGCTTGACAAGCTTGCTGGGTTGTATATCTCCGAAGTTGTAAGATTACACGAAGTACCTGTTTCTATTGTTTCAGATAGAGATCTGAGGTTCACATCTAGGTTTTGGAAGAAATTGCAAAATGTATTGGGTACAAAGTTACATTTCAATACCGTGTTTCATCCATAGACCGATGGTCAATCCGAGCGAGTTATACAAATACTTGAGGATATGTTGAGATGTGGCATTCTTGAGTTCGAAGGTACGTGGGAAAAATATTTTTCATTAATTGAATTTGTGTATAATAAAAGTTTTCAATCGAGCATTAAAATGGCACCGTATGAAGCTCTACACAGTCATAAATGTTGAACACCATTGTATTGGACTGAGCTTAGCGAGACTAAGATTCATGAGGTCGATCTGATTAAAGAAATAGAAGAGAAAGTGAAAGTAATTTGTGATAGTCTGAAAGTAGCTGCAAATCGCCAGAAATCGTATGCAGACTTGAAAGAAAAGATATTGAGTTTCAGATCGGAGATAGAGTCTTCTTGAAAGTATCTTCATGGAAGAAAATACTTCAATTTGGTCGAAAAGGCAAATCGAGTCCTCGATTCATCGGACCGTATGAGATTATCGAGCAAATTAGGCCAGTGGCTTATCAACTAGCATTGTCATTTGAGTTAGAAAAGATTCATAATGTATTCCATGTATCAATGTTACGAAGATACAAATCTGATCCATCGCATGTTATTTCCCCGACTGAAGTTGAAATTCAGTCAGATTTATCGTATAGTGAAGAACCGATCTGAATTATAACTCATGAGATCAAAGAATTGAGAAATAAAAGAATAGCATTAGTAAAAGTGTTATGGCATTGACATGGGGTAGAAGAAGCTACGTGGGAACCTAAGGATGCTATGAGAGAGCAATATCCAAACCTATTATCTGGTAAGATTTTCGGGGATGAAAATCCCTATAGGGGGAGAGTTGTAATAGCCCAGTTTTAGCTAAATAGGAATAGTGGTTTTGAAATCACAAATCTGAGGTCGTAAAATCATTTTAATATTATTTTTGATGTTTACAGCATGTGAATATATGTGTGTGAAAATTTCGTGAGCTAATTTTATCGTTTAATAGCTTAATTTGAGAAAAAAGACTAAATCGCGTAAAATGTAAAAGTTGTATGCCATTAGTTAAAGGTGTCAAATTGCCTTTGCTTTTAAATATGATGGCCTTAAATGGTAATTAAACCATTTTAAATGATAGTGGACAATTATGGAGAACTATTACATGTTTTTAATGTTTATTCATTAAGGGTAAATTAGTAATTTTGTAATTATGTTAATTAAAATACAACAAAACATGAATTTTGTCCATCTTTCTTGTTGTTGGCCAAATATTGATGTACAAAAGAAGCCATTTTTGGTGTTTTAGGGTTCGGCTAGGAGATAGCTTGATTAAAGTATGCTTTGAGCTCGGTTTTAATGATTTCTATGTTTTTGTGATCGTTTCTTTGAGTACTAGCTAGCCCATGTCTCAATTTTTGAAAGTGTTGATGACTTTTAAAGTTACCATTGATGAACTCATGTGTTTTATGATGTTTGATGATGAATTATGAAAGCTTGATGCTTGATATATATGTTTTGTAAAGTGATTTTGAGTAAAAATGCATATTAGGGATTGAATTGAGAAAAGTGTAAATTGAAGGGTGAATTGTGAAATAAATGAAAAATATGGGCTGCTAGGGATCTATAGAGAATTCGACCAAGCATGGGTCTTATTGAATTTTGAGTAATTTATGTTTTTATGAAATAGGGACTAAATTGAATAAATGTGAAACTTTAGGGGCTAAAGTGTAAAAATTCCAAAATATGTGTTTGTGGATTAAATTGAATGAATTGGTGATTAAATGAGTTAATTTTTAATACATATAGATCAAGAAAGAAAGAACTCGGATTTAGATCAGGGAAAATCGAAGGTTATCGAGTAATCGATCCGATTCGTCAGTTTCGAGTATGAGGTAAGTTCGTACGTAATAAACATTGCTAAAATTATGTTTTTAATTCTTTAATAATGCATAAATTGTATGTATGCAACTACGAATGCGTACAACAACAAAAAAAACTATATTTGGCACTTAGTGTGCGTTTCGAGATAGCTTAGGTTATATACAGCACTTCGTGTGCAAATTGGAATAGTTTCGGTTTTATGTGGCACTAAGTGTGCAATACCGAGATAACTTTGGTTTAATGTGATGGCACTAAGTGTGCGATATCGTTGTATCTTTAGCTAAGCATTTATGCACTAAGTGTGTGAGTTTTTAAAGCATTGAAAGGTTTCCTAACGATTTAATGTGTTTAACAAAAAAGTGAGAATGAGATAAATAAATACGAGAAAGTATAGGTACGTACTATAACTATGTGGTAGTTGATACTATGTGTATGAAGCTGATGAATTTGTATATACACGATAAATGGTCATGAATTAGAATTAAATGATGATATGATAACTACTAAGTGTTTATTAATTAATGCTTTGTATTTTATTAACTATTGAGTATTGTTCGTACGAACTTACTAAGCTCTGAAGCTTACTGTGTGTTATTTGTCTTTGTTTTATAGATTATCGAAGCTAGCTCGGACTCGAGAATCGTTGGGAATACGTCATCACACTATCGGTCATCTTGTTGGTACTTTTGGATGCTTGTAAATATGGTATATGGCATGTATAGGCTAGTGAGTTGATGATATGTTTTGAATTATGATTTGAGCCACGAGATTTGACTTACTTTTGGTTGTAAATGTTGGTGCGGTTATGGCCATTTAAGTTGGCTTGATTAGGTGATGTTGAAATGCATTTAAAAGTTATGCAAGTTTAATAGTTTTGGTATGTTTTGGTTGTGGAATTGAGTAGTTAAAATGGTTGTATATAGATGGCATGGAATATGTATGAATTGGCTGATTTTGGTTGCTTATAAAGGTATTTAAATGGTGTTAATTTGGTTGCTATGTATACTTGTGGAAAGGGTGGCAAATTGGCTTTTCAAATGGCCTATTTTTGTCCACATGGGCAGAGACACAGGCGTGTGTCTCAGCTGTGTGTGACACATGTCATATTACACTGCCATGTGTCCCTTGGAGAATAATTAGAAATTCAAGTCAGTCTCGAGCACAGCCTAGACACACGGGCATGTCTAATGGCCGTGTGAGGCACAATGCCTTGGCACATGGGCGTGTGTGGCCATTATGAAGGGTGCACGAGTTAGACACACGGGTGTGTGGTCGACCGTGTGACCCAAGTCAGTATGTATACCCTGCTTTCACACGGCTTGTGACACGGGCGTGTCTGGTAATCGTGTGAGGCACATGGCCTATTCACACGGGTGTGTGACCCATGAAAGTATGAAAATTTCTAAGTTTTTGAAAATTTTTATATGTGATCAGTTTAGTCCCGAACCTTTTGTAAGCATGTTTATAGGTCCCATAGACCTATTTAAGGGACATTGTGTATGTGAATGCATGTTATTCGATATTGAATGTTTATTGAGTTCTAAAATGTTAGTTAAATGTCGTATTTGATCGATAATACCTCTTAACCCTAATCTAGCAATGAACACAGGTTAGGGTGTTACAATCCCAAATAGCTATCTAAAAAATAATAGAATTCATTACTTGCCAGTCGATCTAACATCTGATCCATAAAAGGCAACGAAAAATGGTCCTTCCAAGTGGCTTTATTCAATTTTCTGTAATCAATACAGATTCTCCAACCAGTAATAGTTCTCGTTGGAATCAACTTCTTACGCTCATTTTCAACAATCGTGATTCCACCTTGCTTCGGCACACACTGTACCGGACTTACCCATGAACTATCTAAAATAGGATATATGATTCCTGCATCTAATCGTGTGAGGCACACACTTCCTTTCTCAACTTCTTTCATAATAGGATTGAGCCTCCTTTGCCCATCAATTTGAGCTCTTTCACCTTCTTCTAATATAATTTTATGCATGCAAAAAGAAGGACTTGTAACTCGAATATCAGCTATGGTCCAACCAACTGCTTTCTTAAATTTCTTTAGAACAATAATTAGTTGCTCCTCTTGATCTTTCATCAGTTCTGCTAAAATAATCACAGGCAAAGTGGAACAATAACCTAAATAAATGTATTTCAAATGGGAAAGAAGTACTTTAGTTTGAGTTTGGGTGGTTCTTCAATTGAAACTTATGTTGCACAAATTCTCTGACTTCTAACTCCAATGGTTAAAATCGTGTAGATTGAATAAAATTTCTCAGATTAGTTTCCATTAAAGCCATGTTTTCTTCACCTTCTTCATCCTCCAAAGGGTCAAGATCTAAGACTTTCTTCAATGGATCTTCTTCAAAATTACTTTCCATAGAAACCAAGGTTTCTATCTCTTCCATAACTGAACATTCTTCTGCCGGATCAGGAAATTTCATCACTTTAAAAATGTTAAAGATTACCTGATCGTCTTGAACTCGCATGGTGAGTTCACCTTTCTACACATCAATTAACATTCTTCCCGTGGCTAAGAAAGGTATCCTAAGGATGATCGGAACTTCCTTATCTACTTCAAAATCTAGGATAATGAAATTAGTAGGAAAATAAATTTATCGACTTTTACCAAAACATCCTCGATCTTTCCTTTGGGATATGCTAAAGATCGATCCGCTAGCTGAAGCGTCACAGTTGTAGGTCTTACTTCACCTATCCCTATCATCTTGAAAATAGACTTAGGCATCAAGTTGATACTCACTCCTAAATCATACAAAGCTTTACCATAGTAAGATTCACCAATGATACAGGGTATAGTAAAGCTTCCTGGGTCTTTCAATTTTGGTGGCAGTTTGTTCTGCAGGAATGCACTGCACTCCTTTGTCAAGGAAACAGTCTCATACTCATTCAGTCGTTTCTTCTTGGATAGTATATCCTTCATAAACTTCACATAATTTGGCATTTGTTCTAAAGCCTCCACCAACGAAATATTGATGTGTAACTGCTTCAAAACATCCAAAAACTTCTTGAATTGCACTTCTATTTCTACTTGTGTTACTGTAATCTTTGCAAATATGGAGGTGATGGAACATTCAGTTGAATCAGATAACACTTCTGAGTAGGTAAATCTGCATCCAGAGAATATGTTAAAGTATCTGAATTCACTAAGTTAGGATTTATCTTGTTTGTCTTTGCAGATTCTGACTCTTTTGGTGTAGGAATTTCAACAGTTGGTTGATTCTTCTCAATGAGCTTATCTTCGATATCAATCAATCGGGGTTCCAAAATTTTACCACTTCGCAATACCACTGCCTTTATATGTTCTTTACCCAAATTTCTTGGATTCTCCGTATCACTCAGCAAGGTTCCTTACGATCTATTACGAAGCTCCATACCTAACTGACCCATTTGGTTTTCCAAATTTTTCAATGTTGCAGCTTGGCTTTGGATCAAAGCGTCATTTTTTTCCATGTATGCTTTCAACAAGTCCTCCAAACTGTTTGATGCCACAACTTAAGGTGGTTTTGGAGCTTGCTAATTAAACCCTTGAGATTGGTTGGGTTTGTGCTGCAATAAGTTGTTGTTCGGTCCATTTCCCTGGTTGCTCCAAGAAAAGTCAAGATGATTACGCCATGAAGGATTGTAGAAGTTGGACTAGGGTCCTTGTCCACTCCTCTTTTGATGTTGGTTCCCCACATAGTACACTAACTCAGGATTTGATGGACAATTCTCAAAAGAATGACCTTCCCCACAGTACACACAAGAAACTATTTCAAACGAACTTGGTGGCTGAGTTGCAAAATTAGCACTATTAGCGGTAAACTGTTTTAACATAGAGGAAATAGACGGTACCAGAGCTGATAACGAAGTGAGGGTGTCAACTTCATGAACTCCAGCTATACGTCTTCCTGAAGCTGTTCGATTTGTTGGCCATTGATAGTTATTACTCGCGATCCTCTCAATGATCTCATAAGCCTCATTATAAGACTTAGACAAAATTGAACCATTCGCAGAAGCATCTACCATCAATCTTGTATGTGCATTGAGACCATTATAGAATGTCTCCAACTGGATACTATGAGGAATCCCATGATGAGGACACTTATGAAGTAACTCCTTGAATCACTCACAAGCCTCATACAAAGACTCGTCATCTAGTTGTTGGAAAGTTGTGATCTCGTTCCTCAACTTAGCGCTTTTGCCAGGCATGAAATACTTAACCAAAAATCTCTCTGTTAATTCTTGCCATGTAGATATGAAATTTGGTGGCAATGAATTGAGCCATGCTCGTGCTCGATCTCGCAACGAGTGCGGAAACAACTTCAACCTTAGTGCATCTTCAATCTCATCGGCTATCTTGAATGAATCACTCACCTCCATAAACAATCGAAGGTGGAGATGTGGATCTTCCCTGGGCATACCACTGAATTGGCCCACCATTTGGAGCATTTGAAACATCACTGGTTTCAATTCAAATTAGGTTGCATCAATATCTGGCCTTCTAATTCCTGGATTTAACTCACTGAAAAGTGGCACAGCATATTGTCGGGTGCATCAATCCCTATCATCGACAATGAGGATGGGATTTCGTACACGATCGACTTCATTACCTTGGTCTTGATCCTAATTTCCAGGGTCCATCTCGACTTGTCTTTGAGCTATTCGTTCACATCTCCTTTGTCTAAAAGTTCGTTCAATTTCAGGGTCTACAGGTAGTAAATCGATAATTCGATCAATGCTCATAAACACTTGAAAATAAAATCACAAAATTAAAAAGAATAAGTTAGTAATGTTAGAAATAAACCAAATTGGAAGTAAATAATTTCACAAAAAAATGAGTATGGCAACAGTTAGCAATCCCCGGCAACGACGCCAAAAACTTATAACGCGTAGGTTTGTGCAAGTGTACACAGTCGTTATCAACTAATAAGTAAGTATCGAGTTATCACCTCTACAACGATTGTATTTGTGTTAAATCACTTAATTGTAAAATTGTACTAACAACTTGGTAAATAGAAACACAATATGGTTGAGAAGTGATGATTAAAATTAAATATATTAAACTAAATGCAATGATCCCTAATGCAAATTATCCTAAGTATGCAAAATATAAGAATGAAATAGATTTTAGCAAAATTAAACATGTAACACCCCTAACCCGAATCCGATCGCCAAATTTAGGTTAAGAGGTATTACCGAGCTAAACATTTAATTTTCTCATTCACATTATCAATCAACATAAACAGAGATCGAACTGAATACATATTGATTTTTAAGTTATATATGCCATTTTCATATGGCCAAAATCTTTACAGTTACAAAACATAGTTATCATCAGCCTAACCTATACATGCCACATCGAGACCAAATTATAACTGTACCAAAAGGGTCGATAGTATGATAAACTGCTGACGATCCCCGAGTCGGTGGCCAAAATCAACAATCTATAAAACAGATAAATAAGAAACCGAGTAAGCTTTCGAGGCTTAGTAAGTTTTTAAGCATTACAAACAATTAAAACTTATCATTCACATCAAACATTAAGTAACACAAGACTCGTATTCTAATTATAAATCACTTGGCTGAATATACTCAAGTACACTAATTATGAAGCCAATTGGCCGAATATATATATATAAATACATAAAGAAAATCTTCAACACATACTTCACTCTACTATATGATTCATACCATTAATTTAAGTCATATACTTCCATATAATGATAGACATTGACCGAATAGGTCATTCTCTTATTCGTAGATACAATAATCATCCACATATATATATATATATATATATCATTCTTTGATACTAATAATTCACTTTAAAATCAATTCACATATGGGTACATAATACGTACCTGGCCATCATAATGTACCATACCTAATCAAAAGTAGTTTACCTCGAACATTAGAATTCATAATCTTACTCGAATCACCGGCGTTAAGCCTGTTAGGTTTAAAACCCGAGTCCAGTCACTAGCTCAAAGCCTTCAGGACTTTAAACCCGGATATAATTCCAAATATCATGCATATTTAGTCATATTTTAACACATCTCATTCAACTTATCACTTTAGTAGTCATTTGCTACATTCGGATATAAGCTCAATATGCACACCATCATTTACATTTCGGCTCAAAAGTCATACATAAATATCACATATCCATTTCACCATTCAAGCTTAAACCCAAAGTGACCATTAGACTATAGGTCATATACATGAATTATTTATTACACAACTTAATTCAGGTAAAAACCAAAAGATCACAATTCACCTAATATGCTCATATAAAAACATCATCAATTATATACTAAAGGAGACTACTCAAAACTCACCTCGGATATATTTGAACAGTTGCGGATAGGCTACTCGATTGCTTTCTCCTTTCCCCTATCTGATTTAGATCCTCTTTGCTCTTGAGCTTAATTTAAACAAATGAATTTATTTGATTACTTACTCAACTTCACTTCTTAGTAATCACATTTGACAATCATATATATAACTCCAATACATATTATATTTTATAAAATATGCCATGAATCGATTTCAGGCTTATTTAATCTATATCTAATTCGCATACACAAACAAAGATTCACATAACTTACCATGCTTTCTTATACATGAATTTTAACTATATATCCGAATGTCTCTATAACACAAGGTACATACATAAGGCATATATATATACACCTATGTGTGACTGTCACAATTTAATCGCTTACTCATATTTATGCATAACCACGTATACACATGTATATATTTATTGCATGCTTTAATATCATATATAACCCATTCTGCCCTAACTGCTCAAACTTAGCCTTCATATTCAATTCCATTTTATAACCAAATGTAGCAAATTCATATAGGTTTCACCTATGCCAAACAATGACCGAATCATTCAATCATGTTTGTAGCCGATTCTCTTGCTCATATTAAGGTCATAACTCACTTAAAAGAAATTTTAACCTTTCGCACTCTCATATCCAATGTTATAAGTAATGCCGAATGCTCAAACTTAACTAAACTAAAAATTTACCCTACATCACCTTAATTAACCACTACCTATTCTTCAAAACATCGAATACAAGGTAATTAACACCTATACATTTATACCGAATTTGCTAGCACATATAGTCCTTGGCCGAATGTTATTAACTCAAGCCACAAATATTATTCCTTAAGACACATTCAAAGATCACATTCGGCACCTCCCTATAAACATATACTAACCTCAACTTTCAAGTTAAAAACAACTAACAACTCATCATATCCAACATTACTATCCATTCTAATGACATTAAAGTATCTACTAAGAGTTTCAAGCTCCTTGGCCGAATTTCAAACCTCCAAATAACCTAAATTCAAACCATGAAATAGGTAGAATTCAAACTAATCATCCCAATTATGCATAAATTTCCAAGAGTTGCATTGTACATACCTCATTCTAGCTATCACTTAGGCCGAAATTTAAACAAGAATTTTCTTCTTCCTTTCTTCTAGTTACAGCAATGGAGGAGCAAAGATGAACCAACTTTGGTTTCTCCTTCCACTAACCATTATTCTATTCTCTTTTATTCATTAATTCATTTAGTAAATAAAAAATGTTAATAGAAAATATATATAATATATATTAACAATATCATGGCCGGCCACTATCAAAAATGGATAATTTGACATGCAAGTCCATCTTTTTGATAACATGCATTAATAGACCATTTTAAAATTAACCTATCACATTTCAAAAAATGTCTCACATAAGTCCTATTTAATAAATTTTACATACAAATGACAAAATCAAAGCATGAAACTTTCACACATGCATTTACACATATAATAAGCATAGAATATAACGGTTAATTTTTTTATGACTCGGTTTTGTGGTCCTGAAACCACGTTTCGACTAGGGTCAAATTAGGGCTGTCACAACTCTCCCCCACATAAGAAATTTTCGTCCCCGAAAATTTTACCAGTGAATAAGTTAGGATATCGATCTTTCATAGAGTCTTCAAGTTCCCAAGTAGCTTCTTGAACCCCATGTTTAAACCACAGTACCTTCACTAATGAGATTTTCTTATTTCGTAGTTCTTTTACTTCATGAGCCAAAATACAAACCGATTCTTCTTCGTAACTCAAATCAAATTGAATCTCAACCTCTGATGGATTAATTATATGCGATGGATCAGATCTATAACGTTGAAGCATCAAAAGATGAAAAATGTTGTGAATCTTTTCAAGTTCAGGGGGTAAAATCAATCTGTATGCGACCGGCCCAATTCGTTCGGATATCATGATCGGCTGAAGTAATCCCGAAGGCACTTGATGTTCCGCTTTCACTTGTTGACATATCAAACACTTCGAAACAAAATCAGAAATGTCTCATTTCATACCAGACCACCAAAACTGACGTTTCAAATCATTGTACATCTTCGTACTACCCGGGTGGACTGACATTCAGCTACTATGAGCCTCGCCCAAAATCATCGAAATAAGTTCTGAATTTCTTGGAACACACGTAACCAATTCATCGTTGACTTTCTAAAATTCACATATTTGATGAATCAATAATGGTTTGGCTTTTAATTCTGCTACTAACACATTATCGATGAAACGGACAGGTGTACATTCATCACTCGCAAAGCAAACAGTAACTTGCGACTTAAAGCATCGGCCACTACTTAGCCTTTCCTGGGTGATAGTCAATGACAAGCTCATAATCTTTCAACAATTCAAGCCAACGTCTTTGTTGCAGATTCAAATCTCTTTGAGTCATCAAATATTTAAGGCTTTTGTGATCCGAATATACATGACACCTCTCTCCAAACAGGTAGTGTCACCATATTTTCAAAGCAAATACGATGGAAACTAATTTGAGATCATGGGTCAGATAGTTTTTCTCATGTGGCTTCAATGCCTCGACACGTAAGCTACAACTCGACCCTCTTGCATCAATACACAACCCAGCCCATGTAAGGACACATCACTGTAAATGACAAACTCTTTACCGAATTTGGGCTGCACTAACACTAGATCTTCAGTCAAATAAGTTTTCAGTTGGTCGAAACTTTTTTGGCACTTTTCTGACCATTCGAACTTAACATCTTTCTAAAGTATCTTCGTCAATGGTGTGGCTATCATCGAGAAACCCTTTACAAACCGTCTGTAGTAACCGACAAGTCCCAAAAAGCTCTGAACTTCAGTAACATTTCTAGGAGGCTTCCAATCAAGTATGGCTGATATTTTACTCGGATCAACTCGTATACCCGATGCGAATACAATATGCCCCAAAAAGCTGACTTCACTCAACCAAAATTCACATTTATTGATTTTCACAAATAACTGCTTGTCTCGCAAAATTTGCAATACCAACCTCAAGTGTTCGGCATGCTCGATTTCGTCGCGTGAATAGATCAGAATGTCATCTATAAACACGACTACAAACTGATCCAAATAATGTCTGAAAATCTGATTCATTAAATCCATAAAAACAGCAGGGACATTAGTGATCCCAAACAGCATCACTAGGAACTCATAATGTCCGTATCTTGTTCTAAAAGTAGTTTTAGGCACATCAGAGTCTCTAACTCGCAACTAATAATAACCTGATCTCAAGTCAATTTTCGAAAATACTGAGGCTCCTTTCAACTGATCAAACAAATTGTCGATTTGCGGCAATGGATATTTATTCCTTACCGCTACCTTATTCAGCTGACGGTAATCAATACACATTCTCATAGTTCCGTCTTTCTTTTTCACAAACAGCACTAGTGCACCCCATAGAGAAAAACTCGGTCGAGCAAAACCTCTACCTGTCAACTCTTGCAACTGAGATTTCAATTCTTTTAATTCGATTGGTGACATGCGGTACAGAGCTATCGAAATAAGTGTAGTCCTAGGTACAAGTTCAATGCCAAACTCTACCTCCCGAACAAGTGGTAACCCCGGTAACTCCTCAGGAAAAACAGCTGGATACTCAACCACTGGTACTGATTCAAGCTTCTTTTCTGATTCTTTACTATCAAGTACGTACGTAAGATATGCTTCACACCCCCTTTTTACATATTTTTGAGCCAACATCGAGGATATTATTGCGGGTAACCCGTTCACGCCAGTAGACTCAACTCGTATTATCTCATCATTTGCGCATCTCAAATCAATAGTCTTTCCTTTGCAATTCACAACTGCATCATGAATAGTCAACCAATCCATACCGAGAATAAAATCAAATTCATCAAATGGTAAAAGCATCAAGTCGGCCGAAAAATAGGAACCTCAGATTATTAGGGTACATTTCCTGCACACTTTATCAACTAGCACATATCGACCCAAGGGATTCGACACTCGAATCACGAACTCGATGAGACTCAACGGTAGAGTCTTCTTTGGATGCTAAAGTCTTACATACATATGAATGAGTAGAACCAGGGTCAATCAATGCAATCACATTAGTATAAAAAAGAGTGAAAGTACCAGTAATAACATCAGGCGAAGAAGTATCCTCACGTGCACATATAGCATAAGCTCTAGCAGGAGCACGAGCCTCAGATCTAGTCGTAGCATCTCTAGACCCTCTCTGACCGCCACAAGCATTCCCCGTATTCCTAGATGGTCTACCTCGAGCTGTATTAGTACCCGGTTTCCCACTCTGATTCACATTCTATTCAAACAATCTAGGGAAGTCCTTGATAAAGTGGTCAGCTGATCCACCCTTATAACAGGAGTGGTTATGAAATCTACAACTCCTCGAATGCCATTTCCCACAATACTTGCACTCGGTCCTATCCTGACGATCGTTTCCAACACTAGCAACTAAAGTGGCTCGCGTACTTACAGGGGGTCGATCACAGTCTCATCTGGAAAAGCCCGATGTGTTCTTAGATCGGCCCGAATCATCTCAAAATTTCTTCGGTGACTGCTGAAAGGGCTTTCCCGAAGATCTTTTATGGAACTCTCTAGCTTCATCTTCAGCTTTTCTTTTCTCTTTACTGAGCTCTTCGGCTTTGCAAGCTCGCTCGACAAGTACTACAAACTCTCTAATTTCAAGAATGCCAACATACAGTTTTATTTCTTTGTTCAATCCATCTTCGAAACATTTACACATTATAGCTTCTGAAGAAACACATTCTTGGGCATCCCGGCTAAGCCTCACAAATTTTCGTTCATAATCAGTATCTGACATGGAACCCTGTTTAAGTTCAAGAAATTCCTTCCATTTCTGATCGATGAATCTCTGGCTGATATACTTTTTTCGAAACTCGGTTTGGAAGAACTCCCAAGTCACTCGCTCTCTGGGCACAACAGAAACCAACATATTCCACCAATAGTAGGCAGAATCACGTAGCAAAGATATAGAACAATTTAGGCATTCATCGGGTGTGCAAGACAGTTCATCGAACACTCGGATAGTATTGTCCAACCAAAATTCAGTTTGCTCAGCATCATCACTACTGTAGCCTTAAATTCAGTAGCCCCGTGCTTCCAGATTCTGTCAACTGGGGGCTTATTCAACATTATCTGATCAATTATCGGAGGTATCGTAGGTGCAGGGGGTGTATTATTCGGGAGTGGGGGTTGTGGAATAGCCATATTAGTTCGAATGTATTGGATGAACCAATCATTCATCACACTATAAAAAGCCTATCTAGCCTTATCGTTCTGACTGCTTGTGAGAGGGTCCACCAGCGCTATCCCATGCGCGGGAGCAGGCGCTACACTCTCTACATCATCAGCTACCGCTCAATTGGGATCGGGATCCATTACTATACGAAAACACATTTTTTTAACTGTCAGAATTTATCACACTATCGTATAAATACTATATGGCATGTATAGCTAGACTCAATCACTCTATGTTAGTCCTACAATCGACTAAACCGTAGCTCTGATACCAATAAAAATGTAACACCCCTAACCCGAATCCGATCGTCGAATTTAGGTTGAGAGGTATTACCGAGCTAAACATTTAATTTTCTCATTCACATTATCAATCAACATAAATAGAGATCGAATTGAATACATATTGATTTTTAAGTTATATATGCCATTTTCATATGGCCAAAATCTTTACAGTTACAAAACATAGTTATCATCAGCCTAACCTATCCATGCCAAATCGAGACCAAATTATAACTGTACCAAAAAGGTCGATAGTATGATGAACTGCTGACGATCCCCAAGTCGGTGGCCAAAATCAACAATCTATAAAACAAAGAAATAAGAAACCGAGTAAGCTTTTGAGACTTAGTAAGTTTTTAAGCATTACAAACAATAAAAACTTATCATTTACATCAAACATTAAGTAACATAAAACTCGTATTCTAATTATAAATCACTTGGCTGAATATACTCAAGTACACTAATTATGAAGCCAATTGGCCGAATATATATATATATAAATACACAAAGAAAATCTTCAGCACATACTTCACTCTACTATATGATTTATACCATTAATTTAAGTCATATACTTCTATATAATGATAGACATTGACCGAATAGGTCATTCTCTTATTCATAGATACAATAATCATCCACACATCTATATCGTTCTTTGATACTAATAATTCATTTTAAAATCAATTCACATATGGGTACATAATACGTACCTTGCCATCATAATGTATCATACCTAATCAATAGTAGTTTACCTCGAACATTCAAATTCATAATCTTACTCAAATCACTAGCGTTAAGCCTGCTAGGTTTAAAACCCGAGTCCAGTCACTAGCTCAAATCCTTCGGGACTTTAAGCCCGGATATCTTTCCAGCACGTAGCATGTGGACCTTAAGTCTGGTTATAATTCTAGCATATAGCCTGCGGACCTTAAGTCCGGATATATTTCCAGCATATAGCATGCGGGTATTTAAACCCGGATATAATTCCAAATATCATGCACATTTAGTCATATTTTAACACATCTCATTCAACTTATCACTTTAGTAGTCATTTGCTACATTCAGATATAAGCTCAATATGCACACCATCATTTACATTTTGGCTCAAGAGTCATACATAAATATCACATATCCATTTCACCATTCAAGCTTAAACCCAAAGTGACCATTAGACTATAGGTCATATACACGAATTATTTATTACACAACTTAATTCAGGTAAAAACCAAAAGATCACAATTCACCTAATATACTTATATAAAAACATCATCAATTATATACTAAAGGAGACTAGTCAAAACTCACCTCAGATATATTTGAACAGTTGCGGATAGGCTACTCGATTGCTTTCTCCTTTTCCCTATCTGATTTAGATCCTCTTTGCTCTTGAGCTTAATTTAAACAAATGAAATTGTTTAATTACTTACTCAACTTTACTTCTTAGTAATCACATTTGACAATCATATATATAACTCCAATACATATTATATTTTATAAAATATGCCATGACTTAATTTCATGCTTATTTAATCTATATCTAATTCGTATACACAAACAAAGATTCACATAACTTACCATGCTTTCTTATACATGAATTTTAACTATATATCCGAATGTCTCTATAACACAAGGTACATACATAAGGCATATATATATATATACCTATGTATGACTGTCACAATTTAATCGTTTACTCATATTTATGCACAACCACGTATACACATGTATATATTTATTGCATGCTTTAATATCATATATAACCCATTCGGCCCTAACTGCTCAAACTTAGCCTTCATATTCAATTCCATTTTATAACCAAATGTAGCAAATTCATATAGGTTTCACCTATGCCAAACAATGACCGAATTATTCAATCATGTTTATAGCCGATTCTATCTTGCTCATGTTAAGGTCATAACTCAACTAAAAGAAATTTTAACCTTTCGCACTCTCATATCCAATGTTATAAGTAATGTCGAATGCTCAAACTTAACTAAACTAAAAATTTACCCAACATCACCTTAATTAACCACTACCTATTCTTCAAAACATCGAATACAAGG
Organism: Gossypium anomalum; assembly: GCA_025698475.1. Taxonomy (NCBI): domain Eukaryota; kingdom Viridiplantae; phylum Streptophyta; class Magnoliopsida; order Malvales; family Malvaceae; genus Gossypium; species Gossypium anomalum. Next base: position 34,623,796 of record CM046958.1, on the reverse strand, counting down.
TAATTAACACCTATACATTTATATTGAATTTGCTAGCACATATAGTCCTTGGTTGAATGTTATTAACTCAAGCCACAAATATTATTCCTTAAGACACATTCAAAGATCACATTTGGCACCTCCCTATAAACATATACTAACCTCAACTTTCAAGTTAAAAACAACTAACAACTCATCATATCCAACATTACTCTCCATTCTAATGACATTAAAGTACCTACTAAGAGTTTCAAACTCCTTGGCCGAATTTCAAACCTCCAAATAACCTAAATTCAAACCATGAAATAGGTAGAATTCAAACTAATCATCCCAATTATGCATAAATTTCCAAGAGTTGCGTTGTACATACCTCATTCTAGCTATCACTTAAGCTGAAATTTAAACAAGAATTTTCTTCTTCCTCTCTTCTAGTTACGGCAATGGAGGAACAAAGATGAACCAACTTTGGTTTCTCCTCCCAGTAACCATTATTCCATTCTCTTTTATTCATTAATTCATTTAGTAAATAAAAAATGTTAATAGAAAATATATATAATATATATTAACAATATCATGGCCGACCACTATCAAAAATGGATAATTTGACATGCAAGTCCACCTTTTTGATAACATGCATTAATAGACCATTTTAAAATTAACCTATCACATTTCAAAAATGTCTCACATAAGTCCTATTTAATAAATTTTACATACAAATGACAAAATCAAAGCATGAAACTTTCACACATGCATTTACACATATAATAAGCATAGAATATAACGGTTAATTTTTTTATGATGCGGTTTTGTGGTCTCGAAACCACTTTTCGACTATGGTCAAATTAGGGCTGTCACAAAACACGATTTGCAATAATTATAACATAAATAAACTAGGACAATTACTTTATTTAAACTCAATTTATTATCAACATGCTTAATAACATTTGGAAAAACATTTCATGGTAACTCGATCTTTCATGAGTTTGGACACCACATTAGGTCCTTTCGAAATCTTTTACTTAGTAAATACGCATTTTATTGATCCTTATTTACTAAAGGTTTCTTAGCATTAATGTGAGGTAACAAGGACGTGTTAGGTTTGAACCAGTTTAATCACACAATCTAAAAACTATACAGATAACAGATCTTAGTTAGAGTTGTTATGCAACCTGTAATTTAATCGGGTTAGGATCTAAATTGAGCATGCACATTTCAATTATATGTCCACTAGCCGTCGTCTGGTTAGGATCGCTCAGCTAATTCAAGTGCATTTCAATCACGTATGAACAAAATCCAGACTTGATTTTAATTGAAAACATGATCGATTGAGGCACAAACATTATAAGCATGAATAGCAATCATCCTAGCTTAAATAAAATTAAGATAACATTGTTGTAAACAAGAATAAAGAAAACATAGCAAACATTTTTAGATTAAATTAAAGAAAAGAAAGATTAAACCTAAATCAGAATGGCTGTCACCCAAGACTCTGACTGATGAGACTCCTTCGCTCCTTCACTTTAGCTCCTTTGCTAATGGCTCTCCAAGGTGGCCGACCAAAGGCTCTTTAAGAGGCTTAATTGCTAAAATCTCTATGAAGAGATGATGCTAGGCGTAGGGAGTGGAAAATGCTAAAGAGAATTGAGAGAGAAGAGAATGATGAGGGATGATGAATGATGAATGAGGGATCAAATGAGGTCTTATTTATAGGTGAAGAGAGGAGGGTAGTTTGCTAAAAATAGAGAGGTTTAGTCTCTTCAAGCTTTTCCAATGAGTGGCCAACCATGCTTAGTGGATTTGAGTTGAATTTTGCTTGATTTTTAAGCAATTTAAATGCCATAACAACTTAAGACTATGACTCGGTCAAATGTAAATCTTCGAGCAAATCTCTAATTTCTTTAACATTGCAAGGACCTTGTGTAATTAAACTAAAAAGTGATTTATGTGGACAGTGTCACACCCCTTACCCGTATTCAACGTCGAAACAGGGTACGAGGCATTACCAGATTTATCATACAAACAATCATACAATTCTGAGTTACAAATTAGTGTCCAAATTAGAACCATTTCAAATTAATCATAAAGTCCCTAATACGAACCTATGAGGCCCAAAACATGTATTGGAAGTGGTTTGGGACTAAACCGAGATCTTTAGAAAATCTTGCAACACATAGAAAATTTTTCACTAAACAGGGGTCACACCCCTGTGTGGGTATGACGCACGCCCATGTGGGCAGTCGTGTGGTCACACACGCCCGTGTCTCAAACCTGTGTAACTCTCTGTTTGTCACTTAAGAGCAAATTGAAGTCACACGGCCAAGACATACGCCCGTGTGCTCGATACTGAGCATCCTATTTTGCAACAATTTAGGTGCAGGGGACACACAGCCATATCACACCTCCATGGGGCTGACTGTGTGTCACACACGGCCTAGACAGACGCCCGTGTGTCTACCTGTGTGGACAAAAACAATGCTATTTACCAAGCCATTTGCCACCCTCACTTGCACACATCTACACAACATCACGTGGCACAAATTCAAGCATGTTAGAGCAACCAAACAATCACAACCATGACCATAACATGTTATTCTCATACCATTATTAATCATACTTAAAACATCACCCTCTCCGCATCAAATTATGCAAATTTCCAAATTAATAAATGACATTAATATAAATATACTCATAACCAACATTAGTCAATTTCCAAGGCTATATACCAAAAATGAACCATGAACCATTATAAGCTGACTCATATGGCCAAAAGGCCAAGTCTCGATACATGCCTTAAACTTAAAATACTTGAATTCATCAATACCCAATATGATAGCTTGATAGTGTGATAGAATCTCCGACGATCTCCAACCTGAGCTAGCTTAATATCCTTATAAGATATGGGAAAATAAGGGGGTAAGGTATATAGCTTAGTAAGTCCGTACGAAAATAATAAGCAACTCTTGCCAATCTTTTATCATGTCCAACAATTTAAACATAAGATAATACAAATTGCTATGAGTCTCACAGTTATAATTTTATTCAGTCACAATGTTTACTCTATCAACTTATAAGACAATTTAACATATCTTGGCATTGGCCTAAAAACCGTAATCTCTCCTTTGTAATATATTACAGCAATTAACAAATCATTTCAAACCTCATAGTAAACATGCACATTAATTATGTGTACTCATATTTATAAGCATACATCTTAATATCTTTCATTTACCTAAACTTTTATCTACTCTTACTTTCATAACCATTTTTAATAGGCAATTATGCCAATCTTTCCTTTTTCTCATATCTGATAAATCGTAATTTAAGAGAATAAAACATGCTTTATCATAACTTAATTTGGCTCGAAAGCCAATCACATGATCTTCAAGTGAATTTACCATGAATTTCATACATCACAAGTATAGACCAATAATCACAAGGTTTTCACAAAATCATTCTTGTGGAAATCATGAACGCCCATTTTAAAACTTTTTACAAATTGGTTCTTTTTAGGCATTTTCATCAAAAATCACTTAGCAAAAGTTGTTTATCTATCAACTAACATGCATTTTCTACCATTAAACATCAAAATACATACATGTTCAACATGGGTCAAACCCTAGACCTTTAACTATTTCTCAAATTAGTACTAAAAATAGATAGATCATGTTATAAGGATTTCAAAAACATAAAAAATCATTAGAAATGGGGCTAGAACGGACTTACAATCGAGCTTGGAAGCTTAACCAAAACCCTAACTATGGCTTCTTGGTATATTCGGCCATGGGAGGAAGAAAATGGACAAATTTTGGCTTTTTAATCCATTTAATTACCAAATTACTAAAATACCCTTAATAAAAAACTTTAGAAACATACCTAACCATGTCCATTTTTGTCCACCAACTTAACAAATGGTCTAACTACCATTTAAGGACCTCCAATTTAAAATTTCATAACAATTAGACACCTTTAGCTTCTAGAACTCAAGTTTTGCACTTTTCGCAATTTTGTCCTTTTAACCAAATTGAGTGCCCAAACGTCAAAATTTTTTAACAAAATTTTCATGAAATCATTCCATAAATTGTAGACCGTAAAAATATAATGAAAATAAGTTTTTCTGTATCAGATTTGTGGTCTCAAAACCACTGTTCCGACTAGATCCAGAATCGGGCTATTATAAATAGCCATGTGTAGCCGTAATTGGGTTGACTTGGTCTTCAACTTGGACTGTTTTTGTAATCCAACAAAGCTATCAGACTTGTCCAAAATAAATTAATAAATTAAAGGACCAAAGAATAAAATTTATCCAATTTAAATAATTAATTAAAACCCAAGTTATGAATGAAATATTTTAAATGAATTATTAAATATAATTTTATATTTTATTATTTAATTTAATCATGCATGGCCCATTTCATGTCTTAAAAATATAATATGTTCAAATAAATATAAAATAAGTCATTTTATGCATGAAAACTATATAATAAAGTATAAAATCACATTTTAATAATTTTTATGTCCTAATTTCATATTTTCACATATTTCATTAATTTATTAAACAATTACTTAGTTTTAACAACGAATTTAAGTAAAAATGTGATAAATTACATAGGAAAAATCCTCTATATTTTTCAGTTTACAACTTACCATTTTGTTTCCTTTTCATACTTGTTTAACCATCTAGAATTACATCGGATATACGGTAAAGTTCACACAAAGTGTGCTTATACATATAACCGTAACCTTTCCTTTACATCAGTGCTCACACGAGCTATGAAATAGGCCTGCTCACACGAGCTGTGTTAAAATGTAAGCTACACGATGCTGCTCACACGAGCTATGGAGTATTCATAACAAATGCAGTACCTCAGCCGTTGGTACGACATTTAGGACCAACACCCGAAACATGAAATCCCTAATGACATGTTTAATAGCCCGATTTGGGTCTAGTTGGAACAGTGGTTTCGGGACAACAAATTCGACGCAGAAAAAATTATTTTTATTATATTTTTAGGTCTACAATTTTATGGAATGATTTCGTGAAAATTTCGTTCAAAAATTTTGACGTTTGGGCACCCAATTTGGTCAAAAGGACTAAATTGCAAAAAGTGCAAAATTTGAGTTCTATAAGCTAGAGGTGTCTAATTGTTATGAAATTTTTAATTGGAGATCCTTAAATGGTAATTAGACTATTGGTTAAGCTGGTGGACAAAAATGGACATGGTTAGGTATGTTTTTAAAGTTTTTTGTTAAGGTCATTTTAGTAATTTGGTAATTAAATTAATTAAAAAGCCAAATTAAAAGCCAATTTTTGTCCATCTTCCTCCTATGGCTGAATTTTACAAGAAGAAACCATGGCTAGGGTTTTTCAAGCTTCTAAGCTCGATTGTAAGTCCATGCAAACCCCATTTTTAATGATTTTATGTTTTTAAAATCCTTGTAACATGATCCATCTATTTCTACCACTAATTGAAGATATAATTAAAGTCTAAAATTTTACCCATGATGAATATTTGGGTATTTTGATGTTTAATGGTAGAAAATGCATGATAGTTGTTAGATAAACGACTTTTGCTAAGTGATTTTCGATGAAAATGCCTAAAAAGGACTTATTTGTAAAAAGTTGTAAAATGGGTGTTAAAATATGAATAAAAGAAAAATGTGGGCTGCTATAAGCATATATAAGGTTCAGCTAGGCATGGGTATTGAAGAAATTGAGTAAATTTCATTTTACAAGTCTAGGGACTAAAAGGTAAAAATGTAATTTTTACCATAATATGATTTTGGGCTGATTTGAATAGTGTAATGATTAAATAAGTTAAATGTGATATTATAGATCAAGAAAAATGAGGTTCGAAATTAGAACGGGGGAAAAATGAGTATTTGACGGTTAGGTCCTTTTCGCCATTTTTATGTCTAGGTAAATTCGTATGTTTAATAAGCATTAAATTATATATGTATAAATGCCTAATTGATATAATTGTGGTAAAATGCTATATTATTGAAATAAAATATGAATGTTATTAAGTACAATACTATGGAAATGACCGATAGAGATTCGATACAGTGAAAGTCCCGGTTGAACCTTAGGAATAGATAGGATACAAATGTCATCACATTAGTGTTACTGAGATTACATGTAAGGCCATATCTAGGATATGACATCAATATGAGACTTCGTGTAACACCATAGCTGGGCTATTGGCATCGATATGAGATTACATGTAAGACCATATCTGGGATATGGCATTGGTACGATATTATGTGTACGAGATTCCCCAGTATCCTTTAGTATTCTAAGTGGTTCAACGAGTAATTTAATGGGTATGTCAAAGAAGAGAAAGAGCAAGTAAGTACTACGAATTAGTACAAGTATGTGCATAAAGTTTATAAGCATTGACTTCATGATATTGTGAATTCATGGTTACCATGAGAATGTTTTTGTAAAAGCCTTGTGATTATTGGTCTATATTTGTGATATATGAAATACATGGTAAATTCGGTTGGCAATTGTGTAATTGGTTTTCAGGCCAAATTGAGTTATGATATAGCATGTTTTATTCACACATATTGTGATCTATCGGATATGAGAAAAAGGAAAGGTTGGTATAATTGACTATTAAAATGATTATGGAAGTATGAGAAGATATGAACTTGGAACAATTGAAAGATGTTAAAATATATTCTTGAAATGAGAATACTCATAATTCATGTGCATGTTTACCTTGAGGTTTGAAATGACTTGTTAATTGTTGTAATATGTTACAAAGGAGAGGTTACAGTTGTTAGGCTAATGCCAAGATATGTTAAATTATGCTTATGAGTTAATAGAGTAAACATTGTGACTGAATAAAATTATAACAATGAGATTCATAGCAATTTGTATTATTTTGTGTTTAAATTGTTGGACTTGATAAAAGATTAATAAAAGTTGCTTATTATTTTAATACAGACTTACTAAGCTATATAGCTTACCCCATTCCTTTCCCATGTTTTATAGTGTCGTGAAGCTAGCTGGAGTTGGAGATCGCTAGAGATCTTATCACACTATCAAGCTATCATTTTGGGTATTGAAAAATTCAAGTATTTTGAGTTATGGCATGTGTATGGACTTAGTTATTTTGTTATATACGTTATATGATTTTAGCCAATGTAATGGCTTGTAATTGTCAAAGGCTTGTTCTGATATTTGGCCATGTAAATTGGCTTATTTGGCTAACATGGTTGTAAGCCTAAGTACATTCATATATATATGTTAATGTCTTTGGTGATATGATCATGGTATGCTTGGTGAATATGAATTGGTTGGAAATGTGATTTATGGCATGAATGTGAAATATTTAGTAATGTGGTCTATTGATGAGATGTTAAATTTGTGTGTACAATAAGGTAACTAAATGTAGTTAAATGAAGCCTAATGAATGTGAAATTGACATGAATGATTTATGACATGATAAATGTTGTGTGTATAATAGATGTTGATATGGTACTGGTATGTGATGATCATAATTGTGAATGGTTTGGTTGCTCTTACATGCTTGAATTTGTGTCATAAGATGTTGTGTAGATGTGTGCAAGTGAGGATGGCAAAATGGCTTGGTAAATAGCCTTGTTTTTGTCCACACAGGTAGACACACGGGTATGTGTCTAGGCCGGTTGTGACATACAGTCAGCCCCATGGGCTGTGATCCGGCTGTGTGTCCCCTGCACCTAAATTGTTGCAAAATAGAATGCTTAGTATCGAGCACACGGGCATGACACACAGCCGTGTGTCTCAGCCGTGAGATGGACACGGCCCCGGGATATGGGGTGTGCCCTGGCCGTGTGATTTCAATTTATTCTTGGGTAACAAATAGAAAGTTACACGAGTTCGGGACACGGGCGTGTCCCAGGCCACACGGGCGTGTCCCAGGCCACACGGGCGTGTGACCCTTGTTTAGGCAAATCTTTTCTAAGTATTGTAAAATTTTCTAAAGTTCTCGATTTAGTCCTGAATCACTTCCAAAGCATGTTTTGGGCTGTGTAGGCTCGTGTTAGGGACTTTATGCTCGATTTCAAAAAGTTTTAATTTGGACTAAAATTTATGACTCGAAAATGAATGTTTGCTTGTGTTTAAGTCCGGTAATGCCTCGTACCCTGTTTCGACGTCGAATACGGGTAAGGGGTGTTACAACATGTCATTTGTATCATATGAATTCCTAAGGTTCAATCGGGCTAGTGGTATGACATGTTATTATTTAATATTTACGAGTCAAATATGGTATTAAAATAAATTTTGAATTGGCAATTTTTACTATTTGAATGAATAATTAAGTTTAAGTGATATGACCTTAAAGTCAATTGGTTTTAAAAAATGAGGTATCGGGACCTCATTTCTATAATCTGAGTCATAAAATTTTATTAAATATTTACAGAGTGTTATTAAGGTCGTATTAAAATTTGGCTTAGAAATTTTAATGTTTAGTTCGTTAATTGTAAAAAGGACTAAATTGTAATAGATGTTAAAACTCATTTATTATTGAATTACGTGATTAAAGGAAATAATTAGTAAAGGTGGGAGGTTTTATTATGTAATTATGTCACTTCTAAATTGCATGGATGGTTAAAGCATGAAATAGGTTGAAATGTATGCATAATTGAAGGGTAAATTGGTAATTTAATAAAGAAATAAATAGTAAAATAAAACAAAAGGGAATTGTAACGCTCCAAAAATCCCGAAACCCAAAAATCCCAAAATCGTGAATTTTTCTTTTTGTGCTTAACAATCTCATTAAGTGTTAATTACGTGTTGGTAGGTCTTGGTCAAGGTTTGAGTTCGAATCTAGGGGTAGAAAAAATTAAAGTTTAATAATTAAAAGGGCCTTGTTGGCAAGTAGTTGGGCTTTTAAATAAAGATAGGGGATAATGGCATAAAAAAGCCTTGTGGTGGAGTGGCTAAGTGACGCCACTTAGAGTGTAGGGAGGTGGCGTTAGTGGCTAGCAAGGAGATCCTAGGTTCGAATCCTAGCTTCGTATTTTTAGAAGTTTAATTTTGGCCTTCTAGAAGGTTGGAAGTGGCGTGAAGATGGACTCTAAGGGGAGTGTTCAGGAGAGAAAATTAAGGAAAGGATCAAGAGGTTATCAAGGAGAAAAACGAGGAGATGAAAGGGGGAAATGATGGAGCCAAATAGGGAACTGAGGGCCAAACAATTCAGCTATAGGGCTATAAATAAGTGCTGAATGCAGGGTTGCCAGGCTAGTACCGAATTTTCTTCACCCTGTTACCGGAAACCCTTTTCCTTTAAAGTCGAAAACCCTTTTCTATGTTTCCGCTACTACCTTTTAAAATGACACGTTTTCATAAAATTATATATTTTAAATAAGTGATTAAAAAAAGTTTTTTTTAGGATAGTTAAGGTTTCTTTTATTTTAAGAAGGGTTTTCAATGAAAATATGGTTTTCGCTAAAACACTTCAATGTGATGCGCCAGATTCGGCCATAACGTTCGGGCTGGGTTTGAGGTGTTACATTTAATGGTATCAGAGCCCGATTGCAAAACTCAGGCTGTGAATTGGGCCTTATTACTTGGCTTCTTTTTATGTTTGAAAAAAATTTTTGATTGAATCATAATATTTTGGAAAAAGGGAAGTCTTGCTGAGCGGCACACCGAGTCTCCAACCTCGAACCAAGTAAGTACTTTTTTTCTTAAACTTGTTTAAATTGTTATACAGTAGTTAACTAGAGGGCCACTTTAGGTGATCTTGTTAGAATGGAACCAAAGCCCGCAGGAACTTGAACCTGTAGAGGATTTTCGAAAGTAATCTTCTCTTTAATAATTTCCATAAAACATCGGGTTAATTATTAAACTAACTAAAACTTCATAAAAATTTTAAACCAGATAATACGTGAATCAACGATGTGTGCTAAAAGAGGTGCAAGAGGCTGTGGCCGAGGCCGTGGAAGTGTTAGGGCTGAATCATCAACATCAGGCCATATGCCCGATGCTAGAGTAGAAGAGGCTCCGGCCTCACCTATGGCTGGGTATGGACCGTATGATCGGGTTGCGGGAGAAGATGCATTGTCGCAGGCAATGCTGAGGATTTTGAAAAGGGTCGTTGTGCCCAACAATGGCACTAGAAATCGGGGGTCCATTCCGAAGCAACTTTGATCGAAGGGGTAGAGATCTTTAAGGGCGTGGCTGGCGTGGCTCCTAATGCGGCAGAATATTGGTTGGAGGCCACTAAAAGGATAATGGAGGACTTGGACTGTTCATTAGAACAAAAGCTAAAAGGGGTAGTGTCACTGCTTAGGGAAGAAGCTTACTAGTGGTGGTTGGCAGTAAAAGAGGGCACTCAACCCGAGCAGGTCACTTGGGAGTTTTTCAAAGCTGCATTCCAAGGGAAGTATATGGGTGCAAGCTATGTGGATGCTAGAAGGAAGGAGTTCCTGAACTTGACCCAAAGAAATAAATCGGTGGGGAAGTTTCTACGCCTTAGTAGGTATGCAAGAGTTATGGTGGCAACGGACTATGAGCGTTGCATTAAGTTTGAGGATGGACTTAGAGATTTCCACAGAGTGTTGATAGCCCCTCAAAGGGAGAGAGTTTTCTTAGAGTTAGTAGAGAAAGCAAAGATAGTGGAGGAGGTAAAGCGCACTGAGTGCCTAAATCAGGAGAAAGAAAGTGGTAAGAACAAGAGGGAGGTTGAGACTCCTAGCGTTGAACAGAGGCCTAGGGCTAGGGCCAGAGTTAATGATCTAGTTAGAGCAGGGCCCCTTGCTGTTAATCCAAGGGTGCCACCTTGTGATGATTGTGGGAAAGGTCATGTAAGCGAGTGTTGGAAGAGGACGGGAGCTTGTTTAACTTGTGGATCTAGGGAACATAGGATCAGGAATTGCCCTAGAATGCCAAGATAGGTGCCAGACGTGGGCCGAGGTGATGCTCAGCCACCGAAGGGTGGTCACCAACTGCCCAGAGGCCGTGATCAGGCCAAGGGTGGAAATGGTTTGGATCGTGGAGCACCGGGTAGAGGTACTGGTCATGCTGAGGCGAGGAAGCCAGCTTTGGTCTATGCAGCACGTCGTCAAGAGGATGGAGACGCTCCAGAGATGAATAATGGTACGTACTTACCCATCGGGTGCTATTTACCTGAGTTGGAATTAGAGTACAAAGCGAAAGTGTGGTATGGTAGTCTGTCTTAGTAGTTGGGAATTTCGAGGATGGAATTTCTTTTAGGGGGTAGAGTTGTAACGCCCTAAAAATCTCGAAACCCAAAAATCCCAAAATCGTGAATTTTTCTTTTTGTGCTTAGCAATCCTGGTTAAGTGTTAATTACATGTTGGTAGGTCTTGGTCAAGGTTTGAGTTCGAACTTAGGGGTAGAAGAAATTAAAGTTTAATAATTAAAAGGGCCTTGTTGGCAAGTAGCTGGGCTTTTAAATAAAGATAGGGGAAAATGGCATCAAAAAGCCTTGTGATAGAGTGGCTAAATGACGCCACTTAGAGTGTATGGAGGTGGCGTTAGTGGCTAGCAAGGAGATCTGAGGTTCGAATCCTAGCTTTGTATTTTTAGAAGTTTAATTTTTTCCTTCTAGAAGTTGGAAGTAGCGTGAAGATGGACTCTAAGGGGAGTGTTCAGGAGAGAAATTAAGGAAAGGATCAAGGGGTTATCAGGGAGAAAAACGAGGAGATGAAAGGGGGAAGTGATAGAGCCGAATAGGGAACTGAAGGCTAGGCAATTCGGCTATAGGGCTATAAATAAGTGCTGAATGTAGTGTTGCAAGGCTAGTGCCGAATTTTCTTCACCTTGTTACCGGAAACCCTTTTCCTTAAAAGTCGAAAACCCTTTTGTTTTCTTCTTTTTCTTTCTGTCGATTTCTCCAAAAGTTGAAAACCCTTGTTCTCCTTTTATTTTTCTTGTGTCGATTTCTTTGTTTGACTTTTGGGTTTAGCCGATTCTTCTTCCTCTCTCCCTTGGTGCCGAATAAGCAATTGTGCCATTCAGGTCTCTAAAGCCGAATACTCTTTGACTGAATCTAGTGTAAGTGTTACTCTTTCAATCGGTTTTCTTTGCTAAGTATCGAATATTGTCCCTTACTCTTTCTAATCGACTGTGGTAGGGAATTAGTATCAGATCTCAGATCTTAGCTCTCTGCCGAAACTGCTCTTTAGGCGTTCGCGATCTTGGTAAGTATTCCTCTCCAATTGGCTAAGGTGGCCGATTGTTCATAGTTAAGGTAAGGGGACTTGTGTTGGATACAAGTCACCTATTATTCTATTTTAATAGTTAAGATTGGTGCAGATCTGGGAATTGATCATGGTTAGGGATTTAAGAAGGGGTTGTTATACTTATCGCATAAGGTTTAGGGCAAAGGAGATCACATCACGCTTGCTTACCAGGTGTATACATACACTGCACACACACTATGAATCGGCAAAAGCCGAAATGCTGAAATGCCGAAATGCTGAAAAGCAGAAAGTGTGGCTACTGTAGTCTTGCAAATGCGCAAATACTCGTAGGGGAAGACCGGTAGGTTGCTTGAGGCCCATGGGCGATTCCATGCACTTGGGTTGTGAATAGGCCAAGTGGGCCGGAATGGGCTAAATGGGCTCGATGGGCTGTTGGGCCCATAATAGGCAAAATTTGATAAGCGATGCTATGTGATAGGAAATTTTTGTGTGAGCATGAATATAATGTGATTTGGGCCGGATGGACCATATAAATGAGATTGGGCCGAATGGGCTATATGAACGTGAATTGGGCCTGATGGGCCATATGAATGTGAATTGGGCCTGATGGGCCATATGTATGAGATTGGGCCAAGAGAGCTATATGCATGTATGTAGGAGTTTTGGGCCTAGTATATGATAACCACATAAAACTTAATTAATATGTTGCGACCGTGGACAAGTCATAGAGTTAAGGTGTCGCAACGGGTATATGCATGTCTAGGATTGGATCTAAGGAGAACTTGGTACTTAAGCAGTCTTAATGACTCACCTCCTCTTCTCTGGAGTCCTCCCTGGTGCATAGTGTTCATTCATCTTAGCTCACGGGATTTGTTAATGGGCCAAGGTAAGTAAAAACCCGTAATAAAGGAAAATTATCAAAATGCCCCTAAGGGCGAAAATGACTAAAATACCCCTAAATGTTGTGTGGAAGATTTATGATTGCTACATGCATTCATATGTATTCATATGATATCCTGTTTAGGTTGCATATGGGTTGGGAATTATAGAACGGAGGGAGTATATGAGGGCCGCATGGTTGCTTGACAGCTGTGGATCCACCGACAACTTTTAAGCCCAATATGTGATTGGCAGCTTGCTGCAACTTGGGTAGTTCCGTAACCAGGCTACCATTGATATGTATCGATTGGGTGGGTCGATATTGATATCCCCACAGGTTGTGAAAAGGGGGACGGAGCAGAAGTGTACCGGTTGGATTATTGGGGTGGGTTGCACTGCATTGCATTGCATGTTTGATGTATGATGACTTTTGAATGCTTGTTTCCGTCAAGGGTTATACACACTGAGTTTACGAAAACTCACCCCCTCTTTTATTTTATTTTCAGGTAATGCTCAGTAGAAGGTTCGATGTTTGGAGGGACTCTGGGTGGCCAGCTAGCAAAATAATTTGGACTTCTTTCCTTTTTAAAGCTTATCAGTTTCTATGTTATTAAGTACTTTTCAAATCAGTTTGTAATAGAGCTTCCACTTTATTATTATTTGGATTATTATTTTTTTATGTGATGTAATTATAAAAAGTTGAACACGATTTCTTAAACTATAGTACGACTTTTCTACGTTTCCACTACTACCTTTTAAAATGACACGTTTTCATAAAATCATATATTTTAAACAAGTGATTGAAAGGAGTTTTTTTTTTAGGATAGTTAAGGTTTCTTTTATTTGAATAAGGGTTTTCAATGAAAACACGGTTTTCGCTAAAACACTTCAATGTGATGCGCCAGATTCGGCCATAACGTCCGGGGCCGAGTTTGGGGTGTTACACGAATTGTCATCTTCCTAATTGTTTTTGACCAAATCTAAGAAAGTAGAAAATCACCATTGAAGGTTGAAGGTTCGTCAATCACATTTTCTTTGCATGGAAGTTCAATTTGAGCTTATTTCTTCTAATTTTTATGTTTTTGAGATCATTGCAACTAGGTCCAGCTAACCCATAGCTTTGTTTTTGAAACTGTCAAAAATTTTAGATGATACCATTGAGGAGTTCTTGATGTTCATGATGTTAAATAATAAATTTGAGTTGTTAGTTGTTGATTATGAGTATTTTATTAAGTGTTTTTTGATAATTTTAATGTTTAAGGACTAAATTATTGAAAAAGTAAAGTACAAAGGAAATTGTGTGAAATGAAGAGAAAAATGGGCTGATATAAAACCTTAAGAAAATCGGTTAACATGAAATTGTATTAAATGTGGTGAAATTTAAAGTTTTGGATTTAGGGACTAAATTGCATAAAAGTTAAAATATTAGGGGTAATTTTGTAAATTTTCCAATAATAAAAGTTATAAGTTAAATTAATTATTTAAGTTATTGAAGGGTTTAATTGAGTGAAACATTATTATTTAGATCACAAAACAAATCAAACGGATCAATGTAACAGTCCGATTTAGACCCTATTCGTAATGGTGGTTTCGGGACCACGAATCCAAGTCAGAAAAATATTTAGAAATTATTTTCTGTGTTTATTTTGTGTGAATTTATATTCATGAAATTTTTGTGATTTAATTTTTTTTGTTTGAGTGTCCGATTTAATAAACGGACTTAATCGCGTAAATTAAAAATTTGATAGTTAAAAGCATAAGGGCCAAATTGTTAATGGCTTTGTAAGTTGAAGCATTTAAGTGGCAATTTGACCATATTTAATTTGATGGACGGTAGTGGCCATGTTTTATAATGGTTAAATATTTGTTTATAAAGGTTATTTAGGTAATTTAATAAAACATTATAAGTTATAATATAATAAATCATAAAAAGAAAACATGCATTGTTCATATTATTTGACCGAAACTAGTAAAAGAAAAGAAAAAGAGAAAGCACATGATATTCGACCATAGTTGATCCAAATTCAAGGTTAGATTGGTTTTGATTTTTGATAATTTTTACGTTTTTGAGATCGTTGCTTCGAATACTATCCGACCCATGCTAGAATTTTTGATTTTGATGAATGTTTTGTGTTATGCCATTGATGAATATTTATGTTTTATGATGTTTGATGATGAAATATTAAAGATATGTTTTAGATTAACATGTTTTGTATTGGAGTTTTTGATTATTTTGAGTAATTAGGACTAAATTGTGAAAATAATAAATTGAGGGACTAATATGAGAAATAAATGAAATGTGTGTATTTGTATGTACTAGAGCAACATTCGGCCTACGTATGTTACATGGAGATTTTGTGTATTTTGTGTTTTATGCAATTAGGACTAATTTATAAAAGTATGAATATCAGTAAAATGGTAATTTGCAAAAGTCTGTATGAACTATATGGCATATTTGGAATTTTTGATATATGAATTGTTTATGAGACAGCTTTATAATAGTGATATTCGGGCTTTGAGCCTAGCAAGCCTTGTGCTGGTGAATTAAATTGGGCTTTATGCCTAGCGGGCTTATTGCCAGTGTATAAAATCAAACCTTGAGTTTAGCAGGCCCTGTGCCAGTGTGAAATACAGGCTTATGCTTAGTAGGCTTTATGCCGGTGATTACTTATAAGTTTATGCCTAAAATACTTCATGCTGATGTGGTATTTGAATACGTTAAACGAGCTAAATGGCTAGGTATGAATTAATTTGTCACCTACTAAAAATAAGGTAAGTAAGTAACTTGATTATTTGTTACAAATCATGTATGATGCAAATGAAGTTTATATGTGATTATGGTATGTGTATTCGATCTTATGATCGAATGATATGAATATTTTTGATTTGGTCTTTGAATATGCATATACAAGACCATGTATATTCGGCCATATAGGTAATTCGTGTATGTTGTAACGCTCCAATTTTTGGGGCCTAGAAGAGCTGGGCTTTGAGTCTGGGATTCGGATAGAAGAAAACCTGAATAATTAAGAAGTTTTAAATATTATCGTTTAAGAAAAAAAATTTGAATTAAATTACTACTAGAAAATTTTTACTATAGTTATTATTATGGATATTTTAAATTTTTACGAAATTTTAATTAGTATTATGAGATAAAATTATTATTCTTAGAAAATATTACTGTATGTATATTTGAAAATTTTTATTATTATTTACTGCATTATTGATATTTGAAATTTTTATTATTAGATATATTTATAAAAAAAATTATTATTATTATAATTATTATTATTAGATAGAAAAAAATATATATATATATATATATTTACAAAAATATTGTTGTTTTGGTGTTTAAACTCTAGGAAAAAAATTGTTTTAATTTGGCCTCTTAAGGGAATCTGGGAAGTAGGCCTTATTAATAATTTGGGCTGAGTTTTAGCATAAAGGAGCACCTGACCTAGTGGCTAAGCATGCTAGGTAGTGGGAAGGAGAGTTGGGGTTCGACTCCCAACATGTGCAAAAGAGTTTTATTTTTTCTTTATATCAGGGAACGACGCAGGGAAGTGTTATATAAAGTTGGGGTTAAAAGGTAACACAAAAGGGAAGCTCGGCCCAGTGGCAGAGGCGCTGGGAGTGTGGTATAGTGCCTACGTTCGAGGGTTGGCACACGCAAAGGCTTGTTTTTATTTTAATAAGCCAGATCGCACTAAAGTAAGGTTTAAGAATAATTGCGACCGAGCTATGTCACAATAAGCCCTTGTGGCTCAGTGGCAGTAGCGTGCTGGGCATATAGAGAGTGCGTAGGTTCGAGTCTGTACGCAGACGAATTCTGCTTAATTTTTAAAGTGGGTCAGAACTGAAGCAGGTAAGGTTTATAATTAATTGTGACCATATATTAGCAAGGAAGAAAGCATGGTGCAGTGGCCAGTAGCATGGGTGTGGGCCCAAGGCAGATGGAGGTTTGGGGTTCGAGCTGCGGTTCGCGCACGCAAGGTTTGGATTTTTCCTGCATGCGTGGGGAGGAATTGGGGTCTGACCAGGACTCTTGGTAGCATGCTGAAGCGGTGCAAGCAGGTGGATAAGGCTGCTGATCGGTTGGGAGTTTGAATGAAATTCAAACTTCAAATTTGGCCAAAAATCAAGGAGCAAATTAGGGAATTGGAATTTAAAAAGAATTACGATTCGGCCATAGCTATATTAAATGCCGTATATTTTGGCCTTTAGGATTCATTTTTTTTCCTTCTTCTATTTTCTATTCTTTTCTATCCTTCTCTCATCTCTACCCCTCTTCTCTTTTCTTACTCCTCTTGCCGATTCTCATCCTATCTTTTTGCCGAACCTAAATCCTTCATATTCTTCTTCTTATTTTCTCTCATAAATCCTCAACAAAACTGGTTAGCTGAATTTCCATTGAAGCCAAACCTCGTATCTTTTCTTCCAAAATCGAAATATTACTACTTTGAGGTACTGCAAAGGCCAAACCCTTGGTTGAGTATTTTTCCTTTCTTGTGCGGTAGTTGGATCTACAATCAATTGGGAGTAGTGTCATAACGATATAGGTAAACGCTCGAATCTTTCTTTCGTTATTCATGAATTAAGGTAAAAGCCGAAAAACCCCTATATGCAAAGGGTGCTTGTTGATTGTACTCAAAAGGTTTAGTGGTGATATCTGATTTGTTTTCCTATAATGTGGATTAAAGGCTACTAATCGAGGGCTTGGATATTTGGAACGACTAGAATTAGATCTAGTCTATTTTTTCGGCACAGGTAAGAACACTAGTGCCTAAAGTGTTAATGGTCGATTTTTAGTAAGGAGTTTTGCAGATAAGTTGTTATGGATTCAGAGTTAACGTATTAGTAATTGATTGTAGGCAGTTCGTGTGTGGAACTCGTCAGCGTTTCATCACAAACAGGTGTGTAAACGACACCCACTCATAGACTAGATCGGCAAAAGCTGAAAAGCCGAAAAGCCGGCATTTGTGAACTTGCGAGCGTGCGAGCGCTTGTAAGGTGGTTTGGTTGTTAATTTTGGTAATCGCAATCAGTATGATTACAGAGTGCGCAATTTCTTGCACTTCGGTATATTTAGGCTTAATGGGCCGAAAATAGGTTAGTGGGCCAACGGACCAATTCGGTAAAAACGCTCGGTAAGTGCTTCTGTTAATGTGTTAATGGTTAGAATATGTATGTAAACTCTAGAATAGTAAATTTTATTAAACTACCCCTAAGTATGAAAATTACCGTTTTACCCCTGGTTGCTAAATGACCGTTATACCCCTAGGGTTAATTTTGACTAAATTACATGATATTCTGATTCTGTTTGTTATATGCCATGAAATGTATATCTGTTGCATGGGGTTGGGTTTTGTTATGGAGGAAGAACCCGTTCTAGTGGCTGTGCCACATATTCTGATATAAGCAGCTTTGCTGCAAATTATAGTTAGTGCCGCAACCGGTGCTAACACTGTAAGTGTAGGGATGGCGTGGGTGATTTATTCCCCACAGGAAGTGTAGGGATGGACGGAGGCAAGTGCAGGGTTGGATGGGGTTATCATGCATTAATCATATGAGACTGTTTTGTTATGGGCCAACTGTGTTGATATGGGCAAGGCCTAATGTATCTCGACTTGTAATAGGGCTACGGCCCCGATTGATACTGATATGGGCTAGGCCCAATATACTGACATCTTTGTAAAGGGCTATGGCCCAGATTAATATTGATATGGGCTAAGGCCCAGTTAACACTGATTTCTGAATAGGGCATAGGCCCAGTAAAGCTTGAACTGATTTGGGCTCTGGTTGGGTTAATTTACACACTGAGTTTCCCCAAACTCACCCCTTTATTTTCATTCATGCAGGTAATCCCCAACCATAGTGGGCTTGGAGCTGTGAGGGATTCGGAGTGGCCACACGTTTTGCAAATTCGATTTTTCTTCTGGTGAACTGGACATCCTTTTATTTACGTTTAAGGTTTTGGGCTTTTAAAATGTAATAAGGCCGCTTTAATTATTTAGTTGTTTTAATATGTTTTTTCCTAGAATAGATATGATATTATCTTAATCGCTGAAATTGGATAGCTTTAGGGCGCGTTTTATAAAAGTTACTTATTTTCAAAGTAACACGACAACAAGTAAAGCTTCTGCAATAAAAATGTTTTCCAAAATTAATCACTTTTCCTAAAAAGGACTTAATCAAATTGGTTTCCTGAAAATATACATGACGTTAAGGTGTGGCAATGGCGGTGTGCATGTCTAGGATTGGATCCGAAGGAGCTTGGTACTTAAGCAGTCCGATGGACTCTCCTCCTCTTTTTCGGTTTCTTACCTGGTGCACAGCTTCCATTCACTTTAACCTATAACGAAATTATCTTTTAAAACACTAAGTAAGTTTTTCTAGATCAACAATATAAAATGTTTTGAACGCTTCGATGTCGCACATCGGATCCGACATAACGTCTAGGCCGGGTTTGGGGTGTTACATATGTGATGTTATATTACGATTTATGAGCTTGTATATATGGTTGTATGTACATTTGGTTGTATATTGACATATTGATTTTGAAGGTTGGATGATAATTAATTATTTTGATTATATGAGCACTCGGTCAAGAAGGAATTGTTCTATAATATTATGCATTAAATATTAAATTTGCTTAAGACTTACTAAGCTACGATGTGTGTATGTTTATTCTTTGTTCTTATAGATTTGAAAGTTAGTTACGGGCTTGGGATCGTCGGTGAAGTCATCCATACTATCGTCAACCTTCGGTACTTTTAAAAGTCTTATTTCGAACTTATGGCATGTATAGGCTAATATGTATTTTGTCCGAACTTGGATATGTATAATTTAAGCCATGCGAATATGGCTTAACTACTAAGTTTGAATTTGGTTATGTTTGGTCCTGGTTTAATTCATTTTGATTATAATGTTATATGTTATTAATGAATGGTATATATGATTGGTGTTATACATTTCGGAAATGGCTTGATTATGGTTGATGAATCGGTCATGGTGTGTATAAATTTTCATAAGTATGGTTAGATGATTCGGTTTTGTTGGATTATGTTTGAGTTCCTTTAGATTATTATGTTATGTGTTTTGAATGAAAGTTACATGTGGTATATATATATATATTTTTTTTTTGAGTGTTGAAAATGCTTGGTAAAATTGATTATGTGTATTGGGTTGGTTCAGTTATGGTATTTATATATAAGTGATTATTTGTATTTTGGCTGTTGTATCTGGTCATAGTATTGAATATGAGATAGCATTATAAGTAGTTTGGTTATGTCCGAACATGACATAAGATCGTTTTGATATGTTCGTTATAAGATGAAAACATATGTAATGGTTTTGATTAACTTGTGATTTGGCGTTTGACTATATAAATAATTATGCACAAGGATTTGACTTGATCTGTATTTAATCTTAAGTATATATATTTATATATAAATATGATGACGATTAATGATGTGTTTCAGTTATGTATGAATAGGGAATGTATATGGTGTTGTAATTATGCATTATTAAGCTAAAAATTCATGTTATTTATAGGATAATATTCAGTGTATGCTTAATGTGCGTATTAAAATAGGTATTAATTTAAAAAAAATAGATGAACAAGGTTGGAAGTGAATAATGGTCTAACATAATGGAGAATGCTTTTATGTTCGGCTTGATAAAATGAAAATGACAACATGAATGGTTTATAAAGGTGTACAAGTATATGCATGTGATTATTCGAATATGTGCTCTGACTGGTAATACCTCGTAACCTAGTCCGGTGACAGAAACAGGTTAGGGGTGTTACATTTTATTGGTATCAGAGTTACGGTTTAGTCGATTCTAGGACTAACATAACATGTGTGAGTCTAGCTATACATGCCATAATGTTTACTGCGATAGTGTGATGAATTCTGACATTGAAAATGTGTTTTTGTATAGTAAATGGATCCCGACAGAGCTGTAGCTGATGATGTCGAGAGTGTAGCTCCTGCTCCCGCTCATGGGACAGCGCCAGTTGAATCTCGGCTGATCTTGAGTAGCCATGAGGGGGAGGCTAAACAAGCCTTCTATCAAATGATGAATGATTGGTTTACTCAATATATCTGAACTAACCTGGCTACACAACAACCTTCACCCCCAAATAATTCATCTCCGATACCTGTGGTACCTCCTATGATTGATCCGATGAGATTTAGCAAGTCTCCTATTGATAAAATTAGAAAACACGAGGCTGAAGAATTTAGAGCTACTGATGATGATGATGCTGAGCGAGCTGAATTCTGGCTTGATAATACTATCCGTGTGTTTGATGAGTTATCTTGTACCCCAGATGAGTGCTTAAAATGTGCCATATCCCTGCTACGAGACACCGTTTATCATTGGTGGAATACACTAGTATCGGTGGTTTCGAAAGAACGGGTGACCGGGGACTTCTTTCAGACAGAGTTTCGTAAGAAATATATCATTTAGAGATTCATTGACCAGAAGTGCAAGGAATTTCTCGAATTAAAATAGGGTCGCATGACTGTGATAGAATATGAACGAAAATTTGTGAGACTTAGTCGATATGCCCGTAAGTGTGTTTCAACTGAAGCCATCATGTGTAAAAGATTCGAAGACGGTTTGAACGAAGACATTAAATTGCTGGTTGGTATACTTGAAATTAAAGAGTTCGTAGTACTGTTGAGCAAGCTTGCAAAGCTGAAGAGCTCGGGAAAGAAAAAAGAAAAGCTAATTTTGAAGCTAGAGATTTTCGTAAAATATCATCGGGTAAGACTTTTCAATCAGCATCGAAGAAGTTCAGAGATGATTCTAGTCGATTTAAGGATACTACAGGCTTTTCTAGACGAGATCGAGACCGACTCCCTGTGAGTTCACGAGCCACTTCGATAGCTAGTGTTGGTAATATTCGACAGAACAGAGTCGAGTGCAAGTATTGTGGTAAATGGCATTCTGGATATTACAGATTGCATGACGGTCTTGTTTTAAAAGTGGATCGATGGATCATTTTATCCAATATTGCCCGATGTTAGCTGAGTAAAACGCTATTTCGAATGCAAGACTGAATAATATGTCAGTGTGAGGCAGACCATCCAGGCATTCGGGTAATGTAGGTGGCAGTTAGAGAGGAACAAAAGATACAGCAGTTTGATCTGAGGCTCGTGTACCTTCCAGAGCATATGCTATACGCGCTCGCGAAGACACTTCTTCCCTAGATGTTATTACTGGTATTGTCACTCTTTATGATACTAATGTTATTGCATTGATTGATCCTGGTTCAACTCATTCTTATGTATGTGAAACATTAGTATCCAGTAAGACTTTGCCTGTTGAGTCTACTGAGTTTGTGATTCGAGTATCAAACCCCTTGGGTCGGTGTGTTCTGGTTGATAAAGTATGTAAAAATTGCCTGTTGATGATTCGAGATTCATGCTTTTCGTTCGATTTGATGTTGTTACCTTTCGATGAGTTCGATATAATTTTGGGTATGGACTGGCTAACTTTGCACGATGTCGTTGTTAATTGAAAAAGAAAGACCATTGATTTGAGATGTCAAAATAATGAGATTATTCGGATTGAATCTAATGATCTGAGTGGTTTACCAGCAGTAATACTTTTGATGTTAGCTCGGAAGTATGTGAGAAAAGGTTGTGAAGCCTACTTTGCTTATGTGCTTGATAGTAAAGTGACTGAAAAGAAGATTGAATCTGTACCAGTTGTGTGTGAGTATCCAGATGTGTTTCCTGAAGAGTTGCTAGGTTTGCCACCTATCCGAGAGGTAGAGTTTGGTATTTAGTATCGGGGATGACTCTAATTTCAATAGCTCCATACCGGATGGCACCTACTAAATTAAAAGAGTTGAAAGCACAGTTGCAAGAGTTGACAGATAGAGGTTTTGCGCGACCGAGTTTTTCTCCCTGGGGTGCACCTGTGTTATTTGTGAAAAAGAAAGATGAAACTATGAAAATTTGCATCTATTATAGACAGCTCAATAAGGTGACTATAAAGAATAAGTATCCGTTGCCACTGATTGATGATTTGTTTGATCAACTGAAAGGGGCTACCGTGTTTTCGAAAATAGATTTGAGATCAAGCTATTATCAGTTGTGAGTTAAAGATTCCGGTGTGCCAAAGACTGCTTTCCGAATGAGGTACAGACACTATGAGTTTTTAGTCATGCCTTTTGGACTTACTAATGCACCTGCTGTTTTTATGGATTTGATGAATCGGATCTTCAGGCAGTATTTAGATCAGTTTGTAGTTGTGCTCATTGATGATATATTGATCTACTCCCATGATGAAACCGAACATGCCGAACATTTGAGACTTATGTTATAGACTTTGCGAGAAAAACAATTGTATGCGAAGTTTAGTAAATGTGAGTTCTGGTTACATGAAGTTAGCTTTCTGGGACATGTTGTTTCAGCATCAGGTATTCGGGTTGATCCGAGTAAAATTTCAGCAATACTTGACTGGAAACCTCCGAGAAATGTTTTTGAAGTCCGAAGTTCTCTGGGATTTGCTAGTTACTATAGACGATTCGTGAAAGGTTTCTCTATGATTGCATCCCCGATGATGAAGCTATTACGGAAAGATGTTAAATTCGAATGGTCAGAAAAGTGCCAGAAAAGCTTTGATCATTTTAACTGAAGCTCCAATGCTAGTTCAGCCAGAATCGGGTAAAGAATTTGTTATCTATAGTGATGCATCTTTAAATGGTTTGGGTTGTATACTGATGCAGGAAAGCAAAGTTATAGCTTATACCTCGAGACAGTTAAAGCCACATGAAAAGAACTATCCGACACACGACCTAGAGTTGGCAGCTATTGTATTTGGGTTGAAAATTTGGCGTCACTACCTGTTTGGTGAAAAATGACATGTTTATTCCGATCATAAAAGTCTGAAATATTTGATGGCTCAGAAGGATCTGAATTTGAGATAGCGTTGATGGTTAGAGTTGCTAAAAGATTACAAGTTAGTGATTGATTATCATCCGGGAAATGCTAATGTTGTTGCTGATGCTTTAAGTCGAAAATCCATGTTTGCTTTGCATGCAATGAATGTACATATGGTTATGTCTAATGATGGTGAGATAATAGCCGAGATAAAAGCAAGTCCATTATTTATTCAGTAGATTTACGATGCCCAAAAGGTTAATAAAGAGTTAATAGCAAAATGAGCTCAATGTGATTCAAATGTTGATTCAGAGTTTTGAGTTGATGCTGATAACTGCTTGAGATTTAGAAACCGAATATGCGTCCCGAGAAATATAGAGTTGATTCAGATTATTTTGAACGAAGCTCATAATAGTCGGCTATCTGTTCACCTGGGCAGCACAAAGATGCATAATGATCTGAAACAGCACTATTGGCGGCAAGTTATGAAACGAGATATTTTTGACTTTCTATCGAAATGTTTAGTCTGTCAGCAAATAAAAGCGGAGCATCAGGTGCCTTCTGGATTGCTATAGCCGATCATGATACCTGAATGGAAATGGGACAGAGTTACAATGGATTTTGTATCTAGTTTACCGATGACACCGAGCAAGAAAGATGCAATCTGGGTTATTGTGGATAGATTGAATAAATCGGTTCATTTTGCTCCGGTTCGTATAGATTATTCACTCGATAAACTTTCTGAGTTATATGTTTCTCAGATTGTGAGACTACACAAAGTACCTATTTCTATTGTGTCGGATAGAGATCCGAGGTTTACATCGCGGTTTTGGAAGAAACTACAAGATGTAATAGGTACTAAACTGCATTTTAGCACTGCTTTTCATCCTCAGACAGATGGTCAGTCTGAGCGAATCATTCAGATACTTGAGGATATGTTGAGATGTTGCATTCTCGAGTTTAAAGGTATGTGGGAATGATACCTACCTTTAATTGAATTTGCATATAATAACAGTTTTCAATCGAGTATTAAAATGGCACCTTACGAGGCTTTATACGGCCATACATGTCGTCTAAGCATGAAGAAAGTTTGATGTTTCTTTATTTCTCTTTACATGTGTACCATGTTGACTTTTTCTAATTTTTCCAAAGTATGT
The DNA here is from genome assembly GCA_025698475.1 of Gossypium anomalum. NCBI lineage: Eukaryota > Viridiplantae > Streptophyta > Magnoliopsida > Malvales > Malvaceae > Gossypium > Gossypium anomalum. Next base: position 34,598,718 of record CM046958.1, on the reverse strand, counting down.
ATTAGTGCCAGTTTTATTATGAAGTATTATTTTCTGTGACCCTTGTATGTTTGCAACCCCTTATATGTATATGAATCTTTAAGTGCGATAACCTTACTACTTAGAGAACATTACCTAAATCTGAAAACCCTTGCATGATCGTCCCTTTTATTTCGAAGCTCGTTTTTATACAGACCTATAATTCTTTGTTTAAGTGCAAACTTAGAAGTATGCAAACCACAGATATATTACAAACCCGTCCTTTTGTGTGAACTCATGCCTTATGTTGTGTGAACTTATGTTGTAATTTGTTGTGCGAACTTATGTATGCCAACCCTAATAATAGGTTTTAAGTACTCATGTATTTGTGTTTGAATGTGCATACTCTAAACTACATTGTTTATTTCCCTTGTGTGAACCCTTAATTTTTACTACATAATTAACATGCGAACCTTTCCTTCATTTTGTTTGATAAGCTCGCATGTTTTACATTCTATGTATGATGTTATTCCACTACTATGCTATAACTTATCATAATATTCATTGTAAGTAAGTGGTGTGCTGGAGGGAGGTGAAGAGTTAATGGAGAGTCACTCCGGTGGCTAATGTAGCTAGCCAAATTCTGGTCAAACCTACTCGGCCGGGTTTGGGGTGTTATAGCTTCAAACTTGAGAGCTCAACGAAAACCATGACCCCTCTTATCTAGATTTACCCTCTGCCTTGCCTTATCTTTGGGTGGGCTTTATCGTTCATCTCGACTTGGCAATTTATTCCTCTTAAGAGAATCCAGTTAGGCCTATTAGCCCTTTTACTGGTTCCTTTTTCCATGATATGTACACCACTGCGTACTAGTACGTACTTGCCCATGCTTATTTACTTTGAACAGAATCTACAACTTTCCTGGCGAACTGATATTTGCATATAGTACAAATACCCCCTTCCCTTAGGGAGATTCTTTCTTTTCCACCCTATCCAAGTTAAGACATAGCCTTGGCTTCCCTCATTATTCTGGTGGCCAATATCCCTTGGTCACACCTGCTAAATTCTTTTTATGATTTCTCACTTCAGTCATATGCAAACTCCAACTTTGCCCTTGATATTCTTCTTGAATTAAGGGCTTTCCAATTAAAAACACTATGTCGTTACTTCCTGACAAAATCTCTGTATTTTAGTGTCCCAGTAGACTTTCTCCTATTTAGTGTCCCGGTAGACTTCTTCATGTTTAATGTCTCAGTGGACTTAACTATGATGCCATAACATCTTTCAGCTATGGTCTTAATCAATATAACCCTATTTTTACCGTCCCAAAAGACTATCGAAGGCATAGCAACCATGCATAACTTAACTTAGCATTCGAAGAAAACAAGGCTTAGCAACCATGCATCGATTAATCTAAAGGCATTCAACCTTTAATACCTGGGTTCCACAATTACCCAGAAACTTTGAGTTTTCTTACTCTACTTCCTTTTTTCAATCTACGAGTTCAGAGGTTTAAGGAAACTTACTAGTTCCTAATCCTTCTACATCTAGGCTCAAATTTATACGATGGTTACAACATGCAGGCTATTTCCTTTTCTTTTTCAGGGTGATTGAAGAAGACAATGCTTAGAGAAAAAAATTTTGGGAAGCGGAATTAAGAGGAAATTTCATTCTCGTACATAACTATACATATAGATTCCCTCAACACGATTTCCACATACCATTGTCACCACCCAATCCTAATTATTATGTCTCCTAGTTTGAAACTTGCTAGTTATGTCCTAACCAAACCAGGGTTGCAATATAACTATTCAAATTTTAGCCATTAAAATTTCTGATTTACCCGATGAGGTCCCGCGATTCGCTAATCCTCTTAATTTAATCCTAATTTCCTTTGATATATAGTAAAAATATTAAATATGATATAATTTAAATAATAATGAGCGGAAATAAATACCACTTTAATGCTTTTTGACCTTCCATTTCCCTAAGCATGTGACGGCTACATCTGTAGGGTTTGAAAACTTACCCTACGTCAAATGTAGTAGTAATTCAGGTATGTTTCTGCACTTAAAGAGCTTGTTTTCTAGACATTTTAATATTAATTATTGCATTATTAGTAGTTAGTAGTAGTTAAGTAGTAAAAGTTAATAAAATAAGGATTTTTAATGCAATTTTGAGTGTTAGTGACCTATTAGGTAGACATGGGCCTTAGGTAGTTCTAATTTGTGTAATTGAGTGTGTAGGATACTTAATTTAGGGCTCAATGGACGTAGGATCAAGGGACAAGTGATGTACAAGCTTTCTAAGCCGCAAAAGCATGACTTCCAAGCCCGTAATTTTAGTGTCGTGTTGGACCATAACTTGTGTATGACACGACATAGGATCAACGTGGAGCCCAAGTATTTCAAGGCTATTTTCATTTGTACAATCAACTTTATATAAAAGACTTAGCATGTGCCGAAGACCTAGTTCAGGCTGCTAACACCTCATTTTCGAAATACTCTAACAGATCTACATTTTCTTAACAAGGAGGGTCATAAATCTTACCTTGAGGTGGAGAAATCGCTAGTAAAATCTAGGATTTCAACCCTACCAAGAAGAAATCCCCTTATTTTTCCTCTAACCTCCAATCAGTTATATTTAGAAAAGAGCATAAAGGCTTTCTTATCCTATCCAGTGTATCTATTAATATAACCTATGGCCCTATTAGAATTTGACAAGTGTCTCATTTTTACTGAATTGTCTTATCAAGTTCTACAACTCCCGAGAAACCTAATTGAGTGTTTCCATTTTCTCTTCCAACTATTCTGATTCACATTTGGTTAATTTTTAACCAGCTTCCTTGTAACTTAACCAGCACAAAACCATAGTTACAAGGTGCACCATACCTCTAGCGTACTCATTCCCTAAAATTATTTTACTTAGCCATAATTCACATTCCTCTAATGTTAGTAATTTGACATGGAACCCTTATTCTTTTGTATTCATTTCAGAGTTTGCCCACACTATACGTCAAAATGCATTTGGGTGAATACCACTCCGCCAATCATACTTCTTTAAGACTATATGCCGGACTCGTGTTTGCTAGAACCGGAGCATTTTAAGCATACTCATTAAATTCTTATACTTAGTCCAATACTAACACTACACATTCCCAAGATCTACTCTATATGCCTTACTTCCATAAAAAATATTCGTAAACTAAGGCTTCACCTAGCAGGATGTTATAGTGGATGTCTCAGTCTTCCTCAAAATCAAGGACTACAAAGTCGACAAGGATTATAAATCCCCGTACCTTGACCAATAAATTCTCAAGTACACCTTTTGGGTGTAGCAAGGATCTATTGGCTAGTTGCAATGTTATAGAGGTATTTTTAAGATGCCCAAGTCCAAGTTCACAATAGATCAATAGGGACATTAAATTTATATTGGCCCTTAAATCACAAAGGGCCTTATTGAAATGTTGATCCTCTATCTCTATTGGAATCGTCAAACTACCTGGATCATTTAACTTTAGGGGTATACGTTTCATGATTAATGCACTACACGAGGCATCAATGCCAATTTCTTGCCCTTTTTCATTTTCTTATGTCGTGCCATAATTTCCTTCAGATACTTAGCATATTTCGGGATTTTATTGATAAGTTCTAAGAGTGGTAAATTGACATTGAGGAATTTAAATAAATTGAGAAAATTTATGAAATATACCTCATCCCTTTTTTGTTTGTCCTCTAATCTTGTCAGGAATAGTACATTCATTGTGCTCGAATTTGCAAGTACCAGATCCAGAACAGGTAAGAGCCCATTTTTCAATGAAATCGAAACAGTGGTTTCGGGACCACAAATCTGACCCAAAAATAAAGTTTATTTTTATTTTATAATATGGTCTTTATTATGATAGACATGTCGTGTGAAAATTTCGATACAAAAATTTTACTTATTAAGCGTTTAATTACGAGAAGGACTAAATCGCATAAAATGCGAAAGTTGAATTCTAGTAGCTATAAGGATTAAATAGCTATGGAATTCAAAAATAGAGACCCTTATATGGTAATTAGATCATTAAAGAAAAGTATGTAGATTTTTGGTGACACATCCATGGAAAAATTAGAAAAGAGTAGGGACTAAATTGGAAATTAAAATAAATTAATTAATTAAAAGATGATAAAAAGAAATATCATCTTATTTTTTCATCTTCAACCCTAAAATTTTATGGAAACCTTAGGAGAGAGAGAGAAGAAACTTTCAAGGCTTAATTGGTTAAGTTTCCTTCTACTGTTTTTAGTAATTTTGATATTTTTGAAGCCGAGATAGTCTAATTTATCTAATTGAGGGATTAATTTGAAAAGTTATCAAGGTATGAAATTTGGGTCATGGATTAATATGCTAAAAAAATGAAAGGTTGTTGATAGATAAACAACTTTTACAAATTGATTTTTGACGAAAACATGATTTAGGGACTAAAATGTAAAGTTGTGAAATTGAAGAAAAATGCTAAATTTTTATGAATAAATGTGCTGTAAATTTTCTAATGGGATTCTGGTTAGGCTTGGAATAGGGGATAAATTGCATAAGTTTCATTTTCCGAGCCTAGGGATGAAATTGGAATTTATGGAAAAGTTAGGGGCAAAATGGTAATTTTACCTAGGACATAAATTGAGTCCAAATGAGTATGAAATATGAGAAATTGATGATTAAAGCTATTTATATAGATTCAGACAACACAAATTCCAGGTTAGACCGAGGAAAAGAAAAGGCTTCGGATTAGTAGATTATTTACGCAAACAAGTGTCGAGGTAAGTTCATGTAACTTAATCGAGAATGTAATTATGTAAATTGAATGTTGTGTTTGTATGTAATGTGACTTATATTGAAATGTATTACTTGATTGCTATAATGGAAAATTTAATACATGCTTGAAATGGTGAAGAAGGGTTAAGTCTCGATTGAATATTGAATTTCGATGAATATATGTGCTTTCCTGAAATTGATGAGGTCCTGCATTTGTTGCAGAGAGGCTTTAGATCTGACGAGTAATCCTATTGACCTCATTATAGAAAGTATTTAGCTTGGACGGGTAATCCTGATATAATACCTCTCGAGTATACGTTATGATTAGGGTTTAGCTTAGACTGGTAATCATAATTGAACTCTTTTGAGTAGACGTTATATAAAGGATTTAGCTTGGACTAGTAATCCTGTTATGCGATATGTGGCTCGAGAGTGTGTTTCTTGGTTAAGTACCCTAATGGGTACCCTTGAATAATAATTGACAAATTATTGAATCGTGCACCTCGAGTGTACTACTTGAGCATCCATCGAAATTTCAATAATTCAACGGACACAACTCTTGACATGGTATGAGTATTATGAGACGAAATGATAATGTCTTGAAAGAATATTGCATGATGAGCTCATCTATCTTTACTTGATTGATATGAAGATTTTGGTGACTAACAAGTTTGATTGAATGTATGTGTTTAGGCAATTTAGCCACATGGATGGAAAAACATGATATTGTATGCTTAGATTTAATAAACGGGATCAGTAAGTTTAGTTTTCCATTTTACGAACTTACTAAGCATGTAATGCTTGCTCCATTTTATTTTCCCTATTTTATAGTTCTTGAAAGCTCGTGAAGGTTGGAGAGCATTGGAGGATCGTCACACTATCAACTAGCTTATTTTGGGTATACTTAGTAAAATCATTTTGGTATAATGGCATGTATAGGACAACTTGACCATTTGTGGCTTGATAATGATGCTTGTAATCTAGCAATTGGAATGGCTAGTAATGGCTTTTTTGATATACTTGTCCATGGTAGCTATATATATATATATGTTAAGTAGTTGATCAAATCATGTTTAACACATGGATTGAACTAAGGTAAGTGTAACACCCCAAAAATTGGGCCTAGAAGGTATTGCGCCTTGAGTCTGGGTTCGACTAGAAGACGGCCTGAATAATTAGGATGTTTTAATTAATTTATTATTATTATTATTATGTTTAGTTCAGTAATTAAATGAAATATGAAGGGCTTATAGTGTGGGAAAAAGTCCGGGCTCGGCCCATAGCTTTAGCGAAATTCTTAAATTTTGCCTCTTAAGAGAATCTAGGCAGTAGGCCTTATTAATATATTGGCCTGAGTTTTAGCATAAAGGAGCACCTGCCTCAGTGGCTAAGCACGCTAGGAAGGCTGGGAGGTGCCTGGGTTCAAGGCACGACGCGCGCAATTTGGGAGTTTTTTTTTAGTATGCATATCGCGATTGGAATAAGGGTTAAGAGGGGTTGCGAGTATAATTTAACACAAGGAGCGTCTGCGACACAGTGGCAGCAGCGTGCTAGGCCTGCCGAGAAGTTATGGGTTCGGTTCCAGGGGAAGGCGAATTCTTTTTTATTTTTAGCAAGCCAGAACTGAAGCAGGTAAAGGTTAAAATTAAATGTGAAAGGATTATGTCATGAAAGGAACTTCGGTGCAGTGGCAAGCAACGTGTGTGTGGGGTTAGAAGGTTGCAGGTTCAAGTCACGTGGAAGGCGAAATTCTCTTTTACTTTTAAGCGGACCAAAGCTTCAGCAGGTAAGGTTTATAATTAATTGTAACCATATATTCCTAAAGGAGAAAGCGTAGTGTAGTGGCCAGCAGCTCGGGCAAAGGCGCAAGGCAGACGGATGTCTGGGGTTCGAGCTTCATCTCGCGTGTAAGGTTGGGAATTTTACTGCTCACGTGGGGGAGAGTCAGAGTTTGACCGAAACTCTCCTAGCATTGGCTTGAGTCGGTCAAGCGGTGGACTGCTGCTAGTGGTGCAAAGAGGTTGGATGGGATTTAAATTGGTGGGGGCTGAAATTTAGGAGAAAAGTATGGAATTTGAATTTGGGAAGGAATTTATGCCGAAATAAGATTTATGGCAGAGTACCAATTCGACTATAGGCAATTAAATGCCGAAAAACTCTTAAAATTTTGGTGTATGGTTGTCTTTCTTTTCTTTATTTATTTATTTAGTCTTGGGTATTTTTAAGTAATTAATCGATTTAGGTTGGGGCCATTCATAGCTACTGTTATTTTTGAGATCGACCTTCATCGTTTCTCCTCTCTTCTTCCATCCTCTTTCCTTCTTCTTTTCTTTTCTTTTTCTCTCCATCTACTTTCTCCTCTTCTTTTTCTTTTTCTCTATAGCCGAATCTTTCTATCATTTAGTTCATCTTCATCTTTTTCTTTAGTCGTTTCTAAACCTTCATAAGCATTTGCCATAAAAAGTCGAAATCCCGAAAGCCTATATTTTCTTCTGTACCGATTTCTCCTAGCCAAATCCTCTTACTTCTCTTCATCTTCTTGACTGATTATCTAGTTCTCTAAACCCCAAGTTTCTATCGACAAGACCACAGCAACACCCTCCTATTCCATCTTTCTCTACACAGTTGCAAAAAGCCGAAAACCCCATACCCTTAGGGGCATAGCTGAACCTGTAGACCATTGAGGCTCGATTCCTGCTAACATTTGAGGGGTTAGATCTGCATCAGCATCGAGTAGGAATTAAGTGAAAACATTGACTGAAGGAACCGGTGTGTGATCTAGAGGCTGCTGATCAAGGGCTTGGACAAGTGGAACAACTAGATCTAAATCTAGTCACTAACTTCGGCAAAGGCAATTCGTGTGTGGATCTCGTCAGCATATCGTCACAAACAGGTGTGTAACTGACACCCTCTCATAGACTAGGTCGGCAAAATTCGAAAAGCTAAAATGCCGAAAAGCTCAATATTTTGGGAACTTGCGAGTGTGCAAGTGTGCGAATGCTCGTAAGATAGTTGGGTTAATATATTTGGTAATCTAAAGTGTTAAAACTGCAGTACGCGCGATTTCGTGCATTTTGATATTTTGGGCTTAATGGGTCAAAATCGGGTTAATGGGCCAACAGGCCCAACACGGTAAGTTTGCACGGTAAGTGTTCCCGTAAGTCCGTAAATAGCTATGATATGCATGAAAACCCTAAAAGTAGTTAAATTACTTGAATACCCCTATGTATGGAAAAATTATTGTTATACCCCTAGGTGTAAAATTACCATTATACCCCTAGGGTTACTTTTGACTGAAAAGCATGACGATCTGATTCTGTATGATGTATGCCATGATTGTATATCTGTTGCATGGGGACATGGGTTATATTATGGAGGAAGCATCCTGGTGGCTATGCCACAAATTATCTTCTAGTGGCTCTGCCACATATATCTGTTATAGTGGCTCTGCCACGATTATCTGTTTCTGGTGACTCTGTCACACTATCTGTTTTGGCAGCCATGCTGCATATTTCTGTGGCGTGTAGCAGTTGGGTGGGTCGAGTAGTCTCCCCACATGGCGTAAGGCTGGTATGGCGATGCATATGGTTGGATATGGGTTGGGTTTCTGCATAATCATGTGATATCTGTTCTGTTCTGTTATGGGCCTATGGGCTTTATTCTCAATCTGCTGCGGGCTAAGGCCAACTTATTACATTTACGTGGTTTGAGCCGATATAGGCTATGGTTGGGTTAATTTACAAATTGAGTTTCCCCAAACTCACCCCTTTACTTTCATCCACGCAGGTAATCCCCAACCATAGTGGGCTTGAAGCTGTGAGGGATTCGAAGTGGCCACACGTTTTGCAAATTTGATTTTCTGCTGGTGAATTGGACATCCTTTTATTTTCGTTTATGGTTTTGGGTTTTTAAATGTAATAAGGCCGCTTAATTATTTTGATAGTTTTAATATGTTTTATTGAGATAGGCATTAATTATATTTAATTGTCGAAATTGATTAACTTTAGGGCGCGTTTTCCAAAAACAATAATTGATTTCAAAATAACACAACAACAAGTAAAGCTTCTGCAGTGAAAATGCTTTTCCAAAATTACTCACTTTTCCTAAAATGGACTTAATCAAATGGGTTGCCTAAAAATATACGTGACATTAAGGTGTGGCAATGGCGGTGTGCATGTCTAGGATTAGATCCAAAGGGAGCTTGGTACTTAAGCAGTCCGATGGACTCACCTCCTCTTTTCCAGTTTCCTACCTGGTGCATAGCTTTCATTCACTTTAACCTATAATGAAAGTATCTTTTAAAACACCAAGTAAGTTTTCTAAACTAAGCAATACAAAATGTTTTGATCACTTCGATGTGGCACATCGGATCCGGTCATAACGTCTAGGCCGGGTTTGGGGTGTTATAGTAAGATTGTAAACATGTATGCATGTAATGGTATGCCATGATGAATGATGGAATTTTTCTAATTTGAATGATTGAAATGGTTGGTATTGGATGTGCGTTTCAAGTCCAAGTCATGGGTGTGACTTTGGGTTAGAAATGAAGCTAGAAATGACTTTATTTTGTCCACATGGGCAGACACACGAGCGTGTGTCTAGACCGTGTGTGACACACGGCCTGGTACATGGGTGTGTGGTTTAGGTTGTGTGTCCCCTGCAACCAAATTTTGAGAAACAGAATGCCCATAAATGAGCACACGGGCAGAGACACGGGCGTGTGTCTCAGCCACGTGTGCTACATGGCCTAGAACACGAGCATATGTCTTAGCCGTGTGAAACCTGCACCTAATTTCAAATTGAATTAATTAACCACACGGCCTAGCACACGGGCATGTGCATTGGCCGTGTGCACAAGTCAGAGAGTTACATGGGGTCGAACACGGCCTCTAGCACGAGCGTGTCCTAGGGTCACACGGGCGTGTCCTTTGGACCACACGGGCTTGTGAGCCCTACACCTTGGAAAAATTTTGCAAAGTCGCAAAAAATTCTTAGAGTTTTCTATTAAGTCCTGACTTAATTCTAATGCTCGTATTGGGCCTCGAAGGTCCAATTAAGGGACGTTTTGAATGATCTCGATTAATAAATAGTAATTTACATAAATTATTTGTAAAATGTTTTAAAAGTTTCGGTAATGCTCTGAAACCCTATTTCGACGATGGATATGGGTTAAGGGTGTTACAACAAGTTTAACTATCTCCTCGATCAGCTCATTGTGCTCGACTATCTCCATAGGTTCATTAACAACTTCGGGAACCTTCTCCTATTCATGTATGGTTATTTTCAATTTTTCAAGTGTCTTTGTAACAGCCCGCCTGATGTAGATCATACTGACATTATGTTGGCATACAGTTGAGTAAGCTAGAGCAGTATTAGGGTGAATTATATGTTTAAGTGTTAGATTGGCATGTTTCATGAATTCTTCAATATGCCCTTATGAGGTACGCCTTGCTGGAATTCGCCATTTGGAAAACTCTAAAGTTGGCGAACTCTAGGGTTTGGTGGACTCTTTTATGAAATGATCCACCAACCCCAGATATTTTAGGCTAACTTGTTAGTTCATAAAGTGAAAAGTTGCTTTATGTTGAAACAATAACTCGATGAGTATTGTTAGAGTTCAGGTGAGATCTAGTTGGAATTAAACTAGATTACTATATATGACAACTTGATATGTTTAGGTAACAAAATAACCTATTTAGTTGGTTGGTTAAGTGTGCAAGCAATGTTTTATCACTCTGATTAGTGGTAGTAGTTAGGTTTGGTAAAATGGTTAGATTCAAATCTTATTAGGTAAGATTAGTCTTTAATTCAAGGTTGATAGTGGGGTCTCAGACCTTCTCACTAAGCTTATTTTCGTTGTTTGTGCTATAAAAGGGTGTTTATAGCCAACATGTTTTACTTTTGCTTCTTTTTTTTTCGATGTTTTCTCTCTCACATCCTTAAAAAATTTCTTTAAGTTATCTTTTTTAGAGGAGATGAGGAAAGTTTCCAAAAACTTGCCAAACGCCATTAATAGGAACCAGCTAATTGGTAATTTTTGGGAAATCCCTTAAGATCTTGTCGAGAAAATTTACATCTTTATATTAGTGCATGCATAATCAATTTTCAGTAGATAAATGGTCCGGTAATTATGACTATTTAGCCGAAGAAGCTAGCGAAGGTCTGAGCAATTGAGGCAAAGGACCAATAGAGTAGATTCTATCCTGAAGTTCTTGGTGAGTTTCTTCTTATTTATTTTGAGTTATGAAAATTCTATGATAGTTGGGTTATGAAAGGTAAGTTGACCTTACTAAAGAAGGGTCATTGTGTCTTGTATTGAAAAATGTGTAATAAGTTTGTGTTGTGTACGTGAGCATGGCCATGATCGACGTAAAAATAACCATCTTGTGTGTAAGCCCAGTGTCAAATTATTTGTGATATATAAAAATGTGGAAAGAAGATTTATTTGCGATGCCTTTGGTGGGGCAGCTTTATTGCAAACTGCAATGAAAAATGATGATCTGACCTTACAGGAGAACACGTGTTCAATCTAACAAAGAATATAAAAGCAAATATGATTTGGCTAAATGAAATTCTGGATTCTAAAAGTGGACCCGAGGCCTGCACAAGGTTGAGTTATAGGTAAGCATATGTGACTCTAAGAAGTGCGTATAAAAATAAGGTGGTTAGAGCTGTTAAAGGACTATGATTTGATCATTGAGTGTCATTCGAGAAAAGCAAATGTAGTAGTAGATGCATTGAGCAGGAGAACTGTGGCAGCCTTATTGTCTCTTCGAGCTAGGGTGACTATGTTTGATAGTGGAACATTGCTAGCAGATTTAGTTGTAAAGCCAACCTGTCTCTCTTAGGTATTGGATAAATAGATGAAAGATATTCAATGTGATCGGTTTAAGCAAAGAATGATGTTTGGCAAAGCAGTAAACTTTAGTATGGGAAAACATGGTGAGCTAAGGTTCAATAATAGAATGTTTGTACCAGTGGGGAAAGGATTGTGAAAAGATTTGCTTAAAGAAACTCATCAAGGACCTTTTTCTGTAACAACCCGTTTTTGGTCAAATTGAAATAGTAGTTTTGGGACCACAAATATAAAGTTAAAATATTTATTTTATTATTTTATTAAATTTTACAGCATGATAGAATTATTGTGTGAAAGTTTCGTAAAGAAATTTTACTGTTTGAATGCTTATTTTGATAAAAAGGTCTAAATCGCATAAAGTGTAAAAGTGAAGTTCTATTAGCTAAAAGTATCTACTAGCTATGGAACTTTAATTTAGAGGTCCTTATGTTGTTATTTGACCATTAATTGTATGAGTGGACTTTTATGTACATTATATATGTTGTTTTAATGGTTTATTAGTATGGTTAAAATGGTAATTTAAATAATAAAACCGCACCATTACTGCTGGGGTGGGGCTCGGCCTCTGAACCGTACGTGGGACAAGTTTCTACCTCATACAGCTTGGGCTAAAGACCGAGGGAAGTTTAGGAGAGATGGGGAGACCCAGCTCCCTTCTAAGGCCTCTGCTTCTCTCTAATAACGAAAAAATAACTTTTTCAGAAAGCAAAGCTACAACTCTTCAGTCTAAGCTATCTAAGCTAGAACTTAAGGCCGACCTCTTTCTTCTTCATTCATCTTCTTCAACCGAATGAAGGGAAAGAATAGCCATTTTTAAAGCTTCAAACATTCGGTCACTTCACCTTGAGCATGTAAGTTCATTTTTGTTCGATTTTAATGATTTTTATGTTTTTGAGATCATTGCTTTGTATTCTAGCTAGCCCGTAAATTAGATTTTGAAATAGTTAAAGATTTATCATGTTGCCATTGTTGAATGCTTGAGTAATTTATTGAATTATGATAGATTTGGAAGGTTTAATGTTAGATTAATAGTTTTTGTAATGTGATTTTTAACAAAAATGTCAAAAGGGGATTAATTTGGGAAAATGTAAAATTATGTGGCTAAAAGTGTGAATAAATTGAAAATATGGGCTGCTGGTAACATCTAGTAAATTCAGCTAAGCATGAGTTTGTACTAAATTGCTTGAATTTTCAATTTTATGAAATAAGGACTAAATTGTAAAAGTGTAAAACATTAGGTACAAATGTGTAAATTTGCCAAAATATGATTATAGGCTAAATTGAATAGATCGAATATTGAATGTGCTAAATTTGATAATATATAGATCAAGATAAGCCGAGATCGGGATTAGATTGGGGAAAAAAAGTGGACGAGTAGTCGATAATTTCCATTTGAGCAATTCGAGGTAAGTTCGTATAATTAGAATCGAACTTCTAAATACTTGTAATTATTTGAAATGAATGTATGTAATTGAGTAAATGATATATTCGAAATATGAATGCTTTATGAATATAGTCTGATGGTTACCGAGCCCCCTTTGAACCGTAAGAATTTGTAAGATACGAGTGACATGTCACTAGGGTTACTATTTTGGTCGAGATCTTGCATGTGTTGCAGACTCACCTCAGCTCGTATGAGCTTACCGATATATCAGCTCGTAAGAGCTTATTATTTTCAGCTTGTCAGAGCTTACTATTTCAGCTCAATAGAGCTTACTATCCATCAGCTCAGGAGGAGTTTACTGATCATAGCTGGAAAGAGTGAATATGATGATGAATTGACGGATTACCGATTAAAACACCTGGTGTGTATCACCTGTGTATCTATTGATATTCTAATAGGTTCAACGTGTAACAACCCGATTTTGCGCATAATAAGAATAATGGTTTCGGAACCATTATTTCGAGGCCGGAGAAATTATTTTTAATGTTATTTTATATGTTATAGCATGATTATATGAGTGCATGAAAATTTTGGTGAAATAATTTTAGTGATTGCTTGCTTAAATTTGAAAAAGGACTAAATCGCATAAAGGGCAAAAGTTTTGTTTTGCTAGCTAAAGGTGTAAAATAGCTATAGAGAATTAAATTATGGGTCTTTATTGAGTAAATAGACCATAAATATGTTAGTGGCTAATCAAGGAGACTAAAATATTGTAGGGTCAAAGTTAGGTGAAATGTTGTTGACTAATTTGACTAGTAATATAATAAAATAAAGAAAAAAAAGCATCATCTTTCATCTTTCTTCTTCTCCACCGAAAATACCAGAAAAGAGGGGGTTTTGAAAGCTCAAAAATATCAGCCACTTATATCCCTTACAAGTAAGTGATTTTGATGGCCCTTCTTAATAATTTTTGTACTTTTGAGACCCTTGTAGCATAATCTAGTTAATGAGGGGACTATTTTGCAAAATGGATGAAAGTCTAGGGTTTTTCCATGAGAGCATTTATGTTGTTAGCTGAAATTTTATGGAAGAAAATGAATCTTGGTTGTGTAATAAACAACTTTTGCGAAAGAAGTTTACATGAAAACACATAAAAAGGGCTATTTTGTAAAGTTGTAAAATAAGTTGTAAATGTGTGAAATAATTGAAATTGTGAGTTTCTATAGTTATAAAAAGAATTCGGCTAGGCTTGGTAAAGGAGGAAATTTGATAAAAATCGATTTATGAGCCTAAGGGCAAAATCATAATTTTTGTAAAGTCTAAGGGCAAAACGGTCATTTTGCCAAATTGTGAATTATAGAATATTTTAATTAATGTAATGATTAAATGAGTGAATTTCATCATATTAGATCAATAAATCAAGATTTGAGCTTAAATCGAAAAGTACGAGATTATGGACTAAAATGGAGTAATTAGCCGAAATTGCATTCGAAGTAAGTCCGTGTGACTAAATAAGCATGTTATCTATGTTATTGTTAATATAGTTGAAATCTATCTTGCTTTGGTTATATTGAATTATATGTTGATGATATTGAGTATGATGAAAGTGATGCCAAACATTAATAATATTCATGTGATGATAGAATACATTAGAAGTTTGATGAAATATGATATCCCATAAAAACGAGTAAGTTGTACATAAATAATGAAACTTAGTCATATTTATGCATTGAATATTTGATTATGTATATAATGCTTGAATGTATCTATGAGTAATATATGGTGAGATTTAATTCGATAAAAACTCCCTGTTGAACCTTAAGAATAGATCGGATATCCTTGCCATGACATTTGGGTGATATGGATGTGTGCTAGTGTAAGACATGTCTGGGACATGCATCGGCCACATTATGAGAGCCAGTGTAAGACCATGTCTGGGACATAACATTGGCATTAAGACGAAAGCTAGTGTAAGACATGTCTGGGACATGCATTGACCTCGAGATATGCAAGCTAGTGTAAGACTTGCCTGGGACATGGCATTGGCTTGACATGTGTCAGTGTAAGACCTGTCTGGGACATGGCATCGACACCGATAGATGAGAGCCAATGTAAGACCTATTTGGGACATGGCATCGACCTCGATATATGAAATTCATTGTAAGACCTGTCTGGGACATTGCATCGACTTAGATATGTGAGCCAGTGTAAGACCATGTTTGGAACATGGCATCGGCATCGTACCCTATGTTTGAGACTTAGTGATTATCCTATGGTATTCCAAATGGTTCAACGAGAAATTTAAGGTTTAAGTTGAAAAGATAGAGCTTATGACTATGTTGTGAGTGGTACAGGTACTTACATGAAATTGATGAAATGTGAATTCAATTCATGTTGTGTGATTAGTAAAGAATGAATATGAGCATGTTGAGTAACACAGGTATGTATGCCAAGCTCATAAGAAATGATTTCGGTTCATGATGCACATTTGATGAAGATGTAAATAGGTAATTCGTGCCTATGAGAATGATTTTGTGATGACCTTGTGATTATAGGTCTATACTTATGATGTATAAATATGTATCTTTACCAATGTGGTGAAAATAAATTAATAAGGTGTGATAAATTGAGTATCATTAATTTACACTAAAGCAGTTTTGGACAGCAACCGTAGTCCAACTTTAAAAATCTACCAAAAATTGTGGAAATTGATTTAGAGGCTGAATAAAATATTAAATTAAAGTTTAATGAGTCTAGTTTCACATAGAAGAAACAGTGTAAGGCAAAGAGTTTCATATTATGAAATATTTAAATTGTTGTGAGACAGAGTTAGAATGATTTTGAAATCCCCTATTCTAATTTCAGAAAATCATTGAAAATTGCAAAAAATATTTATGGGTTATAATTTATATTCATAGAATTCTTAATGAGTATATTTTCAAGATAAATAGATAGGAACATCATCTGAGTTCTGTATTATGAGATAATTAATTTTTAGTGAAGAAGGGTCAGAACTATCAGACAGTGAAAAAGGGGTAACTTCAAAGAATAAACTGTACTTATTGGCTAGACCAAAAATTCTGAAAATTTTATAGTAAGAATATATATGAGTCTATTTTTAGGAAAAATTATCAGATCTTAATTTAGAGTTCCATATCTCTAGATATAAATAATTTAGTGACTGTGACTCGAGAAAATAGCTTGACCTGAGCATAAGTAAAAGTGCAAATATGGCTGTGTTACCTTGAGGAGCAAGCTAATAATTAGTTATTATTTTTCATACAGTCTTACTCAGATATAAAGCTTACTCCCTTCTTTTCCTTTTCTTTAGTGTTGACCGTGTCTGGTGGTTGTGTGAGACACACGGCCTACCCACACAGGTGTGTGTCCTCTGCTTGAAGCAAAATTTTCTAAGCTTCCTAAACTTGTTCTGAATTACCGGTTTAGTCCCGAACCATTTCTAAAGCATGTTTAAGGCCTTGTAGACTATTATAAGGGACAAATTGATTGAGATTGAATGAGAATTGTATGAATTGATTAAATGTATGAAAAAGGTACGGTTATATGTGTTATAAGTCTGGTAATATTTCATAACCCTATTCCGGCGTTGAATACGGGTGAGGGGTGTTACATTTTCACTTTATCTAGGAAGCATCAAAACATACAAGGATTTGAAAAGCTCTTATTGGTGACCTAGCATGAAAATGGAAATTGCAGAGTATGTCTCAACCTATTTAACTTATCACAGAGTTAAGGCTAAACATCAAGTTCCTTTAGGTAAATTGTATCCTTTGGAAATTCCAGAATATAAATGGGATAGGATTACCATGGATTTGGTATCAGGATTGCCCCTCAGTCCGTCCAAAAAGAATTTTGTATGGGTGGTAATAGATTGGCTAACTAAGTCAACCCATTTTATGTATGTAAATACTACTTATTATTTGGAGAAATTGGCTAAACTCTACATTGCTAAAATAGTATGCCTGCATGGAATTCCATCTTCCATAGTGTCTGATAGGGATCCAAGGTTTACCTACTTGTAGAGATCATTGGGAACTAAACTACAATTCAGTATTGCATTCCATCCTAACACTGATTGTCAATCTGGAAGAGTTGTTCAAGTTTTGGAAGGTATGCTGAGGAGCTGTGTAATCGATTTTGGAATAAATTGGGAAAGATATGTTCCTTTGGTCGAGTTTGCTTATAACAACAACTTCCATGCCAACTTGAAGATGTCTCCATTCAAAGCTTTGTATGGTAGAAGGTGTAGAACACCTACTTGTTAGATGGAGCTTATTGAAAGAAAGTTAATGGGTCTAGATCTGGTACGTGAAACCAAAGAGAAAGTTGCTCTCATTCGTAATCATTTAAAAGCTGCACTAGATCATCAAAAAACTTATGTATATTTGAAAAGAAAAGAAATTTCCTTTAAGGTGGGAGATAAGGTATTTTTGAAAGTCTCTCCTTAGAAAAAGATCATCAAGTTTGGCCAGAAAGGAAAATTGAGTCCAAGGTTTATAAGGCCTTGTGAATTTTTAGAGAAGGTTAGACTAGTGTCTTACCAGTTGGCTCTGCCTCCTAAGCTATTAAAGATCCACAATGTATTTAATGTATCAATGTTGAGAAGGTATAGATCTAATCCTAATCATGTTGTGCAGATTGAAGAGTTAAAGGTTGAACCAAACCTGTCCTATTAAGAAAAGCCTATATGTATTCTAGCAAGAAAGGTAAAAGAGCTAAGAAATAAAAGAATCCCCTTGGTTAAAGTGTTATGGAGGAATCATAGTACTGAAGAAGCTACTTGGGAAATAGAGAGCCTAATGAGAGACTAGTATCCTCAGTTGTTTTCAGGTATGAATTTCGGGGATGAAATTTTCTAAGTGGGGGAGAGTTATAACAGCCTACACAACAAAATCCTAGTATTCGATTACTGGTTATAGAGATATGGTATTTAAATTAAATTTTGAATGAGTAAGTTATTATTTTTGACTAACTATAAGACTGTGAATGCACCAGCTTACTTTTGTTTGGAAAGCTTGGTAGTTTGGCGGACACTCTTGTGGAGTATATGCCACCCCAGTTGTTTAGGAATTTAAGTTAAGTTCGTAATTTGATAGAATTATTTATTATTTTTGGGTGAGACAATTTAGTTAGTCTAATGAAAACTGGTTAGAATGAAACTAACTTATTGTAGTTGATAAGACTAAAATTATGGTGAGAGTACTTAGTCACAGTTATTGAGAGAGGGTCAATGGGATAATTTGACTTTTCCACTAAGCCTTGCTTTCATGTTTAGTTGTATAAAGTTAGTAATGACTTCTTGGCCAAGTTTTATGTCTTCTTGGTGTAATAGCCCGATTTTAGGCCTAGTCGGAATAGTGGTTTCGGAACCACAAATTCAACGTAAGAAAATTTATTTTTATTATATTTTTATGGTCTACAATTTCACGAAATGATTTCGTGAAAATTTTGCTCAAAAATTTCAACGTTTGGACACTCAATTTAGTCAAAAGGATTAAATTGTAAAAAGTGAAAAAATTGAGTTCTACATGCTAGAGGTGTCCAATTGTTATGAAATTTTAAATTGGAGGTCCTTATATGGGAATTAGACCATTGGATAATTTTTTGGACAAAAATGGACATGAAATAGGTGAAATAGAATATTTTTATGATAGGGACATTTTGGTCATTTAGTAATTAAAATGAATTAAAAACAAAATTAGAAGCCAATTTTTGTCCATCTTCAGTCCCTTGGCCGAAACTTTCATGGAGAAACCATGGCTAGGGTTTTTCAAGCTTCCAAGTTCGATTGTAAGTCCGTTCTAGCCCCATTTTAATGATTTTTACATTTTTGAAATCCTCGTAACAAGATCAATTTATTTCTACCACTAATTTGAGATATGGTTAAAGTCTAGGGTTTTGACCCATGATGAATATGTGTGTATTTTGATGTTTAATGGTAGAAAATGCATGTTTATGGTTGGAGAAACAACTTTTACTAAGTGATTTTCGGTGAAAATGCCTAAAAGGACGAATTTGTAAAAGTTATAAAATATGACATAAAAGTGTGTTTTAATGGAAATTGTGGGCTGTTATAGTTATGAAAATGGTTCGGCTAGGCTTAAGTACAAAGAAATTGAATGAAAATCATTTTACGAGCCTAGGGGCAAAAGTGTAAATATAAAAAAGTTTAGGGGTAAAAATGTAATTTTTTCCAAAGATGATTTTTTGGCTGATTTGAATAGTATATTGATAAAATAAGTTAAATGTGATGTTATAGATCAAGAAAACGAGGTTCGGACCTAAATCGGGGAAAAATAAGTAGTTGATGAATAAGTCATTTTTCACTGATTTTGCTTCCGAGGTAAGTTTATATGTAAATAATGCATCGTTTTTACTTATGTTATCACATTTTATTAGTTTTTATGAAATGTGGCTGAATATTGAATGAAATTAACAAGTATAGAAAAGTGAGAAATTTCTAGGTTGAACATTAGGAACAGAATAGGATATAAGTGAAATGTCACTAGTAACTCAAGTGTGGTACTATGTAAAGGCCGCTTTGAGAAGAGATAGGTTGGTCACAAGTGTGGTACTATGTGAAGGCCACTTTGTGAAGAAAGATAGCTTTGGTCATAAGTATGGTACTATGTTGTGAAGAAGGTAGCTTTGACTACAAGGGTGGTACTATGTGCAGGCCACTGGGTATCCGTTATTATTCCGATGTGTTCAACGGGAAATGACTAGGTGTAACTGAATATGATTATGTGATGAATAAGTACAAGTACGTGTGTGTAAACTTATGAGTAATGTGCTCGATATGTGATCGAACTTTGGTAAGATTGATATGGAGTAAGTGTTACAATGAAAGTTACTACAAAGAAAACATGAAATAGTGAAATTTAGTAATAAAACAGTTTTGGATAGCAGCAGTTGTGTGATTTTGAAAAATCACCAAAAATGGTGGAAATCAAATTAGAGGTTGAATAAGAGATGAAATTAAAAGTTATTGAGTCTATTTTCATATAAAGGAAACGGTGTAAGCAAAAGAATTTCATATTATGAGATATTTGAATTTTTGTGAGATAGAGTTAGAATGATTTCAGAATCCCTGTTCTGATTTGGGAAAATCATTAAAAATTGTAAACAGATAATTGTGGGTTATAATTTATATTATTAAAATCCTTAATGAGTATATTTTAAATAGAAATAGATGGGAACATCATCCAAATCCCGAACTAGGAGATAATTAAAATTTAGTAAAGAAAGGTCAAAGCTGTTAAATAGCCGAATAGGGGTAAATTTAAAGATTTTGTTGTACTTATTGGCTAAGCCATAAATTTTGAAAATTTTATGGTAGAAAGATATATGAGTCTAGTTTCAAAGACATTGAGAGGATCTTAATTTTGAATTCTTTAGCTCAAGATATAAATAATTTAGTAACTATGACTCGAATGGACAACTTGATATGAACATAAGCAAATAGTGGAATTATGTGCAATTATAATTGTATTACCTTGAGAACATATTGTAAGAATTGGTGGAAACAAGTTAATAAATTGCTTATTATTTTCATATAGGATTACTAAGCTATATAGCTTACCCCCTCCCTTTTCCTCATTTTATAGGGTCACTAAGCTAGCTCGAGTTGGAGATCGTCGGAGATTCTATCACACGGTCAAGCTATCATTTGGGTATAAGTGAATGCAAGTATTTTAAGTCTATGGCATGTATAGGAACTTAGTCATTTTGTGTATGTGTTATTATGTTTTGGCCAAATGTATTGGCTTGTAATGGTTAAAGGTGAATGTAGTATGTAGCCATGCTAATTGGCTTATATTGGCTAATTGATTGTAAGCCTATATATTTATTCATATGCATATGCCAATATCTTATGATGTGAGTTATGTTTGCATGATACATGATGAATTGTGGTTTATGGCCCAAAGACCTAATGGTTGAATGTGTTAATAGTCTTGATGTTGAATGTCAAAGTTTGGCTCAATGGTATGGTATGATAATTAGATATAACTATGCATGTATAAGAATTGTTGATGTATTGGTAGCTTATTTATGCCATGCAATGTACCATTAAATTTGTGTTTAAGTATGTGCAAATGAGGGTGGCAAATGGTTTGGTAAATAACCATTTTCTTGGCCACATAGGCAGAGACATGGCCCAAGGACATTGGCGTGTGCTTAGGCCGTGTGAAGTCTGCTCCTAATTTTTGGGAATTTAATTTGCCACACGGCCTAACACACAGGCGTGTGACCCTAATTTGTTGATGATGTCATAAACAGAGAATTACGTGGGCTGAGGACACGTGCGCGTCGCACGCTACACGAGCGTGTGTGACCACACGGCCTACTCACACTGGTATGTGACCCGCCAAAACTTGAAAATTTTCTAAGTGTTGAGAAAATTCTAAAAGTTCTCGATTTAGTCCCGAACTACTCCCAATGTATGTTTTGGGCCTTGTAGGCCCGTATAAGGGACAATATGCAGGTGTATGAATGGTTTTAAATTGTATGAAATTTTATAGCTCGGTTTTGTATGAATGTTTATGTTTATGTCTGGTAATTTCTCGAATCCTGTCCTGACATCGAACACGGGTAAAGGGTGTTACATTTAGTGGTATCAGAGCTATGGTTTAGTTGATTCTCAGACTAATGTAGCGTGTGTGAGAGTCTAGCTATACATGCCATATAACTTGTGATAGTGTGATATCTCTCGATCCTGACGAAATTGTCTTGTTGAGACAGAGATGCTTTCCAACCGAGCTATTTTGACAATGTTGAAATTAGTACTAAGATATTCGTAAATATGTTTATAATGAGTCGAAACTTGACAAGGTATGAATAAAAATTCATGATTTGTATGTGATGATGTGCAAAATGAAATTGGAATAAGCTGAGAAACATGAAAAAAAGTGAAATGGAATGAAAGTTGATATTGTGATAAGCTTGTGTATGTTTTCTTGGTAATCATATGATGTTATGTGCCTAACTTGTTTGATTAAGTGAATGTGATAAGTGATCTTATTAAAAATTAAAGGAATGTGTGTTTATGTACACTTGTTTGAATAAATGCAACCGGTAAGTTCGTGTGACATAAATATGTATGTAAATTTGCCTGAAGTGAATTATATGATTGTCATGATATTATGTTAATGATGGGTGCTAAGTCATATGTGTGTAATCATGAGAGCCGAGTTAGAGGCTTTACGACCTCACCCCTTACTAAAAGAGCTATATGCCATAAGAGTTATGAAATTTATATTGAATGAGCTCATAAGTGTGAAACGAAAGAGTTCAGTGATGGAATAATTGATAATGCCGTTAAAGATGAGAATGATTTAGTAAGTAAAAATAGTTCTGAATGAGATATCGGAATGTTCTAAAGATCATTCAGATTGCATGATGTCACAGTTAAAGAAAAAGTTAGTCTTGGTTAATCGACTCAATCAGGTATGATGTCTAAAGTATGTATTTGCTGGAAATTTTCCCAGATCGGTTTTCGTTAGTTAACGAAATAATACGAGGTTCATGATGATAGAAGTAGTCAAAGAAATGATTTTGAATTGTAAAGATTTCTGTGTATGACAGTTACAGTTGAGTAATTATGACTATCTCTTCCAGACATTCTATGTGTTCATGAATTCTCAGAGGCATATGTAATTACTCGTTTTTTGATGAAATTCTTACTGTATGAGAATGCTAGTTAACTAAAATGTTAGACGAAAGCCTGTTGGTCTGGTTGGTTTATGATCAGCATTTCTTTATCTCTTCAGGATTCTGTTCTAATAAGTTGGAATGAAGTCGATGGTAAAAATTTATATGAGACTATTCTTATGTTTCTACTGATTATGGTTTTGTTTTATATATTCAAAAAATATAATATCTCTGTTACAATGGAGTTCCAGAGCCGGTAAGCATTGCTTTCTTCTGGTTTTCTCTAAGGAATTATAAAATCTTTATTATTTCTTATGAGTTATGTTCTCGGACTTCTGGTATGGTATCGTATCTTGGATTTCTTTATCTCGATTTTTCCTATTATTCTTATTTCGTGAACTATCAACCATGTTATCTTTAAAGTGTGTTCTCCGGCTTGTGATAATTATGTCTATTATGATTATATTTCTGGTTCGATTCTAGGAACATGGTGATTCTGGTATCTGGATTTCTCTAATTTTCATGAAAGGAATTAACATCGACAAAGGTATAAATGATGGAAGCTCAAGCCCAAATTGTATGATGGTTCTCTTTTCACAGGTAAGTTTGAATAGAGCCAATATGTTTAATCAGGATATTTGTTTTCTTGAGCTAAATGGTTGTAAGGATCTTTGACGCTTGTTCGGGAAATTTCGAAAGACTGTGAGTAATAATCTATTTACCTTTGGAAAAAAAAGTACGGTTACGGATGCTTGATTGGTAAATCTTGATTATTTTGTGAATATTGGTCATGTGATTGATCTTATTTGGTGACGATCCGATTCAGTTAAATTAAAAACTAAAGCAATGTTTTCTCTGCGAGTTTAAGAACCTTATAAATGTGTTAATGAATGGTAATCTGAATGAGTTCAGAGTGAATCGACTTCGATTTTAAATTTCAGAAGGGACCTGATTCTTGTCATTATTATCATTGTTCTAAAATAAAAATTGCTTATAGAAGAATCCAGTGCAAAAAAGTTTGTATGAGGTTCAGTAGTAGCTCGTCTGTTCAATCAGAGTGTAACAAAATGTACAGTTATTTGAAGTAAAGGTTATGGTTTACGGGCATGGAAACTGATATTTCTGATTCTGTGTTCAAATGTTGATTTGTCAACAGGTTAAAGTCAAATAACAAGAGCATTCAGGACTATTACAGTTAGTGATAATATTGGTGTGTTATGAGAAAGAGTTACTATAGATTTCATATCGGGATTATCTTTATCGCTGAAAATGGAAAATGTTATTTGGATTGTGGTAAATCATTTGTTAAAAGTCCGCATCACCATTTTGGCATGTACGAATTCCTTATTTTGACAGATCGGTTGAGTATATGTGTTTCTGAGAAAGTAACCCAGACCTTTGTTAATATGCTCCGACACTGTGTGTTAAAGTTCAAAGATGATTAGGAAGAGATTTATGAAGTTGATTTGATTCGTGATTTTGAGAAAAGTGAAAGTAATTTGTGAAAGTTGAAAATTGCTTCAGACCGACATGACGGATATACAGATTGGAAAGTTTAGGATTTTAAATATCAAATCTGACGATAGAGAGTTTCTGGGATATACTACATTGAAGAAGAATCTTCGATGAGTTAGAAGAAACTATGAGTAAGATGCTCTAATCTTTGTCTGGTAAGATTTTTGGGGACGAAATCCCTAAAGGGGGGAGAGTTATAATAGCCCGATTTTGGGCCTAGTCAGAACAGTGGTTTCTGGACCACAAATTCGACGTAAGAAAGTTTATTTTTATTATATTTTTATGGTCTATGATTTCACGAAATGATTTCGTGAAAATTTTGTTCGAAAATTTCGACGTTTGGGCACTCAATTTAGTCAAAAGGACTAAATTGTAAAAAGTGCAAAAGTTGAGTTCTACATGCTAGAGGTGTCCAATTGTTATGAAATTTTAAATTGGAGGTCCTTATATGGAAATTAGACCATTGGATAATTTGTTGGACAAAAATGAACATGAAATAGGTGAAATAGAATATTTTTAAGTTAGGGCATTTTGGTCATTTAGTAATTAAAATGAATTAAAAACAAAATTAAAAGCCAATTTTTGTCCATCTTCAGCCCCTTGGCTGAAACTTGCATGGAGAAACCATGGATAGTGATTTTCAAGCTTCCATGCTCGATTGTAAGTCCGTTATAGTCCCGTTTTTAATGATTTTTACATTTTTGAAATCCTCGTAACAAGATCTATCTATTTCTACCGCTAATTTAAGATATGGTTAAAGTCTAGGGTTTTGACCCATGATGAATATGTGTGTATTTTGATGTTTAATGGTAGAAAATGCATGTTTATGGTTAGAGAAACGACTTTTGCTAAGTGATTTTCGTTGAAAATGCTTAAAAGGACTAATTTGTAAAAGTTACAAAAAAAGTGTGTTTTAATGGAAATTATGAAAATGGTTCGGCTAGGGTTAAAGTACAAATAAATTGAATGAAAATCATTTTACGAGCCTAGGGGCAAAAGTGTAAATATGAAAAAATTTAGGGGCAAAAATGTATTTTTTCCAAATATCATTTTTGGGCTGATTTGAATAGTATATTGATAAAATAAGTTAAATGTGATGTTATAGATCAAGAAAACAAGGTTCGGACCTAAATCGGGGAAAAACAAGTAATTGATGGATAAGTCATTTTTCACCGATTTTGCTTCCGAGGTAAGTTTGTATGTAAATAATGCATCGTTTTTACTTACATTATCACATTTTATTATGTTTTATGAAATGTGACTGAATATTGAATGAAATTGACAAGTATAGAAAAGTGAGGATTTTCTAGGTTGAACATTAGGAACAGAATAGGATACAAGTGACATGTCACTAGTGACTCAAATGTGGTACTATGTGAAGGCCACTTTGTGAAGAAAGACAGTTTGGTCACAAATGTGGTACTATGTGAAGGCCACTTTGTGAAAAAGGTAGCTTTGACTACAAGGATGGTACTATGTGCAGGCCACTGGGTATCCGTTATTATTCCGATGTGTTCAACGGGAAATGACTAGATGTAATTGAATATGACTATGTGATGAATAAGTGCAGGTACATGTGTGTAAACTTATGAGAAACGTGTTCGATATGTGATCGAACTTTGGTAAGATTGATATGGAGTAAGTGTTACAATGAAAGTTACTACAAAGAAAACATGAAAGAGTGAAATTTAGTAATAAAACAGTTTTGGACAGCAGTAGTTGTGTGACTTTGAAAAATCACCAAAAATGGTGAAAATCAAATTAGAGGTTGAATAAGATATGAAATTAAATAGTATTTAGTCTATTTTCAAATAAAGGAAACGGTGCAAGCAAAAGAATTTCATATTATGAGATATTTGAATTTTTGTGAGATTGAGTCAAAATGATTTTGGAATCCCCTATTCTAATTTGGGAAAATCATTAAAAATTGTGAAAAAATAATTGTGGGATATAATTTATATGCTTAAAATCCTTAATGAGTCTCTTTCAAAAGAAATATACGGGAACATCATCCAAATCTCGTACTAATAGATAATTAAAATTAGTGAAGAAAGGTCGAAGCTGTTAAATAGCAGAACAGGGGTAAATTTAAAGATTTTACTGTACTTATTGGCTAAACCATAAATTCTGAAAATTTTATGGTACAAATATATATGAGTCTAGTTTCAAAAAAATTAAGCGGATCTGAATTTTGAATTCTTTAGCTAAAGATATAAATAATTTAGTGACTATGACTCGAATAGACAACTTGATATGAACATAAGTAAATAGTGGAATTATGTGCAATTATGATTGTATTACCTTGAGAACATATTGTGAGAATTGGTGGAAACATGTTAATAAATTACTTATTATTTTCATACGGGCTTACTAAGCTATATAGCTTATCCCCTCCCTTTTCCTCATTTTATAGGGTCACTAAGCTAGCTTGGGTTGGAGGTCGTCGGAGATTCTATCACAATATCAAGCTATCATTTGGGTATAAGTGAATGCAAGTATTTTAAGTCTATGGCATGTATAGGGACTTGGTCATTTTGTGTATGTGTTATTATTTTTTGCCCAAATGTATTGGCTTGTAATGGTTAAAGGTTAATGTAGTCTGTAGCCATGCTAATTGGCTTATATTGGCTAATTGATTGTAAGCCTATATATTTATTCATATGCATATGCCAATATCTTATGATGTGAGTTATGTTTGCATGATACATGATGAATTGTAATTTATGGCCAAAGACCTAATGGTTGAATGTGTTAATAGTCTTGATGTTGAATGTCTAAGTTTGGCTTAATGGTATGGTATGATAATTAGATATAACTATGCATGTATAAGAATTGTTGATGTATTGGTAGCTTATTTATGCTATGAAATGTACCATTAAAGTTGTGTTTAAGTATGTGCAAATGAGGGTGGCAAATGGCTTGGTAAATAGCCATTTTCTTGGCCACACGGGCAGAGACATGGCCCCAAAATATAGGCGTCTGCCTAGGCCGTGTAAAGTCTGCACCTGATTTTCGAGAATTTAATTCGCCATACGGCGTAGCACACGGGAGTGTGACTTGGCCGTGTGACCCTAATTTGTTGATGACTTCATAAACAGAGAGTTACACTGGTTGAGGACATGGGCGTGTCCCAAACCACACAGGCGCATGTGACCACACGGCCTACTCACACGGGCGTGTGACCCTCCAAAACTTGAAAATTTTCTAAGTGTTGAGAAAATTCTAAAAGTTCTCGGTTTAGTCCTGAACCACTCACAATGTATGTTTTGGGCTTCGTAGGCCTGTATAAGGGATGATATGCATGTGTATGAATGGTTTGAAATTTTATGAAACTTTATGGCCCGATTTTGTATGAATGTTTATGTTTAAGTCTGGTAATGCCTCGAACCCTGTCCTAGCATTGGACACAGGTAAGGGGTGTTACCCTTGGCATCCATTTCTCTTCTAGATTTTTCTCTACTCTAACTCCCTCTGAAACTTAAGACCATAAATTTGCTTGAAGTTGGGTCTATTGTATTCAACCAACTACTTCGTTCATTTTAGCACCCTGGCAACTATCGATGAAGTCTAGGTTATTTTCTTGGTTATTTACATGATCTTAGTGCTACATGCTTTAGTGTTCGATTTGTATGTAAGGAAGGAAACTTCCTAAATCTGGGTTTTAGGATGATGTTTCTTGTAAGCATTTTTAATTTTAGGTCTAACGATCTAATAAGTTTAACTATCTATATTATAGCTCAAGACACTCTTGAAGGTCCTTGTGATAAGGGCAAAGGTCCTGCTATTTAGACTTGTGGCACTTTCTGGTGAGTTCCTTCTTACTTCCATGTGTGTACTGTCTTTGTCTATATTTTGCTTAAGGTAAGTATTCATACCCTATAAAGATGAAATGTTTGTATATGAATGATGGTTGTTTAGTGCTGTTAGTCTAATTTTGGTTTGTCTATGTTAAAGAGTAAGAACTATTATTCATGTTCAAACCACTACGTTCTACTCTGGCAAGAACGATATGAATTGAATCATGGAAACAATGGTTAAGGAAAACATATTCATGGCATTGCCTTCAATGGACTGTACATTGAACTAGCAGATCGCGATACATGAAAAATGTTGTGTAGCCTCTAGTAGGGCAATTATGCGTTGCAAACCAAATTGTCAAATCACAACAAAACAAATAAATGATATGGCTCTGACTAAAGGATCTGGGTACGTGGTTAACATGGAGAAAGTTTGTCTAAATGGTGTCATGGGCATACTGTATACGCCAAAGGAAAGGTAACGGGCATATAGGCTATCTGTGTATGGTACTATCCATTTGGCATATAGTGTGATTGTTTGACTCTTTGAAATAATCCATTTGTGTGTATTAGTAAATATTTGATATGTTTTCTCTGGGAACTCACTAAGTTCTTTGAACTTACTTAGTTACCTCCCTTTATCAGGCTTGCTGTAGAAGTAAAAGAAGTGTTGTTGGACTACACCAGATGGCAATTACTGTTCTATGCATGGCATGGGGGTGATGTCGAGATGTTTAACTTTTAAGAAGGAATCTTGTTATTAAACTTATGTTCACTAAAGTGTAATTCTAATGAATTTACAATGAAGTATTTACGGTGATACAATGTGTTATTTTAATTAGTCTTGTACATCAAATGGTTTATATTTCATATCACCTTAACTATAGTTTAAGTTAGTTGCGCTATAAACAATTTTTAAGATAATGGTTTAAAAGTAGTGACACGACGTTCTTGGATCCTCCATAAGGGTCGGGTTTGGAGTGTTACAATATCTAGTTTACCAATAACCTAGAAGATATCAATAGTCAATGATTAACTCTAGGACCGAGATCGATATCGCACCCAAGGCAATAATATTCATCAATTAGGTTTCTTTTATTTAATTTTGAATTCTATTTTTATTTACTACTATATCATTCTTTGATTTTTATTTATTTAATTTCGTATTACTTCAATTCCTCTTTATTCATTTTACACAGGTCTACAAAAGTCGTGGGCACGAAATTGTTCACAAACTGCCTTAGTTCTAAGAAATTTGAACACTATCAAGCCAATCCCTATTGGATTGACCCTACTCTTTATATTACAAATTTTATATTCTATTTTTATGCATAGGATTTATTTTTGGTGGATTTGGCAACCATTAAATTTTGTCACTATTGTCGAGGATGAGTAATAATCAAACTTTGTTTTCTTTTCTTAATGACCAGGTCAAATCTAAGAAAACCATTAGAGTTTAATCCTGAAATCAAGAAAACCGCCCAAAATTTAATGAAGAGAAGCAATAAGATGTGATAAACAACTAGAAGGGTTTAAAATGTTAGAAGACGAAATCATAGATGAAAATACAGTAGTGACAGAGGTCGACGATGAACTACCTCTTAATACAATAGTCAATAAAAATCCATCTCATGAATCGAATGAACAACAACCGTTATGTATCGTATATCCAACAGTAGATATATTATTTGACCTTAAATCAGGCTTGATACACTTGTTGCCCACTTTTCGTGGTTTGTAGAATGAGAATTCAAATAAAAATCTCAAAAAATTCGACATGGTTTGCTTGAATACAAAACCATAGGGAGTTACCAAATACCTAATTAAACTTCATATTTTTCCTTTATGTTTACTCGACTTTGCTTGAGAGTGGCTATTTTATTCACCTCCTACTTTGGTTAACACATGGGCTAACATGTCTCGTTTATTCCTTGACAAGTTCTTTCTGGCATCTCGAGCAGTTGAGCTAAGAAGGGAAATTGTTGGTGTACAATAAAGGATGCAGAATCACTTTATGATTACTAGAAGCATTTTAAAAAGTTGTGTGCAAGTTGGCCACGACACAACATTACTAAACAATCTCTTTTTCAATGTTTCTATGAAGGCTTGTTTCATATGGAGATGAAGATGATTGATTTTGTAAATCGAGGGGCACTTGTCAACATGACCCGTAAAAGGCAAAAGACTTAATTTCCACCGTGGCAGCTAACTCTCAACAATTTCAAGATAATACAAAACCCATGAGATGAGTTCATGAGCTAAGTACTCCATCTTTAGAGGATAAAATTGATAAGCTTATTAATGTTGTTCAAAACTTGGTTGCATGAAAAATGAATTTAGCTCAAGTTTGTAGGATTTGTGTTTTTGTCAACCACATAACCAAATCATGTCGTATCTTACATGAAGACTCCACTACTCAAGTAGATGCTATTGGGAATTTTCTGGAACCACCACAGAGGCGATGCGATTGAGCTGCCGTCAAATGTAGTCATTTTAGTATATTTATGCACTTAAGGAGCTTGTTTTCGAGTAATTTTATATTTATTTATTTTATTTTCAATATTTATTAATTTAGTACTAAAATTTAATAAAACAAGTGTTTTTAACACATTTTGTAAGTGTTAGTGACTTATTAGGTCGACACGGGCCTTAGGTAGTTCTAATATGTTAAATTGAGTGTGTAGGATGCTTAATTTAGGGCCTAATTAGAGTAAGATCAAAGGACGAGTGTCAGAGAAGCTTTTCGAGTAGCTAAAGTGTGAAATGGACCTAGAAGCCCATAAATTGCATGTTGTGTCATGCCATACAAGGTCTATAGTATGAGATAGGATCGATGTGGAGCAACAGTATTTCGAGGCTATTTTCATCCACACAATCAATTTTATATGAAGACTTAGGACATGCTGAAGACATAATTCAAGCTAGTAACACTTCTATAAATAAAACCTTAGGGGTTTGATGTAACTAAGTCATCCTTGATGCACCCAAAAACACTCGTAATTTAGGAGTAGGATTTAGGTTTAGTTTTCTTGGAATGCTTTGTTTTTTTCACTTGGATCGATTTTGATCCAAGATTTGCAATTGAAGTATTTCAGTTTATTCTCCTTTACAAGCAACAAGATTCGTTATCCCAATCGGGAGGTTTACTATTCCGCTCTTAATCGATACAAATCAGGATTATCCTAAATCTCTCTTCTCTTTTATTTTATTCGTATTATTTACATGTTTATATCAATTGAGTTTGAGATTATGAATACCATGAGTAGCTAATTCCCTTAGGAGAGATTAAAGAGTGGATTGAGAAGTGATTAATGGAGGATTAAGGGTTTTTCAATTGAATTAGTTTATACAAATTACACATCTTAAATCCTAGGCTTAACAACCCTAGGAAGTAATCAAAGGTTAAACGAGGTCAGGAGATAAGTTGTAACAACATGTTTTTCAATGGTGTAAGAAATAATGGTTTCGGGGCCACAATTACAACATGTCAGCCCGTAAATATTAATTAATATTTACGAGGTCATTAGTGTCGTATAAAATTTTTATTAAGAATTTTATTGTCTAGGTATGTAATTAATTAAAAAAAGGACTAAATCGTAAAATTTACAAAAGTTAGTTCCTATTAGTTAAACATGTTAAATGATTACTTAATTATATTAAAAGGTTTTATGAAGCAAAGAAACCATAATGGTTTATAATGGACGGTAATGTCTTAGTTGTTTTTAAAAATTTTAGTTAATTTTGAAGGTTATTTTGGTAATTAAGTAATTAAATGAAAAAGGAAAAAAGATGAAAATATTATCATCTTCTTCAATTTGTTTTGCTAGCGCCGAAAAACATTGGAGGGGAGCTTCAAGTTTTAGTTCTTGTTCAGTCCTTGCATATAAAAATAAGTAGATAATCGAGGAAAAGGAAAAGTTACTGAATAGTCCCTGAACTATCACTATCTCTACAGTTTAGCCTTGGTAAGTTTATACTGTTTAGTTTTGTGAGTTGTAATTGTTGGATATTTTGAAATTATTGAATTGTATTAAATGGATGTGAGTCAAGTCAGTAATTGATTTGATTATTTTTACTTGATAATATATTGAGCTGATGAACATAGGATAGGATATAGTTGGCATGCCAGTAAGTTTTTAATGCGCGTGATACGGGTTTGGCTTGTGATGAGATGATGATGATTGATTCGTTAATTCTCATTGAATATACCGAAGTCCAAAATTTGTTGTGAACTATCATGTTATATTTATAATGATTCTAGTGTGTTACCGGGGGCAGATGTAAAGCCTTCGGGCATACACTTATTGCCCAGGTGTGTTTCGAAAGAATGTTAGCCTACGGGCTAGGCACTTGGTGCCCAGGTGTGTTCTTGGTTGGATAAGCTCATTTGAGCGTTCTGGTGTGTTCTGGATGGTTAATTGTGTATCCAAATCTGTTATGTCATTCATCAAGCAAATTTTAAATGGTTATAAAATTTTCTGGTTGGTAACATGAGTTGGTTTTGAATGATTTAGTATAATTGAATAGATTATTTATTATGAGAATCGATATAAAGACTCACCTATTGAATGGTTGTGATTGACAGGATTATAGTTTATTAACTATTACTATGTGATTTATATATTTTTACGGTAAGTTTATCATTTTAACCGTTTAACTTACTAAGCTCTAGTATAGCTTACTCGTGTCTTTTATTCTATTTCTTTGTAGATTTAGTTTTATAGAATCTGGCGATCGGATCAACTCGAAGAATCGCACTATCCGAATATCTTTTGGTAGTTTTGAAATGTTTACCTTTAGGTTATATGGCATGTAATAGGTGTGTTATATGTATGATTTGACTAATGACTTCATGTAATGCAACTTTAGTTAGTATAAAGTTAGGAAAGTTACTTATATATGTGTTTATGGCTTTGGTATGTAAATGTCTTAGTGAACTTGTCTCTAGCTATTTGAAATATGGTAAATTTGATATATGCATTATGTATGGATATGTGAATTTGAATGCTATTAGTTGGTGTCAAATGTGGATAGTTTTTTATAATTGAATTATGGTGTTAATGAGGGTACATTGGTTAGGCACTTAAGATGTTGGTTTTGGTATGTTTTAAGCCTATTTGAATATTTTTTTTTATCTATGGAAATTATTGATTTTTGATTAGCTTGGTACCTAATATTTGGTTAAAAAGGTACCTTGTTTTGAAAGCTTTTAAGGGTGCACATGGCCTAGGACACGGGCTATCACACGACAGTGTGTTTTATTAAATTTTGGTGCAGGTTAAACTCACACAATCACAGAGTGTTACACGGCTTGGCGACACAGCCTTGCGGCCTCATTTCAAATACCACATAGTCTAGAACACAGGCGGGCACATGGGCTACAAGACGGTCGTGTGACCTTATTTCAAGTTGTACACGGTTTTTCCACAAGGCCATGTCCCTGAGCTACATGGCCTGGGCTTTGTCACACGGCCATGTGACCCTTATTTTCAAAATTTTTAGATTTTTCTAAAATTTTTTGTTCTATTTCAAATTAGTCTCTAATTGTTCCCAAACTATTTTTAGGGCCTCGTAAGCTCGTTTTATGGCCCGTAATTGTGATTATGCTATCAATGAAATGTATATTCGAATACTGTTATTTAAATTAATAAATACATGATTTAATAATATATATTGTTTTGATATGTGTTGTCATACTCTGTAACTCTAATTTGGAAACGGAGATGGGTTAGGGGTGTTACATAAGTTTTTCAAGTAAATCGTAATTTATCCTGGTTGAGAAAGTAAGGTTGGGAGATTAGCGAGTATCAACCAGTTAATTGATCAATTAGTGTCTGGGAGGTAATAAGTGGTTAGTTAATAGTTAATCCACCCTAAAACCTGAATCCGAAGTTAATTACAACCCCTGAAACAAGTTAATCTTCCTGATTTGTTTAATTGATTTAATCATTTTTTTCATTTTATTATTTATTTGTTGTAGTTATTTAGTTTTCGATATTCAACTTTTTTATCATTTATCATAATATAGAATTTAACCAATACTAGTTAGACCTATTAAAGAGGTTTTCAATATATTTAATTCATTCTCCCTTGGGTACAATCCTCGGAATACTTCTCCGTGTTCCGCTGTAATACAACCCTATGTTATTATACTTGCGGACACCGCTGTTTTAATTTTCTATATATTTCGTGTAGTATTTTTCAATCAAACGTTTGCATGTTTGGCAGCGATCAAGTTGTTAGCCCCATTGCCTGGGTGGTTTCGACATTAAATCTAGAAAATATATTTACAATTAATAATATAAATAGGAAAGTTAAAGACTATAAATACAATACTTTTATGTCTTTTATTTTTAATTTTTGTTTAATCTCTTTTTCATTTTTCAGGTTGTTGATGACCCGAAGCGGAAGCACTGCAATCGAGCCATATCTAGATCCTGAGTAGATAATTAGTTGCCATCGTCAATTGATGAACACTGATCTGCCCATGGCAGTTGCTCTACCCTGGGAGAATTCATTATTTGAAGATCCACGAGAGTGACGAGCAAACATCCAAAAAAAAGTCTCAATGGATTAAAGGACGTCGTGCGAGTACGCCTTACCAACACTCGATACGGTGCGAGTAGTATTGAAAGGCTAGTGATTAACGCCAATAATTTTGAAATAAAGGTGGCCACAATCCAGATGATCCAGAACTTACTACAGTTTAAAAGAAACATGCAGGAAGACCCAAATCAGCACTTGAAGCAGTTTCTACAACTTTATGACACCTTTACGTACAACGGAGTATCCAATGATGTTGTTGTCTCCAGTTATTTCTATTTTTTTGTGCGATAATGCGGCTAGTTGGCTAGACTTGTTAGAACCACTTTCCATCACCACATGTAGCGGAAAAATTCCTATACAATTTTTTTCATGATTAGCCGAACCATTCAACTTAGGCGAGAAATCACCAACTTTAAGCAATACGAAGGTGAATCCCTATACGAGGCCTGGGAACATTTCAAGTCAATGCTCATGAAGTGCCCATACCGTGGACTACAAGCATGGCTTTAGATTCAGATATTTTTTAATGGTATTGATGGTAATATCAAATCCAGCCTAGATGGAGCGGTTGGAGGATCGGTCATGTCCTACACATTCGAATGAGCCTATAAAATCATAGATGATATGGCCCAATGAAAGATTCACCTACAAATCGAATCCTTCAACAGTAAAAATGGTAAACGAAGATTATCGATATCATCAAATCTTAGAGAAGCTTAACCTTTTGGAGTCGACTGTAGAAAAAAAACTGGAGCCATATTCTTAGAACGAATTGGAGGAGGAGAACTTCATAGGTAATAGGGGTCGAAATCCCTATTCAAATATCTAAAACCCTCTTTACCAACCTCCACACTTATAACAAAGATCTGTGGGTAACGAACATGCTGCATGTGGTCAACGATTCGATCGACTAGAAGGAGAGATGCAAATGATGAAGACGGACATTCAACAAGTCCAAACCACATATGGAAGACTCAAATCTCAAAAAGATAGCTTTTGTAATCAAATGAGTCAACTAATGATGATGTTTCAACAACAAAATGGCCAGAGTATCCCCAGTAACACAGAGAGCAATCCTCGAAGAAATAGGAAAAAGCATGCAAATCCAATTGCTTTGCAATCGGGAAAAACTGTAACACCCATTAGCCCGTTGGGAAGACATGGCGTGTACCAACCAGCCAAACAATCCATCCAACAGATCGGGGCGTTATTGACATATTCAAAACCTTGACTTGTTTCAAAATTTGAGAAAAAAATAATATGGATTTCCTCTTTACGTTAAAATTGTTACTCCTTACTCATTTGGTATTGCATCTTTAATGTAACACCCCAAACCCGGCCTAGACGTTATGACCGGATCCGATGCGCCACATCGAAGTGTTCAAAACAATCCGTATTACTTAGTTTGGAAAACTTAGTTGGTGATGTAAAAGATGCTTTTAAAAGTAGGTTAAAGTGAATGGAAGCTGTGCACCAGGTAGGAAACCGAAGAAGAGGAGGTCAGTCTGTCGAACTGCTTAAGTACCAAGCTCCCTCTGGATCCAATCCTAGACGTGCACACCACCATTGCCACACTCTAACATCTCGTATAATTGTGAGAAAACCAGTTGATTAAGTTCATCTTAAGAAAATGATTAAGTTTGAAAACGTTTGCTTAGCGGAGGCCTTACTGGTAATCGTGTTATTTTTGAAATCAACTATTGTTTTGGACAACGCGCCTTAGAACTAATCCATTTTGATAATTAAAATAAATCATTTCTATCCTAATAAAATATAAATCAAAACCATAAAAATAATTAAGCGGCCTTATTACACTTAAAAACCCAAAGAAACCGTAAACGAAAATAGAAGGACGTCCAGTTGATTAGAAAGAAACTGAATTTGCAGAAACAAGTGGCCACTCCGAATCCCTCACAGCTCCAAGCCCACTATGGTTGGGGATTACCTGTAAGGATGAAAAGAGGGGTGAGTTTGGGGAAACTCAGTGTGTAAAATAACCCAACCATAGCCTAAATCAGTTCAAACCACAGAAATAGAATAAGTTGGCCTTAGCCCAGAACAGATCTCAGAATAAAGCCCGTAGGCCCAGAACAGATCAGAACAGATATATATCATGCTTATGCAGAAGCCCACCCCATATCCAACCATTTACTTCCCGATACCATCCTTTCACCATGTGGGGAGACTACTCGACCCACCCAACCACTACACGCCACAAAAATATGCAGCATGGCTACCAGATACAGAAAATGAGACAGAGTCACCAGATACAGATATTTGTGGCAGAGCCACCAGAACAGATATATGTGGCAGAGCCACCAAAACAGATAATTTGTGGCATAGCCACCAGGACGCTTCCTCCATAATATAACCCATGTCTCCATGCAACAGATATTCATTCATGGCATACATCATACAGATTTAAATCATCATGCCTTTCAGACAAAATTAACCCTAGGGGTATAAAGGTCATTTTGCATACATAGAGGTATAATGGTAATTTTGCATACATAGGGGTATTCTAGTAAATCTAACTATTTCTAAGGTTTTCATGCATATTGTAGCCATTACGCATAACCAGAAACACTTACCGAGCGTTCTTACCGAATTGGGCCCGTTGGCCCATTAACCCAATTTTGGCCCATTAAGCCCAAAATATCAAAATTCACGAAATCACGCGTACTGCAGTTTTATCACTTTCGATTACCAGTAATATTTACCCATATATCTTACGAGCATTCGCACACTCGCAAGTGCCCAAAATACCGACTTTTCGGCATTTCAGCTTTTCGGCTTTTGCCGTTCTAGTCTATGAGAGGGTGTCAGTTACACACCTGTTTTACGATGATTCGTTGACGAGATCCACGCACGAACTGCCTACAATTGAATTACTAACATATTACTCTAGATATCGAAATAACACTGAGCATATAGTCCCTTACCATATTCGGCCAAACATGCTTAAAACCCTTATTGCTCTTACCTTAATGCCGAAAGATGATTAAATCCAAAGATCCGATCGTTCCACTTGTCCAAGCCCTTGATCTGCAGCCTCTAAGTCACACCATTTATCAAAGCAGAACAGTTATCACAACCCCTTAGGGCTACAAGTCCAAATCGACAGCCTCCCTAACATTTAGGGATTTCGGCTTTTCCTAAAATACGAAAGAAAGACTAAGTTTAGGAAAGACTTACCACCGATTCCTTAGCCAATGATTCCACTGAGTTTCCACTTGATCCCGATGTAGATCTAAGCCCTCAGTTGATAACAGAAGCCGAGCTTCCAGTGACCTTAGTATTCGGCTAAATCCCTGTGAGTGTGGGGTTTTTGGCTCTTTGTAACTATGTATAGAAAGATGGAATGAGAGGGTTTTGCTATGGTCCTATCGACAGGACTTGGGGCTTAGAGAACTAATGAATCGGCCACAATTGATGAAGAGAAGAAATAGGGTTTTGGTTATAAGAAATCGGAACAAAAGGATTCAAGCTTTCGGGATTTCGGGATTTGAGGTAATCGGCTTTAGTCAAGTAGGGTGGTTGAAGAATTCGGCTATGTGGGGAAGGAGGAGAATAGAATAGCTAATAGAGAGAAAAAGAAAATAAAAGGAGAGGAAGATTGATCAGAAAACAGCTCACTTACCCCCTATTGCCGAATTTATACAAGCACTAACCCTAGCCGAATTTTTACCCTCCTAGAGAATCCCTTGGTCGGCCACCTCTTGCTCTTCGAGAGTCCATTATTCGGCCACCACTGCTCTCCCCAATCAGCTCCTAAATTCTCTCCCTTATCCCCTCCTTGCTCAATCTCCTGAGCAACTCAAACTCCTCCTACCAATCTTTTACTTGAGTTCCATCACTTTCCTCTTCTGTACATAAAAATTAATCCCTTAATTTGCTGTCATTGTGACATGAACCTGGGTCCTCCCAATCATCCACACGCCACCTATAACATTCCCAGTGGCGTCACTTTAGCCACTTTACCACATGCTCCCTTATGATTTATTTTACATAATAAATACCTAAATGCCCAATAACCAGAACCCTCTTTTTCTTGTGGAATCAAAATTAACTAAAACTATCGGATTTTAACTTAAGCTTGGGCCTTCTAGAGGCCTACTAACGTACTTAATCCTACGGCAAACAAACAGAACATAGAATTTTAAATTTTTCCAACATTTTTAAAATTCCCAAAAATTGGTGCATTACAACTCTACCCTCCTTAAAGAAATTTCGTCCTCGAAATTTACCTGGTCCGAACAGATGAGGGTATTGTTGCTGTATCACCTTCTCTGGCTCCCAAGTAGCTTCCTCTCTGCCATGATTACGCCAAAGTACCTTTACTAATGGGACAGATTTTCTTCTTAGAACCTTAACCTCTTGATCCAGTATTTGCACAGGCTCCTCCTCAAAGGTCAAATCAGTTTGCACCTCAATTTCTGCAACCGGCACAACATGAGTAGGGTCAGAACAATAACGCCTTAACATGGAGATGTGAAAAACATCGTGAATCCTGTCTAACTCTGGAGGCAATTCCAACTGATAAGCCACTGGGCCTACTCGCTTCAAAACCTGATAAGGCCCAATGAACCGCAGACTCAACTTGCCCTTCTTACCGAACCTTAATATCTTCTTCCAAGGAGAAACCTTCAAAAAGGCCATATCACCCACCGAGTACTCAATCTCCTTACGCCTCAAATCTGCATAAGACTTTTGCCTATCAGATGCTTCCTTCAACCGGTCTCTAATCAACTTGACCTTATCCTCAGTATCAGCTACCAACTCTGGTCTAAGAACTTGTCGCTCTCCTAGTTCGGTCCAACAACTAGGTCTTCGACACCTTCGCCCATACAGTGCTTCATATGGTGCCATTCGAATACTCGGCTTATAACTATTATTGTATGCAAATTCTACCAATGGCAAGTAATCCTCCCAACTACCTCGGAAATCAATAACACATCCCCTCAACATGTCCTCCAGAATTTGGATAACTCTTTCTGACTGACCATCAGTTTGGGGATGGAAAGCCGTACTAAAGTTTAATCGCGTTCCCAACGCCTCATGCAACTTCTGCCAAAACTGAGATGTAAATCTAGGATCCCGGTCAAAGATAATCGAAACTGGAACTCCATGAAGTCTCACAATCTCCACCACATACAACTTAGCTAACTTCTGAAGTGAAAAGTCAGTGCGAACTGGTATAAAATGAGCCGATTTGGTTAACCTATCCACAATCACCCATATCGAGTCCTTTTTCGATGGTGTCAAGGGTAGCCCACTTACAAGGTCCATGGTTACCCTCTCCCACTTCCAAAGTGGTATCTTTACTGGCTGTATCAATCCAGAAGGTAATTGATGCTCATCTTTCACTTGTTGGCATGTCAGACATTTCCCCACAAATTTTGTTACTTCGCGTTTCAGCCCAGGCCACCAATACAGTTCTCGCAAGTCGTGATACATCTTATTCCCTCTAGGATGCATGGCACAAAGTCCCCCATTAGCTTCCTTAAGTATTGACTGCCTCAAGTCAGAGTCCTTCGGAACACAAATTCTTCCTCGGAAGCATAGAACTCCTTTGTTATTTAACCCAAACTTAGAAGTTCCTCCTTCTTTAACCTGTTGAAAACAAGCAACCAAAGACTCATCTTTCAACTGTTTTTCCTTAATTTGATCCACCCAGGATGGCCTTACTTGAAATTCAGCCAACAGACTTCCATCATCATACAGACTTAGGCGAGCAAACATTGCTCTCAGATCAGATACAGCTCTACGACTCAGAGTATCGGCTACCACATTAGCCTTGCCTGGGTGATATTCGATCGAACAATTATAATCTTTAAGCAACTCAATCCACCTCCTTTGCCTCAGGTTCAATTCCTTCTGAGTCAGCAAATACTT
Source organism: Gossypium anomalum (assembly GCA_025698475.1). Classification (NCBI taxonomy): domain Eukaryota; kingdom Viridiplantae; phylum Streptophyta; class Magnoliopsida; order Malvales; family Malvaceae; genus Gossypium; species Gossypium anomalum. Next base: position 34,558,301 of record CM046958.1, on the reverse strand, counting down.
AAGACTCTTATGATCTGTGTATATAATACACCTTTCTCCATACAAATAATGTCTCCAAATCTTAAGTGCAAAGATTACTGCTACCAACTCCAAATCATGAGTAGGATAGTTTCCTTCGTGAGGCTTAAGCTGTCGTGATGCAAAAGCAACCACCTTACCCTCTTGCATCAACACACAACCCAAACCTACATGTGATGCATCACTGTACACAGTAAAATCCTTCCCAGACTCTGGTTGAATCAATATAGGTGCTTCAGTCAGAACTTTCTTCAACTTCTCAAAAGCTTCCTGCTGCTTCTCAGTCCATACAAACAGTACTCCTTTCCTTATAAGTTTCGTCAAAGGTGCTGCCATCACAGAAAACCTTCCACAAACCTCCTATAGTAACCTGCCAAGTCTAGGAAACTTTGAATTTCTGACACTGACCTAGGCGGCTTCCATTCCAGAATTGCTTCAATCTTACGAGGGTCCACCTTAATTCCCTCAGCAGAGACCACATGTCCTAAAAAGGTTACCTCCCTCAACCAGAATTCATACTTACTGAACTTCGCATAAAGTTCCTTCTCCCTTAACACTTGCAACACAGTGCGGAGATGCTCATCATGTTTTGCTTCAGTCTCAGAGTATACCAGAATATCATCAATAAAGACGACCACGAATCGATCCAGAAATGGTTGGAATACACGGTTCATCTGATCCATAAACGCTGCAGGAGCATTCATTAGTCCAAAAGGCATAACCAGAAACTCGTAATGACCGTACCGAGTTCTGAATGCCGTCTTATGGATATCTACCTCCTTGACCCTTAACTGATGATATCCAGATCGAAGATCGATCTTGGAAAATACAGAAGCTCCTCTAAGCTGGTCGAACAGATCATCGATCCTCGGTAGTGGATACTGATTCTTAATCGTCACTTTGTTCAACTGGCGATAATCAATGCACATGCGCATCGTCCCATCCTTCCTCTTCACGAATAGCACCGGTGCTCCCCATGGAGACACACTTGGCCTAATAAAGCCCCTATCCAACAACTCTTGAATTTGCGACTTTAACTCCACTAACTCTTTCGGTGCCATCCTATAAGGTGCAATGGACACTGGTGCTGTTCCAGGCAACAAATCGATTCCAAACTCGACTTCTCGGTTTGGAGGTAATCCCAGAAACTCCTCCGAAAAAACATCTTGGAACTCTTTAACGGTCCTGACCTTATCTACTGTCGATCCTTCAGTTTCCTTTTGACTCACCAATGCCAAATAGGCCTCACAACCTTTCCGAATCCACTTTTTAGCCCTCAATGCCGATACCACATTAGACAAATAATCCCTTCGTTCACCTATCACCATAACTTCATCCCCTTCCGTGGTCCTTAGCACCATTTGCTTAGCAGCACAATCCAAAGTCGCCTTATGCTTAACAAGCCAGTCCATTCCCAGAATGAGGTCGAACTCTCCGAACGGCAACTCCATTAAATCTCCAGAAAAGATCCTACCTTGAGTCTCTAATGGCACATCCCTATACAGTTTGTCAACTCTAACCGAGTGGCCCAAAGGACTTAACACAGATACCCCACTCCCTATCTTCTCAGATTGCACTCCCAAAGACCCAGATATGGCACATGCAACATAGGAATGAGTAGATCAAATATCTGCCAAAGCAGTATACGGCATGCTAGAAACCAAAAACGTACTAGTTATGACGTCAGGTGCATCGCCCTCCTCTCGAAGACGAGCCGATACACCAACGCTGGCTGTCGAGCCTCAGCATTTCTGGCACCCCTGCCAGGCGCCCCTCGACCACGTCCAATTCTATTTCCATTTCTGCCCCTACCTTGTCCACGTCCTCTCGGTGGTTGTGGTCTACCTCTCACGGGTTGAGCAACCCTCTGCCCGGCAACTTGAACCTGATCAGCTCTCTGAGGACAGTCTTTAACTCTATGCTCCATAGATCCGCATCGGAAGCAAGCACCAGAACGTTTCCTACACTCACCCAAGTGTACCTTACCACAGTCTCCACAAATTGGCTGTCTAACCACATTCACCGGAGCTGCTCGAACTGGCTCCTCCACTTTCGCCCTTTTGACATTCTTATTTATTCCACCCGAAGGTCCAGAATCCCTCCGGAAACGGTTTCGATCTTTCTCACGATTTTGCCTCTCAGTACGCTTTACCTCCTCAGCTATCTTAGTTTTTTCCACCAGAACCGCAAAATCCCGCTCCCTCTACAGAGCAATCAGCACCTTAAGGTCATCCCTGAGTCCATCCTCAAAGCGAACGCTACGCTCATACTCCGTAGCGACTATTCCCACAGCATACCGGCTTAGCCTCAGAAACTCAGCCTCATACTCAGTAACAGTTTTACTTCCTTGGACCAGATTCAGGAATTCCTTCCTGCGGGCATCCACATAACTTGCCCCGACGTACTTCCCTTTAAAGGTTGTCTTAAACAGCTCCCAAGTAACCCTATCAGCTGGGGTTCCATCCCTCACGGTGAGCCACCACTGATAAGCCTCATCCCGCAGCAGCGATACAGTCCCCTTCAGCTTCTGTTCCACCGAGCAGTCCAAGTCATCCATAATTTGTTCTGTGGCCTCCAACCAATATTCTGCCAAATTTGGGGCTACACCAGATACGCCCCCAAAGATCTTCGCTCCGTTAGCCTGGAGTCGTTCAGAAATTAATCCTCGGATTCTGTTGCCCGAACTTACCCTGGTAACCCTTTCCAAAACTCGAAGCATAGCCTGCGACAGGGCGTCATCCCCGGCACCACGATCATGAGACTCTACTTTAGTTGCCGGTGGTACCGATGCCTCTACTGTCGGCATATGCCCAGAAGACACAGTTCCTACACGAGCACTACCTCGGCCTCGTCCACGGCCTCTTCCACGAGCTGCTCGCGTACTCATCTCGTATTATCTGTTTTACAAATTTTATGCATTAATTGTAGCATTCCATAATTATTATAGACGTTTTATGATTCAGACAGTTATTCAGAGTTTGTTTTCGTAGAACCGAAGTCTAACTACAGTTTCAGTCTCTTATCAAGTTTTTCCTATTGCTTTAGTAGCATCCTATCTAGAGTTTTCTAGTAGGGTTTTAGTACAGACAATAATTCAGAATACATTCAGAAAAATTCAGAATACTTACAGACTTGGGCCGGAGATTCGGAATGCCACCTTCTAAAGATCAAACTTTTGAAAATTGAGTTTTGTAATCTTATAAAATCTTGTTTTTTAAAAAAAATCCTTGTTTTTGTAAACCCATTCCACAGCCGAGTTGTTGCAACTGGGCTCTGATACCACTAAATGTAACACCCCAAACCCGGCGTAGATGTTATGACTGGATCCGATGCGCCACATCGAAGCGTTCAAAACAATCTGTATTACTTAGTTTGGAAAACTTAGTTGGCGATGTAAAAGATGCTTTTAAAAGTAGGTTAAAGTGAATAGAAGCTGTGCACCAGGTAGGAAACTGAAGACGAGGAGGTGAGTCTATCGAACTGCTTAAGTACCAAGCTCTCTCCAGATCCAATCCTAGACATGCACACCACCATTGCCACACTCTAACATCTCGTATAACTGTGAGAAAACCAGTTGATTAAGTTCATCTTAAGAAAATGATTAAGTTTGAAAACGTTTGCTTAGCGGAGGCCTTACTGGTAATCGTGTTATTTTTGAAATCAACTATTGTTTTGGAAAATGCGCCCTAGAAGTAATCCATTTTGATAATTAAAATAAATCATTTCTATCCTAATAAAATATAAATCAAAACCATAAAAATAACTAAGTGGCCTTATTACACTTAAAAACCTAAAGAAACCGTAAACGAAAATAGAAAGACGTCCAGTTCACCAGAAAGAAACTGAATTTGCGGAAACAAGTGGCCACTCCGAATCCCTCACAGCTCCAAGCCCACTATGGTTGGGGATTACCTGCAAGGATGAAAAGAGGGGTGAGTTTGGGGAAACTCAGTGTGTAAAATAACCCAACCATAGCCTAAATCAGTTCAAACCACAGAAATAGAATAAGTTGGCCTTAGCCCAGAACAGATCAGAACAGATATATATCATGCTTATGCAGAAGCCCAACCCATATCCAACCATGTACTCCTCCATACCATCCTTTCACCATGTGGGGAGACTACTCGACCCACCCAACTGCTACACGCCACAGAAATATGCAGCATGGCTGCCAGATATAGAAAATGTGACCGAGTCACCAGATACTGATATTTGTGGCAGAGCCACCAGAACAGATATATGTGGCAGAGCCACCAGAACAGATAATTCGTGGCATAGCCACCAGGACGCTTCCTCCATAATATAACCCATGTCCCCATGCAACAGATATTCATTCATGGCATACATCATACAGATTTAAATCATCACGCTTTTCAGACAAAATTAACCCTAGGGGTATAAAGGTCATTTTGCATACATAGGGGTATAATGGTAATTTTGCATACATAGGGGTATTCTAGTAAATCTAACTATTTCTAAGGTTTTCATGCATATCGTAGCCATTACGTATAACCAGAAACACTTACCGAGCGTTCTTACCGAATTGGGCCCATTGGCCCATTAACCCAGTTTTGGCCCATTAAGCCCAAAATATCAAAACGCACGAAATCGCGCGTACTGCAGTTTTATCACTTTCGATTACCAGTAATATTTACCCATATATCTTACGAGCATTCGCACACTCGCAAGTGCCCAAAATACTAGCTTTTTGGCATTTCAGCTTTTCGGCTTTTGCCGATCTAGTCTATGAGAGGGTGTCAGTTACACACCTGTTTTACGACGATTCATTGACGAGATCCACGCATGAACTGCCTACAATTGAATTACTAACATATTACTCTAGATATCGAAATAACACTGAGCATATAGTCCCTTACCATATTCGGCCAAACATGCTTAAAACCCTTATTGCTCTTACCTTAATGCCGAAAGATGATTAAATCCAAAGATCCGATCATTCCACTTGTCCAAGCCCTTGATCGGCAGCCTCTAAGTCACACCATTTATCAAAGTAGAATAGTTATCACAACCCCTTAGGGCTACAAGTCCAAATCGACAGCCTCCCTAACATTTAGGGATTTCGGCTTTTCCTAAAATACGAAAGAAAGACTAAGTTTAGGAAAGACTTACCACCGATTCCTTAGCCAATGATCCCAATGAGTTTCCACTCGATCCCGATGTAGATCTAAGCCCTCAATTGATAACAGAAGTCGAGCTTCCAGTGACCTTAGTATTCGGCTAAGTCCCTGTGAGTGTGGGGTTTTTGGTTCTTTGTAACTGTGTATAGAAAGATAGAATGAGAGGGTTTTGCTATGGTCCTGTCGATAGAACTTGGGGCTTAGAGAACTAATGAATCGGCCACAATTGATGAAGAGAAAAAATAGGGTTTTGGTTATAAGAAATTGGCATAAAAGGATTCAAGCTTTCGGGATTTCGGGATTTGAGGTAATCGGCTTTAGTCAAGTAGGGTGGTTGAAGAATTCGGCTATGTGGGGAAGGAGGAGAACAGAATAGCTAATGGAGAGAAAAAGAAAATAAAAGGAGAGGAAGAGTGATCAGAAAACGGCTCACTTACCCCCTATTGCCGAATTTATACAAGCACTAACTCTAGCCGAATTTTTGCCCTCCTAGAGAATCCCTTGGCTGGCCACCACTTGCTCTTCAAGAGTCCATTATTCGGCCATCACCGCTCTCCCCAATCAGCTCCTAAATTCTCTCCCTTATCCCCTCCTTGCTCAATCTCCTGAGCAACTCAAACTCCTCCTACCAGTCTTTTACTTGAGTTCCATCACTTTCCTCTTCTGTACATAAAAATTAATCCCTTAATTTACTGTCATTGTGACTTGAACCTGGGTCCTCCCAATCATCCACACGCCACCTATAACATTCCCAGTGGCGTCACTTTAGCCACTTTACCACATGCTCTCTTGTGATTTATTTTACATAATAAATACCTAAAAGCCCAATTAACCAGAACCCTCTTTTTCTTGTGGAATCAAAATTAACTAAAACTATCGGATTTTAACTTAAGCTTGGGCCTTCTAGAGGCCCACTAACGTACTTAATCCTACGGCAAACAAACAGAACACAGAATTTTAAATTTTTCCAACATTTTTAAAATTCCCAAAAATTGGGGCGTTACATTTAAGGAGAGTAATAGGAATAAATAAAGTACCCATTAATCAGGCTTCGCCATCAAAGGGGAATACACTTAGGAAAAGATAGTTTTGAAAACTGCAAATCAGGGGAATTGGTGATTACCATTATAAACAAGGTAAATTACACATTATAAGACGAAACAATACATTTGTGAAGTAAAATCAAAAGTTAAACACAAAATGTGTTTATACGTCCTTTGTCGAACAACTATGCATGATACAAAACAAAAGAGTGACTTACTTGTAGACACAACTCTAGTGTAGTCCCTTTCTACGGATCTTCTTTTTCTTATTAATTAGCAGAGAAAGAAAGGTAACGGAGTAAGTTCAATTGAACTTAGTGAGTTCAAAGTAGATACATATTTTTTTATCGGATTACCAATAATCAACCTAAAAATAAAAACATTTTTGAGACTCAGTCTTACAAACACATTGTACCGAGTTACCAATACAATTTTCCAATAACGACACTTAGCCAAAACAACGCACACTGTATCCCTAGTGGACACATATTAACAATCAAGTCTTTCTGAGTCATAAGATACTTTAGACTTTTGTGATCATAAAATATGTGACATTTCTCACCATATAAATAATGCCTCCATAATTTCATTGCTAAAATCATTATTTCCAATTCTAAGTCATGTTTAGGGTAGTTTCTTTCATGAGGTTTCAACTAGCGTGACATATAAGCTTGACTTTCCCTCTCTACATCAATACATATCCTAACCTATTCAGAGACGCATCTGTATAAACTGTGTACTCTATCCCAGGCTCTGGTTGTGCTAATACCGGAGCTTCAGTTAGAACTATCTTCAATTTCTTGAAACTTTGTTGACATTCATCGTTTCACACAAATTTTCTTTCTTTTTCAACAACTGAGTGATAGGCGATGCTATCATTGGAAAACCTTTCATGAACCTCTTGTAATACCCAAGTAAACCCAGAAAACTGTAGACTTCAGAAATATTTTTGGGCGAGTTCCACTCAAGAACTACCTTTACCTTAATAAGATCTACCACAATACCAATAGTCGAGATGACATGTCCTATAAAATGCACTTCTTTCAGCTAAAACTCACATTTACTAAACTTAGCATACAATTGATTATTATGTAGGCTTCTCAATACATTTCTCAAATGCTCTTTATGATCGATCTCATTCTTATAATAAACTAATATATCATTAATAAAGACCACTACAAACTAATCTAAATAAGGCTAAAATACCCTGTTCATCAAATCCATGAATACAATAGGCGCATTTGTCAACTTAAATGACATTACCAAAAATTCATAGTGAGCATACCTTGATCAAAAAGTTGTTTTAGGAACATCATCACCTTTAATGTTTATTTGATAATAACCTAAATTTAAGTCGATTTTGGAGAAAACTATACCCCCACTTAACTGATCAAATAAATCTATAATTCTTGGAAGAAGGTACTTATTCTTGATCGTAACCTTGTTCAGTTGGCGGCAATCTATACATAGGAGCATAGTTCCATGTTTCTTCTTTACAAATAAAATTGTTTCACCCCAAGGTGACACACTAGGCCTAATAAAACCCTTACTCAATATATCTTGCAATTGTTATTTTAACTCTTTAAAACGACGCCATTCTGTAGGGAGTAAACATTATAAGAGCTATTTTAGGCTCTAGATCAATCGAAAATTCTCTCTCTCTCTCTCTCTCAAGAGGCATTCTAGGAAGCTCCCCATGAAACACATTTACAACCTCTCTAACCATAGGAACTTGACTAATCTCACTCCTAAATTTAGGTGTGTCCATGATTTAAGTCAGATAAGCATCTGCACCTTGAACAATCATTTTCTTGGCGAACACTCATAGAAAAACTTATGTTCACCAATCAAATTTGTTTACAAGATATCATTATCTCTTTAACCTCAACACTTACTGAACGTACACTTCTAATTTGACAATCAACCATGCCATTATGTTTGGTCAACTAATCTAATCCCATAATGGCATCAAACTCATGAAAACTCAGCAACAACAAATCAACCAAAAATACATGCTCGCCAAAATTCAATGGACAATTCCTGATAGTACTTTGACCCAAAGGGTTTGTTACAAGCACATTCTTTTTTGAGTACTTTATCTCAAGGTTAAGACCCTCTATGACCTTAGTATAAATTTAATAATGAATAGACCATAGGTCAATCAAAGCATAAATATTGTTGCCACAGTGGGGTCATTTCCTGTAACATCCCTAACCCGTATCTATCACTGGAACAGGGTTACAGAGTATTACTAGAGTTTACAGTACAAACAAGCAAAATTTTCATCATTTCATAACTTATAAATATTCATAATAAAACCAATCAAAATCATACATATGTCCCTTATACAAGCCTTCAAGGCCCTAAATATGCTTTAGAAACAAGTCGGGACTAAATCAGAAACTCGATGAATTTTTCAGAAAATATTGCAAATTTTCAAAACTGCAAGGATCACAGGGCCAAGAGACACACCCATGTCTTAGGCTGTGTGGACATTCAAAATAAGGACACACGGCTGTGTCCCAGCCTGTGTTCTTACCCTTGTAACTCACTGACTTGGGTAACACGGCCAAGCCATACGCCTATGTGCCAGGTTGTGTACCCTTTGAAGTATCCTCACACGCCTGTGTCCCAGGCCATATGCTAGGCCATGTAACAGCCTGACTTACAACCCTTTGGAAGATATAGGGGACACGTGGCTATGTCACTTGGCCATGTGTCACACGTGACTGAGACACACGCCCGTGTCTCTACCCGTATGGACGAAAATAGGCCATTTTACAAGCCACATTTCTCACCCAATTTGACACCAACCTACACCCAAAAATGCACACATACACTAGCTATAATCAAGTATCCAAAACAAGCATGAGTAAGCTTTAAACATGTGGTATATCCACATAAAAACAATATGCCCTTAGGCACCTAAAATGACAAGTATAATTATGTACAACCATGTGGTCCATGTAACCAAGTGATCAACAAACTCATGTGTATAATTGCATCAATACACAACATGTAATTCATTTACCAAAACTTACCATTTGGTACCAATTGTACAAATAATCAATAACATCAAATACCTATATGCTTACCATAGCATAGCACCAAATCACACCAAGTTATAATACATACCTCATATGTATAATCAACTACTATTTTACCTTTCATCATTCAACCACAAGTCAATTTACACATCAACCTTATAAGGCATATTATGCACATACCAAAATATACCAAAACATAAGCAAACTCAAATAGCTATAATCACAAAAAAACATATAGGCCAACATTAGCCAAAATAACCTATACATGCCATTAAAACCAAAATTAAACAACCAAATGTACCAAAGGAGCCAATGGATAGTATGATATAGCTCTGACAAGCTTCCAACCCGAACGAGCTTTCAATTCACTATAAAAAACGAAAAATAACACAAAGTAAGCATTTAAGCTTAGTAAGTTCATATATCATAGAATTTAACTTATCGTTTATTCACATATAAGGTAAGTAAACAATACATATCCAAACACAACTTGGCCAAGTGCCTAAACACATATTCACCAACATGTTAGCCATGTAAAATCACATATATATACCAATTCATGGATGAGCTCAATAAATAATCAATTTTTCATATTCATGTATCATCCATTACATTCAGCTATATATCATGTAATAACTTTTCCATATATTTAATGTATATACCTGTAATTGTAACAGTCTGGTTTAGACCCTAGTTAGAATAGTGGTTTCGAGACCACATATCCGAGTTAGAAAAATATTTAAATATTATTTTCCATTCTTTGATATATGAATTAGTATGTGTGAAAGTTTTGTATGAAAATTTAATTGTTTGTGTGCTTAATTTGATAAAAGGACCTAATCGCGTAAAATGTAAAAGTTGTCTGTTGTTTGTTAAAAGTGCTTATTTGATTTGGCTTTATGGTTTTGAGGACCTTATGAGGTTATTTGACCATTAAATGAATTAAATGACTTAAATGGGCATTATATCATAATTTATTTATGGTTTAATAAAAGGGCAAAATTGGAAATTGAGTAATATGTTAATATTAATTAAAACAAACATGAAATGTGGCCATTAGTTCATCTTTTTGGCTGAAAATCACAAAAAAAAATTAGGTTTGGAAGAGCATTCATATTCGGCACTATTAAGCTTTGATTTAGGTATGTTTTTGTTTCGGTTTTTGATAATTTCTACGTTTTTGTAATCGTTGCTTTGAATACTATCAAGCCCATGTCTCAATTTTGGATTTTCTTGATGAATTTGAAATGTGCCATTGATGAAACTATGAGTTTTGGTGAAGTTAGTTGTTGATAAATGTAAGATATGTTTTGGGTTAACATATTTTGTCTTTGATTTTTGATGATTTTAAGTAAAATGGGCTAGATTGTGAAAATTGTAAATTGAGGGACTAAAATATGAAATAAATGAAATATGTGGACTTGAATGAGAGCTATGAATATTTGTCCAATCATGAGTATATGCAAATTATGTGTATTTTATAATTTTGTGAATTAGGGACTAAAGTGTCAAAATGTAAAAATATAAGGGCTAGTTTGCAAATTGCCCTAAATATGAGTTTTGAATGAATTTGGTGAATAAAATGGTTAAATTTGAATTTATATAGATCGTGAATTAAAGAAAATAGAGTTCAATCGGGGAAAGTCAAAAGTTGTCGAGTAACCGATTTCATCCATCCGAATCCATCCGAGGTAAGTCTAATATACAAATAAATGTATTTGAAATGGATTTTTTATGCTTATTTTCCATTGAACTATGATGAATGAATATATGAGTTCAGAAAAATAAGACATCCGAGAAAGTATCGATAAAGTTCTGGCGTCCGAAAGCCCCCGTACGAGCCTTAGGAATAGTTAGGATACATATGTCATGGCATAGGATTTCCAATATGTGTTATCGTGTAAGACCACATTTGGAAAATTGGCATCGACTTTTGTTTTATGTGTAAGACCATGTCTGGGACATTGGCATCGTATTTGATTTCGTCTAAGACCTTGTCTAGGACAGTGGCATCGATGTTTGATTTCATGTAAGACCAAGTCTGGGACGTTGGCATTGTATATGCTTTCTGAGCTATCCGTGTATCCTTATGTTTCTAAACGGTTCAAATAGGAATTCTAAGAAAAATGAATAACTCTGTGAAATTGTATCCGATTCAGATATCAAAGCTACTGTGAGCTCGGGGATCGTCAAGGACCGTCACCACTCTATCGAATCTTAATTTGGTACCTTTTGAAAATGTATATATTGAAGTATGGCATGTATAGGCTATAAGTATTTTGGTTAAGTTTTGTAATGCATATATTATGCCATGTGACGTGGCTAGCTTATGTTTGAAATTATGGTTAGAAATGTTATATGATATGCGTGGTATTATGAATTATATGGTAGGTTTTGAATGACCAAAAGAGATGGTCAATGTTGATAAGTTTTGGTAATTTTTGAGCATAAGATTGAATGATGTATTGAAACACATGTTTTGGTATGATTTGGTTGATGAATTGAGATTGGAATTTATTGATATTGTAAAGGCATGAATAATGTGTGTTTTGGTATAGAGATTGGCTGAAATTAGTATACAAATATGCTTCGTTTGGTGCTTGTAGGTTTGACCCAATTGGGGTGGCAAGTTGGCTATTCAAATGGCCTATTTTTGTCCACACGGGCAGAGGCACGGGAGTGTGTCTCAGCCGTGTGTGACACATAGCAATGTTGCACGACCGTATGTCCCCTAGGGTACCCTACAATTGTAAGTCAGTCTCAAGCACAGCCAAGGCACACGGGCGTGTGGCTAGCCGTGTGGCTCAAGTCAGACTCGACCACGACCAAGGCACACGGGCGTGTCTTGTGGCCGTGTGACCAAGTCAATATGTATGCCCTGTTTTGAAACGTCCTAGACACACGGGCGTGTCTAATGCCGTGTAAGGCACACAGCCAATTCACATGGGCGTGTGACCTATACTTCTTTGAAAATGTTTAAGTTTTAGAAAATTTTTGTATGTGTTCGGTTTAGTCTCGACCCCTTTCTAATGCATGTTTAAAGTCTCGATGACCTATATAAAGGACTTAATATTAATATTTGAATTATGATGTTATGATGCTTATGAAATGTATGTTAATTGTTCCGTTTTGTCTATTAATGCCTTTAACCCTAGTCCGGCGTTGGATACGGGTTAGGGGTGTTACATTTTATTGGTATCAGAGCTATGGTTTAGTCAATTCTAGGACTACCATAGTGTATGTGAGTCTAGCTATACATGTCATAATTATCAACTGCGATAGTGTGATGAGTCCTAATATTGAAAATGTGCTTTTATATAGCAAATGGATCCCGAACGAGCCGTAGCGGACGATGTCGAAAGAAATGCGCCTACTTTCATGCAAGAGACGGTGCCATCTGACTCTAGACCTGCTACGGGTAGCTGTGATGGTGAGGCTAGACAAGCCTTCTATCAAATGATGAACGATTGGTCTAGCCAATATATTAGAACCAATCCAGCTATATAACAACCTCCACCCCTGATCAATTCTCCGCAAGCTCCTGCTATACCATCAGTGAATCCAGTTTAGTTAAGTAAGCCTCTGGTAGATAAGATTAAAAAGTATGGGGCAAAAGAGTTTCGAGCTACAATGAACGATGATGCAGAAAGAGCCGAGTTCTGGTTAGAGAACACGATACAAGTGTTTGATGAATTATCTTTGAATCCTGAAGAATGCATAAAATGTTCCATTTCACTTCTGAGAGGTACGACGTACCACTGGTGGAAGACTTTGATATCGGTAATTTCGAGTGAGCAAGTCACTTGTGATTTCTTCCAAGCTGAATTTCGGAAGAAATACATCAGTCAGAGATTCATCGACCAAAAACATAAAGAGTTTCTTGAGCTTAAACAAGGTCGTATGTCTGTCACAGAATACGAGCGAGAATTTGTAAGATTGAGTCAGTATGCTTGTGAATGTGTATCTACTGAGGCGATAATGTGTAAGAGATTTAAAGATGGTTTGAACGAGGACAACCGTTTGTTAGTCAGGATTCTCGAGATTAAAAAATTTGTTGTGCTTGTTGAACGAGCATGTAAAGCTGAAGATCTCGGGAAAGAGAAAAGAAAAGCTGATTATAAAGCTAGAGAAGTGCGAACGAGATCATCGAGCAAGTCATTTCAATCTGCATCAAAGAATTTTAGAGATGATAATATCCATTCAAAGGCTAATATGGGACATTCGAATAGAGATCATGCTAGATCGCATTCGAATTTCAAAGCTCCAGCTACATCTGTTGCTAGTGTTGGAAATACTAAATCCAATCGCCCTGAGTGCAAGCATTATGGTAAAAGACATCCTGGTAATTGTAGACTATATGATCGGGCTTGTTTCAGATGTGGATCGTTAGAACATTTTATTCGTGATTGCCCTGAATCTATTGACTAAGAAATTGTGCAAAATTCAAAGCCAAGTGGTAATGCATCTCGTGGTAGACCTCCCAGAAATATGAGAAATATGAGCGGCAGTCAGAGGGGAGCAAAAGATACAGCTGTTAGATCCGAGGCTCGTGCACCTGCCAAAGCCTATGCTATCTGAGCTTGTGAGGGAGTTTCGTTGCCAAATGTGATTACGGGTACATTTACTCTTTATGATACTTCTGTGATTACTTGTATAGATCCTGGATCAACACATTCGTATATATGCATGAATTTAGTGAACAGTATGATTTCGCCTATAGAGTCTATTGAATTTGTAATTAGAGTTTCGAACCCCTTAGGCAGATCTATTTTGGTTGATAAAGTCTGCAAAAATTGTCCGTTAATGTTTCGAGACATATGTTTTCCGACTGATCTGATGTTGTTACCTTTTGATGAGTTTGATATAATTTTGGGTATGGATTGGTTAACTTTGAATGATGCTGCTGTGAACTACAAACAGAAAACTATTGATTTAAGATGCAAGAATGATAAAATAGTCTGAATTGAATCTAGTGATTTGAATGGATTACTTGCTGTAATATCTTCAATGAAAGCTTTGAGTATTGTGAGAAAGGGTTGTGAAGCCTACTTTGCTTATGTGATCTATTCGAAAGTGTCAGAAAAGAAAGTTGAAACTGTGCCTATTGTCTATGAGTTCCCTGATGTGTTTCCCTAGGAACTTTTTGGTTTACTTCTGATACAAGAAGTTGAATTTGGTATTGAGTTAGTACTGGGAACTACTCTGATTTTGATAGCTCCGTATAGAATGGCTTCGACCGAATTAAAAGAACTAAAGTCTCAGTTGCAAGAGTTAATAGATAGAGGGTTTGCTAGATTGAGTTTTTCACTTTGGGGTTCTCCTGTTCTGTTTGTGAAAAAGAAAGACGGCACAATGAGAATGTGTATAGATTATCATCTATTGAACAAAGTGACTATCAAGAATAAGTATCCTCTACCCTGAATTGACGATCTGTTTGATCAATGGAAAGGAGCTGTTGTGTTTTCAAAGATAGATTTGAGATCAGGCTATTATCAATTGCAAATGAAAGACTCAGATATTCCGAAAACTGCTTTCAGAACGAGGTAAGGCCACTTATGCCTTTTGGATTGACTAATACAGTTTCTATCTTTATGGATTTGATGAATAGAATTTTCAGACAGTATTTAGATCTATTTGTTGTCGTATTCATTGATAACATATTGATTTATTCATGAGATGAAACCGAACATACCGAGCATTTGAAAATAGTGCTATAGCCTCTGCGAGATAAGAAATTGTATGCAAAGTTCAGTAAAAGTGAATTTTGGTTGCGTGAAGTTGGTTTTCTGGGTCATATTGTATCAGCATCTGGTACCCGAGTTGATCCGAGCAAAATTTCTGCTATTATGGATTGGAAGCCTCCGAGGAATGTCTCTGAAATTCATAGTTTTCTGGGACTTGCCGGTTATTATATACAATTTGTAAAAGGCTTTTTAATGATTGCGAATCCATTGACAAAGCTACTTCAAAAAGATGTTAAGTTTGATTGGTCAGAAAAGCGCCAGAAAAGCTTTGATCAGTTGAAAACTTTGTTAACTGAAGCTCCGGTATTGGTACAACCTGAATCGGGTAAGGAATTTGTGATCTACAGTGATGCTTCATTGATCGGACTGGGATGTGTTTTGATGCAAGAAGGCAAAGTCATTGCTTATGTTTCAAGATAGTTGAAGCCACATGAAAAGAATTATCCGACATACGATCTTGAGTTAGCGGTGATTGTGTTTGCTCTAAACATTTGGCGCCACTATCTATTCGGTGGGAAATTTCATGTATATTTTGATCATAAGAGTTTGCAATATCTTATGGCATAAAAAGATTTGAATCTGCAACAGAGAAGATGGTTAGACATACTAAAAGACTATGACATTGTGATTGATTATCATCCGGGCAAGGCAAATGTTGTTGCTGATGCTTTGAGTCGAAAATCACTATTTGCTCTGCGTACGATGAATGCTCATTTGGTTATGTCTGATGATGGTTCAGTTTTAGCCAAATTGAAAGCAAGACCATTATTCATTCAGCAGATTATCGAAGCTCAGAAAATTGATAATGAGATTTTAGCTAAACGAGCTCAGTGTGATTTAGAGTCTAATCTGGAATTCAGAGTTGATAAAGATGATTGTTTGAGATTTCGAGATCGAATTTGTGTTTCGGGAAATTCAGATTTAATTCAGATGATTTTGAATGAAGCTCACAATAGTCGGTTATCTGTGCATCCGGCTAGTACAAAAATGTATAATGATTTGAAACAGCATTACTGGTGGTCGAGAATGAAAAGTGATATCTTTGATTTTGTTTCGAAATGTTTAATCTGTCAGTAAGTTAAAGCTGAACATCAGGTGCCATCTGGTTTGCTACAACCGATTATGATTCTGGAGTGGAAATGGGATAGAGTGACAATGGACTTTGTTTCGGGTTTGCCACTATCTCCGAGAAAGAAAGATGCAATCTGGGTTGTAGTTGATCAATTAACAAAATCAGCTCATTTTATTTTGGTACGATCTGATTACTCACTTGATAAGTTAGCTGAGTTATACATTTTTGATATTGTAAGATTACATGGTGTGCCATTGTCTATCTTGTCAGACAGAGATCCGAGATTTACTTCACGATTCTGGAAGAAATTGCAAGATGCTCTAGGTACAAAATTGCATTTCAGTACTCCTTCTCACCCGCAAACATACAGTCAATCTGAGCGGATTATTCAGATACTCGAGGATATGATGAGATTTTGCATTCTTGAGTTTGAAGGTACGTGGGAACAATATTTGCCTTTGATTGAATTCGCTTATAATAAAAGTTTTCAATCGAGCATTAAAATGGAACCATACGAAGCTTTATATGGTCGCAAACCTTTGTATTAAACTAAGCTCAGCGAAAATAAGATTCACGGAATTGATTTGATAAAAGAAACCGAGCAGAAAGTAAAAGTGATCCGAGATAGTTTAAAAGCAGCTTCCAATCGTCAGAAGTCTTATGCAGATTTGAAAAGAAACGACATTAAATTTGAGATCGGCGACAAAGTGTTTTTGAAATTATCTCCGTGGAAGAAAGTACTTCGGTTCAGTAGAAAAGGCAAATTGAGTCCAATGTTCATTAGGCCGTATAAGATTACCGAGCGTATTGGGCCGGTAGCATATAGATTGTTGTTACCACCAGAACTAGAAAAGATTCATGATGTGTTTCACGTATCGATGCTTTGATGATATAGATCCGATCCTTTGCATGTGATTCCTCCATCTGAGATTGAAATTCAGTCTGATATGACTTATGAGAAGAATCGATCATATC
Source organism: Gossypium anomalum (assembly GCA_025698475.1). Taxonomy (NCBI): domain Eukaryota; kingdom Viridiplantae; phylum Streptophyta; class Magnoliopsida; order Malvales; family Malvaceae; genus Gossypium; species Gossypium anomalum. Next base: position 34,541,264 of record CM046958.1, on the reverse strand, counting down.
TTAGCTCGCGAGTTTAAAGAACTATGAAATAAGAAATTTTCGTTAGTAAAAGTGATGTAGCATCGACATGATATTGAAGAGGCCACGTGGGAGCCTGAGGATGCTATGAGACAGCAATATCCGAATTTGTTTAACGGTAAGATTTTCGGGGACGAAAATCCCTAAGGGGGAGAACTATAACAGTCCAGTTTAGACCCTAGTTGGAATAGTCATTTTGGGACCACATATCCGAGTCAAAAAAATATTTAAATATTATTTTCTATGCTTTTAATATATGAATTAGTATGTGTGAAAGTTTCGTATGAAAATTTAATTGTTTGTGTGCTTAATTTGATAAAAGGACCTAATCGCGTAAAATGTAAAAGTTGCTTGCTGTTTGTTAAAAGTGCTTATTTGATTTGGCTTTATGATTGTGAGGTCCTTATGAGGTTATTTGACCATTGAATGAATTAAATGACTTAAATGAGCACTATATCATAATTTATTTATGGTTTAATAAAAGGCCAAATGGGAAATTGAGTACTATGTTAATATTAATTAAAACAAACATGAAATGTGGCCATTATTTCATCTTTTTGGCCAAAAATCACAAAGAAAATTAGGTTTGGAAGAGATTTCATATTCGACACTATTAAGCTTTGATTTAAGTATGTTTCTGTTTCGATTTCTGATAATTTCTATGTTTTTGTAATCGTTACTTTGAATACTATCAAGCCCATGTCTCAATTTCTGATTTTGTTGATGATTTTGAAATGTGCCATTGATGAATCTATGAGTTTTGGTGAAGTTAGTTGTTGATAAATGTAAGATATGTTTTGGATTAAAATGTTTTGTCTTTGGATTTTTGATGATTTTGAGTAAAATGGGCAAAATTGTAAAAATTGTAAATTGAGGGACTAAAATGTGAAATAAATGAAATGTGTGGCCTTGAATGAGAGCTATGAATATTCGTCCAAGCATGAGTATATGCAAATTATGTGTATTTTATAATTTTTTGAATTGCCCTAAATATGTGTCTATGGATTGTTTTGAATGAATTTGGTGAATAACATGGTTAAATTTGAATTTATATAGATCGTGAATTAAAGAAAACGGAGTTAGATTGGGGAAAATCGAAAGTTGTCGAGTAACCAATTTCATCTATCCGAATCCGTAGGAGGTAAGTCTATACACAATTAAATGTATTTGAAATGGTTTATTTATGCTTATTTTCCATTGAACTATGATGAATGAATATATGAGTTCAGAAAAATAAGACATCCAAGAAAGTATTGACAAAGTTTCGACGTCTGAAAAGCCCCGTACGAACCTTAGGAATAGTTAGGATACATATGTCATGACATAGGATTTCTGATATGTGTTATCGTGTAAGACCACGTTTGGGACATTGGCATCGACTTCTGTTTTACGTGTAAGGACATTGGCATTGTATTTGATTTTGTGTAAGACCCTGTATGGGACAGTGGCATCGATGTTTGATTTCATGTAAGACCATGTCTGGGATGTTGGCATTGTATATGCTTTCCGAGCTATCCGTGTATCCTTATGTTTCAAGTCAGGCTCAACCACGGCCAAGGCACACGGGCGTGTCTTGTGGCCGTGTGAGCAAGTCAGTATGTATGCCCTATTTTGACACAGCCTAGACACATGGGCGTGTCTAATACCGTGTAAGGCACATGGCCTGTTCACACAGGCGTGTGACCTGTACTTCTTTGAAAATGTTTAAGTTTTGGAAAAATTTTGTATGTGTTCAGTTTAGTCCCGACCCCTTTCTAATACATGTTTAAGGTCTCGATGACCTATATAAGGGACTTAATATTAATTTTTGAATTATGATGTTATGACGCTTATGAAATGTATGTTAATTGTTCCATTTTTTCTGGTAATGCCTTTAACCCTAGTCCAGCGATGGATTCGGGTTAGGGGTGTTACAGTAATAGTTCGTATCGAACTCATATAATCTCGTAACAAAATTGTGCCCGTTGAACTATTTAGAATCATTGGATACTTGGGTAGCTCACACATGGTGTGCTAAACTGTAATCCGTCAATTCTTGTACATGTATGCTCATACAAACTAAGAATCAGAATGCTTTTACAAGCAGTAATCAGTAAGATCATGTAACACCCCTAACTCGTATCCGTCGTCAAAACAGGGTTTCCATGTATTACCAAAACATTTAGAAAATTTTCCAATTAATTTACGTAAATTACTATTCATTTACAGAGATCATACATATCGTTTCTTATATGGACCCTCGAGGCCCAAAACGAGTGTTGGATTCAAATCGGGACTAAATCGGGAACTTAGGGAATTATTTACAAAATTCAATCCATTTTCCTAGGTGCAGGGCTTACACGCCCTTATGGTCTAGTGACACGCCCATGTGTTCAGGCTGTGTACTACACACGCCCGTGTCCCTAACCTATGTAACTCTCTGACTTTTAAGGCATGAAAAAATTGAAGTCACACAGCCAAGTCACACGCTTGTGTGCTAAGCCGTGTGGTGAATTTTTATTTTTAAAATTTAGGTGCAGTTTTCACATGGCCGTGTAACACGCTTGTGCCCAAGGCTGTGTCAACCACACGACTGAGACACACGCCAGTGTCTCTGCCCGTGTGCCCAATTCTGAGCATTCTGTTTCTCAAAATTAAGGTGCAGGGGACACACGGCCTAACCACATGCCCATGCTACCAGGCTGTGTGTCACACACGGTCTATACACATGCCCATGTGGACAAAATGAAGCCATTCCTAGCTTCATTTCACACCAAAAATTTCACCCAAGACCTGCACTTGAAACACACAACCAATACCAGCCAATCCAAGCATTCAAATTAAACAAACTTCATCATTAAACAAGGCATATCATTACATGCATATGTATTTGTAAACTTACCTTTGATTAACTTAGCATTAATATCATTAGATCACATATACTCAACTTAACACATGTGTATATATATATATATCATAATAACCTACTTAGAAATACCAAAATGAACCATTACCAGCCATTCCAATGGCTAAGTTACAAAACATCATTTTCAAGACACTATTGACCAAGTTGTCCTATACATTCCATTATACCAAAATGATTTTTACTAAGTATACCCAAAATGACTAGTTGATAGTGTGATGATGCTCCAGTGATCTCCAACCTTCACAAGCTTCCGAGCATTATAAAACAGGGGAAAATAAACCGGAGTAAGCATTACATGCTTAGTAAGTTCGTATAACGGAAACTAAACTTACCAATCCCGTTTATTAAATCTAAGCATACGATAACAATTTTTCCATCCATTTGGCTAAATTGCCTAAATACATGAATCCAATCAAACATTTTAGTCATAAATTTTACATATACTTCAAGTAAGAATAGATGAGCTCATCATGCATTGCTCATTCAAGACATTACCATTTCATCACATAATTGTCATGCCATGTCAAAAGTTTTATGTCTGTTGAATCAATGAAATTCCGATGGTTACTCAAGTGGTACACCCGGGGTGTACAATTCAATAATCCGTTAATTTCTTATTCAAGGGTACCTATTACGGCACTTAACCAAGAAACTCTCTCTCAAGCCACTTATCGTATAATATGATTACCAGTCCAGGCTAAATCCGTTATATAATGTTTGCTCAGAGGAGCTCGATTAGGATTACCAGTCTAGGCTAAACCTTAATCATAATGTATGCTCGAGAGGTATTATATCGGGATTACCTGTTCAGGCTAAATCCTTTCTATAACAAGGCCAATAGGATTACTCGTCCGAGCTAAATCCCGTCTGCAACAAATGTAGGACCTCATTCATTTTGGGAAAGTGCATATATTCATTGGAATTTAATATTTAATCAGGACTTAACCTTTTTTTGCCATTTCAAGCATGTATTCAATTTTTCTTTATAGCAATCAAATAATTCACATCAAACGATAATAATATTTCATACAATCACAACATTCAATTAAACATATTTACACGCCCGATTAAGCTACACGAACTTACCTCGACACTTGTTCACGTTAGAAATCTACTAATTTGAAACCTTTTCTGTTCCTCGATCTAACCTTGAATTAGTGTTGTCTGGATCTATATAAATGAATTTAATAGTCAATTTCACACATTTCATATTTAAATGGACTCAATTTACGTCCTAGGCAAAATTACCATTTTGCTCCTAACCTTTCCATAAATTCTGATTTTATCCCTAGGCTCGGGAAATGAAACTTGTGCAAATTACTCCCTATTCCAAGCCTAACCAAAGGCCTATTACAAAACTTACAGCACATGTACTCATAAAAATTTAGAATTTTTCATCAAATTTTACAACTTTACATTTTTGTCCCTAAATCATGTTTTCATAAAAAATCACTTTGTAAAAGTTGTTTATCTATCAATAATCTTTCATTTTCTACCATAAATTTCTAATTTCTAGCATATACATCGATGACCCTTTTTTCATACCTTGATAACTTTTCTAATTAATCCCTCAAATAGATAGATTAGACTATCCCGATTTCAAAAATATCAAAATTATTAAAAACGGGACAAGAAAACTTACCCAATTAGGCCTTGAAAGTTTCTTCTCTCCCTCCTAGGGTTCCCATGTGTTTTTAGGTTGAATATGATAAAAATAAGATGATATATTTTCTTTTCATCTTTTAATTAATTAAGTATTTTGCTACTTTCAATTTAGTCCTTTCCTTTTTTCTATATTTCCATGGATGAGTCACCAAGAAAAAATCTACATACTTTTCTTAATGGTCTAATTACCATATAAGGACCTCTAGTTTTGAATTGCATAGCTATTTGATCCTTATAGCTACTAGAATTTAACTTTCGCATTTTATGCGATTTAGTCCTTCTCGTAATTAAACACCTAACCGATCAATTTTTCGTATCGACATTTTCACACGACACGTCTATTATAATACGAACCATATAATGAAATAAAAATAAACCTTATTTTTGGGTCGAATTTCTGGTCTTGAAACCACTGTTCCGATTTCACTGAAAAATGGGTTATTACAACTCTCCCCCCTTTAGGGATTTTCGTCCTCGAAAACCTTACTAGTAAAAAAGATTCGGGTATTGCTTCCTCATAGTATCCTCTAACTCCCAAGTCGCCTCTTCTATACCGTGTCATTGCCAAATAACTTTTACTAAAGCTACATTTTTATTTATTAACTCTTTTGTTTCCCGAGCTAAGATTTTGATCGGTTCTTTACTATATGTCATATCAGGCTGAATCTCTACCTCTGTCGGAGAAATAACATGTGAAGGATCGGATTGATACCGCCGTAGCATAGACACATGAAAAACATTATGAATCCGATCAAGTTCTGGTGGCAAAGCTAATCGCTAAGCAAACTGTCCAATTCTTTCTGTAATATCATATAGTCCAATGAACCGTGGACTTAGTTTTCCTTTGCGACCAAACTGGAGAACTTTCTTCTAAGACGACAGTTTCAAGAATACTTTGTTACCGACTTGAAATTCTATTTCTTTTCACTTTAAATCAGCGTAGGACTTTTGACGATCAGAGAATGCTTTCAAACTGTCCCGAATTACTTTCACTTTTTCCCCGGTCTCTCGGACCAAGTCAACTCTGTGTAACTTTTTCTAACTAAGTTCTTTCATATACAACGAAGTTCATGTAACACCCTAACCTATAACCGTCGTCGAAATAGTTTAAGAGGAATTACTTGACCTGTAACATAGTTCAGAACAATCGAATATCAAATATCAACTCATTACAGTAAATGTCATTTATTCACATTCATTAAGAACATAAAATCGAGCATACGATACTAAAACATGCATTCAGGACTAAAATTATAACATATAAAAGTTTTAGAACTTATAAAAATTTTCAACTTTTCAAAGGTCACACGCCCGTATGAACAGGCCGTGTGAGACACACGGCCTTAGACACGCCCGTGTGTCTAAGCTGTGGCAAAACAAGGCATACATACTGACTTGTCCATACGGCCACAAGACACGCCTGTGTGCTAGGCCGTGTGAAAATTAGGGAGGCTACTGACTTGGCCTCACGGCCGACCACGCCCGTGTGTCAACCCGTGTGCCACACATAACCAATAGACATGCCCAAGTGTCTAAGCCGTGTCAAAACTGGAGGGTATACTGCCTTTAATTCATAGGGTACCCCAGGGGACACATGGCCATGTAACGTGACCATGTGTCGTACACGGCTGAGACACACGCCCGTGTCTCTACCCGTGTGGACAAAAATAGGCCATTTGAATAGCCAATTTGCCACCCCAAATTGGGTCAACCTACAAGAAAAGAAACAAGCATATTTTCACAACCAATTTAGCCAAATTCCACACCACAACCTAAGCCATTCATCTCATATAATAGTCACCCAAATCCATACTCATAAACCTTACTAATCTTTGTCAAAACATATATCAAAAGCATATCAACGCATTTCTTTCCATACATCATTCAATCTCATGCTAAAACTTACCAAAAGTTATAAACATTTACCATTTTGTTTTGACCAGCTAAAACATACCACAATTGAACATTAACATCACATACCATAAGCCATTATCAATTATGAGTTCAAACACCAACTAGCCATATCACATGGCTAAAAACATATACATCACAAAACATAATCCCACAACTACTAACCTATACATGCCATACTTCAGAATATACATTTTCAAAAGTACCAAAATGAGGTTCATAGTGTGATGATAATCCTCGACGATCCCCGAGCTCACAATAGCTTCAATATCTAAAAAATAATACAAATACACACAAAGTAAGCTTTCAAAAGCTTAGTAAGTTTGTACTAAAAATCATCAACAGTGTATAAAATATAAAACATCAACACATAAGTATTTCTAAATTCTCAGTTCATCTATCTATTTTATACCAACACCATCCATATGTTTATACCAATTCAATGAACTTTATATACATAATACCATCTACCACATAGGTATTATATGTACCTGAACCTTCTCATCATTCATTTTCATTCTCACCTCTCATTAGGATATTTTAAAGCTTTCCGAAGATTATTCAACCATCCGCACACTTAGTGCCTTAAGGGTTATCCGAAGCTATAATAATTCCACACACTTAGTGTCGTTTCAATTAACCGAAACTATCTTGGTATCACACACTTAGTGCCTCATATAGTCGAAGCTAGTTTAAATCGCACACTTAGTGCCAAATACCATTGATTTATCATCGTATTCATCCAAACCAAATATATATATACAATCTATATATAATCAAATCATCAAAACATACTTGTAACATTATATTTTACATACGAACTTACCTCGTACTCGAAACTGTTGACTCGGATCGCCTACTCTATAATCTTTGACTTCCCTCGGTCTAAATCTGAATTCCTCTTTTCTTGATCTATAAGTATTCAAAATTAACCCTTTTATTCACCAAATCATTCAAAACAATCTATAGACACATATTTAGGGCATTTTGCAAACTAGCCCTCATATTTTCACATTTTGACACTTTAGTCCCTAAATCATAAAATATAGATAATTTGCTTGTACACAAGCTTAGCCGAATTTTTATAGCTCCCATACAAGTCCATAAATTTCATTTACTTCACACTTTAGTCCCTCAAAATAACATTGTTAAAATTTAGCCCAAATTACTCAAATTCATTAAAAATCCAAAGACAAAACATGTAAACCCAACATCAAGCTTTCATATTTCAACATATAACATTACAAAGCTCATGAATTCATCCATGGCACATTTCAAAATCATCAAAAAAATTAGAAATTGAGGCATGGGTTTGATAGTATACGAAGCAACGATTACAAAAACGTAAAAATTATCAAAAACCAAACAAAATCCATACCTTAATCACCAATCAAGGTACTAAAACCCTAGAACCAAATTTTCTTCTTCTTTTTTTTTCTAATATTCGGTTGATGAACAAAGAAATAAAATGAATTTGATAGCTTTTCTTTTAATTATTATGACTTTAATAACCAATTTCCTATTTTTCCCTTTTATAAACAATTATAAAACCATTTAATGGACGGTTGTTTTAGTCCATTAACATTTTCAATGGACAAATAAAAACATAAGGACCCTTGCTTTAGAAAGCCAAATCAAATAGGCACTTTTATAAGTAGCAAAACAACTTTTACCTTTTATGCGATTAGGTCCTTTTTTCCAAATTAAGCACACAAACGATTAAATTTTCAGACAAAACTTTCACACATGCTAATTCACACATTATAAGCACAGAAAATAATATTTAAATATTTTTCTGACTCGGATATGTGGTCCTGAAACCACTATTCCGACTAGGGCCTAAACCAGACTATTACAATTCTCTCCCTTAGGGATTTTTGTCCCCGAAAATCTTATCGTTAAATAGATTCGGATATTGCTATTTCATAGCATCTTCAGGCTCCAACTTGGCCTCTTCAGTACCGTGTCGATGCCACATCACTTTAACTAATGAAATTTTCTTATTTCGCAACTCTTTAACCTCGCGAGCTAAGATACGGATCGACTTTTCTTCATAAGTCATATCAGACTGAATCTCAATCTCAGATGGAGGAATCACATTTGAAGGATCAGATCTGTATCGTCGAAGCATCGATACATGAAACACATTATGAATCTTTTTCTAGCTCTAGTGGCAACAACAATCTATACGCTACCGGCCCAATACGCTCAGTAATCTCATATGGCCCAATGAACCTCGAACTCAATTTTCCTTTTCTACCGAATTGAAGCACTTTCTTCCACGGGGATACCTTTAAAAACACTTTGTCGCTGATCTCAAACTCAATGTCTTTTCTTTTCAAATCTGCATATGATTTCTGACGATCGGAAGCTATTTTCAGACTATCTCGAATAACTTTTACTTTCTGTCTAGTTTCTTTTATCATATCAATCCCATGAATCTTATTTTTGCTGAGTTCAGTCCAATACAAAGGCATACGAAATTTGCGACCATATAAAGCTTCGTACGGTGCCATTTTAATGGTTGACTGAAAACTGTTATTATAAGCGAATTCAATCAAAGGTAGATATTGTTCCCACATACCTTTAAACTCAAGAATACAACATCTCAACATATCCTCGAGTAACTAATGATCCGCTCGGATTGACCATCTGTTTATGGATGAAAAGCAATACTAAAGTGCAATTTAGTACCAAGAGCATCTTGCAATTTCTTCCAAAATAGTGATGTAAATCTCAAATCTCTGTCTGACATTATAGACCATGGCACACCATGCAATCTCACAATGTCATAAACGTATAACTCAGCTAATTTATCAAGCGAGTAATTAGATCGAACCGAAATAAAATAATCTAATTTCGTTAATCGATCAACTACAACCCAGATAGCATCTTTCTTTCTCAGAGATAGAGGCAAACCCGAAACAAAGTCCATTGTCACTCGATCCTATTTCCACTCTAGAACCATGATCGGTTGTAACAAACCAAATGGCACCTGATGTTCAGCTTTAACTTGCTGGCAGATCAAACATTTAGAAACAAAATAAGAGATATCTCTTTTCATTCTGGACCACCAGTAATGCTGTTTCAGATCATTATACATTTTTGTACTACCCGGATGCACAAATAACCGACTACTATGAGTTTCACTCAAAATTATCTGAATTAACTCTGGATTTCTTGGAACACAAATTCGATCTCGGAATCTCAGAAAATTATCTTTATCAACACTGAAATCTGAATCAGACTTTAAATCACACTGAGCTCGTTTCGCTAAAATCTCATTATCAATCTTTTGTGCTTCGATAATCTGTTGTAAGAACAAAGGTCTTGCTTTCAATTCAGCTAAAACTGAACCATCATCGGACAGAACCGAATGAGCATTCATCGCACGCAAAGCAAACAATGATTTTTGGCTCAAGGCATCAGCAACAACATTTGCTTTTCCCGGATGATAATCAATCACAAGTTCATAGTCTTTTAGCAATTCTAACCATCTTCTCTGTCGCAGATTTAGATCCTTCTGAGTCATCAAATACTTCAAAGTCTTATGATCAGAATACATGTGACATTTCTCACTGAACAGGTAATGGTGCCAAATCTTTAAAGCAAACATAATCGTGGCTAACTCAAGATCATGTGTTGGATAGTTCTTTTCGTGCGGCTTTAACTATCTCGAAGCATAAGCAATGACTTTTCCTTCTTGCATTAAAAGACATCCTAGACTGATTAACGAAGCATTACTGTAGATCACAAATTCTTTACCCAATTCAGGTTGTACCAATAACGAAGCTTCAGTCAACAAATTTTTCAACTGATCAGAGTTGTTCTGACACTTTTCGGACCACTCGAACTTTACATCTTTCTGAAGTAGTTTTGTTAACGGAGTCGCAATCATAGAAAAGCCTTTTACGAACCTTCTATAATAACCAGCAAGTCCCAGAAAACTACAGACTTCAGAGACATTCGTCGGAGGTTTCCAATCCAAAATAGCTGAAATTTTGCTCGGTTCAACTCAGATACCCAGAAAACCAACTTCTCGCAACCAGAATTCACATTTACTGAACTTCACATACAACTGTTTATCTTGCAGAATTTGTAGCACTAATCTCAAATGCTCGGCATGTTCGGATTCATCACGTGAATAAATCAATATGTCATCAATGAATACAACAACAAATTGATCTAAATACAGTCTAAAAATTCTATTTATCAAATCCATAAAGATAGTAGGAGCGTTAGTCAATCTGAAAGGCATAACTAAAAATTTATAGTGGCTGTACCTCGTTCGGCAAGCAGTTTTCAGAATGTCTGAGTCTTTCACTCGCAACTGATAATAGCCTGATCTCAAATTTATTTTCGAAAACACAATAGCTCCTTTCAACTGATCAAACAAATCATCAATTCGGGGCAGAGAATACTTATTTTTTATAGTCACTTTATTCAACTGATGATAATCTATACTCATTCTCATCGTACCGTCTTTCTTTTTCACGAATAAAATCGGAGCAACCCAAGGTGAGAAACTCGGCCTAGCAAATCCTCTATCGGTCAATTCTTGCAACTGAGACTTAATTCTTTTAGTTCGGTCGAAGCCATTCTGTACGGAGCTATCGAAATCGGAGTAGTATCAGATACTAATTCAATGCCAAATTTAACTTCTCTAACCGGAGGTAATCCCAAAATTTCATCAGGAAACACATCAGGGAATTCACAGACAACAGGCACAGATTCAACTTTCATTTCTAACACTCTCGAATCAATTATATATGCAAAATAGGCTTTACAACCCTTTCTCACAATTCTTAAAGCTTTCATCGAAGATATTATAGCAGGCAGTCTATTCAAATCACTAGATTCAATTCTAAATCCATCCAAATCACTAGATTCAATTCTAACTATTTCATCATTCTTGCATCTCAAATTAATAGTTTTCCGTTTGCAGTTCACAATTGCATCATGCAAAGTTAACCAATCCATACCCAGAATTATATCAAATTCATCAAAAGGTAACAGTATCAGATTAGCCGAAAAACAAGTGTCCCGAAACATTAATGGACAATTCTTGCAAACTTTATCAACCGAAACACATCTGCCTAAAGGATTCAAAACTCTAATTACAAATGTGTTGATCCAGGATCTATCAAAGCAATCATAGAAGTATCATAAAGAGTAAATGTACCCGTAATCACATCTGGTGATGAAGCTTCCTCATGAGCTCGGATAGCATAAGCTCTAGCAGGTGCACGAGCCTCATATCTAGTAGCTATGTCTTTTGTTCCTCTTTGGCTACTGCTTATATTTTCCATATTTCTGGGAGGTCTACCACAAGAAACGTTACCACTCGGCCTTGAATTCTGAACATTATCTTTTTTAGCTAAATCTGGGCAATCTTTTATAAAATGATTTCATGAACCACAACTGTAACAGGCTCAGTTATTACTTTCTCCCCAGCACTCTCTAAAATGTCATCTTCCACATTGATCACACTCAGGTTTTTCATTCTTTGCATTACCAACACTGGCAACAGACGTAGCTGGAGCTTTGAAATTCGATTACGATCTAGCACGATCTCTTCTCGAATGTCCCTCACTAGTCTTTGAATGACTATTATCATCTCTAAACTTCTTTGAACCAAATTGAAATGACTTGCCCGATGATCTCTTTTGTACTTCTCTAGCTTTAAAATCAGCTTTTCTTTTCTCTTTTCCGAGATCTTCAGTTTTACATGCTCGTTCAACAAGCACAACAAATTCTTTGATTTCCAGAATCCCGACTAACAGACGAATATCTTCATTTAAGCCATCCTCGAATCTTTTACACATTACTACTTTAGAAGATACACATTCACGAGCATACTGACTCAACCTTACAAATTCCCACTCGTATTCGGTGACAGACATATGGGCTTGTTTAAACTCGAGAAACTCTTTACGTTTTTTATCGATGAATCTTTGACTAATGTATTTCTTTCGAAATTCAGCTTCAAAGAAGTCCCAGGTAACTCGTTCACTAGGAACCACAGATGTCAAAGTTTTCCACCAATGGTACGCCATATCTCTCAGAAGGGAAATAACACATTACATGCACTCTTCAAGATTTAATGATAACTCGTCAAACACTCTTATCGTGTTCTCTTACCAAAACTCAGCTTTTTCGGCATCATCAATCATTATAGCTTGGAACTCTTCAGCCCCATATTTTCTAATCTTATCGACTGGTGGTCTACTTAACTAAACTGGATTCACTGGTAGCATAACAGGAACTTGAGGACGATTAACCGGGGGTACAGGTTGTTGTACAGTCGAATTGATTCTAATATATTGAGTGAACCAATCATTCATCATCGGATAAAAAGCTTGTCTAGCCTCACCATCACAGCTACTCGTAGCCGGTCGAGAATCAGATGGCGTCGTCCCTTGCGCGAAAGTAGACGCATTGCTTTCGACATCATCTGCTACGACTCTTTCGAGATCCATTTGCTATATAAAAGCACATTCCAATGCCAGGATTCATCACAGTATCGCAGTTCATAAATATGGCATGTATAGCTAGACTCACATACGCTATGGTAGTCCTAGAATCGACTAAACCATAGCTCTGATACCAATAAAATGTAACACCCCTAACCTGTAACCATCGCTGGAATAGGTTAAGAGGTATTACCTGACCCGTAACACAGTTCTGAACAATCGAATATCAAATATCAACTCATTACAGTAAATGTCATTTATTTACATTCATTAATAACATAAAATCGAGCATACTGTACTAAAACATGCATTCGGGACTAAAATGATAACATATAAAAGTTTCAGAACTTATGAAAATTTTTACTTTTCAAAGGTCACATGCCCGTGTGAACAGGCCGTGTGCCTCACACGGCCTTAGAAACACCCGTGTGTTTAAGCCGTGGCAAAATAGGGCATACATACTGACTTCTACACGGCCACAAGACACACCCGTTGTAACACCCCTAACCCGTACCCGTCGCCGGAGGGATTAAGAAGTATTATAAAACAATCACGAAATCTTATTTAACACTATAGAATAATTCCTAAGTTCAACTCATAACAAAAACATTTAAAACATTAATTGAATACCAATCACACATACACATTAACTATATGAAATACGTATAATAACTTAACAAGCCATTTTCGCATGGCTATACGAATATACAATACCAAAAAGATACTTAATTAACAACAAATGTCAGTCCTATACATGCCATTAACAAAGTTCAGCTACAAAAGTACCGAAAGAGCTTAGATAATGTGGATGACTTCGGCTTTGAAACTCCCGAGAACGATAGCTAACGAACAGGATCTATAAAACAAGGAATCAACGCAACAAAGTGAGCAAAATGATGCTTAGTAAGTCTTAAGTAATTCAAACAGATAAGATTTGACATATAAATCAACATTTCAAAATACTAAACTCGAAATCAGCTTTATACCATTTGCCCAAAAATACATACATATACATACCAACACAAAGAAATTACAACCTAAACCTCAATCATCAACATGGATTATATAATTAATTTAATTGTATACTTTCATATAATAAAAGACATCGTCCGAAATGGTTATTCTCATATTCATAGATGCAGTATTCATCCATACATATATCTATACACATATGCATATTCCATTCCTTGTTAGTGATGCTTCAATCTAAAGGTGGGTTCACTTATGTGTACGAAATACGTACCTAATTTTCATACTGTATAATACATAATTAATAGCAGTTACCCTGTGCATTCAATTCATAACCTTACTCGAATTATCGACGTTAAGCCTGCTAGGTTAAAACCCGAGTCCAGTCACTAACATAAAGCCTTCGGGACTTTAAGCCCAGATATATTTCCAGCACGTAGCCTGCGGACATGAAGTCCGGACATAGTTCCAGCACATAGCCTGCGGACATGAAGTCCGGACATAATTCTCGCATATAGCCTGCGGACATGAAGTCCGGATATAATTCTCACATATTTATTCACATGTTAACACATTTCACATAACCTATCACATTGGTAATTCAATTGCTTCATTCGAATATAAGGACAAAATATACACCTTCATTTTCATTTCGTTTTAAAAGTCATACAAACAAATCACATCTACCTTTCATCAATCAAACTTAACCCGAATTGACCATTCAACTATAGGTCACATAATTAAATTATTTACCACACATCTTAATTCAAATAGAACTAAAAAGATAAAATTCATCTAGTATATACATATCAAGGCATCGTAAATTTTATACTAAATGTAATTACTCAAAACTTATCTTATATTCTTTACAATGCAATTTCGGTTTGGCTATTAAAGTGACTTTAGCTTTTCCTCTATCCGATGTTGCCCCTCTATGCTCTTGAGCTATGTTAAACAAGTTTAGTCATATTAAATCTTATCCATACCTCTCATTTAATAATTACACTTTCATTCCAATATGACACACACACATACACACAATTTTTCCTTTACAAAACATTCGGCCAAATACCACTATGTTACAAGTCACAACTAAATTACTGATTAGATCAAGTTTACATAACCTTTTAATCAAACTCATTATTCATGGCATAAAAATCATCAAGAGCCGAATATGTGATCACTTAATAAGCTTGAATTCATGTGAACTAAGTGCCAAAAAGAAAATGTCTATGAAATATTTACTCACAATCTTCCATCTTTAGCTCAACTTCCTAGCTCCTAATCAGTACACTAAGACCATCTTAATTCATTTCTCATCTTGTTAACATAAACATAGCAAAGCAATTCTCTATAAACAATTATTATCAATTCATCCATTCACTAGGGATATAGCTAAATGTTCAATAAGCAATTAAGGCACACAAAGCATGACTTCTTCAATTAAACTTACCATTTTTAATTATCCAATTTTAACAAAATCTAGCTAATAGCCGCATATAATTACCTTTCACCAAGCTTGACTTAACTTATAATTATCTAAATTATTTAAACATTCAATAACAAACTCCTCTTTTATCAAATACATATTCGGTAAGAACATTGGTAACTTATGCTACATCAATTTTAAGCATATATAATACTCAAACATAACCAAATTCACATTCGGTCTTAGTATATAACAAGATAGCCGATTCTTTTCCCTTAGCATCTAATGCTCACCTATGATCATTTGTATAGTTCAAACACTCATCTACCATTATTCATCTAAATTTAACATGAAACAACAACTATCACCTTTGTTAACTACCATAGCCGAAAGCCCTAATCATTCCCACAATAAAAAATTCAACATGGGCTACAAAGATAACTTGATATCTCACTCAAGATTAACCAAAATTTCAAGAATTAACATAAACTTCTTACCTTAATGTTAACTTAAGATGACCGAATGCTTTTCTCCCTTCTTCCTCTTTACATTCGGCCAAGAAGAACCAAAATTCAAGCTTTGTTTTCATCACCCATTTTACTTATTATTCTTATTATTTCTTTTATTTATTTCCTTTCTTTTACATAAAGTAATAACCATTTAACTAAAATTTAATACATATTTTAATATAAGTCATCATCATGGCCGGCCACTATTAACAAAAAAGGGGTATTTGACATGCAAAACCATTTTTTTCAACACATGCTTTAATGGACCATTATAGATTAACCTATCACATTTCAAAAGTGTTACACATAAGTCCTAATAACTAAATTCACATGCAATTGACTAAATCAAAGCTTAAAACTTTCACACATGCATGTACACATACAATAAACATAGTCTATAACGATTAATTATTTTTTTTGTGACTCAGTTTTGTGGTCCCGAAACCACTTTCCGACTAGGGTCACATTAGGGCTGTCACCCCCGTGTGCCAGGCCGTGTGAAAATTAGGGAGGCTACTGACTTGGCCACACGGCCGACCACATGCCCGTGTGCCACACACGACCAATAGACACGCCCATGTGTCTAGGCCGTGTCAAAACTGGAGGGTATACTACTTTTAATTCGTAGGGTACCCCAGGGGACACACGGTGTAACATCTCGAAATAGGGCCTAAATGGAATAGTGGTTGCGAAACCATAAATTTGAGATAGAAAAGTTTATTTCGATTAGTTTTTACGATTTACCGAGTGATTAGATGCATGTGTTAGAGTATTGATAAGAAATTTTATAGATTGCAGTTTAATTTGCCTATTAGGGCTTATTTGCAGAAGTTGCTGTAACAGCCCGATTTAGGGCCTAAACGAAATGATGGTTTTATAACCATGAATTCGAACTCAAAAAATTTATTCCGATTAAGTTTTAAGGTTTATTTATTGATTAAAATATTGTGTAAAAATATTGTTAAGAATTTTTACTGATAAAGTGCTTAATTGGACTTTTAGGACTAAATTGCAAAAGTTGCAAAATATGTGTTCTAATTCATAAGTACTTGATTGAAAAGGGAGTTTAAAGAGGAGGTCCTTAAATGATAATTAGACCATTATATTTCGTTTGGACAAAAATGGGCATGAATAAGACAAAATTTTAAAGAAAGGCCTTAAGGGTATTTTAGTCATTTGGTAATTAAAAGAAATAAAAAGGGAAAATAAAGCCAAAATTGACTCATCTTTCTCATGGAGGCCTAAATTAGCATGGGGGAAGCCATGGCTAGGGTTTTCAAGCTTTCCAAGCTCAATAGTAAGTCCGTTCTAGCCCCGTTTTTCAAGTTCTTTACGTTTTTTGAATCCCGATAACTTGATCTTATTCTAGCAATAATTTAAGCTAGGGTTCATATTTGGAAAAATACTCATAGGTAAAATGTGTTTATTTTGATGTTTTATGGTAGAATATGAAGGTTAAAATTATGTTAAACAACTTTTGCTAAGCGGTTTTAAGCAAAAATGAGTAAAACGAATTAATCGGTAAAAGTTGTTATTGTTCATAACTATGTGTTAGAGTGAGAATTTGATGTTTCCATAGAAGGGAAAAATTATCAGCATGTCATAAAACATAAGAATAAGGGATGAAGTTTAATTCTCGAGCCTAGGGGCAAAAGTGTAAATATGTAAAAGTTTAGGAGCAAAATTGTAATTTTGCCAAAGTTTGAGTTAAGGACTGTTTTGAATATTAAATTAATTAATTAAGTAAAATATGATGTTTTAGATCCTGAAAAATGAGATTTGAACCTAGAATGGGAGAAAAATCGAAAATCGAGAAAGTTGGTAAAATGGCTGTTTTAGTATCGAGGTAAGTTCATATGTATAATAAGCATTAATTTATGCATGTTTCGATGTAAAATTGATATATTTACTATGATTGCTGAGGTGTTGAAAATAAGTATAATTATGATGATTTAAATGTTCAATATTAATTCGACATGGAAATGAGAAAGTATGTAAGTTTGTATGTAAATAATACATTATTTTTATTACATTTTTATATTTCAGCATATTTTATGTATTGTAGCTGATTTTTGAGTCATAATTGACTATTGGAAGAATGGAATAAAGTATTAGAAAGTGAGATACTTCCTATTTGAACCTTCGAAATCGAAAGATACAGATGGTATGTAGCTAGGTCACATGTGTAATACGGGATGTATACCATGTGTACAAGAGAGCTACGAGAAATTATGAGGTAGCTAGGTCGCATGGGTGATACTATGTGTACACCATGTAAACAAGAGAGCTATGAGATAAAGTGGCTAGGTCACATGGGTGGTACTAAGTGTTCACCATGTGTACAAGAGAGCCAAAATTATGTGTACAATTGAGCTAGGTCACATGAGTGGTGCTAAGTGAATACCACTATGTGTACAAGAGAGCTTCGATTTTAAAGGTGGGCTGTGTGCGATACCATCGCGTATCTGTTATTATTCTGAAGCATTCAACTGGGAAATTAATTAAATGAAATTGTGTATAACTTTGTGATGATAAGTGTAAGTATATACTTGTGTAACTTATGAGCAATATGCTCGACATGTGATTGGAAATTAGAGAGATTGTTATGGGTAAGTGATGAATACAATTGAAGTGTGAAAGATCAAAATTGACAATAAAACTATTCGGGACAATCGCAGTGACAGGAATCTAAAAATTTACCAAAAATAGTATAAATTGAATTAGAGACTGAATGAGATATCAAATTAGAGCTTAATGAATCTATTTTCATATAACAGAAACAGAGCAAGCAAAGGAATTCTATAATATGAGATATTTAAGTTTTTGAGAGACTGGTTCAGAATGACTACGTGATCCCTTGTTCTGACTTGGAAAAATCATTAAAAATTGTACAAAAATAATTAGGGGATATAATTTATATTCTTGAAATCCTTAATGAGTCTAGTTTCAAATGAAATATACAAGAACATCCTTTGAATTTTGTACGAGGAGAAAATTGATTTGTAGTGAAGAATGGTCAGGGAAGTTGAGCAATGAAACAGGGGTAACTTCAATGAATTAACTGTACTAATTGGCTTGACCAAAAATTCTAAAAATTTAATGTAAGAATATATGTGAATCTAGTTTCAATTAAAATTAACGGTTTGTAATTTGGAGTTCTGTAGCTCCAGAAATAAATAATTTACCTACTGGTACTCTGCTAGATAGCTTATTTTGAATCTGTTTATAATTGTAATAGTGAAAGTATGTGTGTTTGTGATGGTAATATTCCGAGAATATATCGTGACTTTGTTTAATGTATGATAATGTATTGTTTATTAATATTTACATATTTACTTACTAAGCTATAATGCTTACTCCCTTCCTTTCCTTTTTCCTATAGTGTCACAGATGTTAGCTCGAGTTGGAGGTCGCCAGAGGTTAAATCACACTATCAAACTATTGATCCATATATAAAGATTTTAAAGTATTTTTAAGTCTTTGGCTTGTATGGGGACTCGTTTAATTGTTATTAAGTTGCTAGAAGTTGGCCTAAAATACTGACCTATGTTATTTGAAGGTCTCTATTGTATAAAGTCATTTAATGTAGATAGTCTTGAATATGTTTGAAAAGTTTAAAATTGATAAAATTTAATGTCTCGGTTTTAAATGATTACAAGTACTCAAGTCTGGTAATACCTCGTACCCTGTTTCAGCGTCGGATACGGGTAAGGGGTGTTACACACGGCCATGTAACGTGACCATGTGTGGCACATGGCTGACACACGCCCGTTCTCGGCCCGTGTGGACAAAAATAGGCCATTTGAATAGCCAATTTGCCACCCCAAATTGGGTCAACCTACAAGCAAAGAAACAAGCATATTTGCACAACCAATTCAGCCAAATTCCACACCAAAACATAAGCCATTCATCTCATATAATAGTCACCCAAATCCATACTCATAAACCTTACTAATCTTTGTCAAAACATATATCAAAAGCATATCAAAGCATTTCTTTCCATACATCATTCAATCTCATGCTAAAACTTACCAAAACTTATCAACATTTACCATTTCTTTTGACCAACTAAAACATACCACAATTGAATATTTACATCACATACCATAAGCCATTATCAACTATAAGTTCAAACACCAACTAGCCATATCACATGGCAAAAAACATATACATCACAAAACATAATCCCACAACTACTAGCCTATACATGCCATACTTCAAAATATACATTTTCAAAAGTACCAAAATGAGGTTCGATAGTGTGGTGATAATCCTCGACGATCCCCGAGCTCACAGTGGCTTCGATATCTAAAAAACAATGCAAATACACACAAAGTAAGCTTTCAAAAGCTTAGTAAGCTCGTAAAAAATCATAAACAGTGTATAAAATATAAAACATCAACGCATAAGTATTTATAAATTCTCAATTTATCTATCTATTTTATACCAACACCATCCACATGTTTACACCAATTCAATGAGCTTTATATACATAATACCATCTACCACATAGGTATTATACGTAACTGAACCTTCTCGTCATTCATTTTCATTCTCACCTCTCATTAGGATATTTTAAAGCTTTCCGAAGATTATTCATGCTATAACCATCTGCACACTTAGTGCCTTAAGGGTTAGCCAAAGCTATAACAATTCCATGCACTTAGTGCCATTTCAATTAACCGAAGCTATCTCGATATCGCACACTTAGTGCCTCACATAGCCGAAGCTAGTTTAAATCGCACACTTAGTGCCAAATACCATTGATTTATCATCGTATTCATCCAAACCAAATATATATATACAATCTATGTATAATAGAATCATCAAAACATACTTGTAACATTATATTTTTCGTACGAACATACCTCGTACTCGAAATTGTCGACTCGGATCGTCTACTCTATAATTTTTGACTTCCCTCGGTCTAAATCCGAATTCCTCTTTTCTTGGTCTATAAGTATTCAAAATTAACCCTTTCATTCACCAAATCATTCAAAACAATCCATAGACACATATTTAGGGCATTTTACAAACTAGCCCTCACATTTTCACATTTCGACACTTTAGTCCCTAAATCACAAAAACACAAAATACACATAATTTGCTTGTACACAAGCTTAGCCGAATTTTCATAGCTCTCATACAAGTCCTTAAATTTCATTTACTTTACATTTTAGTCCCTCAAAATAACATTGTTACAATTTAGCCCAAATTACTCAAATTCATAAAAAATCCAAAGACAAAACATGTAAACCCAAACATCAAGCTTTCATATTTCAACATATAACATCACAAAGCTCATGAATTCATCCATGGCACATTTCAAAATCATCAACAAAATTAGAAATTGAGGCATGGGTTTGATAGTATACAAAGCAACGATTACAAAACCGTAGAAATTATCAAAAATCGAACAAAATCCATACCTTAATCACCAATCAAAGTGCTAAAACCCTAGAACTAAATTTTTTTCTTCTTTTTTTTTTCTAATATTCGGTTGATGAACAAAGAAATAAAATGACTTTAATAGCTTTTATTTTAATTGTTATGACTTTAATAACCAATTTCTTATTTTGCCCTTTTATAAACAATTATAAAACCATTTAATGGATGGTTGTTTTAGTCCATTAACTTTTTCAATGGAAAAATAACAACATAAGAACCCTTGCTTTAGAAAGCCAAATCAAATAGGCACTTTTAACAAGTAGCAAACAACTTTTACCTTTTACGCGATTAGGTCCTTTTCACCAAATTAAGCACACAAACGATTAAATTTTCAGACAAAACTTTCACACATGCTAATTCACACATCATATGCATAGAAAATAATATTTAAATATTTTCCTGACTCAGATATGTGGTCCCGAAACCACTGTTCTGACTAGGGTCTAAATCAGACTGTTACAGTTCTACATTTGCGTCCATACAAGGCTTCATACGGTGCCATTTTGATATTAGACTGATAAATATTATTATAAGCAAATTTGACCAGCGGAAAATACCTTTCTTAGTTACCTTCAAACTCAAGTATACAACACCGAAGCATATCTTCCAAGATCTGTATTACCAGTTCAGATTAACCATCTGTCTGGGGATGAAATGTAGTACTAAAGTGCAACTGAGTACCTAGAGTTTCTTGCAATTTACTCTAGAATCAAGAAGTAAATCGAGGGTCTCTATCTGAAATAATGGAGATAGGCACTCCATGCAATCTGACAATATCAGAAACATATAATTCAACCAATCTATCCAAGGAATAATCCATACGTACCGAAATAAAGTGTGCAGACTTTGTCAACCGATTAAAAATTACCCAAATGGCATCTTTCTTCTTTAGAGACAAGGGTAATCCCGTTACAAAGTCTATAGTAATTCTTTCTTATTTGCACTCCGGTATCGTAACCGACTGTAATAGTATAGAAGGCAACTGATGTTCAGCTTGTACTTGCTGACATATCAAACACTTAGATACGAACTAAGAAAAATCTCATTTCATTCCCAACCACCAGTACATATTTTTCAAATCATTATACATTTTATTACTACCAGGATGTATAGACATGTTACCTTTATGAGCTTCATTTAAAATCTTCTGTGCCAATTCTGAACTTTTCGATACACATACTCTGCCTCTGAATAACAAAAAACCATCAGACCCAATCTGAAATTTTGAGTCGGGAGTTGATCCACTCTGTACTCATTTAACTTGCGACTTACCATCATTTTTCTGAGCTTCAGAAATCTGTTGCAAAAACATTGTTCTAGCTTCTAAATCAGCTATGATTGAACCATAATCAGACAAAGATAATCGGGTATTCATTGCTCGCAAAGTATACAGGGATTTTCTACTTAAAGCATCCGCTACTACGTTGGCCTTTCCTGGATGGTAGTTAATAACAAGATCATAGTCTTTCAGTAATTCAAGCCATCTACACTGTCTCAAATTCAAATCTTTCGATGACATCAAATATTTTAGACTTTTATGATCGGTGAATGTGTGACATTTTTCACCAAATAAGTAATGCCGCCAGATTTTCAATGCAAACACTATGGCTTCCAATTCAAGATCGTGTGTCGGGTAGTTCTTTTCATGTGGCTTTAGCTATCGTGAAGCATAGGCTACTACTTTACCATATTGCATCAAAACACAACCTAAACCATTCAATGACACATTACTGTAAACTATAAATTCCTTACCCGATTCTGGCTGAACTAACACTGGTGCTTCTATCAATAAAGTTTTTAATCTGTCAAAATACTGTTGGCATTTATCAGTCCACTCAAACTTTACATCTTTCTGTAGTAAACGAGTCAACGAAGAATCTATCATTGAAAAACCTTTTACAAATCTCTGATAATAACTAGCTAATCCCAGAAAACTTTGAACACATTCTTCGGTGGCTTCCAATTAACAATGGCTGAAATTTTACTCGGGTCTACGCTGACATCTTCAACAGATACTATATTCCCAAGAAAACTAACTTCCCGTAGCCAAAATTCACATTTACCGAATTTTGCGTACAGTTGTTTCTCTCGTAGAGTTTGCAACACTATTCTTAAATGCTCAGCATGTTCATTTTCATCTCGAGAGTAAATGAAAATATCATCTATGAATACCACCACAAACCTGTCTAAATATAGGCTAAAAATTCTATTCATCAAATCCATAAATACTGCAGGTGTATTTGTCAAACCAAATGGCATCACCAGAAATTTATAGTGTCCATACCTAGTTCTAAAAGCTGTCTTTAGCACATCCGATTCTTTTACCTGTAGTTGATAGTAACCAGAATGGAGATCAATCTTTGAAAATACAGTGGCACATTTTAAATGGTCAAACAAGTCATTGAATCGAGGCAATCGATACTTGTTCTTTATTGTAACTTTGTTGAGCTGTCTGTAATCAATACACAGCCTCAATGATCATCTTTCTTCTTTACAAATAGAACCGGCGCACCCCAATATGGAAACTAGGTCGAGAAAAACCTCTGTCAATCAACTCTTGCAACTCTACTTTCAGCTCTTTCAATTCAGTAGGAGCCATTCTATAAGGTGCTATAGATATAGGTGTTGTACCCGGAACAAGATCTATAGAGAACTCCACTTCTCTATCCGGTGGTAAACTAGGTAATTCTTCTAGGGATACATGAGGAAATTCACATACAACCAGCACTGACTTAATCTTTGACTCAGATACTTTAGTATCCAACATATAAGTGAGATAAGTGTCATAAACTTTTCTGACATATTTCTGTGCTGACATTGCTGAAATCACATTAGGTAATCCATCCAGTTTATCTGATTCAACACGAAGCAATTCACCATTCTGACATTTCAATACAATATATTTCTGTTTACGATTCACCATTGTATCATATTAGAATAACCAATCCACTCCCAAGATCACATCAAATTCATCAAATGGAAAAAACTTCAAATTAGCCAAAAAGCAATAACCTTTTACCATCAACAGACAGTTCTTACAAACGTTATCCACCATAACACACTGACCCAGGGGGTTTGAAACTTTAACCACAAATTCAGTGAATTCAGTAGGCAAATTTTTAACGGACACTAGGTTCGTGCATATGTATGAATGTGTAGAACCAGGATTAATCAATGCAGTAATATCAGTATCAAGTAGAGAAAATGTACTAGTAATAACATCTGATGTAGAGGCTGCAATAGCCCGATTTAGGGCCTAGTCAGAATAGTGTCTCGGGACCATAAATCTAAAGTCAGAGAAATTATTTTATTATTATTTTGGAGTCATAGCATGTTTATATTAGTGCATGAAAAATTTGGTAGGTTAATTTTAACGTTTGTGAGCCCAATTGCGAAAAAAGACTAAATCGCATAAAGTGTAAAAGTCCTAATTTGATAGCTAAAGGTTTTATTTTGTTAAAGAATAAGAATTGAGGGATTTTAAAGGGCAATTAAACCCTTTTAAAGAGCATAGCCGGCCATAGAGTCAAAGAGGAGACAAACATAGCCGGCCATAGAGTCAAAGAGGAGACAAACTTTTCAAATTTGGTGAGTTAGGTGGCTTATTTTTTTACTAAAATAGAAATAAATAAAGGAAGGATGATATCATCCCTTTTTCATCTTTTTTCTCTACTAAAAATCAGCCATTAAAGGGAGTTTTAAAGCTTAAAATTGTCAGCAACTTGAAGCACTCACAAGTAAGTGATTTCCATGTCCTTTGTTGATGATTTTTTTCATTTTTGAGACCCTAGAAGCATAAGCTTTCAAATGAGGGGTCTATTTTGCAAAATGATTAAGAGTTTAGGGTTTTTCAATGAATTTATTTGTAATTTTTGCTGAGTTTTTATGGAAGAAAATGAGTCTTGGCTGTTGAATGAACAACTTTTGTGAAGGAGTTTTCATAGAAAACCCATATAGGACTATTTTGCAAAGTTTGTGAAATGAGTGATAAATGTGTGAAATAGTGGGAATTTGAAGTAGCTTTAAGAGTGAAAAGGGTTCAGCTAGACTTAAGATATGATGAAATTTGATAAAAAACAATTTTCGAGCATAAGGGTAAAATGGTCATTTTGTCAAAGTCTAGGGGCAAAATGGTCATTTTACCGAAGATGTGAATTTTCGATTGCCTAATTGTATTTAGTGACTAAATGAGTGAATTTTGCTATTATAGATCAAGAATTACCAAATCTGACCCTAAACCGGGGGAAGGCCAAGCAAGTAGATTAATTGACGAGTTGTCTACATTTTGTAATTCGAGGTAAGTTGTATGTAAGTAATACAAATACATTGTTATTATATGTTCTTTAATTAATATAGCATTGTGGAATTGAGAATGTATAATGATAATTGAGATAGTAGAATTCCCGTTGGAACCTTAGGAAGTAAATTGGATATTCATGCCATGACAATTGGGTCACTTGTGTGAGCTAGTGTAAGACATGTCTGGGACATGCATCGGGCACATCATGAGAGCTAGTGTAAGACCATATCCGAGTTATGGCATCGGCATTGAGGTGAGTGCTAGTGTAAGACATGTTTGGGACATGCATCAGCCTCGGGACGTAAGCCAGTGTAAGATATGTATTTACATGCTCGATTAAGTTACATGAACTTACCTCGACACTTGTTCACGTTAGAAATCTACTAATCCGAAACCTTTACTTTCCCTCGATCTAACCTCGAATTAGTGTTGTCCAAACTTATATAAATGAATTTAACCATCAATTTCACACATTTCATATTTAAATGGACTCAATTTATGTCCTAGGCAAAATTACCATTTTGCCCCTAACTTTTCCATAAATTTCAATTTGTCCCTAGGCTCGAAAAATGAAACTTGTGCAAATTACTCCCTATTCCAAGCCTAACCAAGGCCCCATTACAAAATTTACAGCACATGTACTCATAAAAATTTAAAATTTTTCATCAAATTTTACAACTTTACATTTTAGTCCCTAAATCATGTTTTCATCAAAAATCACTTTGTAAAAGTTGTTTATCTACCAATAATCTTTCATTTTCTACCATAAATTTCTAATTTCCAGCATATACACCCATGACCCATTTTTCATACCTTGATAACTTGTAACAGTCCGATTTAGACCCTAATCAGAATGGTAATTTTGGGACCATGAATCTGAGTCAGAAAAATATTTAAAAATTATTTTCTATGTTTATTATGTTTGAATTTATGTGTGTGAAAATCTCATTTGAAAATTTTACTGTTTGGATGTTCAATTTAATAAAAGGGCTTAATCGCGTAAGTTATAAAAGTTGCTAACTAATTATTAAAGTACCAAATTAATTTGTTCTTTTAATATGGGGTCTTTATGATGTAAATAGACCATATGAATTAGTGATGGATGGTTTTATACATAATATAAAATGGTTTCCTATTTTATAATAAAGGTTAATTTTGTAATATATTAAATAATTTCATATAATAAAACATAGAAAAATAAGTAAAAGCCATGCATTCATCTTTTGTAATGGTCAAATTTTGTAAGAAAGAAAATAAAAAAATATTTTAAGGTTTCGGCACTTTAGAAGCTTGATTAAGGTATGTGTTTAGTTCAGGTTTTGTTAATTTTTACGTTTTTGAGATCATTGCTTCGAGTACTATCTGACCCATGTTTAAATTTCTGATTCTGATGCATATTTTGAGTTATGCCATTGATGAATATTTGTGTTTTGTCATGTTTGATGATGAAATATCAAAAATATGCTTTAGATTAATATGTTTTGTATTGGAGTTTTTGATGATTTTGAGTAATTAGAACTAAATTGCAAAAATAATAAATTGAGGGACTAAAATGTGAAATAGATGAAATATATGGACTAGTATGAGTATATGTAAAATTTGGCCCAACTACATTGTTGTGAGATTTTGTGTATTTTGTGTTTTATGTAATTCGGACTAATTTGTAAAAGTATGAAATATTAGGGGTAAAATGGTAATTTGCCCATTTATGTGTTGTTGGATTAAATTGAATGAAATTGTGTTTAAATGAGGCTAATTTTAAATTATATAGATCAAGAACAAAGGAAATCAGACTTGGACCAGGGGAAAACAAAAATAGTCGAATAGCCGATTTATAACATTCGTCGATATCCGAGGTAAGTCTTTGAGCAATTAAACATCATTTATTTTTTATCTAACTTAGTTTAATATGCTGTTTGGAATCTATTGGTTCATAAAAAAAATAGCTAGTCGAATGTATTTAAGCATAGAAATACTATATTTGAAGTTAATTCAACTGAGTTATATCATTTGGAAGCTTGAATGATCTATATGGAACATCTGGAGTTTTTGTTATATAAATTGTGTACGAGACAGCTTTATAATATTGATATTCGGGCTTTATGCCTAGCAGGCTTAATGCCAGTAATTAAAAGTCAGACCTTGAGTCTAGCAGGCCTTGTGTCAGGGTGTGATTCAGGCTTACGCTTAACAGGTTCTATGCCGGTGATTTATTTTCAAGTCTATACTTATAAGATCTCATGTGGATGTGGTAATTGAGCAAATAAATAGAGCTAAATGAACCTTGTATATTCGGCCATATAGGTAAGTATTTATGTGATGATATATTGAATCTTGTATATTCGTGTCACATAGGTATGTACCTATGAATTGATATATTTGATCTTGTGTATTTGGCTAAATGAGTGATGTTAGTATATAAAGTTAAATGTTGTTTTGTGAGCTTGTATACATGTGAGGAATTATATTTGAATGTAAAATTATATATGGCTTTGAAAGTTGATTGAAAACTTGTAAAATGTTAATTTTATATGTGTTTGGTCAATGTGATATTTATGTTAACATATGTGGTTGTGAATTTTTTAAGTTGAAATTAGTTATGACATTGATTTAGTAAATTGTTTCAGTTTAAATTTTAAGGAGTTGATTATATTATTGAATTGATATTTTCTTTCGACTTACTAAGCTAAGTTAGCTTACTATGTTTGTATTTGTATACTATGTTTTATAGATTTTGAAGCAAGTTACTAGCTCGGGGATCATCAGCAAAGTTTATCATACTATCCACTGTTTCGGTACTTTTATAAGTGAACTATTAAATCTAAGGCATGTATAGACTAGTTTTAAAGTGAGTGTATAAAGGCCATGCGAAAATGGCTTAACTTACATGCTTAAATTCAGTTTTGTTGGATTATGATTAAGTTCTTTTTGGTTAATTTGCAATGTGTTATAGTGGAGTGGTATTTTTGATATCTATTATGAGTGTCAAATTTGTTTAATGATTTTGAATGTGTGCATTGGGTTGATTTGGTTTTGCTTTGCATAGTTAATGGATTATATGAATTTCGATTGTTGTTTTGGTCAATGTGATATATGTGATATATGTGATATGGCATTGAAGGTTGTTTAGTTATATTCGAACATGTTATATGTTTGTCTTAATATGTTCACGGCATGGTATGAGTGATTCCTATTTCTAATATATATATATTTATTTGTAGTTAATGACATACTCTTATGAAATATAAATTGTAATGTGAATTAGTTTGAAAGTTATATAATAATATACTATAGATTCAGATATAAGATAAATATATATGGGATGGATATGATTAATTTATGATTCAGCATTTGCTTATATAAATATTTATGTATATGATGAAATGATTTGATAAGCATCTTATCTTAAGGTTTATAAAAAAAAAAATGGTGTATGATCATGTGCTTCGGTTATATATTTAATAAAGATGTGTTTTGTGATATAAAATGTTATGCACTAATAAATAAAAATGCATGTTATTTATATGAGGTATATTCAGTGTGTACTTTTTGTGTATAATAAATATTGGTATTGACTTATAAAGTTTGTATGTTTTAATATATTCTATTAGAATGTGTCTAAGTTACAATCGACTATGTGATATTAATAAATAAATCAATTATTCATATCAATAATTGTTTGGTTTAAAATTTAGTGCAAGTGTGTGCATGTGATTGTTTAAAATTGTGTTTTGATCAGAAATACCTTATAACCCCAATCTGGCAACAGATACGGGTTAGGGGTATTACATTTTATTGGGATCAAAGCTACGGTTTAGTAGGTTCTAGGACTAACGTAGCATGTGTGAGTCTAGCTATACATGCCATAGTATATACTACGATAGTGTGATGACGTCTGACAATTAAAAATGTGTTTTCGTATAGTAAATGGATCCCGACAGAGCTGTAGCTAATGATGTCGAAAGTGTAGCACCTGCTCCCGTGCATGGGACAGCGCCAGTTGAATCTCGGCCGATCTCGAGTAGTCATGAAGGGAAGGCTAAGCAAGCCTTCTGTCAAATGATAAATGAGTGGTTTACTCAGTATATTCGGACTAATTCGGCTGTACAACAACCTCCACCCTAGAATAATCCATCTCCGATACCTGTGGTACCTACGATAATTGATCTAATGAGATTTAATAAGCCTCCTGTAGATAAAATTAGAAAACACAGGGCTGAAGAGTTTAAAGCTAATGATGATGATGATGATGAGCGGGCTGAGTTGTGGCTTGATAATACTATCTGTGTGTTCGACGAGCTATCTTGTACTTCGGATGAATGTTTAAAGTGTGCCTTATCTTTATTACAAGACACTGTATATCACTGGTGGAATACACTAGTATCGGTGGTCCCGAAAGAGAGATTGACCTGGGAATTCTTTCAGACTGAGTTCCGTAAGAAATACATCAGCTAGAGATTTATCGACCATAAATGCAAAGAATTTTTGGAATTGAAACAGGGTAGCATGACTGTAACTGAGTATGAACGGAAATTTGTGAGACTAAGTCGATATGCTTGTGAATGTGTTTCAACCGAAGCTATCATGTGTAAAAGATTCGAAGACAGTTTGAATGAAGATATTAAATTGTTGGTTGGTATACTTGAAATCAAAAAGTTCGTGGTACTTGTTGAACGAGCTTGCAAAACCGAAGAACTAGGGAAAGAAAAAAGAAAAGCTAATTTTGAAGCTAGAGATTTTCGTAAAAGATCATCGAGTAAGAATTTTCACTCAGCATCGAACAAGTTTAGAGATGATTCTAGTCGATCTAAAGCTACTTCGGACTTTTCTAGACGAGATCGAGACCGACCTCCTATGATTTCACTAGCCACTTCGATAGCTAGTGTTGGCAATGTTCGATAAAATAGAATCGAGTGCAAGCATTGTGCTAAATGGCATTCTGGAAATTGCAGATTACATGATGGGTCTTTCTTTAAATGTGGATCGAAGGATCATTTTATTCGAGATTGCCCGATGTTAGCCGAGTAAAACGCTATTCAGAATGCGAGACCGACTAACATGTCAGTACGAGGCAAACCATCCAGGCATTCGGGTAATGTAGGTGGTAGTTAGAGAGGGACGAAAGATACAGCAGTTCGATCTGAGGCTCGTGCACCTGCCAGAGCATATGCTATACGTGCTCGTGAGGATGCTTCTTCCCCAGATGTTATTACCAGTACTTTCACTCTTTATGATACTAGTGTTCTTGCATTGATTGATCCTGGTTCGACTCATTCTTATATGTCTGAAACATTAGTATCTAGTAAGATTTTGCCTGTTGAGTCTACTGAGTTTGTGATTCGAGTATCAAACCCCTTAGGACGGTGTGTTCTGGTTGATAAAGTATGTAAAAATTGCCCGTTGATGATTCGAGATTCATACTTTCCAGCTGATTTGATGTTATTACCTTTCGACGAATTCGATATAATTTTGGGTATGGATTGGTTGACTTTGCACGATGCTGTTGTTAATTGCAAAAGAAAGACCATTAATTTGAGATGTCAGAACAACAAGATTATTTGGATTGAATCTAATGATCTGAATGGTTTACCAGCAGTAATATCTTTGATGTTAGCTCAGAAGTATGTGAGAAAAGTTTGTGAAGCTTACCTTGCTTATGTGCTTGATAGTAAAGTAACTGAAAAGGAGATTAAATCTGTACCAGTTGTGTGCGAGTATCCGGATGTGTTTCCTGAAGAATTGTCGGGTTTGCCACCTATCCGAGAGGTAGAGTTTGGTATTGAGTTAGTACCGGGGATGACTCCGATTTCAATAGCTCCGTATCGGATGGCACCTACTGAATTAAAAGAGTTGAAGGCACAGTTGCAAGAGTTAACAGATAGAGGTTTTGCACAACTGAGTTTTTCTCCCTAGGGTACGCCAGTATTATTTGTGAAAAAGAAAGATAGAACCATGAGAATCTGTATTGATTATCGCCAGCTAAATAAGGTGACTATAAAGAATAAATATCCGTTGCCACGGATTGACGACCTGTTCGATCAGTTGAAAGGGGCTTCAGTATTTTCGAAGATAGATTTGAGATCGGGTTATTATTAGTTACGAGTCAGAGACTCCGATGTGTCAAAAATTGCTTTTCGAACGTGATACGGACATTATGAGTTTCTAGTTATGCCGTTCGGACTTACTAATGCACCTACTGTTTTTATAGATTTGATGAATCGGATCTTCAGGCAGTTTTTAGATCGGTTTGTAGTCGCGTTCATTGATGATATACTAATTTACTCCCGTAACGAAACCGAACATGCTGAACATTTGAGACTTGTGTTACAGAATTTGAGAAAAAAATAGTTGTATGCAAAGTTTAGTAAATGTGAGTTCTGGTTACGCGAAGTTAGCTTTCTGGGACATGTTGTTTTAGCATCAGGTATTCGGGTTGATCCGAGCAAAATTTCAGCAATACTTGACTGGAAACCTCCGAGAAACATTTCTGAAGTCAGAATTTTTCTGGGACTTGCTGGTTACTATAGACGGTTTGTGAAAGGTTTCTCTATGGTTGTAACCTCGATGACCAAGCTATTGCAGATGGATGTTAAGTTTGAGTGGTCAGAAAAGTGCCAGAAAAGTTTTGACCAGTTGAAAACCCTTTTAACCGAAGCTCCAGTGTTAGTTCAGCCAGAATCGGGTAAAGAATTTGTTATCTATAGTGATACATCTTTAAATGGTTTGGGTTGTGTTCTAATGCAAGAAGGCAGAGTTATAGCTTATGCTTCGAGATACTTAAAGCCGCATGAAAAGAATTATCCGACGTATGATCTAGAATTGGCAGCTATTGTGTTTGCATTGAAAATATGGCATCACTATTTGTGCGGTGAAAAATGTCATGTTTATTCCAACCACAAAAGTCTGAAGTATTTGATGACTCAAAATGATCTGAATTTGAGACAACGCCGATGTTTAGAATTATTAAAAGACTATGAACTTGTGATTGACTATCACCTAGGAAAG
The DNA here is from genome assembly GCA_025698475.1 of Gossypium anomalum. Taxonomy (NCBI): domain Eukaryota; kingdom Viridiplantae; phylum Streptophyta; class Magnoliopsida; order Malvales; family Malvaceae; genus Gossypium; species Gossypium anomalum. The sequence goes on along the minus strand of CM046958.1, from coordinate 34,508,632 downwards.
GCTAATGTTGTTGCTGATGCTCTAAGTCGAAAATCTCTATTTGTTTTGCGTGCAATGAATGCACATATGGTTATGTCAGATGATGGTGCGATAATAGCTGAGTTAAAAGCAAGACCATTATTTATTCAGCAGATTTGCAAAGCTCAAAAGGTTGATAATGATTTGATAGCAAAACGAGCGCAATATTATTCGAATATTGATTTAGAATTTCAAGTGGACGTCGAGGGATGTTTGAGGTTTAGAAACTGAATATGTGTTCTGAGAAATACAGAATTGATTCAGATTATTTTGAACGAAGCTCATAACAGTTGACTATCTGTTCATCCGGGTAGTACGAAGATGTATAATGATCTGAAACAGCACTATTGGTGGCAAGGTATGAAACGAGACATTTCTGACTTTGTAACGAAATGTTTAGTCTGTCAGCAAGTAAAAGCCGAGCATCAAGTACCTTCCAATTGCTTCAGCCGATCATGATACCTAAATGGAAATGGGATAGGGTTACAATAGATTTTGTATTTGGTTTACCGATGTCACCGAGCAAGAAAGATGCAATCTGGGTTATTGTGATAGATTGACTAAATCGGCACACTTTGTTCATGTTCGTACAGATTATTCACTCGATAAACTTGCTGAGTTATATGTTTCTCAGATTGTGAGACTACACGGGGTACCTATTTCTATTGTGTCAGATAGAGATCCGAGGTTTACATCGCGGTTTTGGAAGAAACTGCAAGATGCATTAGGTACTAAACTACATTTTAGCACTGCTTTTCATCCCCAGACAGATGGTTAGTCTGAGCGAATTATTCAGATACTTGAGGATATGTTGAGATGTTGCATTCTCGAGTTTGAAGGTACGTGAGAACGATACCTACCTCTGATTGAATTTACGTACAATAACAGCTTTCAATCGAGTATCAAAATGGCACCTTATGAGGCTTTGTACAGTCATAAATGTCGTACACCATTGTATTGGACTGAGCTCAATGAACAGGGTTGATTTGATCAGAGAAACTGAACAAAAAGTGAAAGTGATCCTTGAAAGTTTGAAAGCAGCATCAGATCGTCAGAAATCATACGCAAACTTGAAATGAAAAGATATAGAATTTTAGATCAGGGATAAAGTGTTTTTGAAAGTCTCACCGTGGAAGAAAATACTCAGATTTGGTCGTAAAGGCAAATTGAGTCCGAGATTTATTGGGCTGTATGAGATTATCGAGCGAATTGGGTCGGTTGCATATAGATTATTGCTGCCACCTGATTTAGAAAAGATTTACAATGTAATTCATGTTTCGATGCTACGGCGATATAGATCCGACCCTTCACATGTGGTTAGTCCATCAGAGATTGAGATTTAGCCAGATTTGACTTACAAGGAAGAACCGATTCGTATTCTAGCTCATGAGATTAAAGAGTTGCAAAATAAGAAAATTTCGTTAGTTAAAGTATTGTGGCATAAACATTGGGTCGAAGAAGCAACTTGGGAGTTAGAGGATTCAAAACGTTATCCCAAACTATCCACCAGTAAGATTTTCGGGGACGAAAATCCCTAAGGGGGGAGAGTTGTAACAGTATGATTTAGACCCTAATCAGAACGGTGGTTTCGGGACCACGAATATGAGTCAGAAAAGTATTTAAAAATTATTTTCTGTGTTTATTATGTGTGAATTTATGTGTGTGAAAATCTCGTTTGAAAATTTTACTGTTTGGATGTTCAATTTAATAAAAGGGCTTAATCGCGTAAGTTATAAAAGTTGCTAACTAATTATTAAAGTACCAAATTGCTTTGTTCTTTTCATATGGGGTCTTTATGATGTAAATAGACCATATGAATTAGTGATGGACGGTTTTAGACATAATTAAAAATGGCTTCCTATTTTATAATAAAGGTTAATTTTGTAATATATTAAATAATGTTCATATAATAAAACATAAAAAAATAAGTAAAAGCCATGCATTCATCTTTTGTAATGGTCGAATGTTGTAAGAAAGAAAAGAAAAAAAAGAGTTTAAGGGTTTGGCACTTTAGAAGCTTGAATAAGGTATGTGTTTAGTTCGGTTTTTGTTAATTTTTACATTTTTGAGATCGTTGTTTCGAGTACTATCCAACCCATGTTTAAATTTCTGATTTTGGTGCATATTTTGAGTTATTCCATTGATGAATATTTGTGTTTTGTGATGTTTGATGATGAAATATCAAAAATATGTTTTAGATTAATATGTTTGTATTGTAGTCTTTGAAGATTTTGAGTAATTAGGACTAAATTGCAAAAATAATAAATTGAGGGACTAAAATGTAAAATAGATGAAATATATGGACTAGTATGAGTATATGGAAAATTCGGCCTAACTACATTGTTGTGAGATTTTGTGTATTTTGTGTTTTATGCAATTAGGGCAAATTTGTAAAAGTATGAAATATTAGGGGTAAAATGGTAATTTGCCCATTTATGTGTTGTTGGATTAAATTGAATGAAATTGTGTTTAAATGAGGCTAATTTGAAATTATATAGATCAAGAACAAAGGAAATCGGACTTGGATCAGGGGAAAATAAAAATAGTCGAATAACCGATTTATAACGTTCGTCGATATCCGAGGTAAGTCTTTGAGCAATTAAACATCATTTATTTTTTATATAACTTAGTTTAATATGTTGTTTGGAATCTATTGATTCATAAAAAAAATAGCTAGTCGAATGTATTTAAGCATAGAAATATTGTATTTGAAGTTAATTCGACTGAGTTATATCATTTGGAAGCTTGAATGATCTATATGGAATATCTGGAGTTTTTGTTATATAAATTGTGTACGAGACAGCTTTATAATATTGATATTCGGGCTTTATGCCTAGCAGGCTTAATGCCGGTGATTAAAAGTCAGACCTTGAGTCTAGTAGGCCTTGTGCCAGTGTGTGATTCAGGCTTACGCTTAGCAGGTTCTATGCCGGTGATTTATTTTCAAGTCTATACTTATAAGATCTCATGTGGATGTGGTAATTGAGCAAATAAATCGAGCTAAATGAACCTTGTATATTCGGCCATATAGGTAAGTATTTATGTGATGATATATTGAATCTTGTATATTCGGTCACATAGGTATGTACCTATGAATTGATATATTTGATCTTATGTATTTGGCTAAATGAGTGATGTTAGTACATAAAGTTAAATGTTGTTTTGTGAGCTTGTATACATGTGAGGAATTATATTTGAATGTAAAATGATATATGGCTTTGAAAGTTTATTGAAAACTTGTAAAATGTTAATTTTATATATGTTCGGTCAATGTGATATTTATGTTAACATATGTGGTTGTGGATTTGTTAAGTTGAAATTAGTTATGACATTGATTTAGTAAATTGTTTCAGTTTAAATTTTAAGAATTTGATTATATTATTGAATTGATATTTGCTTTCGACTTACTAAGCTAGGTTAGCTTACTATGCTTGTATTTGTATACTATGTTTTATAGATTTTGAAGCAAGTTACTAGCTCAGGGATCGTCAGCAAAGTCTATCACACTATCCACTATTTCGGTACTTTTATAAGTGAACTATTACATCTAAGGCATGTATAGACTAGTTTTGAAGTTGGTTTATTTTGAAAAGTGAGTGTATAAAGGCCATGCGAAAATGGCTTAACTTACATGCTTAAATTCGGTTTTGTTGGATTATGATTAAGTTCTTTTTGGTTAATTTGCAATGTGTTATGGTGGAGTGGTATTTTTGATATCTATTATGAGTGTCAAATTTGCTTAATGATTTTGAATGTGTGCAGTGGGTTGATTCGGTTTTGCTTTGCATAGTTAATGGATTATTTGAATTTCGATTGTTGTTTTGGCCAAAGTGATATATGTGATATATGTGATATGGTGTTAAAGGTTATTTAGTTATATTCGAACATGTTATATGTTTGTCTTAATATGTTCACGGCATGGTATGAGTGATTCATGTTTCGAATATATATATTTATTTGTTGTTAATGACATACTCTTATGAAGTATAAATTGTAATGTGAATTAGTGTGAAAGTTATATAATAATATAGTATAGATTGGGATATAAGATAAATGTATGTCGGATGGATATGATTAATTTATGATTCAGCATTTGCTTATATAAATATTTATGTATATGATGAAATGATTTGATATGCATCTTATCTTAAGGTTTATAAAAAAAATGGTGTATGATCATGTGCTTCTGTTATATATTTAATAAAGATGTGTTTTGTGATATAAAATGTTATGCACTAATAAATAAAAATGCAGGTTATTTATATGAGGTATATTCGATGTGTACTTTTTATGTATAATAAATATAGGTATTGACTTATAAAGTTTGTATGTTTTAATATATTCTATTAGAATGTGTCTAAGTTACAATCAGCTATGTGATCTTAATAAATAAATCAATTATTCGTATCAATAATTGTTTGGTTTAAAAGTTAGTGCAAGTGTGTGCATGTGATTGTTTAAAATTGTGTTTTGATCAGTAATACCTTGTAACCCCAATCTGGTGACGGATAGGGGTTAGGGGTATTACATAACTTTTCAAATTAATCCCTCAAATAGATAGATTAGACTATCCCGGTTTCAAAATTATCAAAATTACTAAAAACGGGACAAGAAAACTTACCCAATTAGGCCTTGAAAGTTTCTTCTTCCTCTCCTAGGGAAAAGAAAAAAAAAACGTAGAAAAGCACAACGCCAATTTGAATAAAGCACATAAATATGTAAAGTTGGCACACTATGGATTGTTTAGGTTGATTTAACAATTTTAAGTGGATTCTCTGCCTGAAGCCATTCACTTTGCTCGGTTAAAATCGATTTGCAAGCATACAATGGGAGTTGCATCATGTTTTAGTTGAATTAATTTAATTTTAGAACGTTGGATTACATCACACTCACGTGTGTAAAAGTAAAATCTTTTATGTAAAAATATATTTATAAAAATGTTAATAATAAATGAGCTGGTAGCGGGGTCAAGATTTTATATACAAATTTTTGTCAATTCCAGTTTGATTCTTGGACCTCAATTATTTTTTAGTGTTTTAATTTTTTTAATTTATTATAAAAATAAAAAAAGAAAATAATATTATAATAATATTTATATATTTTTTAAAAATTATTTTTAATTAAATTTATAATTTTTTCGATTAAATATATATTAATTAAATTAATATTAAAATAACTTGTAACACTGCATGACAGAATTGGAGTATTGGACTACAAATTCTGAACCAGCACAGAAACCCTCATGATATCCCAGAACTGATAAATATCTATATTTCAGAAATATAAGTGAACAACGGGCGCCATAGAAGAAGTTAGGCCTGGCCCAACAACTTCCACCGCAGGGCTTATCAAAGTCAAAACCAACTTCCCTGCTTTCAATTCTCACCTGCTTCCTTTCCTTTGCATTTCTCTCTCTCTCTCTCTCTCTCTCTCTGACATTATGACTATCCTCTCTAATTCTTTGGTTTTACCCACAAGTTTTCCATTCCAATTATCTTCTTCTGGTAATATAATTCCTTTTCTTCATCTCTCTTCTTTTTTTCTTCTAATCTTCTTTTTTCTGTTCATTCGTTCTTATCAACTTTATTTTAAATGGAATATGATTCAACTTCTAAGTTCTAATGCATAATAAATTAATACTCTCCTCTTCTTTCTTGCTTAGGCCGTCGGATTTATTGCAGTAGCTGAAAACTTTTACCTGCATTTCCATGATTTTTTTGGGTTCAAGACCCTGCTTAATTTTGATTGCCCTAAACTGTACTTGTTATTCTTTATTCTTTATTCAGTGAAATAAGATAGTAATGCGGAAAAAAAAATTGAAGGAATATGATCCATCTTCGTTTTGATTAAATTTTCAATATTGAAGCTGTGGGAGAGTAGTAGAATAATTACAATAGGCCTTATTCATTCTTTAAAGTTGTTAGCATACTTATAAAATATTTGACTTGGTGTACCCTTAAACCCTGGGGAAATAACCGACTGCAAATGCTGTAAGCTAAAGATGAAAGATAACGATTGGATTCGCTAAAGGTAATAGCTTGGTTGGAATTGATTGTTTGACATGATGCTCATGATTGTTTGTATATTTTAGTTCAGCCTTTCAGAACTTTTACAACAAGAATCTGGGTTTTAGTGTTGATTCAGATTTTTAGATCATATCATCATTATCGTCATCATGTTCATGTCCATTCTTTGAAATCAGAAAATTGGTTGTCTTTGCTCTGTATACAAACGCAAAACTAAACTAATATTAATTCTGTTTTCTATTATATGTCTACACCAAAGCTGTATCATTGTTTTGTTCCTTACTTTTTTTGTGTGCGTTTAGGCTCACATTTAAAGACAGCAGGGGGTGCTAGTCCCACAAACTTGTCATTCAATTCTAATGGCTTAGGAAAACTGCATCTTTCTTCCTCTAGAAGGCCAGTAGTAACAGTTCAAGCTTCCTACAGGTATCATCACTGATCACGTTCGGAGCACAAGAATGCATAATAGTACGTACAAGTAGTCCTGTAACTGGCACCTACTAATGAAAGCAATATCAACTAAATACTTAGGTTCTATGTTGATCTAACTTTTTTATTTTTCTTCAAGTGTATGTTTTAGACACATTTGGATTGGATATGGAGATATGACACTCCAAAGACCATCCAAATATATGGAAAAAAACTTAGAAAATTTTGAATATACCCATGTTGAACACATACATGTAACAGACATTCATATCTAAGTCTTGAGTAACATACCTTAAGTTTGTATTATGTTGTATTTGGATGTTCTGTTGTGGGCATTAATATTATAGAAATACTCAGTGGGAGTCTTTCTCTTCTTGTGTCCTTAGTGATGGTGAAAGACCAAGCAGTGCAAGCATCTTTGTTGGAGGTTTTATTTTGGGAGGACTTGTGGTTGGTGCACTTGGATGTGTATTTGCTCCCCAGGTGATATTAGCATTGCAAATGGATGCAAAATTGCACTAAAATATCTCCTTGTTTCTCCATTATGTATATTTGTTATCTGTTCAAGTGAAATAAAACACCTCCATTGATTCATCAATTTGTTCTGATTTTATAGTTTCTGATTTTTCTGTTTAGGTGATTCACACCTGCAGAACTCTGGGAAATATTATTTGTGTTTGGCTTTTTGTATAACGTGCACTATTTATTTTCATGGCTTATACGATGTTCAATTTGGGTTTTCTTGTTATTCTTCAATAGATCAGCAAGGCAGTAGCTGGAGCTGATAGAAAGGATCTAATGAAGAGACTACCTAAATTCATATATGATGAAGAAAAAGCTTTGGAGGTAACTTCCCCCCCCCCCCCCCAACCTTTTTTGTCTATAATTATTGGCGTCTAAAGGACCAGTGATTACGGATTAAACATGCGTCCTCTAAATGGTAATAAGTGGGGTTTGTGTTGCAGAAAACACGAAAGATACTGACCGAGAAGATTGCTCAGTTGAACTCTGCTATTGATGATGTTTCTGCTCAGCTTAAATCCGAAGATGCTCCGAATGGAGTTGCGGTGAACTCTGATGAAATTGAAACTGCCATATGAATGGGCTACCTTGTTATTATTCAGATGCTGTTTTAACACTTATCTGATATTGTTATCCTCGGTATGAAATAATATGTGAATTTATTGTAATTTTCCTGTTTTCAAGTAAACAGTGTCTCTGTCTCTTCACTATGTTACGGGGTGGTTGTTGCACAAATGCATGCTATACTTCACATTAGATATTCAATTTCCTAATATGATCTTCAGTTCTTCACCACCATAAAAGATGATCTCAAACTTACCCACAAAATTGCTTGTTTTTTTTTTTTTTTTTTTTAAATATAATTATTCTTTTGTTATTCCCAACAATTTCTTTGCGGTGTGGTCGTTCTGGAAAATTGAAAATAATGCAAGGGCACTAAAGGAAAAAAGAACGGATGGAGGAGCTGTGGCTCAAATCTATTCATGAGCCGAGTTTAGATCTAAAAACACATTCTTATCTCGTATATTTGCCACAAAATATCCCTTCAGTTCACTGTTAGTAAAACTTCGCTAAAAACACCATTAAGTCTCTATCAATTGAGAAAATTGTTTTTTTTTTAAAAAGAATAAATAATTAAAAACAATTAATCTCGATATTAATATTTTCTGTCAATTGTGCTTGATTTTGATTAATATAATAATAAATTTAGTTTTTCATGTTTACATATATGTGTGAATGTTGATAGATTGTGAAAATTTTGTAAGTTAAATTTGATAAATCATGACTAAATTGACAGAACGTGTAAATATTGCGGACTAAATTTATTAAATTAAAACCAAAATGATAATATGTGTAAATTTTTATGAGTTAAATTTATTATTATATCAATAAAAAATATACAATTGACTTAAAAACATAATCGTTATGAGTCCCTTCAAAAATTTCAAAGATCAAATTGCTCTGATATTCAATTTACTTAATATTGAAACCTAAAATTTGTGTAATAACTAGCATTAAAGCCCCCGTTCATTTATTTCAGTACTAGAGTTAGTCTTCTTTCAAAAACAGAGAATACTAGTTATCCACGTTTTAATTTTAAATTATTAGGGAATCGACATGTGGTTTAATTTTTTGTAATAAATCTTAAATTCGATATTCGAGCAATCATATAGATCAACTCGTTTAAACATATACATTTAAAAAGAAAAAGAAAAAAAGAAGAAGGTAATTATCCGATTTTTAACAGGGTCGGAAATTTTGATTTTAAGGTTGAATTTTCTAATTTGAATTAAAATCAAATAGTTACATGTCAAATTATTAAGTGGTATTAAATTAGATTAGTCATTAACTATAGTATGAGGACTAAATTGTGAATTAATTAAAGGAAAAAGAATTGATTATAAAATGAACAAGCCTTAAAGAGGGAACTTACCGAAGACCTTATAGCAATTTGACCAAATTTGTAGGGAGTTGGTGGCATGAAGTGATCATGGCCATCAAATCCCACTACTTATTCCATGATTTAATTATGGCCATACCGCCATAGATTAAGGTTTATTATAGTCATAAAGAAATACGAAATGAAGAAAGAGAATGAGTGTTTTCATTCTTCCATCTTCAATACACGGGAAAAACAAGAAAACAATAGAAAGAAAGAAAAAAAGAAGCTTGCATGAATTTTCCTTCCATTGTCGTAGCTTTCACCCAAGTATTGGTAAGGTTTTCTTCTTATTTTTTGTTGGAAATTAGATAAGGAATAATAGATATTAGAAGTCCATTTGTTAGGTTATTCAATTGATGAAGTTTTGCTTCAAATTCCATTGTTAATAGTTTTAAGAACTTGGATGATAAGTGCTCAAATTTATACATGTGTGATGTTAGTTTATGGAAAGAACATGTTAGAACTGTGGTAGGAAATATTAAGTTAAGCTTGAATCAAGCTTGAATTATTTGGTTAATTATGTGTGGTTAGAGACTTAATTGTAAGAAATAAAAACTTTGAGGTTTGATAGTGAATAATGATAATATGAGGTCTTGTGCTATATTTATGAGGTTGAAATTAGATTTGATTGGGCAAATCGTGAGATATGAGTATTTCAGATATTAGGGTCTTGAGGGACTAAATTAAATAGAATGCATTTCATGTTTAATTAATATTTGTTTATGGTTGGTGTGTGACGCTAATGATTTTTCGTAATTGAATTTATCGTACGTAACTAAAGACGACATCAAGATGTCGCGGGCTAAATGAAAAGCTAAAGCATAAACGAATAATCTATTTCGATTTGTGCTTTCATAATTCGCTTTCAATATATACATATATGCATAAATCAATAATTAAATGGAAATGAAAATATATTAATATTGTACATGCAAATGAGTACATGTATACATGATTATTCTATATGTCTAGGATATGTTAATTGAACATATATATGCTTGCTATGTAGAGGTGATCATGGGTTGGGCTACCCGGCCCGGCCTGAAGGCCCGCCAGAAAAATGAGAGGATTCGGGTAAAAATATAGGCCCGAAGTATGGGTTTGGGCAAAAAAAGAGGCCCGTTTAGAAAACGGGTCGGGCCTCAGGTAAAATTTTTTTGGCCCAGGCTCGGCCCGAATTATATACTAAATAATTTTTTTTATTTTTAATCATATTTACTTTTTTTTATTTTCAATTTTAATAACCACTTTTTATTATATTTTCAATTTATGTATTGTTTTAAGAATTAGTTTAGTCTCATTTTTTATTTGTTTCTTGTTTTAATATATGTTTTTATGTTTTTAAATGTATTTGATTTATTATATTTTTAATTTTTTATTTAATGAAATAAGCTAAAAAAATTAATATATGTAAGTCACTGCTGCTCGAGCTTAGCAATTTTATTTTGGGCCGGGCTTGGACAAATTTTTAAGCCCATATTTAGGGCCGGGCCAACCCCTGGCCCGGGCCTAAAAACGGGCTTAAAATTTTGTCTAGGCCTGACCCATGATCACCTCTATTGCTATGTAACAACCCTAGCCCGTATTCGTCGTCGGAATAGGGCTACGAAGCATTACTAGAAGTTTACATCTTACAACGAACAATTATTCAACATATTCAAAACGTAACATAAATCATAGCAATATTATTCAAACTCATACTATTTGTCCTTTATACGAGCCCTTGAGACCCTAAAAACACATTAGAAATGAATCGGGACTAAGTCAGAAACATACTGAATTTTTGGGAAAAATTACAAAATTTTCCTACTGTAAGGGTCACACGGGCGTGTGGGCATTCGAAGTAGGGACATACGGCCATATCCCAGCCCATGTTCATGCTCGTGTAACTCTCTGACTTGGGTTACACGGCCAAGCCACACGCCCTTATGTCAAGCCATGTATGTAATATCCTGATTTTGGGCCTAGTCGAAATAGTGGTTTTGTGACCACAAAATCCAAGATAGAAATAATTATTTTATGATTATTTTTAGGTCTATGATATGATTTCATGATTGTGTGAAAATTTCGTGAAGAAATTTTATGCATAAAGTGCTTAAATTGAAATTAGGGACTAAATCGAATAATTTGCAAAACTTGCATTCTAGAAGTTTCTAGTATGAAATTGTTTCGAAATATTAATTAGGAGGTCTAAAATAGCAATTTTACCAATTTCTAAGTCCATGGACAAAAATTGGACATGGATGGAATTTTTGGAAAGTTTAGTAGTAAGGGCATTTTGGTCATTTAGGGGTAAAATGAATTAAAATACAAAATTAAAAGCCAATTTTGCTCATCTTCAACCCCATGGCCGAATATAGCAAGGAGAAACCATGGCTAGGGTTTTTCAAGCTTCCAAGCTCGATTGTAAGTCCGTTCTAGCCCCGTTTTTCAAGTTCTTTACATTTTTGGAATCCCAGTAACTTGATTAAGCTTATTCTAGCAATAATTTAAGCTAGGGTTCATATTTTGAAAAATAACCATAGGTGAAATGTGTTTATTTTGATGTTTTATTGTAGAATATGAAGGCTGAAATTATGTTAAACAACTTTTGCTAAGCGATTTTAAGCAAAAATGAGTAAAACGGCTTAATCGGTAAAAATTGTTATTGTTCATAACTATGTGTTAGAGTGAGAATTTGATGTTGTCATAGAAGGGAAAAATGTTCAGCATGTCATAAAACATAAAAAAAATGCTGAAGTTTAATTTACGAGCTTTGGGGCAAAAGTATAAATATGCGAAAGTTTAGGGGCAAAACTGTAATTTTGCCAAAATATGATTTTGGGTTAATTTGAATAACGTGAGCCCTAATTAGACTATATTTTAAATGATAGAGTAAGGAAAACTAAAATTCAGGCTAAAATAGGGAAAATACCAAGTTGTGGACGAAATGGTAAAAGTAGCCATTTTCACATACGAGGTAAGTTCATATGTAAATGTTGGTAACATAGTTATCATTTTAAATGTTTTTATGTTATTTAAATGATATGATAATTATTATGAAATATTATATATGATAATTATTATGAAATATTATACTCGTGATAGTTGTTTGATAATATGCCAAATGATGTGATATACTTAGAAAATGTGAAATACTATCGAGTATCGGTATCGGCATTCCGTAGAAGATGGTTGAGACACATGATTGGGAAACAGGTCCCGTTGAACCTTAGGAATGGATTAGGATACAAGTGACATGTCACTGGGATATTTGGGCATCCGAACACGTTGAGTTGAGTCCGAGTTCACTTATGGATGCGAATGTTCAAACTCGTTGAGTTGAGTCCGAGTTAGAGAGATGTAACTAGGCATCCGAGCTCGTTGAGTTGAGTCCGAGTTCACTTATGGATGCGAACGCCCGAGCTTGTTGAGTTGAGTCCGAGTACACTTATGGGCGGGTTACATGGTAGCTTGGCTACATATGTGGCACTTATGTGCAAACTTTTCGTGTATCTGAATTATATTCCGATGTGTTCAACGGGTAAAATTCTACTCAAATAGAGGAATACTCAAGATGAAAGGGACGTATTGGTAAGTGTTGTGAAATGGATACTTTGAACAGGTATGTACTTAACCCTCGGGTTGAAAACTCGATATAACAACAATATGGTAAGATGATAAATGAAAATGTGATATGAATGTCTCGGTGATGATCATGCAAATGATGTTTATGTTTGCTTATATAGTTGTGTTACTTGCTATTTGCATGTGAACTTACTAAGCATTTGTGCTTACTCCCTCCGTTTCATTCCTTGTAGTGTTGACAAGCCAGCTCGGAAATCGAAAATAGTCGGAGGCACGCTCACACTATCCGTATACCATCTTGGCATAATGGCTTGTATATTTTGAGTATGGCATGTATAGCATTATAATCATTTTGTATATATGGTCTTATGATATGGTTATTGAGTGGTATGGAAATGCTTGGTAATGATTAGCCATTGGAATGGCTAATCATGATCATATTTGGTGTTATGTATGCTAAATTGCTAGCTAATCCATGGGAACCATGAAGTGGGTAAAATTTACCATAAAATAGATTCAGACAACAGTAGTGACGTGAATTTGAAAAATCACTAAAAATAGTAGAAATGGAATTAAATAATGAATAAGTTATGGAATTGAATCTTGATGAGTCTATTTTCATATGGATGGAACAAAATAGGTATATGAGTTATATTTTATGAGATGTTTAAATTTTTGTGAAACAGGGCCAGAGCAAATTTTTGGATCCCCTATTCTGACTTTGGAAATTCACCATAAATTTTTCAAAGATAATTAGAAGTCATGATTTATATGTACAGATTCCTTATTGAGTCTAGTTTTATTAGAAATAAACGGCATAGTCATTGAAACTCTGTACAAGGAGATATCTAATTCGTAATACACAGAGGTCAGAGCAGTCAAACCCTGAAACAGGGGATACTTTAACTAATAAACTGTACTAATTTGCTTGACTAAAAATTCTATAAAAAAATTAGTAAATATATATATGAGTCTAGTTTCAGGGAAAATTTATAGAATTGGATTTCGAGTTTTGAAACTCGAGATATGAATTTTTAAGCGACTGTGACGCAGATTGCTAGCTTGACTGAAAATTTTAAAAATAAATTGTTTGAGCTGTTTAAAGTAATGAATTAAGTCTGTTAACACCTCGTGTTCGACTCCGGCGACGGTCTCGGGTATGGGGCGTTACAATGTACCTCTCGAAATGGCCTCACACACCCCTGTGACAGGCCGTGTGCTAGGCTATGTAATTGCCTGACTTGCAAACCTTTGAAACCTACAGGGGACGCACGACCGTGTCGCATGGCCGCGTATCACACATGACTGAGACACATGACCGTGTCACATGGCAGCGTATCACACACAGATGAGACACACACCCGTGTCTTTGGCCATGTGGACGAAAAATAGGCCATTTCCAAGCCATTTTTCTCACCCAAAGTTTAGTCACTTACACAAACCTAATGCATCTAATTTCATGCATCCAAATTGCACATAACATATGCATATTCAAGCTAGATCATCATAGTATTTAACCATACAACCAATATTCCTAAAAGGCACATCAATCACAACAATCAAACTTGATTAAACATTTGCTATGTCTAGCCATATATCAATCAACCAATTGAACTAATTCCATACCAACATTTACCGTAATGTTCATACACCATTTCCATACTCATAAACACTATTATGACCATTCAACATCTATCATCACTACTTTAGCTATTTGACCATATGTCAACCACATCTAAAGTTACCAAAACTAGCCAGCTACCAACTTAATGCTCACTATTTAATTCCATATCAAACCATGCCTCAATGACAACATTTAAGCGTACCAAAACAACATTTCATAACATGCATTTTTATTCATCATTCCAACTACCATCATTTAAGCACCAAAATGCCAAAATAGAAACCATTAAAATACCATACATACATGTTAACATAACAACAATTTCATCACCCAAAATACCAAATTTAGCCAAAAACAATGGTTATTTCATCAAACAAAAACACCTATACATGCTATTATAACCATAGCTCAAAAATCATCAAAATCTACAGAAATGGCCGATGGATAGTATGATGGATTTTCGACAAGCTTCCAACCCAAACGAGCTTCCGATTATCTAAAACATGAGAGAGATACACCAAGTAAGCATATAATGCTTAGTAAGTTCGTAAATCATAAACAATGTTTACCATTTCAATATATAAGCTTAACAACAATTAATGAACTAATCGAACATAGTTTGGCACAAGCCTAAGCAACAACAACAATTTAAGTTAGTGATAAACACATAACTTAGTAAATTCATCACATAACATACTAGCTTTTAGGTACACAACATATAAGCTTTCATGCTTTCATGAACATGACTATGCACACTTTAAACATCAACAACTCATACCTTTTTAATGCTTTCATGGCATTTCAAATTGAAACATCTATCGTTCCTTCCCTTTGTATACCCGTTGAACCACTTAGAATAATATCGGATACGTAGGAATCTCACACACTATGTGCTAACATATGGTCGAAACCATTTTTTTCTTTTTCTCATATAGATGCTCTCTCTCTCTCAAGCCACAAGTAGGTCTACTCACACAAGCTGTCGGTCGTAATGTAGTTACACAGTGCTGCTTACACAAGCTGTCAAGTATCTGCAACACATGCCTAAACTCAGCCACCGGTAAGACGTTTAGGACCAACACCCGAAACACAGTATCCCTAATGACATGTCATTTGTATCCTATATATTCCTAAAGTTCAAACGGGATTCGAAAGTCACCGAAACGTTGTTGGATTTTTTCGTAGAGACATAATATAAAAATACGACAAAATAGCATTTAAATCAAATATATACTAAAATGCTATTTAAACATACGAGCTTACCTCGATCGTAAATGAAGAGATAAGTTCAACCAATTCGACACTTTTTTCTTTTTCCCGATCTAAATCCGTATGATGCTTATCTTGATCTAAATAACCAAATTTAGCCCATTCAATAACTATTCAATTCAATTCAATCTAAAAATCATATTTTAGCAAAATTATGCTTTTGCCTCTATAATTTTGATTTCATTACAATTGAGTCCCTAAGCTTATAAAATGAAAATCTATGCAAATTTAATGCTAACCCAAACTAGTCGAATTTCACTTAAGTCCTTAGTAGCTCATATTTTTCATTAATTTCACATCATACCATGAATATTACACAATTTTCAATTTAACGCCTAATTTACATTTTTATCAAAATTCACTTTACAAAAGTTGTTTAAATAACAACAGCCATTCATTTCATTCCATCAAACATCACAAAAAATCAATATACATTCATGGTAAAACCCTAAACTTTTAATAGTTTTGCAAATTAGTCCCTGTGCTAGCTAGATTAAGCTACAACGACTCAAAAAAACATAGAAATCATTAAAAACAGAATAAAAATACACTTACATGCAAAGGAGAGAGATGTTCGAATGTTTGAATGCACAAAAATGGTGTTTTCTTAGGTTGAAAATCGCTAAGGAAGAAAAACAAAGATGATAGTCTTTGTTTTATCATTTTACTAACTTTAATTATTAATTTACTTAAATAACCTTTAATTAAACCTTTTAAAATCACTTAAACGATGCCCATCTTTTTCCAATATAATATTAATGGTCTAATTACCATTTAAGGCCACTCATATTCAAAGTTCATAGCAATTTGACACCTTTTACTTATAGAACTCTAATTTTGCACCTTATGTAATTTAATCCTTTTTTTTTATCAAATTAAGCATGTAAATGATTAAATTTCCTAATGGAATTTTTATACGACACTACCAACATGGTATAGACATTAAAATATTAATAAAATAAATATTTTATGTCAGATTTGTGATCCCGAAACCACTATTCTGATTTTACTGAAAACGGGTTGTTACATGCTTTGTACTATTTGATTGTTATTTTGTTGGAAACATGTTCTATGATAATTGATAATGGAAAAATGTCATATTAATGTTTTCGGGTTGAGTTACAAGTATATTTGGTTTGTTATAGGATCCGTTTTTGTAGGTGACACATCTAATGTTGAGTGTGTATTATGTTGTGATAGTTCTCTAGTGCCCCGGGGGTGAGAACGTATCACGAACTCAAATTTATAAGGGTACGAGCATATTTTAGTGTGGTTGAGGTTGGTGCATTTATGCCTATCTAGCACTTCGATGTGTATACTAGTATGTTGGTGGATTTATCCAAGTATCCGTCCTTGAGTTTGATTCTATTAATAAGGATGGAAATGTGAAATTATATACTAAGTATATGTGTTGTTGAAATATGATTATAATGATAATATGAAATGACTTTGGTACGAATAAATATATACAATTATCCTGAGGGTGCATTGAGATTTCGATATGTGCAAGCAAGCATTGCATTGATATGAACATGGTTATGTGATGTATGACTATGGAATACCTCGAGAGTTTAATGGTTCTTTTGAATACATGTTTATATGAATATTGATGATGAAATGATTCTTGATTTCAAATGTATTCATGTACTTAACTTGTGTATTTGATTAATATTACGTTTATAACTGAATATGAATTATGCTAATGCCACTGAGTATACACTACTCAGCATACAATTATGTTTGTTTCCCTACACAGGTTTTGAATAAGTTATTGTGTAGATCAAAAGTTCGTAAAGAATCCAACTCACCACCTCAACTCATAACCAAGTTTGTTCTCATTTTGAATGTGTATAGTTTATGGCATGATTTAATGTCCATCTTACCGGTTGGGCATATTTTGGGATGGATTTGATGTAACGACCCGTTTTCAGTGGTATCAGGACTAAAGGTTTTGGGACCACAATTTCAGCTAGTGGGTCAAAATATATTAATTATGTAGAATTTATATGGTATTACAGATGTCATATAAAATTTTGGTGGTGAAATTTTAAGGTTCAAAGAGTTAATTAAGTAAAAAGATTAAAGGGTCATAGATGCGAAAGTTGAGAGTTATTAGTAAATTTGACAAATTGATGTAAAAAGGAAGTTTAAAGGATTTAGTGGGTAATAATACCAAATACCAAGATAGTGGATGTACATGGATTGGTTTAGTTGTAAATTAAATATGTTTAAATCATAAAATTGTAATTAGGAAATTAGAGAAAACTTTGATAAAATAAAACTTAAGTGGTCATCTTCTCTAATGCTCTCTTCTTCACCAAAAAAAAAAAAAAAAAAAACACCATAGGAGGGGGAAACTTAAGCTTTGGTTGTTGAATGCCTTACATGTAAGTGCAGGGGCAAAGCCAGAACAATTTTGTAGGGGGCCGAATGAAATTTAAATTTTTATAGTCTATATCTTTATAATTTTTAAAGGATTAAATTAATTTTTTATTATTTTAGGGGGGCCAAAGTGCAATTTTACCTTTACTAATTTAAAATTTTTTAAAAATCTCAAGGGCCGAAATAGCAATTTTACATTTTAGGGGGGTTAGGGCCCCTGCCAGCCCCCCTAGATTTGCCCCTGTGTAAATGTATTATACTTTCATTTCTAATAAATTTTGCATCTTTGGAACCTTTAAAGCTAGACCAAGCTAATTGAGGGACTAAATGGATAAAATACGATGAGTATAGGTTTTGTTTTGAGATAGTTTATTGTGTTGGAAATGTTGGTTGAGTTACTAAATCTTATGGTATGAGAAATTATTGCCTTAGGTAGTGATTCTTGTTAGTGTTAGCGTTCAAAGAGTTAAATGTTATAACTTAAAATAGCATGGTGTTAAATTATAAATTTCAAGAGTCTATGGACTGTAAGTGAATCATATGTACGTCTGGTTAGCTAAGGAAATTAGATAAGGATATGATTAAGTTAGTTTTTATGATAAGGACTAAGTTGTGTAAATGCTAATTGTTGAAGGTTAAACGTATAAATATGACTATGAGATAGATTGCTTAAGTTGAATTATTGTGGTTTGAGTTAGTTAATTTAACTTAATTATATTATTTAGATCAAGAAATGAGTAAAACGGTTGTTAACCGAGGGAAGGAGAAAGTTGTCGAATAATCAACCTCGATCATCGGAAACTAACGTAATTTCGGTAAGTTCGTAGTCCTTGAACTCAAACTCTGTTATTTACTTTAATTAATTTAATTGTTACTTTAATAAATAATTATATTGATATATTTAATGGATTGGTAGTTGAAATGATGAAGTATGAAGTTATAAGGTTAGAGAATAAATCAAGGAAATTAATTATAGTCATTTGATGCAAATGGTTGAAATATGAAATGAGAGATTGTGGAAATATAATAATTATGTATGTATTTATCAATTTTATCGACTAGTGCTGGGCACACTAAAACATTTGTAATGTTGGTATAACCAACCATTGAAGGGCACAACTATTGTCAGAATATTCGACCAGCGCTGGCTGCAAAACATTGTAGGTTTATCCGATCAGTGCAGGGCACAACAATTGTCAATTTATTCAACTAGCGCTGGGCACAAAACATTGTTGGTTTAACTGACCAACATAGGGCACAACTTTGTCGGTACATTCGACTAGCTTTTGGGCTCAAAATCTTACTACAGCATAGTCGTTAGGCACTGGGTGCCAATAATGGTATGATTGTTGATTACGTAAAATTGATCCAATGAATGAGTTTAACTAAAGAGTTATATAATGGAATGAGTTGAGAATGGTTAAATATATTCCTTATAATATATATAAGTTTAGCTCTTGGAGTTAATGAAAATTTTTCGATATTTGATTATTCCTCTATGTGCAGGTTAGGTATCTATTTTTGATTGTCGACTAAGCATCCGACTATACTCCCGAACTCAACATTGGTGATGTATTCTTTTTGTGTATTGGCGTGTACCTAGGCCGTTATAAGTCTTAGAAATGGTCATTTTGTGTATTAATTAGTTTTTGAGAAAGTTATGTTTATAAGATGTTGGGTATGTAAATATGGATATGTTTGTATTAGTTGTAAATGCTTGTGAATATAGTTGATGACATATATGTATGAATGAGCATGCTAAATGAAATTGATTTCCCTTGGAAGAGTACGTTATAAATTACCTTGAATTGGCTCTTTTGGAGGTGAATGATTTAAGTCATTATGCTTGGTATGATATGGTAATTAAAATTTATGGTTCGTAATATTTGAATAAGATGAATGTATGATTTGGTGTTGGTTGAATTATGGTGTCAATGAGGACACATTGGTTAGGCATTTAGGTTGTATGGTATTGACATGTTTTGACTTGTTTGAAGATGTTTTTTTTTATGATGTTTAAAGGTTGGTTTTAGGCTTGGCTTGATACCTAAGATAAGTGTAAAATGTGCCTTGTTTTCGAAGCAAATTTTGGTGCACACGGGCTGTCACACGGACACACGACCTATCCACACAACCATATGTCTTATTTGTTTTCAGTGTAGGTTGGTCCACACGGGCACAGAGAGTTACACAACCGTGTGACCCTAAGCTACAAGGTCACAGTGAGTTACACAATCTGGTCACACGGCCTTGTGATTTTATGTTGCACGAGCACAGTAAGTTACACGGTCTACATACACGGCCATGTTTTGAGTCACATGGTCAAGGCTTTGTCACACAGCCATGTGACCCCTATTTTCAAAATTTTTAACTTTTTCTTAAATTGGTTTTTTTTTGTTTCAAATTGATCCCAGAATACTCCAAACTTTTAAAACCCCGTAAACCCAATTTAAGGCCCATAAGTATATGTTATTTATAAATCAAATGTGTTTTATTTATTTGTAATATCCCGAATTAGGGCCTAATCGGAATAGTAGTTTCATGACCACAAATCCGAGATAGAGATAATTATTTTATAAATTTTGATGTTTATGATATGATTGCATGATTGTGTGAAAATTTCGTGATGAAATCCTATGCCTAAAGTGCTTAGATTGAAATTAGGGACTAAATCGAATAATTTGTAAAACTTACATTCTAGGAGTTTTTAGTATGAAATTGTTTTGGAATATTAATGAGGAGGTATTAAATATAAATTTGACCAATTTCTAAGTCTATGGACAAAAATTGGACATGGATGGAATTTTTGGAAAGTTTAGTAGTAAGGGCATTTTGGTCATTTAGCTATTAAAATGAATTAAAAACAAAATTAAAAGCCAATTTTTATCCATCTTCCTCATTAGGCCGAAATTTCAAGGGTTCTCCATAGCTAGGGTTTGTTTCAAGCTTCCAAGCTCCATAGTAAGTGATTCCAAGCCCCGTTTTTAATATTCTTTACGTTTTTGGAATCTCGGTAGCTCGATTAAGCTTATGCTAGCAATAATTCAACCTAGGGTTCATATTTGGAAAAATACCCATAAGTGAAATTTGTGTATTTTGATGTTTTATGATAGAAAATGAGGTTTTAAATTATGTTAGACAACTTGTACTACTCGATTTTAAGCGAAAACGAGTAAAAGGGCTTAATTGGTAAAAATACCTAATAGTCATAAGTACATGTTAGAGTGTGAATTTGATGTTACCATAGAAGGGAAAAATGATCAGCATGTCATAAAACATAAGAATAAGGGATGAAGTTTAATTCCCGAGCCTAGGGGCAAAAGTGTAATTATGCAAAAGTTTAGGGGCAAAAATGTAATTTTGCCAAAGTTTGTATTAAATGCTGTTTTGATGAATGTATGTATTAAATAAGATTAATTTGGCATTATAGATCAAGAGAAACGAGATTCAAGTCGCGATCGAGTGAAAAATAAAGTTTACGAAGAATAGGCTCGATTGCTAATAATTTTGTACCGAGGTAAGTTCATGTGTAAATGTAGTAACATAATTGTCATTTTAATTAACTTAATTATATTTATATGATATGATGATTATTATTATGAAATACTATGATTTGTGGTTATTGTTGAGTAATATGCAAATTATGTTTATTACTTGTTAAATATGAATTGCTACCGAGTGTCGATTTCGATATTCCATGGAAGACGGCAAGGATATGTGATTGAGGAAAAAGCCCGTTTGAACCTTGGGAATAGATTAGAATACAAGTGACATGTCACTAGGATATTGAGTTCCGAACTCGTTGAGTTGAGTCCGAGTTCGTGAGATGTAACTAGGCATCCGAGCTCGTTGAGTTGAGTCCGAGTTCACTTATGGATGCGAACGCCCGAGCTCGTTGAGTTGAGTCCGAGTTCACTTATGGGTGGGTTACATGGTAGATTGGCTACATAAGTTCCGCAGGCTATTGAGTTTGTCTAGTTGCGGGTATGGCTCTTATGTTCATGAGATCCGCGTATTCGAATTATATTCCGATGTGTTCAACGGGTGAATCTTAAGTGAATAAAAAGAAGGCCTAAAATGAAGGTGACATGTTGGTAAGTGTGGTAAATGAGAAAATTTGACAGGTATGTGCTTAAATCCTTGGGTTGAGAACTTGGTATGATGAAATCGTAGAAAGATATTAAATACAAATGAAACATGAATGTCTTGGTGTTGTTTATGCAAATAATGTTTTTGTGGGATTGTGTGATTATGTTACTTGCTATTTGCATGTGAACTTACTAAGCATTTGTGCTTACTCCCTCCTTTTCTTTCATTGTAGTTTTGACAAGCCGGCTTGAGAATCGGGATAGGTCGAAGACTCGTTCACACTATCCGAAGGCCTAAATTGGTAAAATGGCTTGTGTGTTTTGAATGTGGCATGTATGGCAAAATACTCACTTTGTGTAAATGATCTTATGATATGGCTATGGTTTGGCAAGAAAAGGGTTTGTAAATGATTAGCCATTGGAATGGCCAATCTAAGTCATATTTGATGTTATGTATGTTTAAAATGATATTTAGTCCATGAAAATCCTTAGTAAAGTGAAATTTGCCATAAAACAGAATCTGGCAGCAGCAGTGATGTAAATTTTAAAATCACTAAAAATAGTAGAAATGGAATTAAATTGAAGATTAATGAGTCTATTTTCATATAGATTGAACAAAACAGGTATATGAATTATATTTTATGAGATATTTGAATTTTTGTGAAACAGGGCCAGAGTGATTTCTAGATCCCTTGTTCTGACTTTAAAAATTCATAATAAATTGTAAAAAAATAATTAGAAGTCATTCTTTATATGTACAGATTTCTTATTGAGTATAGTTTTAAGAGAAATAAACTTCATAGATATTAAAATTCTGTACAGAGAGATATCTGATTCGAAATACACAGAGGTCAGAGCAGTCAAACCCTGAAACAGGGGAGAATTTAACTAATAAACTGTACTAATTGGCTTGACCAAAAATTATAGAAAAAAATTAGTAAATATATATATGATTCTAGTTTCATGTAAAATTTACGGAATTAGATTTCGAGTTTCAGAACTCGAGATATGAATTTTTAAGCGACTGTGACGCAGATTGCTAGCTTGACTGGAAATTTAAAAAAAAATAAATCGTTTGAGCGGTTTAAGTAATGAATTAAGTCTGTTAACACCTCGTGTTCGAATCCAGCGACGGTCTCGGGTACAGGGCGTTACATTATTTATAATTATTCTTGAATATTGTTTCTATGTAATGCTAAAGGTTTAATATCTCATTGTAATAATTCGTAACCCTAATTTGGAGACGGAGACGGGTTAGGGGTGTTACATTTGATACATAAATTAGTAAGTTAATATTCATGTTTGTGAGTAATCTTTCATGAACCTAGCTTTGTTGGATTGTGGTATATTGAGTGATTGTTTGAATTGTCTAGGATCATGATTAGGTGATTAACTTGATGTATAAGTGTATGGTAATAAGTTGGTACAAGTTTAAGTCACTTTTGATCATAATATGACTAGTTGAGTCCTTGTGGTGTCATTTGAATGAATTCTATGTTTTCTAGCTTAAACGAGGTAGGAACAAATAAATGTTCAATTGCTTCATTAGTTGGTTCTTATTAGTTTGTTTAAGTGGCCAACTGATTCAATTCATCAAGGTATTTTGGATATATAAGGTGTCAAAATTTAAACTAGATTCAAGTTGTATATTTATGTTGTTTAATGAGGTTGGTAAGTTAATTATATGGTGCTTTAAGTCATGGTAAGAATTTGGTATAGTTTGAAATCAAAACAAGTGAAATTGGAGTATGTGCCAAATAGGGAGTCTCGTCACAATATCATTGATACTATCGTCGCGATGTTGCTACCCAACTTCGTGACTTGACTTCACCTCGTCGCAATTATGCTAAGTTTGTGAGGCCATCGCGATGTCTCTTGTTTCCAAATTGCGATGACACTCACTATTTAGTACTTAGTTTTGAAACACCTCTGATCTTTCATGAATACTTTTGTGGGTATGAGTCGAACAAAAATTTGTTAGCTAGATGTATATGTATTACTAATCGTTATGATATTTTTAATAAATTATTGATAATTGCTTTTTGATTAATTTATGATATCCAATTGTATATTCATAAGTAGTATGAATTGATCCGCTAATGTACTGTGACATCATACTCTAAGATCCGATGATTGACAGTAAAGTGTCATAGAAAATGTTTTTTAAAAAGTAGATTGAGTATCCATAATATTAATTTAAAGTGTGAATGAGTTGGCTTCACCCTCCAATGGAATCTCAACCCGTTGTAAAATTACAAAAAAAAAATCTGTAACAGCCCGATTTTGGGCCTAGTCGGAACAATGGTTTTGGAATCACTATTCCGAGGCTGAAGAAAATTATTTTGATGTTATTTTATGTGATATAGCATGTTTATAAAGGTGCATGTTCAATTTGGTATATTAATTTTAGTGATTTCTAGTCCAATTTCGAAAAAAGGACTAAATTGCGTAAAAAGTAAAAGTTATGTTTTAATACCTAAAGGTGTTAAATTGCCTTGTATTTTAAATTGGGGGTTTTTAATGTGAAATTAGGCCATTGAAAGAGTGATGGCCGGCCAAGAGACAAGGAATTAAATGGTCAAATGTGTTAGGTAAGTGTTGGGTGACTTATTTGACAAATTAGTAATAAAATAAAGAAAAGAAAATATCATCTTTTCTTCATCTTCTCTCCACCGATTTTTCCAACCAAAAAAAGGGTTTTGAAGCTGAAAAATTTTAGCAAAGAAACTCCCATTCTAGTAAGTGATTTTTAATGCCTTTCTTGATGATTTTTACATTTTTGGAACCCCTAAAGCATGAGCTTTCAAATGAAGGGACTATTTTGCAAAATGATTAAGAGTCTAGGGTTTTTCCATGAAAGTATATTTGTTGTTTGCTGAGTTTTTATGGAATAATATGAGCCTTGGTAGTGTTATAAACAACTTTCATGAAAGAAATTTGCATGAAAGCACCTAAATGCGCTATTTTGTAAAGTTTGTAAAATAAGTGTAAATGTGTGAAATAATTGAATTTATGAGTTTCTATAGTTATGAAAATGGTTTGTCTAGGCTTAATGAGTAAGAAAATGTTATAAAAATCATTTTACGATCCTAGGGGAAATTTGATAATTTTGGCAAAGTACAGGGGCAAAATCAAAAATTTTGTCAAAATGTGTCATTGGACTAATTTGATTAGTATCTTGTGTTAATAAGTTAAATGTGATGTTATAGATGATGAAAAACGAGATTCGGGCTTAGAACGAGGAAAAACGAGAAATTGATGGTTAGTCCTCTTTTACCAAATTGGTGTCGAGGTAAGTTCGTATGACTAAATAAGCATGTTATCCATGTTATTGTTAATATACTTGAATCTATCTTGCCTCGGTTGTATTGAATTATATGTTGATGATATTGAGTATGATGAAATGATGCCTAAAGTTAATAACATTCACGTGATGGTAGAATACATTAGAAATTCAATGGAATATTATATCTCATAGAAACGAGTAAGTCGTATGTAAATAATATAACTACATCGTTATTATACGTATTTGGATTGATATAGCATAAATTGCTTGATTGTGGAAATGATTATGTATGATGAGAATTGATGTAGAGGAACCTCCCGGTTGAACCTTAGGAATAAACGGATATTCATGCCAGGACATTTGGGCGATATGTGTGTGCTAGTGTAAGACATGTCTGGGACATGCATCGGCCACATTATGAGAGCCAGTGTAAGACCATGTCTGAGACATAGCATCGACATTGAGACGAGAGCTAGTGTAAGACATGTCTGGGACATGGCATCAACTTGATGGATGAGCCAGTGTAAGACCATGTCTGGGACATGGAATCGGCATTATACCCTATGTTTGAGGCTTAGTGAATATCCAATAGCTTTCCGAATGGTTCAATGGTGAGAGTTACGATTTAAGCTAAATGAGAAAGGTTATGACCATATTGTGAGTGGTACAGGTACTTACATAAAATTGATGTGATGTGAATTCAATTCATGTTATATGATTAGTAAGGAATGAAAATGAGCATGTTGAGTAACACAGGTATGTATGCCAAGCTCATGAGAAATGATTTCAGTATATGATGCACATTTGATGAAGATGTAATGGGTAATTCATGCCTATGAGAATGATTTTGTGATGACCTTGTGATTATAGGTCTATACTTATGATGTATGAATATGTAGCCTTACCAATGTGGTGGAAATGAATTTATATGGTGTGATAAATTTAGTATCGTTAATTTACACTAAAATAGTTTTGGACAGCAGCCATAGTCTGCCTTTGAAAATACACTAAAAATAGTGGAAAATGAGTTAGAGGCTGAATCAAATATGAAATAAATCTTATTGAGTATAGTTTCTTACAAAAGAAACCGTGTAAGCAAAAGAATTTCCTATAATGAGATATTTGAAGTTGTGTGAGACAGAGTTAGAATGACTTTGAAAATCCCCTTTTCTGATTTGAGAAAATCATTATAAATTGTAAAAAAATATTTATGATCTATAATTTATATTTTTAGAATCCTTAATGAGTCTATTTTCAATATAAATAGACGAGAACATTATTCAAGTGCTGTGCTATGAGATAATTGAACTTTAGTGTAGAAGGGTCGGAACTGTCAGATAGTGAATCAGGGGTAAATTTAAGGAATAAAATGTACTATTTGGCTAAAAAAAAAATTCTGGAAATTTTATGTTAGAAAGGTACATGAGTCTAGTTTCAAGGAAAATTAACGGAACTTAATTTCGAGTTTTGTAGCTCCAGATATAAATATTTTATTGACTGTTGTACAATAAGACAACTTATCATGAACTTGAGAATATGTTGGGAACATTGATAAAACATGTTAATGAGCTGCTTATTGTTTTCATATGAACTTACTAAGCATAAAGCTTACCCCCTTCCTTTCCCCTGTTCTTTAGTGTTGACAGGTTAGCTCGTGTTGGAGTTCGTCGGAGATATTATCACACTGTCAAGCTATCGCTATTGGTGTAAGTGATTTCAAGTACTTTGAGTCTATGGCATGTATAGGAGTTTAAATATTAGAGTATGTGATATTGCTTTAGCCAAATGTATTGGCTTATTTTGATTACGGGGTTGTAAACCCATTTTAATTATGCATGCATGTGCTATGGTATTACATGATGAGTTTATAATGACTATGGCATGAATGTGGTAAAGATGTGAGTAAAATCTATGGCATCTATTGCATGTGAAATTGCCATGGTCATGACATGTTAGGATTGTTAAGTGCTTAATTTTGCCATGTTGTATGTTATTGTATAAGTATGTGTGTGTATGTTGTGAGGGTGACAAAATGGCTTGGAAAATAGCCTTGCATTTGTCCACACGGGTAGACACACGGGCGTGTGTCTAGGCCGTGTGTGACACACGGTTCGCCCCCATGAGCGTGTTGTCCAGCTGTGTGTCCCCTGCACCTAAGTTTTTGAAGTCAGTATGCATGGTAATAAGTATACGGGCAAGAGACACGGCCATGTGTCTTAGCCGTGTGAAGGACACGGCCATAGGACACGGGCGTGTGCCTTGGCCGTGTGACTTCAATTTGTTCATGACCAAATTGGCAGAATGTCCTGGTTTTTGGACATGGGCATGTCCCTAGCACACGGGCGTGTGCTCTATACCCACAGTGGCATGTGGAGCCTTAAAGCATAAAATTTTTCCAAGTTTTTCTTAAGTTCTCGATTTAGTCTCAAACCGTCTCTAATGCATGTTTTAGGCCTCGTAAGCCCGTATAAGGGATAGATTGCATGTGAAAAGAAAAGTTCTTAATTGTTTGAGATTTCATGGCCCGGTTTTTAATTGTCGGAGGCGGGCGAGGGGTGTTACAATATCACTTTTACAAATCAATAAATATTATTTTGAGAGTATTTTGTTTTTTTATTCATATATAAGATTTAGAAAAATACTTGCACATGATGAAATTTGGACTCAAGACATCATAATCTTTATTATATGAGTTTTTCCATTTTAACCAAAATCATATTTAATTTTTAAATCAAATTTTTATATATTTGCTATGTGAATTTTTTTTACCCACATTGTGGATGTGTTATGATTTAATAGTTTTTAATCTAACATGCAAATGACTCCTTTTACAATTAAAATTAGAATAATTAATAAAATTATTTTTTACTTTGTTTCTTTATTCTTTAAATTAACTCGTAAGTTATTATGTGAATCAACAATAAATTTATTATTCAAATATATAATAAATAAAATTTCATCATACAAATTGAGTACGAATTAATATACATATCAATGCTTTAAATATATTATTTAAAAATTTGAATTAAAAAACTAAAAATAAACCGTAAATCAATATATTTTCATTTTTTTCTTCAACTTTATATTATATCTAAAAAAACAATTTCTTTAAATATATCATTTAAATTAATTAACAATTTATTTTTAATTTTTTAGCGAGATGGAATATAAATCATAATTAACTCATGAGTTATGTAACCGATGCCTTTAGAAATACTATCTAAGCATTAAATAGTTCATAACCATTAAAAATAAAAATAAAAATAAAAATGAATATTAATTTTTTATAAAAGAAATTATCAACGTGTCAAGTAGTAATTTTTTTTTTAATATATAATATAGATACTAAAACATTTGCTTTGAAAAATATATATTAGAAATTTAAGTACCAAAATAGGTGTTTAAAGATTATTTTTCAGAATACATTTTGTTAGTGGTTTCTTAATATCTACATGTTTTGTATTTAGTGCATGATTAAATTATTCTAGAATTTTCTTATCTATCAGGAGAATATTATCATTAAGTGCAATATACAGGAGTTCAACACCTATGGATGTTGAGTTCAACATAGTCAATTTTGATTGAAGAATTTATTTTTTCGTTGGTTTAACCAATTCATTTAATATAATGATATCTTCTACTTTTTTTTTTTTAAATGGATGCTTTAAGGTTTCTAGTTTACCATGTTGCCAAGATGGTAAATTTTCTTACTCAATTTTTTCATTTTGTTGCTATGAAAATGTTCGTACCATTACAAGCTTACAAATTGGGAATAGGGGATGAAATAACTAAGACTTGAACCCTGAAACTTAAGGTGCCAACACAGAGTTTTAACCTCTAGTTCGTTCAAGTTGTTGGCATGAAAATGTCTTAAGATTGAGAAATTAAATATTAATTTTATGATATTTTGAATAACAAAGAGGTCGAATTGTTTGTGTTTGACATAATTGAAACTTCCTGAAGTCAAATGAATGTAACCAATGTTAGGATCGAATGCCCTTAGTGTAGTGATATCGTCAAATATATTTGTAATTTTTCAAACAGATTGATTTAATAAAATTTCATCATTCTTATTAATATCTTTTGTATAATGTCATCAACAATTTTGCATGAAAAACAAAATGAAAACAAATATTAGTTTATTGATTATCTAATATTTAACTAATAGTAACCTGCATTATGTTGTTGGATCATAATGCAAGAAAACAACTTATATTAATAGATCATATGAATAGTCCATAGTCTAATAAAAAATTGACCAAGTCGATTAAAAAACTATTATGTCGTCTATCAAGTCTAAATGGGAGATACATTATCTTGCATAATGGAGTGGATGGCTCCCAGAAGATAGAGACATGGATGTGTTTGTCTAGGCTAATAGTATATCGGCAAGATCCAGGTAGAATAAATCCTAGATCTATTTATGGATGCATTCACTTGTGATGTTGATCTTCCCCGAATTACACTATTATTTACGTCCCTTTTCACATAATTTGAGCTTGTTTAATAGTTGAATTAAGTCTTTTTAAGTATTTATTTATGTCTTATAGTTCAAGTCGTATTCTATGCTTTTAAATATAGTTTCTATGATGTTTTGATACTTAATAAGATTATGTGGCTATGTAGGTTGATTTGGGAGCTCAAGATGTAACTTAGCCCTAAATTTACTGCCAATGTCGCGACAACGAAGCATGGAAGTCATGACATCAAAGATAGAGCTGAAAATAGCCGTGGAAATGACTCAGAAGTGAATGTCGTAACACCAGGTTGTTGATTCACGACACCAAACTTCAAAACAAATAAAATGTTGGAAAAAATCTGATTTAAAAATGGTTTTCTTGCATAGTGGAAAATTCAAAATTTTGAAAATCGACCTAATTTGTGATATTTATAACAATAAACCATAAACTAAAATCGCAATTGTGTTTTCGGATAAGCGAATCCTTGATGTTTTTTGGTTTTCAACCAAAACAATCTTCTCCGGTATTCTCATACCACGAACTGCTTCGAGTCTGGGCCCGAATCAATTAAAACAGAAAACTAGAAAAAAAAATTCTGTTCTTTTTGAGGTGAAAACAAAAATTCTCTCTTCTCAAATAGAAATATGTAGAATTGTTATTCTAAAAAATATATAATTAATAGTTAAGAATAAAATTCTCTCTATTTTTTGGCAGAGTAACAATATTTTAAAGTTGTTATTATAGTCCTAGGATGTCATCTATTTATAGGAAGAGAAGATAAAACCCTTATTGAATTCTAGAAGTTTTTTCAAATCGAAAAACTGCTTCCTACTTAGAGTAGGATTAGGGTGGATGGAATCTCCTAGTATTCCTACTAAGGTTTCTGCCCCCTTCATATCCATAAGGGGATTTTGGGCTTCTCTCACATCGGGTCCAATTATGAGTACTTTCTAGACTTTTTGACCCAATACTTTGTAATTTGACTTTATTTTTCTATTTCCCAAAATAAACTTCAATATTTATATATTAAATAATTTTCTCATCCCAATTTTACCCCTAATAAAATTATGACGATTTTACCCCTAGTAAAATTTCTAAAAAATATATTTAATATTTCACAACTTAACTTGCTCACTATGATCAAATGGTTTATTTTCATGACTAAGCTCTCCCCAACAGAATACCATTACAAAAGCAACTACTCAGTGCTCGTCCAATGATCTTGTCCTAAGTGTGTTACCCTCATAACATATCCTTGATCTCTTTGGGACAATATCCATTCTCTCAAAACGATCTTAACTTATCCCATGATAACCATTATATCTTCCTTCATGAAAAGTCAATTACTATTAAATGGTAATCAAGTTATTCATCACAAAAATAAATGACGCCACATACTGTAGAAGTCGTACACCCAATGCACCACATTTCGGTTCCATATCAATTCAAACTGAGGCTTTTACTTACATCAAAATGTACGAGTCACACATACATAGTCCATCATCCACTCAGGATTTAGGTATGTCACATTATGAACATCACAAGTGAATAAATCCATAAACAATTAAAGATCTTTCCATTTTGGGTCATTTTGATGTACTATTAGTCTATTCAGTCACATTTATGTCTCTATCTTCTGGAAGCTATCCGCTCCGATGCCTAAGAAAAAGCATCTCCCTAATTGGACTTTATAGACAACATATTAGTCTTTCATTCGGTTCTTATTTCTGATTAAACTAAGGGAATGTTTAAGTTCGTCTACTACTACAACCTGTATTTCTATAGTACGATCTAACCACATAATACCACTTAATATTAGTTAAACATTAGACAATCAATGAGCAACATTTGTTTCCATTTTGCTTTGCGTGCAAAAGCCATATGAAGACAATATAAAAATTATTAATGTAATTCATTAATAACTTTATTAACCAATTTATTCAAGAAATTACAAGTGTACTTAGGCGAAAATATTACACTTAGGGCACAAAATCCAACAAAAACCTACACACAAGAGTGAATGTTGCGACACCAAGCTGTGACATCGCAACACAAAAGTTTGAAGCAAGAAAAACCCATGAACAAGATGCGTCATCACGACGAGAAAGTGCTCCACATTGCAACATCATGACGATTCTTGGGTTGCGATAGCTGCACGTCAAAAGGGCAATTTAGGGTTTAAAAACCCTAATTGCAATATTAATCAAAAAGGTATCTTAGTACTTCAATTTTACACTATATAACTCACTTTATAACCACAAGTACAATATTCAGATCGAGATAGAGACAAAATTTCATAATTTAATTTTAATTTTTAGTTATTTTATAACAACCCTTTTCTCAATGGTGTCAAAAATGGTGGTTTTGGGACCACAATTTTGACGTGTTAGTCCACAAATATTAATTATTTAATATTTATGAAGTCATTAGTGTCGTATTAAAATTTGGTTAAGAAATTTTAATGTTTAGATAGTTAATTAAAGAAAAAAAGATTAAATCATAAAAAGTATAAAAGTTAATTATTATTAGTGTTTTAGTGCCAATTGGGTATTTAAATAAAATAGGCTGGTTTAATATGACAACTAAGCCATTTCATAATTTAGTGGACGGTAGGTAAATAGAAATTGATTAAAAATATGTTAGTAATTACATTTTTGTAATTAATGTAAAATCAAAACAAAAGAAAATGTAAGAAATTGCTATCATTTTCATTTTATTTTGGCTTGAAACTGAATGCATTGTTGGAGAAGAAGAAAGCTTTGGTTTACTATTTTCCTTTGCGTGTAAGTGTGTTTGTTATCCGTTTTTCATGAATTTTACGTTTTTGATATCGTTGTAATGATATCTAGCTGGTTTAGGGTCTACTTTGTGAAATTTTCAAAGTTTTAAAAATTCACCATTATTGTTTTTGAAGCTTTCTTAATGTTTATGCTTGAGATTGAAGCTTAATGAAGAATTTGAACTATTTTGTAAAGTAAATTTGAATAGTTTTGAGTTTAGGGACTAAATAGATAAAATGTGAAATTTGGAAGGATTTTATTGTGAAACTTTACAATTTAGGGGTTGATTATGTATGGTTAAAGTTTTGAAAAAGTCGGGTATATGAAGTAATTGCGAAAATAGGCTCATTTTAATATTGGGGATTAAATTGAATAAAATGTAAAAGTTTGGGGTAAATGTGAAAATTTATAAATAGGAAATCATATGCATTAAATTGAATATTATGTGAAATTGAGGCTAATAAGTTGAAATAAACTATTAATAGATCAAGAACAAGTAGATAGCCGAGGAAACGGGAAAGTTGTTGATTAGTCTCTGAACTTTTACTATCACTGCAGTTTGGCCCTGGTACGTTCATACGGTTTAGTTTAAATTAATATGAAATGTCATGTTGTGTTTATTGGATATTTTAGATATAATTGAACTGTTATAATTTTTTATGAGTCAAGAAAGTAAATGATTTAAATATTATTAATACAATGATTTATCGAGTCCAAATGAATGTAAGATAAGATACAATTGGCATGCCAATAGGTTTTAACGCGTGCGATACGGGTTTTGACTTGTGATGAGATTATGATTATTGACATGTTTCTATTCATTGAATATACCAAATTCTAGCATTTTTTGCAGACTATCGTGTTATATTTACAATGAGTCTAGTGCGTTACTGAGGGCGGATGTACAGCCTACGGGCTTGGCACTTGGTGCTCAGGTGTGTTCTCAGTTGGTTAAGCTCTTTTGAACGTTCTGGTGTGTCCTGGATGGTTAACCATGTATTTGTTTTCATTTATATCGTTCATCGGGTAGGTTTTTAATGATTATATGTTTCGTTATTAAATCTTATAAATGTTTACTTGATCCTTTGAAGGTATAAAGTGAGTTGATATTGAATGATCTAGTATGATTGATCAAATTATACAATATGTGTACAGACATAAAGACTCGCCTTTTGAATGATTTTGGTTTACAGGATTATCATTTATAAATGATTATTGTGATTAATATATTTATACGGTAAGTTTATTGTTTCAACCATTGAACTTACTAAGCTCTAGTGAAGCTTACTAGTGTTCTTTCCTGTTCCTTGAAGATAACATTTTGTGGAGTTGGGCAATTGAATCAACTGGAAGGTCACACTATCCAAATACATTTTGGTAGATTTTGATACATTTATTTTGGGTTATATAGCATGTAATAGGTGTGTTTGTATATGTTTGGATACTTATTACAAATGTTCTGTTTTAAGCTTGGTATTAGATTACAGGTGTACATGCCTTTAATCTTGGTGTGAATATGTTCATATAAATTTGTTTTGTACATTTGATATAAACCTTATGTAAGTGTTTAAATCATGGTATGAATGAATGTGAATGAATAAAAAGAAATGGTAAGTTTGGCATGAGTTTTATATATGAACTTATGAACTTGAATGCAAATTAGTTTTGTGTGACGTGTGAATTGAGGTTGATAATTAAATTGTGGTGCTAATGAGGACACATTGGTTGGACACTTAGGTTGAATGTTTTGGAATGTTTTAGGCTTGTTTGAATGTGTTTTTAAAGTATGGAAATGATTGATTTTGATTTTGCTTGGTACCTACGTTTTGGATGAAATTTTGTCTTTTTTGGAAGCTTTTTGGGACACATGCTGTCATACAACCATCTGCCTTATTAATTTTAGGTGCATGATTTTTCACATGGTCATAGTTATTTACATGGCCTGAGAACACGAGCGTGTGGAGTAGCCATACAAGCATGTGGGGTAGCCACATAGCCATGTTTGAGGCCACACAGGCTGGTCATTTTCTCACGGTCATGTAACCCCTATTTTTGAATTTTTCAAAATTTATCATATTTTTCTGTTTTGATTCAAATTAGTCCATGGTTGTTTTCAAACTATTTTTAGGGCCCCTTAAACTCGATTTTAGGCCCGTAAATGTATTTATGCTATGAATAATATTTAGTTTTGATTATTGATATTTAAATTAATATATGAATGGTTTAAAGATGTTAAATGTTTCAATATGTGTCGTAATACTCCGTAACCTTAATCTGATGGCGAAGATAGGTTCGTGGTGTTACATTTAGTGGTATTATAGCTACGGTTTAGTCAATTCTTGAACTGAACATAGCGTGTTAAAGTCTAGAAATTACATGCCATATAAACATGTGATAGTGAGATAATAATTGATCTGATCTAACCCCTATTTTTCTTATAGAATTAAAAGATGTCGACAGAATCTGATCGTGCTGACACTGATAAAGTAAATAGGAATGTTTTGACTAATGAACAAGAAGCAATTCCAAGTTTACCAATTCTACAAATGTATGAAAATGAAGTCAAAAATGTTTTCTTCAGTTTAATGAATCAATGGTTCACAGAATTTATACAAACCACTCCTATGGCTCAATAACCTCCACCCCCTATTGTACCTACTATGTCACCTCCACCTCCTCAAACAACTGAAACGAGTCACAGGATTCCTATTAATAAAGTCAAAAAATATGGTGCTGAAGACTTTCAGGGTAGAACGAAAGATGATCAGGCTAAAGCTGAGTATTGGCTCGAAAATATTCAGTAAGTCTTCAATGAAATGGCATGTTCTCCTAATAATTATCTTAGATGTTTTGTATCTTTACTTAAAGACGAAGCTTACAATTGGTGGTTAACGTTAACAGCAGTTTAAAAAGACGTATGTTACTAAACGATACCTGGATCGGAAAAAGAAAGAATTTCTTGAGTATCAGTAGCTGAGTATGAAAGAGAGTTTGTACATCTCAACAAGTATGCTCGTGAAATTGTGCCAAACGAGGAAGAAATGTTCATTTGTTTCAAAGATGGATTAAATGATGAAATTAAAATGTTAATTGAAGGGATAGAAATATGAGAAATAAAGAGAAATGAAAGGTCGAGAATTTAGTAAAAGAAGCTTTTCTAAGTAGTTTTTTGCACCACTATCAAAGAAAACAAAAGAAGATTTTAATCATCTCACTTCACCATCTTAGTTTTTGGGTAAAAGTAAATCGATGCAACATGATTTAAAATTTCAGGGTAAACCTGTTGATAGTGTTGGGAGTGTTCATAATGCTCCAAAGCCAATGTGTGAACAATGTGGAAAACCACATGCTGGTGAATGTAAGACCAGAATAGGTCCATGCTACAAATGTGGTTTAACATATCACTTTGTACGAAATTGCCTGAGACTAGTGGTAGATAATGAAGAAAAGAATGATAAACAGTTGTCTACATCTCAAAAAGTAGACGCCCCAGCCGTGAGCAAATGAATACGACGAGAATCGCGAAGCGACTAAAGATATAGCTATTAGATCTAAAGCTAGAGCACTTGCACGAGCATATGCTATCTGAGTAAAAAAGGAAGCTACTACATTTGATGTTATTACTGGTACATTCTATCTCTTTGATGTTACTGTATATGCACCAATTGACCCTGAGCCAAATCACTTGTATATTTGCACGACATTAATAACGGATAAGAATTTACCTGTTGAGTTAACCAAGTTTGATGTTCGAGTTACTAATCCACTAAATCAGAGTGTGTTAGTTAATTTAATATGTCATAAATGTCCGTTGAGAATTCAGGGCCGTGACTTTCCTACTGATTTGATGTAGCTACCCTTTTGTGAATTTGATATCATTTTGGGAATGGATTGGTTGACGTTACATAAAGCTGTGGTAAATTGTAGACTAGAACAAATTGATTTGAAATGTCAGACAGGTGAAATGATTTCAATTGAGTCAGATAGCTCAAACAGTGTTACCGGAGTTATTTCAACTATTTTGGCACATAAATTGATTCGTAAAGGTTGTGAGGCATTTTTAGCCTATCTACTTGGTACTCGATATTCAGGGTCAAAACTTGATCAAGTACTGATTGTGAATGAGTTTACAGATGTGTTTTTGAAAGAGTTACTGGGTTTGTCGCCAGAACGTAAAGTTAAATTTCTAATTAATATGATGCCTGAGACTGCTCCGATATCAACTGCACCGTATCGAATGGCACCAGCTAAGTTGAAAGAACTTAAAGCACAGTTGCAAGAATTGTTAGACAAAGGTTTTATTCGACTAAGTGTATCTCCCTAAGGTACTGAGTGAAACCGTGATGTGTGAAGCTCCGAGCCTTGCAAAGGGAACATTTCGGTGTTCGAGAATCAAGGTTAAAACAGTGTATGGAGGAATGGGTGAAGGAATAGGGAAAAAGGAAAATTGAATTCTGTTAAGATTCTGCATCTGGGATTACTACGAGCAAATCGCGATGCGTGAAGCTTTGGGCCTTGTGGAAGGCACACTTCGGTGTTCAAGCTTCAAGGTGGATATATGATAAGACGATATTGACTGCTACTAGGTTCCATAGGGCAACACTGCGATAGCAGTCACTAGGCTCTATAGGGCGACATCGCGAAGACAGTAAGGTCCTTTAAGGTGACGCCTCACAGAAGTTTGAGGTGTAAGACCATAGCTCAGTTATGGCAACCGATATAGTCTACCGAAACAATAAACCCTGGGATTAAAAGGTGTAAGTCCATAGCTCAGCTAAGGTAACCACTAGAGTCTGTCTAGACATTAAACATGGAACCTGAAGAGTAAGATCATAGCTCAGCTATGGTA
Organism: Gossypium anomalum; assembly: GCA_025698475.1. Taxonomy (NCBI): domain Eukaryota; kingdom Viridiplantae; phylum Streptophyta; class Magnoliopsida; order Malvales; family Malvaceae; genus Gossypium; species Gossypium anomalum. The sequence goes on along the minus strand of CM046958.1, from coordinate 34,471,390 downwards.
GCTTGTGGGGTCTGTTGGGACTATAAACACAAGTGGTAAATTAGGACGGCAATAGTGGGAACTTTTGCAAACAAGGAAGAAGAGTTTAAGGAAAAATAGAAGTATAGACACAAAATAGTTAGCCAAAGGGTTGAAGGAATCCTCAAATGATTGGGAAACATAATAAAAGTGAGAAAATACTGCAATAACAGTAGTGGTGAAAGCCAATAGGGCATATGGGTGGTAACCCAACAAGAAGTCACTACGGGAGTTGACACACTAGTCGTGTCTGGTGTACAAGCAAATGAAAAAGGTTTAGCCGAGTATCGCAAATAAGGATCCGCTATCATAATCTCCAAAGGGTGCTCAAGGAACCCTATATGTTAGTGGTTGATCGAAAGTACATTGAATAGTCCACAAGGAAAAGAGGGGTTAGTTAGAACCCAATAATAGAGAGAGTTACCAAAAAATGAAACATCAAGAGACAGATATGTCTGTCAAGATTATTCCTCTTTAAGCGAAAATTAGTTGGGAAGTATTAGCCAAATGGCTAGTTCCGCAGGGAACTGGAAAGCGAGAGGAATCATGAACTCAAGTGGTGACCTAGATGACGGCTCATTGGGTAGTGCAAGCAAAAGTAGTCCAGAGTAAACAAGTATGTTTCCCCTCAAAAAAAGATACCGCGATTAGGGCAAAGTACAAGAAAGTAATCCAAAAAACATTGTAACCTTAGGATTGGGCAAAAACAGTAAAGAGGAACCCATATAAGAACACCAATGTGCATGGAGCTTTTTAGTGGACCTTAATAGTAGATAGACCTCATGGGTAGAATATCAGTGCGTGCGCTGAAACTATGGCATGTTCACAAGCTAGGATGAAATCAGAATGGCTAAACACTGAAGAAGTTGATAGGAGAAAGAATACAAAAGGCGAATTGAAAAAAGAAGGGTAGGAATCCGCATGAATGTTAAATCAACTAGGACCCATCATAGTTAGTCAAAAGGGTTATAAGTCGACCTGGTAAAAATCATCCAGCGATCACACCACCAGTAAAGATAGGTGGACGTGGAACTGAAGTTTAACACCTCAAGCAAACCAAGGTCACCAACACAAAATAAGGTTTTTTTTTTTTTTTTTTGGTTGTTTTCTATTTGAAACCCTTGCAAAATGGGCACAATTTTAGTATAATACAGTAAAGGAACTCACTAAGTTCCTTGACCTTACCAAAGTGTTGGCTTGTGTTTTGCAGGATTCATAGGATAAGGGACTCGATGAGGGACCAAGCCAGATCGTGTTGAAATAAGGAACACTATTAGTAAAGTGTCATGCATATAGGAACGGAGTACCTTTTTAAACTTCACCTCAAGATGTCCATGTTGTAGTTATATAAGGACCCCATAGAGTTTAAGTCGGGGATAGTAAACTTATTTTTTAAATTTAAGGGTGCGGTTCTAAAGAATTAGTTATTATTTAGTAATGTCTAACTTGAAATTTTCAAGGTTACAATTTGATATTTAGTCTAGAAAGACCCATTTGTGGCACTTCACACCCGGATTCAGTGATCGGATTGGATGAGGGTGTTACAGTGCCACAGGTCAACGTGATGCTTGTAATAGCCTGTTTTTGGGCCAAATCAGAATAGTGGTTTCGTCACCACAAATATAAAGTAGAAATATTTATTTTATTATTTCTTTAAGGTCTACAGCATGATAGAATAATTGTGTGAAAATTTCGTTAAGAAATTTTATCGATTGAGTGCTCAATTTGACTAGAAGGACTAAATTGCAGTAGGTGCAAAATTTGAGTTCTATAAGCTAAAGGCGTTTGATTGTTATGAATTTTTAAATTGGAGGTCCTTAAATGGTGATTAGACCATTATACTTTGGGATGTACAAACATGGACATGGTTAGGTGCAATTTTAAAGTTATGCATTAAGGGCATTTTAGTAATTTGGTAAACAATGACAAAATTAACTAAATAAAAGTGTCCATCTTCTCAATTTAGTCCCCCCATAGCCAAATTTCACAAGAAGCCATAGCTGGGATTTTGGCCATGCTTTCAAGCTCGATTGTAAGTCCGTTCTTGTCCCGTTTTTAATGATTTTTATATTTTTGAGATCATTATAACTTGATCTAGCTATTTCAAGGACTAATTTGAAAGAAAGTTGAAGCCTAAAATTTTACCCATGTTGAATATGTTTTTATTTTGATGTTCGATGGTAGAAAATGCATGTTTGTTGTTTGTTAAACAATATTTGTAAAGTGATTTTTCGGTAAAAAGTCATATAGGGACTTATTTGTAAAAGATTATAAAATGTATAGAAAAGTGTGAATAAATGAAATTTTTGGGCTATTATGAGTACAATTATTACTCGGATAGGCTTAGGTTGTGATGAAATTGAAAGAAATTCATTTTACGAGCCTAGGGACTAAATTGTAAAGTGGTGGAATGTTAGGGGCAAAAATGTAATTCTTGCCATAATGTGTTTTTGGACTATATTGAATAATATGATGATTAAATAAGTTAAATATGGTATTATAGATCAAGAAACATGAAGTTTGGGTGTAGATCGGGAGAAAAACAAAGTAATTGACGAATAGATCCTTTTCATTGTTTTTGTAACTGAGGTAAGTTCGTATGTAAATAAGCTTTATTATAATTGTATTTTAAATGCTTTAACTTTGTATGAATTGTGTAAACGACCCTATGGACACGTTCGACGATGTTTTGGAAAGCGAGAAATCCCAATCGAACCTTAGGAATTGATTAGGCTACAAGTGACATGTCACTAGGGTATTATGTTATGGGATTCGGGTGTTGGTCCTGTACGTCCTATCGGTGGCTGAGTATACCGGCATATGTTATTGTTACTTAATAGCTTGTGTGAGCAGCACCGTGTAGCTACGTCTCGACTACCAACTTGTGTGAGTAGGCCCGTTGATGGCTCGAGAGCTAGCGTATATATGTTATGAGATAAAGGTAGCAATGGCTACATATGTGATACCTTGTGTGTGAGATTTCCCGAGTATCCGACATTATTATTCCGAGTGGTTCATTAGGTATGTCAACGATGAGAATAAGTATGAAATTATTACGAGATGGTACAGGTATATACATAAAGATTATGATTATTAAATTCGTGAAATAATGATTTCAAGGTAAGTTTGTGATGGAATGAATTATGGTTATGAGATTATGGTAAATTACGCTATCTTATATTACATTACTTGAACGTTAAATCTATGGTAAGATTTACTTATTTCTTTCATACGAGCTTATTAAGCTATATAGCTTACTTCGTTTTACTTTCCATGTTTTATAGTGTCACCAAGCTAGCTCGGATAACAGCTCATCGAAAATGGCATCACACTATCAAACTATCATTTTGGGTATCGATCATCTGAAACATTTTGAGTATATGGCATGTATAGGGACTTGGTCATTTTGGTATATGTGTCATTATCAATTTGGCCAAATGTGTTGGCTTATATTTGTTTAAGGTGATTTGATATTTAGCCATGTAATTGGCTTATTTTGGCTAAAATGGTTGTAAGCCAATTTATATAAGTATATGTGCCAATGCCTTTTGTTTATGTGGTTTGTAATGGGTTGCTATATGCTTATTTAAGGCTAATTAGCTTTGTTGTTAAATGATTGAGTTTGATGCATTGGTATGCTAGAAGATCTATATGATACAATGCATGTTAAAGGTAGTCATATTGGAGCTTTGTTGTTTGGTATGATTTGGTTTGGTAAAATATGATGTTGTAAGTATGTTAAGTGTTGATAATGAAATGACATGATTTAGCCTTGATTGTGGATGTTTTGGTTACCTAAATATGCTATGATTTATGCCATTAAATTTGTGGATGAGTGTGTGTGCAAATAAGGGTGACAAATGGCTTCGTAAATAGCCTGTATTTTGTCCACACGGGCGTGTGTCACACATAGCCTGTCCCATGGGCATGTGTTTTGGCCGTGTGTCCCCTGCACCTTAATTTTGAGAAATAGAATGCTCAGAATTAAGCATACGGGCAGAAACAAGGGCGTGTGTCTCAGCCGTGTGAGGGACATGGCCTCAAGCACGAACGTGTGTCCTGGCCGTGTGAAGTCTGCACTTATTTTATGAAAATTAAATTAACCACAAAGCCTAGCACACGGGTGTGTGACTTGGCCATGTGACTTCAATTTGTTCATGCCTTGCAAAACAGGGAGTTACACGGGTTAGGGAAACGGGCGTGTGACCACTGTTTATAGCAAAAAATTTCTAAGTTGTGTAAAAATTCCCCGAGTTATCGGTTTAGTCCCGAACCACTTCCAACGCATGTTTTGGGCCTCATAGGCTCGTATTTGGGACTTTATGATTAAATACAAATGGTTTTAATTTGGATGCAAATTTATGACTTGGAATTGTATGATTGTTTGCGATGTAAATTCGATAATGCCTCGTAACCCTATTCCGGCATCGAATACGAGTGAGGGGTGTTACAATGCCCAAGAATATCGAGGCTATTTTCGTTTGTGCAATCAACCTTATACGAAGACCTAGGATGTACTAATGACCTAATTTGAGCTGCCAACACTTCTATAATTAAGACATTAGGGGCTTGCTGTAACGAAGTTGTCCTAGATGCACTAAAAAACCTTAGTAGTTTAGGAGTAGGATTAGATTAATTTTCTTTCAGCTTTTCATAACTTAGTTGCTTTTCATCTTAGAATCAGTTTCAATCCAAAAGTTTATTTATTGTAAGCGAAGTATTTCAGATTATCTTTTCTTTGCATTCGATTTATTTCTTTATTTCAATCAAATTATTTTCTACTTTGTTCTCCATTCGATATCAAATCCACGATAATTAAAATCTCTCTTCTCTTCTGATTCAATTGTGTTCTTCACATGATTTGTTCAATTGAGATTGAGATTATAAATAACATAAGTGGCTAAATCCCTTAGGGGAGATTAACAAGTGGATGGGGATGTGGTTAACAGAGGATTTAGGGTTTTCCCAATAAGGTTAGTTGGTATAAATTATGTGTTCTCAAACCACTAGGATTGACAACCCTAGAAAGTTATCATAGGGTAGACGAGGTCAGGAGATAAGTTGAATTGAGTAAATCATAATTTATCCTGGTTGAGAAAGTGAGGTCAAGAGATAAGCGAGTATCAATCAATCGATATGTTAATTAGAGGCTAGGATGTAATAATTGGTTAATCGGTAGCTAATCCACCCTAGAGCCCTAATTCAAAGTTACTTAGAAACCCTAAAGCGAGTTAATCTTTCTGATTGGCTTATTGATTTTAGTTGTTTATTATTTTCTTTCTTGATTATTTATTTTAGTCATTTAAATTCTCTCCTTAATATATTTTATGGTTTATCATAATATAGGAACTACTTACTACTACTTAGACTTCTTACTGTAAAAAAAGGTTTTTCATAGATTTATTCCATCCTCCCTTAGGCACGATCCTCAGAATACTTCCAAGTGTTTCATTGTACTAACTATATTACAATTTGACCCGTGCACTTGCGGACACCGCTGGTCCAATCCGGTCATCGATGCAAGCTATAAGGTATTGCAGTATAAAACTTTAACATTATTCATAATTTAATCAAACATAACCAAAATGATTCATATGCAATCATTTCCATGCTATTCAATCAAACGAAGACCTAAATCGATCTTACGAAATATTTAAAACAAACCAGGAACAAATCTGAATTAAAATGGAACTTGTAAAAAATTTTAAGTAAAAAGTGAAAACATGGGTCACATGGTCGTGTGACAAACCTCAGCCCCTGTGGCTTAAGAACATGTTCGTGTGGCCAAACCATGTAACAGCTTATGGCTGTGTAACTTAGGGTCACACGACCGTGTCTCCAGGCCATGTAACTCTCTGAGACCGTGTAGACAAACCTACACCAAAAATAAAAAATGCCACATGGTCGTGTCATGCAACCATGTGGGACACACGACTATGTAGCAGACTGTGTCCCAGGCCGTGTGTGCCAAAAAACACATTCAAACACAAGTCATTTCACATACCAAAACTTAGACTCCAAGTTATACATTAACCAACTTTCAAACTTATTCAAAATGTACCAAAACAAGAAAAAATATACCTATTCACAATCCTAACCAATATGCCCTCATTGGCACTACAATTTCAAACATAAACAACCACCATTTAGCCAAAACATATACCAGAAGGTAAACTTATTCAATCATAATCCAAATTCTAGACACCAAATGCCAAATTATGTAATGCCCATATATCTAATCCTAAATCATAACTTAACACAACCAAATTTACCATTTCAACAAAGCACAAAACATTCCCAGTTGCCTATTAATATAAACATACCAAAACAACCATTAAAAAGGCATTTAGATACAAGGTCATTCATTCACCATCACATACTTCAACTTACCTTTATCAACCATGTTTATTAAACACAAATACACAAACAATTATATACAACTATGATTTCAACATTAATAAACATAAGAACCTCTAATACGAATTTACCAAAAAGCAGTAGTTATCAACACTTCGATGACAACTATTTAACGACTTTTCCTTTCCCGCGATTATTAACTGACTGATCCGTTCTTGATCTGATATAATAATTTAGTTCAATTAGCCAATTCAAATACCTTAAAACATTTAAGTTCACATATTTGACCCTTTATCAAATTTTACACTTTTACCCTAAACTTTTAACTTTTATTCACTTTAGTCCCTAAACCTAAAACTTACACAATTATCACAATTAAGCCCAAAACCCTAGTCGAATTTTTATTTATTCAAATACAGCCCATAATTATTTAAATTTCACAAGAATTTCATTCTAAATTTATTATTTTATCAATTTAGTCTTTAAATTTAAAACTAACCAAAATCACTTTACAAATAGTCTTATCTAACTATCAAGCTTAATAATTTATCATTAAACTTCAAAAACATCACAAATTCATCCATGATAAAATTCTAAACATTTAACAGTTTTACAAATTAGTCCCTAGGCTAGCTAGTTAAGTTAAAATTATCTCAAAAATATAAAATTACTAAAAACAGATTAAAATATACATACCTGTTTGAAGATTTCAAATTCTTCTTCAATGGTGGCTTATTTGGTGGGAGAGAAGAAATTAAAAAGACGGTAAGGTTTTTCTTTTCTTATTTTATGCTTAGTTTATTTTTAATATTATTTTAATTAAAATTTTTAACTTAAACCATGAAAATTACTCATCCACCGCCAATTATAATTAAAAAAAGGGTGAATTTTCTATTTAAACACTTAAACAATCATTAATCATGTGTTTTAAATTATGAAAATCAATATCAATTATCTTTTACGAACTCTATGATTTAGTCCCTTTTTACTAATTTAACTATCAAAATGTTAAAATTTCTGGACCAAACTTCAATATACATATATAGTAACTTCTAAATATTTAATAAAAATATTTACGGTCTCAGTTTATAGAAATGAGGTCTCGAAATCTCATTTTTTAAAAACCACTTAACTTTAAGGACAATCCACTTGTACTTAACTATTCGTTCAATTAGCAAAAATTATCAAATCAAAATTTAATATAATACTATATTTGACTCGTAAATATTAAATAATAATATTTACGAAGTCAGTCATTGGATTTATGGCCCCAAATCCACTATTTTTGACACCACTAAAAAACAGAACTTTACAACTATTATAGAAAATCTGCATTTTCAACCATTCTTGCATACCATGATGAGGACATTTCCGCAATAGCAGTTTAAAGTGTTCCTAAGTCTTGTGTACATTTTCCCCTTTCATTTGCTTAAATTTTGCGATATATCACCTTAACTGAATAGTTTTACTGATAGGGAAAATTTTGTTTAAAAAATTTTCCACAAGCTCGTCCCATGTTGTAATAGAACCTAGATCCTGCAAATCTAACCAAGAAAAAGCATTATCAACCAAGGATAAGGGGAGCAACCAAAGATGAATAGTGTCATCGGTGACCCCATTAAATTTAAAAGTATCGCAAAGCTGAAGGAATCATTTTAAATGTTGGTTGGGATCGACCATCATTATCCCTTTAGACTACAAATTATTTTGAATCATTTGTGTCATCGTTGGCTTAATCTCAAAGTTGTTCGCATTTATTGTTGACCTTTCAATAATACCTCGCACAACATCCAATTTTGGTATGTGTAATCTCATAGTGTACGTTCTTCATGAGCATGTGTGGCTCTATCGGCAAAAGTGGTTGTGGTGGTGGTTGTTTCTCTATTGGTTATTCGTATAATGGGTTATCCTGTGGTGAGTTAGCTACAACATGTAGGTAATGTTGCATTTGTTTTTGTTGTTGCTGTCTACTATTACGATTGATGATTTTCTTTGGATTTGATGTTGGCTCTATAGGGGTGCCCTACTCTGAGTCATACACTGCAATCCATAGAGAAAAAGAAAATTAAGTTAGTAACTATGAAAATAAGTTAATGAAAATTGAAACCATATCTATAGTTCTAGGACTTCCTACTTATCCTATTAAGATGCAGAAACTAAAGACTAATCTAATGTTGCAACCTCCCAGATAACAGCGTCAACAACTTGACCGATGCCCAACATGTCAATACTGCAAAACATGTGAAATTAGGTAGTGTCCATAAATAAATGAGTTAGGTTGTAATATAGAAGTTACAATGGAACACGGAAGTATTCCGATGATAGTACCCAATGGAGTCTTAATTAAACTAGTGATTAATCCCGATAGTAACAAGTCTAAACAATGATGAATTAATACCATATTTTGATAAATCATATTAATATATGAATGAAAATAAAACATGTAATGAACATTAAATAATAGAAATAAGTGATTGTAAATCTCTAAAGGATAAAAATAGAAGACTACTCGCTTCAATTTCCGTAGATAACTTCTAACTTAGGGTTCAATGCAATCAGCTAGTATTTAACCTAGTTATTACCTCTCAGCCTCTGACTAGCCTAACTAGTTCGTGACAACTAATTATCTCTCGACCTCACAGTTTAGACTGGGACAGGCTAAGTGGTGCTGGGTAGACTACTCCCTCGACCTCATCTACCTAAATGACTTCCTAGGGTTGTCAGGCCTATGGTTTAATCTCTCACAACCTGAGCCAACTGATTCGACAAGAAACCCTAAAAAGTTGTTAACTATTCCCACATTCACTCGTTACTCTCCCTCAGATTTTAGTTACTCATTAATCTAATTAAAATAATCTTGAACTTGAATTGAAACATTAATAAAATACTACAAGACAAAATAAAGAGAAAAGAAAAGATATTTTGAATATTGATGAGTTCTACAACTAGAAATTCGTAGCAACAGTTAAGAGATTCATAATCCAAATTAAGAAAATGAAAAACTAAACAAGAACTGAAAAATACTGAAAACAAAATTGCCAAAGTAAAAACCTTAATCTATGAATTGAAAACTTAAACGAAGGGGAAGAAGTTCCCTTTAGAGTTCTGAGTAGTCTTTTTTATAAAATCCATGTTAGATGACTCATTTAGAACTAATACAAGTGACTAAACATCATTAATTGGAGCTGTGCAGACTAAAACACCCTTATTGTCTTTAGTGGCCTTATCGTAGTTGTATCACGACACCGAAGGCTACATGTTCCTTTGGTGCTCATTCAAGCCTGTGTCACAAAATCCCCTGGTGTGTGTCACGACATGGTCAGAAGTATGCTCCAAAGGTATTCTAGAAGCCGTGTTGTGACATCCAAGTAGCTTATTGCAACATAAGGAGCAATCCACTAACTCTTCGGTCTAAATCAACGTCCTGCACACTCAACCAACATGTTAGTCCTCCCTTAAGCCCGAATAAGCTTAAATGGTCATAAAACACTCCTAATTACTCAATTTACTAACTAAATGCTTGGAATAAAAAATTAACAAAAGCATTACTTAGTTTCTAGAAAAAAAAGCTCATTCAGTATAGAAAAAGACCTAATTTGCCACAACAAAATGTGGATGATCACATACCACCATCGGTCTACTGTCGGTTTGGTCGGGATGAGTTTGTGTCATCTCAATCAAGCTGGATACGTCTCAATTCTCCGCGTTCTGCCAAAAAATATAAGTTACATAGGTTCTACGTCTGTTTTCAGCTCACATAATTTATTCTAAAATAATAAAATAAATCTTTCCTGGAGATGATAGTCAACAATCTAGTCAACAATCTAATTATACATACCCGATAATTAATAATAATTACTTCAATTTTCTAGGAATCACAACTTTGGAAAAATTACTTTATCATATATAATAAATAATAGCATACATTTATTTACATACATATCCCTAAACATGTTGATAATTAAAAAAATATCACTCTTATGAAAATTAATCACACGTGAAGAAGAGAGAATTTACGGCATCAGTACATACTATAAACATAGGACAATCTGGCTCTGATACCAATTATTGGAAAAAATTTTGGTTCAAAAACGATTTTCTTGCACAACAAAAAATTAAAATTTTAAAAATTGAGCCAGTTTGTGATATTTATAGCAATAAACCCTTTACCGAAATCACAATTGTGTTTTTGGCTAGGCGAATCCTTGTCATTCACGATTTTCATTCGAACGGCCTTCTCAGCTACTCTCGTATCATGAACTACTTCAAGTGTGGGCCCAAACAAATTCTAATAAAATACTGAACCAAAAATTATTTACTTAACTTTTAGTAGGAAAACAAATCTCTCTTCAATAAAAATTGGTAAAATTGTTATTCCGAAAAACAAAATTTATACTTAGAAAATAATTTATCACTAATTCCGGGCTATTAGCAACAATATCTCAAAGTTTTATGTTTAGCCCTACCAATGCCATCTACTTATAGGGAGAAAAAGTGAAACTCTTCCTGAATTAGTATAAGTCTATTTCAATAGAAAACAAAATCTTAGCTCAACTAGGAAAGAGAGGGGTAGCAACCCTAGTTAAAATATATAAGGGTTTTTCATCCAAAGTATTAATATAAGGGGCTTATGGGCTTCTCTTGTATCGGCTCCAATTATAAGTGCTCCCTGAATTTTTAACCCAACACTTTATAATTTGATCTAATGCAATACATGTTTTTTTATTATCCAAATTAAACATCATAAGTTAATTTAAACTAATTAATGAATTTCCCAATTAAATATTTTTCTCAACCCAATTCTAAATCCGTTAAAATCATGGCAACTTTACTGTAAAAGAATCTATGAGAAAATATATTTAATATTTCTTTACTGTAAAAGAATCTATGAGAAAATATATTTAATATTTCTACATTCAATGGATTATTTTAATCTCATTTTCTAACTTTAATTATTTAATTAAATAATAGTTCAAAAAACCATAAATTAATTTTCCAAGTCATTTTCATTTATTGAGAAAATTACATTCATTTTCGAATGTTTCTCATTTCTCTCACTTTACCATTTCTATCCATTTTTGCTCATTTAATTCAACAAGCAATTCATTTCTAGTTTCAACGAGCTAGCAAAGGGATCAATTGGACATGTGTAATAAGGGCTCAAATGATTTATAATTAAGTTTTAACATACCGCCTATTAATTATAAACTCATTTAGTCACGAAGTCATTCCACTATAATATTGTGACTAAGCACTCCCTAACGACATATTATTACTAAAGCAACTCGATTAGTATTCTCCAATGACCTTGTCATAAGTATGTTATGCTCATAAGATATCCTTAATCTCTTTGGGATAAATTCGCTCTCCCAATATTAGTCTATTTTATCTCATGTAATCATTATATATCCTTCATGAAAACTCAATTACTATCAAATAGTAATTAAGTCATCCATTACAAAGACGAACGACTCATGGTCACGTTTACTTTTCATCTATCCTGTAATGCCAATGAGAGGATATACTTTGGGATACTACTTAATAAACTCCAGTGCAGATTTAGACATGACATTTAACTTTCCTCTGTATGTATAATAGCCCAACGCGTAGCTCCTCTTGGAGTAGCCCTGGTGACCAATTGCACAAATGCGTATTAAAACACTTAATTTATGAAACTATTTTTAAAGTTTGGTTTTACTACAAACGTACAATGTCGGTTGTAATATTTATAGTGTTACAATGAAACACCAAAGTATTCCAAGGATCGAACCCAAAGGAGTCGGTGATTTAATGATTTCTATTCAAAAATACATGTAAGAAGGAGTCTAGCTAGCTACTTACTAATTTCTATAGTACGAAAAAGCATAAACAGAGATTTTCAACACTACTTTCTAAATTAACTATCCTAATGACTAAATTGCAAAAAATGTAAAACTAAGGGACTACCCAGTAAATAACTAATGCGGGTTGGTTAACTTTGATGTGGTTCACCAAATTTTGGGCTTGGGACATAAATCGCTTAAATTACTAAGTGGATTACCGACTTAGACAAATTACTAAGTGAATTTGATGTGGTTCACCAAATCTCAAGCTTGAGAAAATGCAAATGCATGTAACTAATCTAAATCATCCTCATGGGCCCTTGCTCGATCAATCAATTCCTTTACCCTTGCCTTGTACTACTGACTTCTTGTAAGGTAGTTTGGGCTGGTCAGTTGATTCCCTGATGACAGGGCCTTCCGTGGCTAGTTGCTCAGATGCAAATAAATCCTTGAAGTCATCATGGTATGGTGTTGCGTGATCATCATCTGTAGCTTTGTCATCATCACCTTTTTCCTCATCATTCCCTTTCTTGTCAGATTCCTCCTCCATATTTTCATCATTGGGCCTCGTTGGCCACTAATAGGGTATTTCCCTTGCCTTCCCATGAATGCATCAGTGAAAATTTGCATTGCATCAAGTCTGTGCTTAGTGTATCGAATCTCCCTAAAAAACCTTTCAAGTTTTTTCGATACCCTCAGATGTGGATTTAATAAATGCTTTCTTCAAACGAATATGTGGCATGTCTGTCTTATGCTTCTATTGTTGGTTCCAATCTTTGATTTATTATCAATGAAAAGCTTGGAATTGATGAAGCATCGAGTTACTAAGTATGCTGTGAACCAGTTGGTGTGATTGCTCCATTCGGTCCATAATCACCTTTGTCTTACGGCATAGATTCGTAATCAAGTGAGGAAAATAGATCCCAACTTTACCTCCTACCACACACTTTTTCATCTATTGATTAATCTAGTGTCCTAAGAAAATAAGCTTACACTACAAAATGGAAAAAAGAAGTATAGGTCAAAAACCGTTAATAGTGTTAGTGTTGAGAAGAAGGCTAATACGTGTACAAATGATTTGCATCCACATCTTAGATATGGAGAACATAATTTATTGTTTAAAGGAAAGCGAAAATTCAGTACCTCAATCAAGTTTCCGAACACCTAGGTCCTTGGTTAAAAATTTTAAAACGACATCTATATCAATGTTTGTAAAACGATCGATATCCATGTTTTGAATATCGTCCCTTTGATAAAAAGGGACGCCATAAGGATCGCAAATGCGTTCAAGGCAATATCTATCCACTTATGCCTTACTTATACTCGATCATCTTCTGTACATTATAAATTAGCGTAAAACTCTAGAACTACGGATATTACTGTAGGTATAGTTGGTAGAACTACAAATTGATTCCATCGATGGTGGCGAACCAAGTTTCAAATTTCATGACAATCTGGGGCGTCTAAGTTAAAACCACGTTTATATCGATTAAAAATATTTTTCTGCTTGTTCAGAAGAAGAATTTGTCCTCATTATATCCCAATAAATTAACAGGTACAAATTGTGTGTGATTTCATTTGGGGGCTCTTAGTGGCATTTTAAAAATTCTCTTTCCCTTAACAAGCAATTGAAATATAGATAATTGAAACTAACTACTAACCAACAATCAAACAACAACTATAATCAATTATTAAAACAAAATGAAAATAAAAAAAAATTTAAAAATACTAAGAGAAAGGAAATTTGAGCTGAAGTGATTGGTTTTTGCCAAAGAGGATTGAGGCGACATTTCTCAACTGATCTAATGTAAGGAAGAAATTAAACATGCAAGAAAAAAAAAAGATCTAACAAAACTTTAAAAGAATTCAGGGGAGATTTGAGAGAGTTTAGAAGAAAATATGAAGACAGTGGGAGTGTATTGGGGGTTTGGGGTTCAAAGATTTTGAAATTAATGAATATTTAGAGTGTTGGAAGACTTAAAAAGACTCCCAAAATGCGCGGATCGCGATACCTGACTCAAGTATTGCTTGACCTGACTTGACTATCACGATACCCAATGTTGCATGTCGTGATATCCCCTATTTTTAAACCCCTCTTATTCGACTTTGTTTAAGGTATCGCGATATAGAGAGTTGGGTATTGCGATACCACTGTGTAAAGCAAAAGTTTTTACTTTTCCAATTCCAGGGGTATCGCGATACTGGAGACCCAATATCGAGATACCAAAAGGATTTTTGCTCCCTCGTCAAACTGTTTAGGAAATCACGATATCCCCCTTGGGTATTACGATTTCACTGATACCCAAAAACATGGTAAAATCATCAATTTTCATCTCAAACCTAAAAAATCCAACCTATTAAATCTAAAATTAAACTAACATAATTTAAAATCCTAATTTAAATGCAAGAAATAAATGGACTCCAAGCTCAAAACATCTAATTATTTATAAATTTTTGTTCACTCACCACAGAAGGTGAATCAAAAATCAAACTTAGGGCGGTCAATAACACCACTGAATTGGTGTTTCATCGCTGTCCTAGACACTAGAACTCATCTTTTGTTCAGTACACATCCAAGTCCTTTTGAGAGTCGTATCTTCTTTCTTATCCTCGTTCATTTCCTGATCCTTTTGCATGGCCTGTGAACACTGAAAAATCACACCATTCCATGAAAGTTGAAAATTCTTTAGCATGATAACCTTTCGTCTCAATCACTTGGAACTTATACTCTTGTGATGGTTGCACTTCCTTAGACCTAGGCCTGGGCTTGACATATTTGAGACCTTCAATTTCTCCTTTGATATCCATAATCAATTCACCCCATCCTACGTTTATGGTGGCCCTAAATGTGGCTAATAACAGTCTCCCTAAGAGTATCAGAATTTCTAGATCCTTTCTGAAGTCAAGCAGAATAAATTCAACTGGAAAAATAAATTGCCTAACCCTCACTAACACATTTTCAAGGAGACCCTTGAGACTCTAAGGATTGGTCATCTAATTGTAAAGTGACTTATGTGTCCCTAATCTCTCCCAAATCTAACCTCCTATAAATTGACAATGACATGAGGTTAATACTGACT
This sequence comes from Gossypium anomalum, assembly GCA_025698475.1. Classification (NCBI taxonomy): domain Eukaryota; kingdom Viridiplantae; phylum Streptophyta; class Magnoliopsida; order Malvales; family Malvaceae; genus Gossypium; species Gossypium anomalum. The sequence continues at coordinate 34,456,113 of CM046958.1, read as the reverse complement.
CCTAGGTCACACAAGGCCTTCCCAAAGATCACTCCACCTATCTCAATGAAAATGGTAAAGTTATCGGGATCCTTTAGTTTGGGGAGAACTCTTCTAGATACTACCATGCTGCATACTTTGTTAAGTGCAATTTGCTTTCTTCTCCCTATCTTCCTCCGATAGGACATAGTTTTTCTAAGGAACTTGGCATATTTAGGCATTTTCTCAAGAAGTTATAATAAGGGGAGGTTCACATTCATGGTTTTAAACATCTTGAGGAAGTTTATGAACTCTTCATTGTCTTTCTTCTTCTCCTTTAAGTAGCTCGGGAAAGGTATGCACCTTGGGCTTGGTGGTGGAATGGGTCTATCCTCAGTTTCAACTTGTGTGGTTTCACTCTCCGGTCTTTCCTTCTCTAGAATCTCATTTCTAACACTAGGAGTGGGGATGTTCTCGTCCTTCTCACTCACTTCCTTCTCTTTGGTCAAATAGGTTCCTTAACCACAGCTCCATATCTAAGGTTGATCCAATTGGTCTGCTAATTTCCTTCTCTTTTTGGATTAGGTTCGATATTATTAGGTATGGTAGAGGCTAAATTGTTTTGCAATTGTTGCAAAACTTGGCCCAATTGGCTACAGATTTGGGCACATCGGCTTGCACTACATGCAAACCTTCCTCTAATTTACTCACCCTAATTGAAAATAGAGGGTCACTACTATAGGTTGGTTTTCTCTCTTGATCTTGGGGTGCCTTAAAAGGTATTTGAGGTTAGTATGGTGCATTGGGTTTTAGAGGGTTAAAGTTTTGGTTCACTTGATTTAACGAACCCACTTGGTTTCCTCCGCACCTAAGGTTAGGATGGTCATGCCACCCAGGGTTATAGGTATTGGAGTAAGGGTTATATCATCTATTCTCCATATCATTCACCTCTATATGGTTGCTTTCCTCATTTTGTCTTGTATTAAAATGAGTTAGATTGTACTGGTATTGAACTTGCGCCTAAGTCATACTCATCTCTAAACTTGTTGATACTTATCCTCGTCATTAACAGCATTTGGTGTAACTTGTTTACCTCGATATGTGAACTGCTCAGCTGACAACAAATAAGAGTTCATCGCCATATCTTCAATGAGATAACATGAAGGCTCCGATAGATGCTTTATCAAGGCTAGAGCATAAATTCTCGTCAAGTCCATTGTAGAAGACTTGAAATTGCAACAAATCTTGTAAACCATTGTATGAACACTTGCGCAACATCAATTTGAAATACTCTCAAGCCTGGTATAATAACTCTCCTTCCAATTGTTGAAAATTCGTAATGTCCATCCGAAGTTTCATGGTCTTACTTGGTGGGAAATATTTTGCCAAAAATTTGCTCGCTAGCTCAACCGAAGTGTTGATTGCATCTACCAGCTACAAATCTAATCACATAAAAGCATCATCAGTAAGAGGAAAAGGGAATAACCGAAGACAAATAGTGTCATCGAATACCCCGTTATACTTGAAAGTATCACAAATGGTTAGAAATCACTTAAGATGTTGATTGGGATCCTCATTCATTAACCCTCAAAATTAAAGGTTCGATTGGATCATTTGGATCATTTCTGGTTTAATTTCGAAGATACTAGAATTAATCATCGGGTGATTAGTGCTACCTCGAACAGCATATAAGTTGGGCATTGTATAGTCGCGCAAAGTTCTTTGCTCCATGGGTGGATATGGTGGTTGTCAAATTTCTTTTTGTGCATTTTTGAAAGGTTTCTCTCTCGGTGCAAATGGTATGTCTCTCAGATGTTGCGCCATTCTTGTGTGTGTGATGATACGTTCTGGTTCTAGCTCAAATGGCAAGACATCGTTACCAGTTTGAGCCATACAATGTTCCTACATGCACGAGAGATTGAAGAAAGTCAATTAACTTCGAAAATAAAACAAAAACAAAAAAAATAAGGTTGTATCTATAAACCCTGCTTTGGTTGCTTATCTCTACCTACAAGTGCACACTAAATACTACTCAATCTTACATCGTCTTCTCCGGCAATGGTGCATACAACTTGACTGGCTGTGCGCGTGTACATCAAAACATTGAATTTATCAAACTATTTTTAAACTCTGGTTTTATTGCAACCATACAGTTTCTGTTGTAATATTTATAGTGTTACAAAGAAACACTGAAGTATTCCAAGAATCAAACCCAAAGGGGTCGATGATTTCATGATTTCTATTCAAAAATTCATGCAAGAAATAAGTCTAGCTAGCTACTCACTAATTTCTATAGTACGACAAAGCATAAACAAAGATTTTTAACACTAATTTCTAAATTAACTATCTTAAGGACTAAATTGCAAGAAATGTAAAACTAAGGGACTATCCAGTAAATAACTAATGGGGGTTTGTTGACTTCGATGTGGTTCACCAAATCTCAGGCTCAAGACATAAATCACTTAAATTACTAAGTGGCTTCATTTTATCTCTCAATTTCAATTTTACAGACTTAGAAAAATTAGGTCCAGTTTATCTCTTGATCTCGTCGATTAATCCGGGACTAACGAATGGGTGCGCGACAAGATTACCTCTCGGTTTCACTTTATCTTGAAATTCCCTTAGGGCGTCACTACCTAAGTTCATAGTTTGTTATGATTTAGTTCTTGGTCCAAAGATTTTAGTTTATCCACATCTCCATCAACCAACCCCCGTAGAGGTTTAGTTACTCATGCTTAAAGTGAAGAAAATAAACTTAACAACGGAAAATAATGTAGCCATGAAGTAAAGTCTAAGAAAAATATGAAAGTTGAGATTTTTATGCAAGAAAACTTAAATAGCATGAAACCAAAAGCATCTAACAAGAAAATCTAATGCAAGAAACATAAAAGGAATAATCTTTAACAAATTTAAAGTAAAATATATTGAAATACATTAAACTAAAGCTTAGAGAGTTTTGAAAGCAAAGTATAGGGACTAGAAATGCAAATACCATAGCAACAGTGTTAACTAACTTAACTAATAGTACGAATAAGAAGTGAATGCAAAAAATAAACTTTAATCTAAGGTAGAAAAAGAGAAAAGATAAAAATCCTAGAAAGGGGCAAAGAAAATTAGAAAAAACTAAACCTAAAATTAAGTTAAATGTGTCTTTTTCCTCCTCAGCAATTTTTGGCTATTTTGAAGGGTGTTTTGATGACTTTTCAATGCCAAAAATACCCCTACAAGGGCCTAATCTACCGTGATTTAGTGTAGCAAATTAAGCTAATTATCGCACTTTAGGAGATTGAAAACGAGCTTTTTTAGTAGGTTTGAATTATGTTTTCTTAAATTTTTAATAAGTTAATAAAATGTGTAAATTGAGTCTTTTATTGAAACTAAGGGCTGAATGAGGCCTAAGGGTGAGCTAATGCACTATGTGAGTGTACAGGAGACCTTTAGACGGCATATTAAACTAATATTAGTCACTATGTTGAAACACGAGATAACTGATGTGCAACATAGGGAGAAAAATGGAGAAACTTCAAGACTGCCTTCAATGTCGCGACACAGCCTGAGGGTGTCGTGACATACCCTTAAAGATATCCCAAAAGGAGTATACTGATTGCTATGTCGCAACATAAGTCCTGGTGTGTTGCGACATTGACTCTAGGATGGAAATCAAATACAAAATAGGGGCGTTTTGGTCTACACAATCAAACTTAAAGCTTAGGAACGTCAAATAACCTAGGGTTGAGGACGACGACCACCTGAACTCTATAAAAAAGCTCATTTGGCACATTTTGTAGACAGTGTTCACTTATCCTAGATTTTATTTAGTAAGTTTATTGAGTTTTTCTTTCGTTTTTAGGTTTTAGAATTTATATCAGTTGTACTTCATTGTTCTCAAGATATTTGAATTATGGAAAGAATTCAAACTTTATGGATTTGCGATTAATCTCAATACAATCAGGCTCTTTCATATACTCTATACTATTGATTTAATTAGCATGCTTTCTCTTTATATTGGTTCTATATTGTCTATAAAAACCATGAAGAACTAATCCCTCTATAGGGGATTAGCGAGTAGAGGTATAATCTATTAACTGCTTTGTAAGATTACCCAACGGATCAGTTGTTTGGAAAGGAAGAACATGAAATGAACCCTAGGCCTGACAACCCCGAGAAGTCATCAATGTAGGAATTAACCCAAAATTGGTATGACCCATCCGTGGACACCTTTACCCCAAGCTAGTGGAAGATCGGAAGATAAGTAGTCCTTGTTGACTCGTTATTTTAGTGGAAGATCGAAAGATCCTACTCGAGTAGCAACTAGTTGATTGACGAGGAACCCAAAACAACAGTTGATGGGGATTACCGATGCAAGATAATCACCCATAATCAAGATTTGATTCATTCCCCTTTTCCATCTCTTGAAGTTTATTTCTTTTATGATATTTTGTTTTATTATTATAAAAACCCTAAAAATCCCTTATTTTATGCTTTCGTACTATAACTAATATAAAGTACTAATTAGATCTTTTAATATTTAGGTTAGAATTGATTTAGCACTCGCCTCCCTTGGGTAAGATACTCGGAGTAGTCACCTACTATGTTGTAAAACTATATTACAACTCAACCTGTATACTTGCAGATACCGCCTTGTACTTCTATATTTTATCATAGTATTTACACTCTAGACGTTAGTACATCCAGAGGTGGTAAATTCTTTTCGCCATTGTCGGGGAGGCAATGTCACTAGATTGATTTTAATTTTTGCACTTTAAAAAGAATAGTTAGGAAATTTGTAGGTTATAACTATGACTTTCAATTTTTTTTTTGTTAATTAACATTTCTAACTCTTTTTTTTTAAGAACCCTAGACACCATCAACCAAATAATCAGTCAGTACAAAGCCATGGATAACTTTGATTATATGTGGTTTAATGAAGACTTCAATTATGACGAAGATATTTATGAAGAAGGAGTCTATGAAAATTGAGAGATACATGAGAACCAATGACTACTAATGCTTGAATTAAGTCAACTCTACGGAGAAACCCTAGTTCTTTTCTAAGATGATAACGGCCACATCGATATACCATCAGAAAGGTACCAATAGGTGCTAAGTCCGTATTTGAGAAAAGAAGAGAATGCCACTATAAACACTTGTGAAAAAAGGAGAACTCACAGACTATTATTCATCTCAACAGATAGAAAAATATTCAGACAAATTAAACGCAACTGCAGAAAAAGAAGATATAGAATCAGGGAAATGGTCAGTGAACCGAAGAATCAGATCAAAATAGAACTCATTGTCTTAGAAATCTTAGGTTTTGCCAATAAAGCCAAAACACAAGAATAGTATACCACAGACCAACCAATAGAGACAATGGTAACTATGGTTGATCTAGTGGAAGAGTGTCTGTCGATTCAGGAATTCCCAGATCAAAATAAAGAGATACTAGTAGTCCCAGCTAATGAACTTGAACTGACTACCCTGTGCATAACCTTAGCCATAAACCAGGCACCCCAGAGATTTGACGGCCTAGGAATTTTCAAAATCCTAAATAGAATTGGAAAAATATATATAGAAAGGACCTATGATCATATAGTAAGACTCGACCAAGTTGGATAATTGATGAGCATAGGCCTTAACCTGCAGGCATCGCAGAATGTTTGGACACTATAGGAGCCATACAAGAAAGCTATCTATAAAAAAAATGGAGGAATTCAAAAGACTATAAATGGATTAATTTAAAAGTCTTCAGAGTTGGAATCTAGGAGACTTAGTGCAAAATCCCTGGCTAACCCCTTTGCCAATGTCTGTGCCAATCATCACCTCAAGTAAACATGAAAACCTATTCTAGATTGATGAGATGTGTAGAGATATAATAAATGATAAGTATGAACCAGACTTTCCAACCTTTTTACAAAGCAAGAACACTAAGCACAGGCTAAAGTGGTTGAATGGTTACGTAGCTTCTCAAAAACTTAATAGCTATGATTTGCAGAAAAAACTATCAGTTGTCCAGGCAGGCCGAAAAGGAAAGTTTAGAGAAAGAGACAATCGTAGACGAGTCAAATAGTATGATAGGTGTTGAACCAATATAGAGATAAACAAATTACAGGGAGCCCATCGACGTATATTGACTGAGCTGATGGACTAGTCAGGCAGCAAAACCTAACATCCTTACGTAAGACTCTTACTAATTCTACATATTGTATATTTCGCTAACTAATTCATTAAAACATTACAGGTAGATCAAAGATAGGTTTAACAAGCACTTGAAGCACTCTGAAGGTCAAAAAATTGGGAAAACAAGGTCAATGTTGCGAAACAGACAATTCTTTGTCTCAACATCGCGACCAGTAAAGAAGAATTTCAAAAATATACCTGATATCACAACATCACTAACCTGTGTCGTCACATAGAAGACAATTTCTTAGAATTTCAAAACTGCAGAGTATGCCACGACATCGAACCCCGATGTCAGGACATGAGCAATTTGCTAGGGATGTCGCAACACGGAACCCCTGTGTTGTGACATAGCTGCAATTTTCTGCAAGGTCAACCCAACCCAATTGCGTAACCTATCATTTTAACCATTAATTTACCTAACTTTTAACACTTAAAACATTTTTTTCAAACCTAAAAACACATGAACCTCATACTCTAAACCATTTTAAACCATTAACCTCTTCTCTAAACCTCAAAACCTCTTTTTTATCTTAAACCCTAAAACACACCAACCTCTCATTATAATCTTTAAAGCTTTATTTGGAATCTTCATCAAGTCCTTAGAGGAGCAATAAAAGTATTTACCAAGACATCAAGGTTAAGTAATCCTTTTTTTATACTACTATTATATTGTTCACTATTTTTTTACATCCTTGTTAGAAATTTTGACTATAAAATGCCCCATAGAAAGAACAAGAGAATTATGGTTCAAAAAACATTGAGGGTTTTGGACTCATCTCGATTTCATAATATTAACATGGAAAAATATTTTCTTGAGTCGTAAAAGAGACCATTAATTTAGGAATGAGGTTTCGAACCCTCCATGGTCCACTGTAAAGAAATCTGGACTTTGGTTCACTATCAATGGGAGCATTTCTGCATTACTCCCATAAATAATGCAATCATACCTGTGGTTCAAGAATTTTATGTGTCCTTTAAGGATCAAATGATTAAACGAGGTCATAATGCAGTGATAACTGATGTTGAAGTACAAGGGGAAGACGTTCCAAACTCTCTAATAATATTTGCAAATTTTATAATATCCCATTTTATTAAAAAGATTTTATTAATAGTACTAATTTAGACAAATTTAAAAATATTAACATGGAAGATGTTATAAAATATTTAACACAAGAACTATAGGCCAAACACAGAGCTTCCAATGAATTTCAATCAGGTCATTATGTTTCTTGTTGTTAAGATGTGGATGCAATTTATTGGCACTAGAATTGCGCCTGCGTTAGATGTTTCTAACGTTAACTCCTTTCGAGTGTTTTTGTTATATAGTATTCCGCAGCGTAAACAGATTTGTGTAGAGCGCTGGATCTTTCGAGAAATGAAACAGTGTGTACAAAGCTAGAAAGCTAGACTCTTTTTCCCCCATCTCGTAACACCACTATATCGCCAGCCAAAAGTGCCAATGAGTGAAAATGAACAATTTATAAATCCAACAAGAAGCATCATTGGAGAGACACTATATACCTAGTACATTGAGTTTCAGCGAAAGCAAATTACAGAATGGAATCAAATGAGGAAGGAGAAAATGGATGTGCCGACATTGTTCAAACAGATGGGAAAGGAGCCGGCCAAAACATAGAAGCAAAACTCGACGGGATGATAAAATGGATGCAGAAACAGGCCCAATACTCTAAGAATTTACAAAAATGAATGGGTTACGCACTCTAAATTATCCCCCGAACATGTTTAGGCCGACTCCGACTCATCAGGATGAAAGGGTTAATCTTGAGGAGGAAGGTACTGCTCAAAAGTACCCTGGAATAGAGGACAAATAAATTTGGCATGATGGTAAGTAATTTTAATTTTATTATTATTAGACTACTAAGTTATATATGTTACATTGTAAATAGGTATTAAGCATTCAATTGTACCAAATGATATAGAAAATAATGGAAATGAGCATGCTAGTATGAATGATAAATGGTTGAATTTGAGTTTGTTTGGTTGATTAAATTTGTGCATATTGAGATATTTAGAGATGACCTAAGGCATTATTTGAAACACTTCCAGAGCCAAAAAGCTAATCTATTTGTATTTCAGCTTTAGTACAAAATTTTAAGCCTATTGACACTTCTTAATGAACCTCATTTCAAACCCTGAGCTTGAAAACATTAATTTATATTTGCCCTTTTTCTTTGTTCCTACACTGCATGACTATAGACGTCTAGCCAAGCATATTGAGGTTTAAGAAGAGATATCTCGATAAAGTTTCTAAAAATAGAGTGAAATAAGAAAGATTAGTGCGATATAGGAACTATAAGTTAGCCTAATGTGCGAAATAAAAAAAATCCAAAAAGAAAATTAGTACGGGTAGAAAAAGTCTACAACCAGCAAAAAAGCATTCATGAGTGAGATGTATTGAAAAAGAGAAAAGTCACAAAGTCACAAAAGAAAGAAAAACTTGTTCATTAGTGCACAAAAACGCGTAAGGCTAGTCGTAGTTACTATGTCATGTTATCACTTCTTATATATAGAGAGACAAAGAAGGTGTGTAACAGCCTATTTTCAGTGAAACGGAAATAGTAGTTTCAGGACCACAAATTCGAGTCAAAAATAAAATTTATTTTAATTTTATTGCATGGTTCGTATTATGATAGAGATTTCATTTGAAAATTCTGATAGTAAAATTTTACAAATTTAGTGCTTCATTTTGGGAAGGACCAAATAGCATAAAATGAAAAAGTTAAATTCTAGTAGCTAAAAGGATTACACAGCTATGGAATTCAAAACTTGAGGTCCTTATATGGTAATTAGACCATTAATCAAAAGTTGGTAGATATTTTTGATGATTTATCCATGGAAATTTTAAAAAAAAAAGGCAATGACTAAATTGGAAATAGAAATAATTAAAAGATGATAAATAATTAAAAAGAAATTAACATCTTATTTTATGTCATCTTCTTCCCCAAAATACATGGTAAACCTAGGAAAGAGAAAACAATATTTCTTGGCTTAATTGGGTAAGTTTTCTTGTCCCGTTTTTAGTAATTTTGATATTTTTAAAACGGGATAGTATAATCTATCTATTTGGGGGATTAATTTGAAATGTTATCAAAGTATAGAAATTATGTCACGGATGAATATGCTGAAAATTAGAAATTTATGGTAGAAAATAAAAGATTATTGATAGATAAACAACTTTTACAAAGTGATTTTTGATGAAAACATGATTTCGGGACTAATTTGTAAAGTGAAAATTGAAGAAAAATTCTGAATTTTATAGAAAATATGTGCTGTAAATTTTATATTGAAATTTTTGTTAGGCTTGGAAAAAGGATTAAATTGCATGAATTTTATTTTCCGAGCTTAGGGACGAAATTGGAATTTATGGAAAGTTAGGGGCAAAATGGTAATTTTGCCTAGGATGTAAATTGAGTTCAATTGAATGTGAAATGTGATAATTGATGATTAAATTCATTTATATAGATCCAGATAAGTCAAATTCAAAGTTAGATCGAGGAAAGGATAAAGTTTCGGATTAGTAAATCTACACGCGAATAAGTGTTGAGGTAAGTTCGTGTAACTTAATTGAGCATGTAAATATGTTGAATTGAAGGTTGCATTTATATAGAATATATAGAATGTGATTTATTTTTATGTGAATTTTTTGGATGTTATAATATAAAGAAACGAATACATGTTTGAAATTGTATGAAAAGGGTTAAGTTCCATTTGAATATTGAATTTCGATGGATAAATGTGATTTCTCTCATTGAATGAGGTCTTGCATTTGTTACTGACGGGATTTAGCTCGGACGAGTAATCCTATTGACCTCATTATAGAAAGAATTTAGCCTGGATTGGCAATCTTGATATAAGCCCTCTTAAGCATATGATATAGATAGGATTTAGCCCGAACGGGTAATCCTGATTAAGCTCTTATGAGCATATGTTGGACATAGGATTTAGCTTGGACAAGTAATCCTATTATATGACATACGATTCGAGAGTGTGTTTTCGGATAAAGTGCCTTAATAAGTACTCCTAAAGATGAATTGACGGGTTATTGAATTGTACACCCTGAGTGTACTATTTGAGTATCCATCGGAATTTCAATGATTCAACGGACAAAATACTTGACATGATTTAAGAATTATGAGATGAAATGAGTGATTATTTGAAAGAATATAGTATGATGAGCTCATCTATGTTTACTTGATGTATATGAGAATTATGTTACTAACTTGTTTGATTGAATGCATGTGTTTAGGCAATGTTTGCTAAGTTGATGGAAACATGTTATTATATGCTTAATTTTAATAAATAAGATTGGTAAGTTTAATTCCAGTTATACAAACTTACTAAGCATATAATGCTTACTAGGTTTTATTTTCTCTATTTTATAGTGCTCGGAAGCTCGTGAAGGTTGGGAATCGGTTGGAGTATCATCACACTATCCACAAGCTTACTTTGGTATAAATAGTAAACTTATTTTGGTATAATGGCATGTATAGGTGGTATAATGGCATGTATAGGTTAACTTAACCATGGATGGCATGAATGTGTTATTTGTAATTTAGCCATTGGAATGGCTAGTAATGGTATGTTTGGTACATTTTAAGCATAATGCCATGATAAACACTTATGTGTTAAGTATGAGTGATCAAATGATGTTTAATGTTTAAGTTAAACCAAAGAAAAAACTTAAAACATGTATGGATGCAATATTATATCATATTAGATGTTAGAAATTGCTTGAAATCAATGCTTGGATTGGTTGGTATTTGGATGTAAGTTTTGGTGCAGGATATTGGTAAAATTTTGGGTGAGAAATGAAGCTAGAAATGGCTTTATTTTGTCCACACGGGTAGACATATGGGCATGTATTTAGACCGTGTGTGACACACGGCATGGTACATGGGCTTGTGATTAGGTCGTGTGTCCCCTGCATTTTAAATTTAAGAAACAGAATGCTCAGAATTGAGCACACGGGCAGAGACACGAGTGTAGTCTCAGCCATGTGTGCTACACGGCCTGGAACACGAGCGTGTGTCTTGGCCGTGTGAACCCTGTACTAATTTTTGAAAATTAAATTGATCACACGGCCTACTCACACGAGTGTGTGGCTGGCCGTATGGCACAAGTCATAGAGTTATACGGGGTCAAACACGGCCTGCAGCACGGGCATGTCTTAGGGTCACATGGGCGTGTCCCTTGGACCACACGTGTATGTGAGCCCTGTAACTTGGAAAATTTTTTAAATTTCGTGAAAAATTCTTGGAGTTTCTGATTAAGTCCCGACTTGATTCTAATACTCGTTTTGGGCCTCGAGGGTCCATTTAAGGGATGCTATGAATAATCTCAGAAAATAAATAGTAATTTATATGAAATATTTGTAAATGTTCTGTAAACTCTGGTAATGCTCGATAGCCTTATTCCGGTGACAGATAAGGGTTAAGGGTGTTACATTTATTGGTATCAGGGCTATGGTTTAGCCTATTCTCAGATTGAGCGTAACAAGTACGAGTTTAGCTATACATGCCATTATATAATTTGTGATAGTGTGATATCTCTTAACCATTTGATATGTGTTTTTCATATATTAATGTCATCCAAACAAGTTAGAGCTGAATCTGAGGAAGCTTAGAGCAATGATTCAGCTTCAGTTCAAAGAGCTGCAACTAGTAGTGAAAGGCCTGTATTTGAGGGCGAAGTGAGGAGGTAAAACAAGCCTTCTTTCAAATGATGAATGAGTGGTTCACTCAATATATAAGAACAAATCCTATTGTACAACAACCTTCTCACCTGCTCCTCAACCAGTTCTTGAGGTACCACTAGGTGCTAAACCCGCTAGAACTGATAAGCCTCCGGTAGATAAAATCCATAAATATGGGGCAGAATTATTTAGAGCTACTGTAGATGATGATCCAGAACGGGCTGAGTTTTGGTTGGAAAATACTATTTGAGTTTTAGATGAATTATCTTGTACGCCAGCAGAATGTCTGAAATATGCAGTTTCTTTATTGAAATACACAGCTTATCATTGGTGGAATACTATAACTTCTATTGTACCAAGAGAAAACACTACATGGGAGTTTTTCCAAATCAAATTTAGAAAGAATTACGTTAGTTAGAGATTTATGGATCAAAAAAAGAAAGAATTTTTAGAGCTTAAACAGGGAAACATGACTATGTCTGAGTATGAACAAGAATTTGTTCGGTTGAGCAAATATGCTAGAGAATGGGTTCCAACTGAGGCTGATATGTGCAAACGTTTTGAAGAGGGCTTAAATGAAGACATTAAGATATTGATTGGTATTCTTGAATTAAGAGAATTTGTTGTACTGGCTGATCGAGCACATAAAGCTGAAGAATTGAGAAAGAAAAGAAACAAGTTGAAAGAGAAGCTCGAGTTTCTGGTAAGAGAATTATGAGCAAGTCACAATCATCCGTTTCAAAGAAATCAAATAAGTATTATGATTATTTTACAACATCATTGGATATTTTAAAAAGGAGCGAGGCTCTTAACGCTCTAATCCAAGGTCTTCACCTCCATCTGTGACCAGTGTTAGTAGTGTTGGTAATCCCAAACCGAAGTGTAAACATTGTAATAAGTTTCATTTTGGAGAATGTCGTTTGAGAAGTGGAGCTTGTTATGGATGTGGTTTCCTTAACCATTTTCTCAGATATTATCCAGAAAGGGTTGAAAAAGAAATTGAACAGGCTCCAAAGTCGAGTAATCCTGTTTCGAAGGGCTGACCACCCTATCACCCCGGCAATGTCAATGGTAGCCGAGGTATTACCAGGGATACGACAGTTAAATTTGAGGCATAGGCATCGGCAAGGACATATGTTATTCGTGCAAGAGAAGATGCCTCTGCACCAGACATTATTACTGGTACATTTTCTCTACTTAATACTGATATTACTGCTTTGATTGATCCTGGTTCTACAAATTCATACAGATGTACAAATTTAATGTTTGTTAAAAATTTATTTATTGAATTCACTGAATTTATGGTTAAAGTCTTAAAACCTCTGGGCCAATATGTTATGATGGATAAAGTTTGTAAAAACTGTCCATTGATGGTAAAGGGTTATTACTTTTTGGCTAATTTGATGTTATTACCATTTGATGAATTTGATGTGATTTTGGGAATGGACTGGTTAACTCAACATGATGCAGTGGTAAATTGTAAATCAAAATACATTGTGTTGAAATGTCAGAATGGTGAGTTACTCCATGTTGAATCTGATAAATTAGATGGGATATCTAATGTGATTTCAGCAATATCAGCACAGAAATATGTCAGAAAGGGTTATGAAGCTTATCTTGCATATATGTTGGACACTAAAGTATCTGAGTCAAAGATTCAATTAGTGCCAGTTGTATGTGAATTTCCTAATGTATTTCCAAAAGAATTACCTAGTTTAGCACCGGTTAGAGAAGTGGAGTTTTCTATAGATCTTGTCCAGGGACAACACTTATATCTATTACACCTTACAGAATGGCTTGAACTGAATTAAAGAAGTTGAAAGCATAGTTGTAAGAGTTGATTGATAAAGGCTTTGATCGACCCAGTTTTTCACCATGGGGTGCACCAATTCTATTTGTAAAGAAGAAAGATAGATCGTTAAGGTTGTGCATTGATTATAGACAGCTTAACAAAGTTACAATAAAGAATAAGTATTTATTGTCTCGAATTGATGATCTATTAGACCAGTTGAAAGGTGCTACTATATTTTCAAATATTGATCTTCGTTCCGGTTATTATCAGTTACGAGCAAAAGACTCGAATGTGCCAAAGACAGCTTTTAGAACCAGGTATGGACACTATGAGTTTCTTGTGATGCCATTCGGTTTGACAAATGCACCTGCAGTATTTATGGATCTGATGAACAGAATTTTCAGACCTTATTTAGATAGGTTTGTGGTGGTATTCATTGATGATATTTTGATTTATTCTTGAGATGAAAATGAACATGCTGAACATTTGAGAATTGTGTCACAAACATTACGTGAAAAATAGTTGTATGCTAAATTTAGTAAATGTGAATTTTGGTATGCTAAATTTAGTAAATGTGAATTTTGGTTACGGGAAGTTGGTTTTCTTGGACATATTGTATCTGCAGAAGGCATCAAAGTGGATCTGAATAAAATCTCAGCAATTGTTAATTGGAAGTCACCGAAGAATGTATCTGAAGTTAGAAGTTTCTTGGGACTTGCTGGATATTATCGAAGGTTTGTAAAAAGGTTTTCAATGATAGCTTCTCTGATGACTCGATTGTTACAAAAAGATGTGAACTTTGAATGGACTGATAAATGTCAGTAGAGCTTTGACAGATTAAAAGCTTTATTGACAGAAGCACCTGTTTTAGTTCAACCTGAATGGGGTAAAGAAATTATAATTTACAGTGATGCATCATTAAATGGTTTAGACAGCTAAAACCACATGAAAGAAATTACCCGGTACATGATCTTGAATTGGGAGCCATAGTGTTTGCATTAAAAATATGGCGACATTATCTGTTTGGTGAAAAATGTCAAATATTTACTGATCATAAAAGTCTAAAGTATTTGGTTTCACAGAAAGATTTGAATTTGAGACAGCACATGTGGCTTGAATTATTAAAAGATTGTGATCTGGCTATTGACTACCATCCAGGAAAAGTCAACGTGGTTGCAAATGCTTTGAGTAAAAAATCTTTGTTTTCTTTATGAGCACTGAATACTCGACTATCATTGTCTGATAATGGTTCAATCATAGCTGAATTAAAAAGCTAGACTGACATTTTTGCAACAGATCTTTGAAGCTCAAAAAGATGATACTAAGTTACAAGCAAAACGGATACAGTATGAATCAACCTTTGATACAGAATTTCAGATTGGGACTGATGGTTGTCTTTTACTCAGAGGCAGAATATGTATACTAAAGAATTCGAAATTGATACAGAAGATTTTGAATGAAGCTCATAATGGTAACATGTCTATTTATCTTGGTAGTAATAAAATGTACAATGATCTGAAAATATGTACTAGTGGCCGAGAATGAAACGAGATATTTCTAAATTTGTATCTAAATGTTTGATGTGTTAGTAAGTAAAAGCTGAACATCAGTTGTCTTAGGGATTATTACAGCCAGTTACAAGACTAGAATGGAAATGGGAAAGAATTATCATGGATTTTGTATCGGGGTTACCCTTGTCTCCAAAGAAGAAAAATTCCATTTGGGTAATTGTTGATCGATTAACAAAGTCTGCACACTTTATTTCGGTACATATGGATTTTTCATTGGATAGATTGGCTGAATTATATGTCTCTGAGATTGTCAGATTGCATGGAGTACCTGTCTCCATCAATTCAGATAGAGATCCTCGATTTACATCTCGATTATGGAGCAAATTGCAACAAGCTCTAGGTACGCAGTTACATTTTAGCACTGCATTCCATCCTCAGACAGATGGTCAATCTGAACGTGTAATATAGATCGTGGAAGATATGCTTCGATGTTGTGTACTTGAATTTGAAGGTAATTGGGAAAAGTATCTACCTTTGGTTGAATTTGCTTAAAATAACAGTTATCAGTCTAGTATCAAAATGGCACCGTATGAAGCTCTGTATGGCCGCAAGTGTAGAACTCCATTGTATTGGATAGAACTCAGTAAGAAAAAGTTACATGGAGTTGACTTAGTCCATGAAATCGATGAAAAAGTGAAGGTAATTCAGGACAATTTGAAAGCAGCCTCTGATCGTCAAAAATCCCATGCTAATCTTAAACGGAAAGAAATAGAATTTCAGGTTGGTGATAAGGTATTCTTAAAAGTGTCACCTTGGAAGAAAGTTCTTCGATTTGGCCATAAAAGGAAATTGAGTCCACGGTTCATTGGGCCTTATGAAATCACGGAAAAAATTAGACCTGTTGCAAATCAGTTAACTTTACCGCCAGAACTTGATCAATTCATAATGTTTTTCATGTGTCTATGCTATGACAGTATCAATCAAATCTTTCACATGTTATTTCTCCAACAAAGGTAGAGATCTAGCCTGATATGACATACAGTGAAGAACCGATCAAAATCTTAGCTCAAGAAACAAAAGAGTTAAGAAATAAAAAGGTGGCATTAGTAAAAGTTCTCTGGCAGAGACATGGTATTAGACTATCCCAATTCTCAAGTTGCTTCTTCAATACCGTGTCACTGCCAGAGAACTTTTACTAATGCCACCTCAAAAATCATTCTTGGCTTAATTGGGTAAGTTTTTTTGTCCCGTTTTTAGTAATTTTGATATTTTTGAAACCTAGATAGTCTAATCTATCTATTTGGGGGATTAATTTGAAATGTTATCAAAGTATAGAAATTATGTCATGGATGAATATGCTGAAAACTAGAAATTTATGGTAGAAAATAAAAGATTGTTGATAGATAAACAACTTTTACAAAGTGATTTTTGATGAAAACATGATTTAGGGACTAATTTGTAAAGTTGTGAAAATTGAAGAAAAATTCTAAATTTTATAGAAAATATGTGCTATAAATTTTATATTGAAATTTTGGTTAGGCTTGGAAAAAGGAATAAATTGCATGAATTTTATTTTCCGAGCTTAGGGATGAAATTGGAATTTATGGAAAGTTTAGGGGTAAAATGGTAATTTTGCCTAAGATGTTAATTAAGTTCATTTGAATGTGAAATGTGATAATTTATGATCAAATTCATCTATATAAATCCAGATAACTCAAATTCAAAGTTAGAGCGAGGAAATGATAAAGTTTTGGATTAGTAAATCTATACGCGAACAAATGTCGAGATAAGTTCGTGTAACTTAATTGAGCATGTAAATATGTTGAATTGAAATTTGTATTTATATATAATTTGATTTATTTGTATGTGAATTGTTTGGATGTTATAATATAAAGACACGAATACATGTGAAATTGTATGAAAAGGGTTAAATTCCGTTTGAATATTGAATTTCGATGGATAAATGTGATTTCCTTTATTGAATGAGGTCTTGCATTTGTTGCTGAGGGACTTAGCTTGGATGAGTAATCCTATTGACCTTATTATAGAAAGGATTTAGCCTAGACTAGTAATCTTGATATAACCCGACTTGAGCATATGATATAGATAGGATTTAGCCCGGACGGGTAATCCTGATTAAGCTCTTATGAGCATATGTTGGACACAGGATTTAGCTTGGACAAGTAATCCTGTGATATGACTTGTGGCTCAAGAGTGTGCTTTCAGATAAAGTGCCTTAGTAGGTACTCCTAAAGATGAATTGACGGGTTATTGAATTGTACACCCTAAGTGTACTATTTGAGTATCCACAGAAATTTCAATGATTCAACGGACAAAATACTTGACATGATTTAAGAATTATGAGATGAAATGAGTGATGATTTGAAAGAAAATAGTATGATGAGCTCATCTATTTTTAACTTGATGTATATGAGAATTATGTTACTAACTTGTTTGATTGAATGCATGTGTTTAGGCAATTTTTGCTAAGTTGATGGAAACAGGTTATTATATACTTAATTTTAATAAATGAGATTGGTAAGTTTAATTCCAGTTATATGAACTTATTAAAGTTTTATTTTCTCTGTTTTATAGTGCTCGAAAGCTCGCGAAGGTTGGGAATCGGTTGGAGCATCATCACACTATCCACAAGCTTACTTTGGTATAAATAGTAAACTTATTTTGGTATAATGGCATGTATAGGTTAACTTAACCATGGATGGCATGAATGTGTTATTTGTAATTTAGCCATTAGAATGGCTAGTAATGGTAAGTTTGGTACCTATTAAGTATAATGCCATGATAAACACTTATGTGTTAAGTATGAGTGATCAAATGATGTTTAATGTTTAGGTTAAACCAAAGAGAAACTTAAAACATGTATGGATGCAATGTTATATCATATTAGATGTTAGAAATTGCTTGAAATCAATGCTTGGATTGGTTGGAAATTGGATGTAAGTTTTGGTGCAGGATATTGGTAAAATTTTGGGTGAGAAATGAAGCTAGAAATGGCTTTATTTTGTCCACACGTGTAGACACATGGGCATGTGTCTAGACCGTGTGTGACACACGGCCTGGTACATGGGCGTGTGGTTAGGTTGTGTGTCCCCTGCATCTTAAATTTAAGAAACAGAATACTCAAAATTGAGCACACGGGCAGAGACACGGGTGTATGTCTCAGCTATGTGCTACACGGCCTGGAACACGGGCATGTGTCTTAGCCGTGTGAACCCTACACCTAATTTTTAAAAATTAAATTGATCACATGGCTTACTCACACGGGCATGTGGCTAGCCGTGTGGCACAAGTTAAAGAGTTACATGGGGTCAAACATAGCCTGCAGCACAGACGTGTCTTACGAGCATGTCCCTTGGACCACAAGGGCGTGTGAGCCCTGTAACTTGGAAATTTTTTTAAATTTTGCAAAAAATTCTTAGAGTTTCTGATTAAGTCTCGACTCGATTCTAATACTCGTTTTGGACCTCGACTATCCATTTAAGGGACATTATGAATAATCTCGAAAAATAAATAGTAGTTGATATGAAATATTTGTAAATATTTTGTAAACTCTGGTAATGCTCTGTAGCCTTGTTTCGGCGACGGATACGAGTCAGGGGTGTTACAAGATGAGAGGGTAGGGGTCACTAAGGAGGAAGAATAGGGACCAATACGATGTGCCAAACTATTTTCGTGTTTGTAACTCTCTTGATGCTTACTATCTTTGAATTCCATACATGTCCTAAGCATCAGAATATTTCAAGTCGAAAAGTCCTATGTGACCTAACTATCCTTATACATGAATGGAAATCATACTAAACATACGCATAAACGACTATTTGTATTCTGCTCGAATAATCAAAGTACTCGTATAATTTATTAATTGATCCCTATAGGGGAGACCCTTAATGCTTGTATACTTTGTAACATACTGAACTTAGATGTTTGTAGTCAAAAATGGTGAATCAATTATTCATCATGTTAAAGTTGTGAGTGAATGTAAAATGCCTAAGTCATTTGCTCCGAAGTCAATTTTTGTATCATATTTGCACAATGGTCATCATTTTTATTTCTTGTTTTTGTTCATGTTGCTTAAGGACAAGCAATGACTTAAGTGTGGGACCGCCTTCAGACATACTAACGTCTAGAGTGTGAATACTACAATAAAATATAGAAGTACGAGGCGGTATCCGCAAGTATACGGGTCAAATTGTAATATAGTTTTACAACGGAGTAGGTGAGTACTCCAAGGATCGTACCCAAGTGAAGCGAGTTCTAGATCAATTCTAACCTAAAAACTAAAAGATCTAATTAGTACTTTAAATTAGTTATAGTATGAAAACATAATATAAAGGATTTTAAAGGTTTTTAAAATAATAAAACAAAATATCATAAAAGAAATAAACTTCAAGAGATAAAAAAGGAGAATGAATCAAATATTGATTATGGTGTTGGAAAGTCAAGGGTGTAACGACCCGATAGTCAAGGGTGTCAGAAAGTGTATTCTCAGGACTCCATAATCGTAAACCAAAATATTTACGAGACTAGCTTAGTAGCTAATTAATTTTTGGATTAGTAAATTTTGTGAATTTAGGAGTTTTTAAGGTACAGGGACTAAATTGCATAAGGGTTAAAAGTTTAATTATAAATTAAAATAAAATTAAAGGGCTAAAGTAGCAATTATGCCACTTAATTAATGTTTGTAAATAGGTGGTCGGTCAGAAGCTAAGTAAAATGCATGTATATATATTATATATATGTGTGTTAACATCAATACATATATATTATAATAATAATTAAAAGGAAAGTTGTAATAAAAGAAAGGAAAGTGGATGCATGCAAATTAAACAAAGGAAAGAAAGAAAAAGAAAAAGAGAACGCACGGCTAGGGGTTTTGAAATTCAAACCCAAATTGGTTAGTGCAATTTAGTCTTTATCTTGTAATTTTTATATTTTTGGAATCTTAGTATTTAGAGCTACCCGACCCATATTGTAATTTTTAGTATTGTTCAAGATTTTAAATGTTGACATTGTTGAATAGTTTAAGTATTGGGGATTAAATAGATAGATAGATTTTTAAGTTAGAAATGGAAAAGGACTAAATTGTGGAATTAATTGTTGATTTTGAACAATAAGGACTAAATGGTGAAAATTTTAAAATTTAGGTCTCGAATTAAAAAAGAGGAAGCTAAATGTGGTCTAGAGTGAAATTAGTATAAAAATATGAAGTTAAATATGAAGGTTTCGATTGAGGGACTAAATTGAAGAATTAGCAAAATATAGTGTGAAAATTTAAAATTAATGTGAAATTGAAATGTGTAATATTAATGTGATTTAATTGTTTTATTCCGTAGCTAACGTCGTACCGAAATCCTTGAGTAAAAAGGGGGAGGATAAAATCGACGTCAAATAGCTCGGAAATCATGGTTTGTGTTTCTATAATCCAAATTAAATAGTAGATTATTGCATAAATAATTGCTTGCATATGCTAAGCATTTGAGGTGAGTACTTTGGTACTTTAGGATTGAATTAAATTCATAATTGAAATAAAATGGATTGATTTTGTATATTATGAAATATAATCATTATGAATATATGTGTATTGAGAAAAATGTGATTATTATCAAATTGAATATATGCTTATATGTGATGATATACATTCATGAAATTGAGACATTAGTTGTATTGAAAAGTGAAATGAATCCCTATTAACTGTATCAGGCTGAGTCGGATATAGATAGCATGTCATAGGATAGAAAGAGTTCAGGGATTACTTCAACCTCGAGTTGATAAGGCACTGGGTGCCAATTTGCTTCGGTTTAACTGATGAGACACTAGGCGTCAATTTATATAGCGCTGAGCGCAGTTATTACTTTGGATTTATCTAATGAGGCAATAGGTGCCAAACTAGTGTGTTGGTTGGATCTGTGTAGTCGTCCGAGTCCTTGTCGTGTTAATAAAGGAAAGTAAAATAATAATTTATGTGATTGATATTGAAATGGAAAAGATAAGAAATGAATATGAGATGAGAAAATATTGAAATGGCAAATATGATAAATGATTATGATATGAGATATGAGATATGAAATGATGAATTGAGATGTGAAACTTGAATGAATTCAAGTATTGACCAAATATACGAATCATGTCATTGCATGAGATGATTTATTACAATGTTAAATGAAATGCCATTGATATATACTTATATACTTGAACATGTGAAAATCTTAGTAGATGTGAATAAGGAATGAGCAAAAATTATACTATCGAATTGAAACACATGAACATAGCTTACTTGTTGCATTTGCATTTTAAATACTTATATCAATTTTATGTTATTCGGATTATAGAAATACCACTAAATTTTACTCAGCGTGCGGTTTTGTTTTCTGTGTTCAGGCTAGGTACTATTCGAATTATTACCAACTCAGCATCAAATCACAAGTCCCAAGCTCAGGTGTGGTGATATTTCATTTTGTAATGGCATGTACCTAGGAAGTCTTTGGTTGATATTTTATAAGGTGTGGTTATCTTAGTTGCTAGTGAAATGATACTCAAATGTGTATATGGTTGTGGTTGAGGCTATGTTGGTATGTTAGCCTAGCTTATATTTGGTATGTGTTAGATTAAAGTTTGGTAGCTTAAATAGCTAAGTGATAGTTCAATTATGGTAAATGTGATATGAATGAAAGTCTTGAATGTTTGATGTGTTGTTGATGTATTTGAACATATAAAATGTGGTACCAATGAGGGTACATTGGTTAGGCATATTAGGTGATGAATTTAGTGTATTTTGGACATGTTTAATTGTGTTTTGAATAGGTTAAACGATAGGAAATGGTAAAGTTGAGTTTTAAGGTACTTTTAGGTGCACACGGCCTAGCCACACAGGCGTGTGTCACACACGGGCAACACACATGGGCATATGACCCAAGTCAGAGAGTTACACGGCCTGGTCACACGGATGTGTGACCCCTGAAATCAATTTTTTTGTAATTATTTCCTAAACTTCCAGAATTGTTTTAAATTAGTATTTGCCTATTTTTAAACTACTTTTAGGGTCCCGTAGACTCGTATAGCGACTGTAAAAGTAACTTTTACTCTAAATTGAGGTGGATTAGCAAACCTAAATTAAGAGAATTCTGCTAACATCATCGAAGATAAATTAAAAAGATAATCGTACATAGAATATGGACCAATGCTCTGATGTTAATAATTGGAATAGTTTTGTATGTTTCCAAATTTTGACATTAAAGAAAGGATAAATAGTGATAAGAGTGTAGACAGTAGAAGACCAAGTTTAGCATTGCATAGCATAAACCATTATTCGATTATATAATATTCTAGTATGATATGATCTGATTGTTTGTGACCTGCCCCTGCATATTATATTGTTAATGGCTAGTATATATATGAATAATTATGACTGATTAATTGTATGACGTGTTAGTAATGCCCGTGACCCTAATCTGACGATGGAGAGGGGTTAAGAGTGTTACAGGTAATCCTCATCAACTGCCATTTTGAGCTCCTTGTCAATCAACTAATCGCTACCCCAGTAGGATCTTCCGATCTTCCATTAACATAACGAGTCAGCAATGACTACTTATCTTCTGACCTCACAATCCAAACTGGCTTGGGGTGAAGGTGTCCACGGATGGACCATACCAATTTTGGGTTAATTCCCACCTTGATGACTTTTCAAGTTTGTCAGGCCTAGGGTTTGGTTCACGTTCTTCCTCTTTCAAATAGTTGATTTGTTGGGTAACCCTATAAAATAGTTAATAGATCATACCTCCACTCGCTAATCCCCCATAGAGGGATTAGTTCCTCATGGTTTTCATAGACAATATAGAATCAATATAAAGAGAAAACATGCTAATTAAATCGATTATAGAGTATATGAAAGAGCCTGATTGTATCAAGATTAATCACAAATCCACAAAGTTTGAATGCTTTCCAAAATTCAGATCTCTTGAGAACAACGAAGAATAACTAATATAAATTCTAAAACCTAAAAATGAAAGAAAAACTAAACTAAATTTACTAAATAAAATCTTAGCTAAGTGAATATTGTTTATAACATGTGCCAAAGGAGTCTATTTATAGAGTTCAAGTTGTTATTGTCCTCAACCCTAGGTTAGCTCACGTTCCCAAGCTTTAAGTTTGATTGTGCAGACCAAAATGCCCCTGTTTCATATTTGAGTTTCGTCCCAAAGTCAATGTCGCGACACACTAGGACCTATGCCGTGACATAGTAGTCAATATACTCCTTTTGGCATATCTTCAGGGGTATGTCGTGACACCCTTAGGCTGTGTCGCGACATTGAAGTTAGTCTTGAGGTTTCTCCATTCCACTCTCTTGTTACGACATCGGTCATCCTGTGTTTCGACGTAGCGACTAGTATCAGTTTTAAAGGTCTCATGTACACTTATAAAGTGCGTTAGCTCACCTTTAGGCCTCATTTGACCCCTAGGGTCAACAAAAGACTTAATTTGCACATTTTATTAACTTATTAAAAACTTAAGAAAACATTATTCAAATCTACTGAAAATACTTGTTTTCAAGCTCCTAAAGTATGATGATTAGTTTAATCTGCTACACTGAATCATGGCAGATCAGGGCCTTGTGTGATTGGTAGATTGGGTAGACAAAGGTTGCCCTTTTTGTCCAAGTTTGTACCCCTGACGAAGGTGATATCATGATACCCAGAAAAGGATATCACAATATCTCGAGTAATGTTGAACTTGGGATCTTCCTTGAAAGGTGGATATCGTGATACCACTGAAGGGTCTCCTTAGTCTTTTATATTGTCGGAGGTATCACATTTTCAGGGGTTGGATATCTTAATACCCTTACCCTAGATGTCATTCTCACTCGTTTTCGACCTCCAACATGTCCATACAGCACTCAAACACACGTTAGGCCTTCTAATGGCGCTATTGGCCATTTTGGGTCAAAAATGAGATACTTTCACTTATTACCTGAAAATATTAAAATAAAAAAATAATAGAAAACTACGCTAAAAACTCTATTTTGCTTGAGAAAAAGCTCATTAACCATCGTTTCGTGACCATCATAACCATCCTTTTTGTAACCATCACTTTCGTCATACCCCATACCTCATAACAAATCAATTAGTATAGGACCACATTGGTCACTGGAGGCATTATGCCTTCTGGCGTGGCCTCATGCCTCATAATCATCCTTTTCGTAACCATCACTTTCGTTTTATTTATCATCTTAATCTGACTAGGAATCTTAATCTACTTATTTCCATATAAGAGTCTGCCCATTCTATACGCTAAAAATGCATTTGGATGACTACTACTACTTAGTCAAATTTTCCTCCCTATGATTCCTTAGTTGTTCCTATTATATAGGGCTATATAAACAGAACATTCTTGGTTTGCCTATTCTATACACCAAGATGGGTCTTTTTAGGTGAACACTTCTTCGCATGTCGTTTTTCTATATAACTATACGTCTAATTTAGAGACTTATACACTCTTACCATTATCTTTTGAATCATCGTACTTAACTTAGCCATAAGTTTCTTTCCTCCAAAATACGCCAAACTAAGGCGTCATAGACGTGCTTGGAAAATAACTTATACTTAATCCAATCCTAACGTTGGACACTTAAAACTATCCTCTTAAGCCTTATTCCTACGGACTATATTTCAAAATTTTAGGACTTCGCCTAAAGGCGTACTCTTGAACTTCCGTTTCTCAAATGAATCCATCGCTTTACTTATTCAAAACTCGATCCAAAATTCTTACTTCTAAACAACACTCGAATACTAGGTCTTCATCGGGCAGGATGTTAAATTGTAGACGATCCAACCACGTAATACCTCTTAGTATTAGTTTAAACATTAAACAACCAATGAGCCAATATTGCTTTTATTTTGCTTTGCATGTAACAACCACATGAAGACATTATACAATGTATATTAATGTAATTCATGAATTATTTTATTAACCAATCTATTCGAAAAAATTACAAATTTAAAAATGAATATACTACACTTAGGGCACTAGATCCAATAGAAACTGCATCTCCTATCAATTAGAAATAGACGTTCCCTATTGGTCTGCTAATCATATCCTAAATTAATTATCTAAGCTACTAGGGTCTTGTTTGTATTTTTAGAACATCAATAATTTATATTTCAAATTTAGTTATAGTTCAAAAACAATAACTGTAGTAGCAACCGCTATAACATAAAATAGTAGTTTCAATCATGGCATTATGTCATTTTATTCAAATTGAAGGCCTTCATTTACATCTCTATATAGAGACCTCATTTGGAAATCATTTGAATAGTAGTTTTCACGCCATTAACCAATTTTACCATTGTTCGACATATTTGAATGATGTGTTGTAGATTGATAAGGTAGATTAGACCATTTTCACACTCAAGGAATTTGGAAGATTATACAAGAAAAGTCCTGGGCGCAACAATGAGAAAGGCCTTGTTGCAACAAGAATTTTACTAATTCAACTAAGAAGTTTATGTTTTTCGGTCCTTGTGACGACAAAGAGGTTGTTGATTCAGCTATGAAGTTCTTGTTTCCAACCCTTGTCGCGATAACGCTATCACTATTGAAAGAAAAGGAGCATAGAACCCTTTGTTGTCGCGACAACAAGAAAGGTGTTGTCTCGACAATGTCATTATAATTGCCAAATCTAGGCCAATTACCATTGAACCTTATAGACATTTTCAATAACACATTTTAACCAACATTTAAATATTTTAATACAAAATTATACTTAGTACATCTTAAATAAATCAACTTAAAAAGAAAATAAGTATATTAAGAGATTTCCATAAATATTACAACCATTTTGATACTTTAAGCTTGTAGCAACACTTGTGAACTTAAGGTAAAACTTTGCATTTTGACATATTTGTTTTCCGTGATAGTCTTATCTAATCTTTCCATATTAGTGACATGGTTCATACATGTCCACTAATACTTTCATGGCATCCCAAAGTTCTTATATCATAATTTTAATTAATAAAGCACTTTATGGATACATAATTAGAACTTTACATTTTGATGGCTTATTTCATATCTTAATGCCATGGAATTTCACACTAATATTAACACCATTATACGCTTAATTATAATATTAATTTCATAAACCTTAAGCATACTAACTTAGGAGAAAGGTGAGTATCCATAATACTTACCTCAATGAATGCTCTACAATACTAAATCAAGCTTCCATGAACTACAACTCATCCTCAATCAAGCTTGGAACTCCATAAATCAACATTTCCCTATTTCCATACAATAAAAATACATTCAAAAATTAATAAAAATTCCTTCCAAGCTTTCTCATAACATTTTTTAACAAATATCAAGCTAACAAGGGCATAGGAAGTCATTTTTACCTTATTAGGCTTTCTCACTCTAGCTTTAACTTCATTGGCTAAAACTCCATAAACCCTAGGTTAAAAATGATTAAATTGATAGAGGTATTGAGCTCAGAAGGTTGTTTACATGAAGATTTTAACAAAATCTTTAAGTGGGTAGTGGAAATTTTGAGAGAATTTGAATAAATAAGAAAATGGCAGCAATGGTTGTTGCTATTGTTGGAAAAGAGGAGGGAAACGGGGCTAAAGAGGGTTCTTATCCTCCACAAAAATATCAACATGTGGGGTGTTAGGCCCATGTCCAACAACTTAAGTCTAAATTTGTCTGTTTGGAGATCATTTCCTTAATACGAGGTTCCAATGATCCAAAATAATTTCAGATATCAAATATCATATATAAATATCACTTCCATCATAAAAGTCTTAAGAATTGGCCAAATTACCCTTTTGTGACAAAATTTCCTTTTTGCCCTTTTTCACAATTTTCTTCTCAGAATTGATACTTAGACTTCAAGCTCATAATTCATCATAAATATTTAATATAACTTTATGAGTGGTAAAAATTGCACTTTGGCCCTTTTCCTGATAAAAATGAGAAAATTGCAATTCAGTCTCTATATTATTCAAATTTTCCAATTTTAGTCCCAAAAGTGATTTTCATCGCACCAAACCACATTCCAATCCATTTCATGCAAAATAATCCATAATAATTGATATTTTTGATTTTTTGGGTAATTTTGCACATAAGTCCTCATACTTGTTAGAATTTACAATTTGGTTCTTTTTGTCATATTTTCACTTTTACAACTCTTTTCACATATTTTCATCACCAATATCCAATGCGTTTAATAAAATTTCTTATTTGAGTCATTCCATAAATTTTTCTCATAATTTTTTCGTTATTTGAACTTGGAATTATGCACATGTCATATCAAAATTTTCGGGGTGTTACAACGATGGTCAAATCGAACCAACCACGAGTTCCATTAATCCAACCGAATCGATTAAAATTCATTAAAAATTCAAAAAAATATTAAAAAAATCGATTTGATCATTAAGTCACGGGTCAACCGACCCAACCTTTTATTCCGAATCGGTATCCCAACTGATTCTCAAACCAACCAGATGATTCGATTCGGTTCTGAAATCCATAGTGTTGTTAGATACTCATTGAGGGGGTATCAATACTTACCCGACAAGTATCAATACATAACCTAAAATGTGCATAAGAAAGACTTATAAACATTTTTGAAAGGTCTCGGGGTCCTTAAAAACATTTGTATAAGGCATTTTGAAGACTTATTTTTTAGTTTTATAAAACTTAAAAATATTTTAAGTATGACCAATTCATTTTTTTTTTTTTTTTGCAAATTTGAAATGTGTATTTTTTTTAAAGAAAAAAGTTCAATATTAATATTTTAATCAAAATAATTAAAGGTATCAATTATTAGTAGAATGGTATGAATCAATTTAAAATAAATCTAAAAGATATTTTGATTATACTAAAAATATGTAAATATTAATTTTAAATTTACAGATAATAGAGGATCGTAACTTAAAATAATCTCTACTTGAAATAATCATTAATGCTTAATTTAATAAAATATTAATATTTTATAAAAAATGTTTAATTATTTTAATTTGATGATTATAACAAATTAGTAAAAATAAAAGGGGTGATAAGAGATGGATGCAAGAATGTTAGACACGTATCTTGTGTTATTATTTTAGACAGAAGTGAACAGCGTTTAATTTTAGACTGAAAGAGAGGTGGATGCAGTGAAGTGTTGTAGTTGTATTACTTCTACTGCTTCTAACTTACCCTAAATTTCCTTCCAATCACAACCTGCCACGTCTTCTGAACGGACGTTAACGAGCCTAACCTCTCATCTCATCTCTCAAACCGTTAAAAGGGAATAAGAAAAGCAAGACAGAGAGATCCAACGGCTAGGAAGTTAGGGCCGCAACTAACGAAAATAAAAATACCATCCGGTCAACCAAGTGCTACCACCAATTATTAAAAGCCACAATACAAACGCCATCTTCGGCCCGCGACAGCTTAGAAGATCCACCGGATTACCTGGAATCGCCGGTGACCAACCACATATCATTAGCAACAAAGAACCAACAGCTAAACCAAGTTTTTACCTTTGTTTTCCATTCCCCCATTTCTCTCTTTTCAACGCCCATTGCCTTCTCTCTCTCTTTCTCTCTCTCTTGGATCAACTCACCCAGAAAAAATTACTAAAAAAAACGGGCAAAGGCAAAGCACAAAGAACCGTCATATTTACCATTTGTGAGAATTTCGCTTATTTTCTTTACAGTTTTCCCCTATCCTTGGTTGGACCTTTATTGTTTCTTTCCTTTTATTGGTGCAATTATTCTTCATTTCTTCTTCTCCTTCAATGAATATCGTGATGCTGTTGTTGGTTTCATCTATTTATTGGTAAATTAATCGAGTTCTGATCTGGGGTTCTTTTTGGAGAGATTCCGTCAATTGCTTCAAGTGATTATAAAAAACCCATAATTTAGATGGGCTGTTGGATAGCTTGATTCGGAGGTAATTGAAGACTTAGTCATCGTATAAAGTTTTGAGTTTTTCTTTTTCTGATACCGTCTGGGTTAGGTTAGTTTGATCTGGAACTTGACCCCGGTTCTACATATTTTAGAATTTTTACATCTTTACCCAACGAATTGGTTTCCTCAGATTTTTGAATTGTTGCCAAGGAACCCTAATGCACAAAGTATAAGATTCCTTTAGGTTGGAATTTCGTCGAGGCATTTGATTGCTTTGAGTAATTTTATCTGTCTGGTAATAAACTTAAGATTGGCTCCAAGCTTTGTTTGGAAGATTTCTGACAAGTTGCTTGAGGATTTGGTTGTGTTTTGAGACATTTCTCCAAGAATTTTAGAGAGGGTTGTTGAGATCTTTAATCTATGGTTAAGGAATATGGCAGCAGATATGGATTTTTCAGCTCCATGTGAAATCGTAGAAGATAGTTATAGTAAGGATAATTTATCAGACATGGACAATGAAAATTTGGATAATGTAAAACGAGTCCCCCTTGGTAAACCTCCCCGCCACCTCTCAGTTATGCGCCATTCCATGGGCTCAGCCAAGTTGATTGCCGAGGCTAATCTGGTATGTTTCATCTCTAATCTTGAGCAAGATTTTTAATTGACTTCATTTGATGTGCTGTTGGATCATTAATTCAGAAGTAGCTGAAGATAACATCATATTAGCAATTTCACCCCAATAGTTTAATATGTAGCCGCTAGATTCGATGATCTTTCCTTTCCCATTTTTCACACACTTCTTTTTTCTTCAGGAATTGGATATTGGTATTATAGTCCACAAATCATCTTCTGATGAAAAGAACGAGTTTTTGCCGGTATTGCGATCAGGAAGTTGTGCTGAAATAGGACCCAAACAGTATATGGAGGATGAACACATTTGCATAGATGATCTTATGGGACATTTGGGGACAACTGCCGAGTTTCCTTCTCCTGGAGCTTTCTATGGGGTATGATCATGTTACAATCTACCATCTATGACCTGACTAATCTTTTAGTGAACCATCTTAGTTATTGTATCAAATAGATAACTTTGTTTAATTTATATAGTATCTGATTTATGCACTTCCTTCTGCTTGTCCATCTCGTATGCTTGCTAGTCAGTGAAAACCTTGTTTCCTCAGTGATGTAGCTTATGCTTATTTTACCTTTGTGTGGTTAGTAGGTAAAAGTACCATGGAGGCCCCTATAGTAGGAGTCAGATTGTATTTTGCCTCCTCTACTCAAAAATGGGCAAATTAGTCTCTGTACGTTAGATCAAATAGTAAACTGGTCCTTCCATAAAAAATTCCATCTATTTCTACCGTAAAAGAAACTGATTTTTGTACTTCAGCATGACGTACACTTGGCACCCCACATGTCATTGTCTAGTTATTCCGTCAGGCATGCCAGTTTTTAATGGTACAAATAGATGAAACTTTTAACAGAAAAGGACAAATTTGTGCTTTCATCTAATGTACAAAGACTAATTTGCTCATTTTTCTTAGTAGAGGGGGTAAAATGCAATCTCACTCCCAATATAGGGGCCTTTGTGGTACTTTTACCGTGGTTAGTATTGAGGAGGTCTAGCAATGGCGTTTGGAGCGCATCCCATTCAGAGAAAGGGAATCTAGAGATTTTGTGCAGGCCAAAAGGAGGGGGAGGGGGGCAGAGAGCCATAGGAACCATGCTCATTAGTTTCTTATGTCACCCAGACTCGTGAGTATATCGTATGGGTATGTGTCCAGAATGGGTATACTTATTTTTTTCTAAGTTTTTCTATATATTTGGAGGATCATACCTCCATGTCCAATGTGTTGGGCACAGACTATAGGGAAAATGAAGAGTATGGATAATATAGTTATCATCTCTGATATTGTAAACTGCAGCAAGATCTTCCATTAGCAATACCATAAGTTTTTTAACATACGCAATCCTTACATGTACAACTGAAAGGTGGCCTTGGAATCATAGTTGGCCTTACTCATCAACAGATTCTTGCCAATGCATGTGGACAGGTTTTTGATGGTCATGGAGGAACTGATGCAGCCTTATTTATCAGGAAGAATATCCTTAAATTCATAGTTGAAGACTCCCATTTTCCAATTTGTGTGGAGAAGGCAATCAAGAGTGCTTTTCTGAAAGCTGATTATTCATTTGCAGACGCCAGCTCTCTTGATATATCCTCTGGCACCACTGCATTAATTGCACTTATTTTTGGAAGGTAAGTGAACCACAGATCTGCGATGGTAATTCCTTGTTGGGATTGTTTCCTTAAACGCACTTCTAGCGGCCTTTTTATGGACATGGTTTATTAATTTTGTTCAAAAAGTGAGATGTAAGAAAAATATAGAAACTGGAAGACAGAAAGCTAATGATTTGAAGAGTTTTCTTCTCTAACATTGCGAGCAATTCTGTAGAAGATTTTCAAGTAAATTGAAACTTGTACGATGTTAAATTGAATGGGGATTTCATTCATTTTAGAAACTTAATGAAATTGTAATTGCTTAGTAAAAAAAAATATAGAGGTAGAGGACAACTTATGTTTCTGTCTCTACATTTAGCATCAGCATGATATGTTAGTCCCCTGGTGTATTTAACATTATGCATGGTCAAATCTGAACTCAAAAGTATTTTACATCCACTTTGTAGGACCTTGATAATTGCCAATGCTGGGGATTGTCGAGCTGTGTTGGGAAGGCGAGGTAGAGCAATTGAAATGTCCAAGGACCACAAACCTAACTGCACAAGTGAAAGACGAAGAATTGAGAAACTTGGGGGAGTCATTTATGATGGTTACCTGAATGGTCAACTGTCTGTGGCTCGAGCACTTGGAGATTGGCACATGAAGGGGCCAAAAGGATCTGCCTGTCCTTTAAGTGCAGAGCCAGAGCTGCAAGAGGCAGAGTTAAGTGAGGAGGATGAATTCTTGATAATGGGATGTGATGGGCTGTGGGATGTTATGAGTAGCCAGTGTGCAGTGACTATGGCAAGGAAGGAGCTGATGCTTCATAATGATCCTGAAAGATGTTCAAGAGAGCTTGTGAGGGAGGCACTGAAACGCAACACTTGTGATAATTTAACAGTAATTGTGGTTTGTTTCTCCGCTGACCCTCCACCTCGAATAGAAATACCACAGTTCCGTGTTCGGAGGAGCATATCAGCGGAAGGGCTGAATTTTCTAAAGGTTGTGCTGGATAGTAACTGATGAAACAGTGGATAGATGAAAAGAGGCTGTACATGAAGGCATTGGAGGGCAAAATTGGCAGGCTGCAGGCTAACATTCAATCCTCCTTCAACGACATGCTTATCATGTGATTCTTTATGAGTTTCTAAATCCTGTATATCTGAGATAACTCATGTTGTACGGATTGGCAGGAGTCGATGGTCAACCAGTTTTTCCTTTTCTTTTTTTTTCTCTTTTTATTCCTTCATCTGCTTACCCCTATCCTATCCTGTGTAAATAAACTGAACCTTGAGATATGTTGTAGCAGTTTTCAGTGAATCAAATAATTGCTATAAATTCACCATTTGTTTTATATATATTATTGGTTATTGAAGCGCTGCAGCAAATACAAATTATGTGCAATGTGAACAAAAAGAATATGATTTTAAGGGTGTGGTTCTTTGTTAGCGAATAATGATTCACTTTTAGTACTTTGCTGAATGAAAAATGATTTATTAGTCAACTGTTTTTAGGAAACGAAAGCTATTTTTGTTTTCTTTTGAAAATGGACAACATTAAAGAAACGTACTTGGAAGTTGAAAATATGTTAAAATAGAAAATACTTTTTATTGTTTTAATTAAAAATGTTTTAGAAAATTGAAAAAGTTTGGAAAACAAATATTTTTAACTTTAGATGTGCTCGTTTGGTTGAAACTCTTATAAACTTTTTTTTTTAAAATCAATTAGTCATACAATTTTCATAAGTTTTCATTTTAGGCACCGAAAATAAAATAAAAAATTTATAATTGAAATATTGTCATTACATGCTTTAATCATTTTAGTCACTCATCGTTAATTTGCCATTAGATAGACTCATTTTAGTTACCCAATTTTAGTAAATTTTCATTTTAGACACTCATTTTATCTTTTTAATTTTTTTAAGAATTAATTTAGTTTGTTTTCAATAAAGGGAAAAACTCAAGATTTTACACAGGAAATTCAGATAGAAAAACCATTTTATCTTTTTATCTTTTTTATTATTTTTCTCTTTTTAGATTAATTTTAGTTTTTCTCTCAATAAAAGAAAAAAAAACCTAGAGTTTTACAAGAAATTACCAAGCCTTTATAAGAAAGAAAAAACTTTAGTTTTTACTAGAAAAATTAATTTACTTTTTTTCGTTTTCCTATTTTAGAATTAATTTTAGATTTTCTTTTTAAAATAAGATGGAAACCTTTTTGTAGACAAAACTTGGATTTTTAGTGAAAACCATTTTATTTTATTTTATTTTTAGAATTAATTTTAGTTTTTTTAGTAATAAGAAAATAGATGGAGTTTAAGTTTTTTTTTAAGGAAAAATCATGGTTATCTGAATTAGATCATATCAGTTCAATCAATTTTTAGTTTTTTATTTTATTTTATTAATTTTTAATGATTTATTTAATTAAATTTGTTCAAACTGGTTAGATTGACGAATCGAGGTTTGAGTAATTTGACCTCGGTCCGATTTTGAAAAGTTTGGTAAAACCTAAGTTTTTACATGAAATTGAGTTACAAGTGAAAAACTAGGGTTTTGTCTCCGCAGTTGAATAACTTAATTCCCTATAAAACCCAAGTTTTTTTAGAATAAAATAAAATTTTAATTCTAAAAAAGAAAATGAGTGACCAAAACAAAAACTTACTAAAGTTGGGTGATAAAAATGAGTATATTTAATGGCAAATTAACGATAGATTACTAAAATGATAAAAGTATGTAACCATGGACGGAGCCACATATAAGATTGTGGGGTCAATTGATCCCAAAAAATTTATATAATTGGTGAATTGACCTATAAAAAATTTGAAAATGGCTCATCGAAAATTTTCAAAATGAATTATTTTACAAAACAAATTACTTTATATGAAAACTAGAAATCTTATCATATGCGTATGCGTGTGAAACCACAAATTTAGAACATAGATATATGTTTAAAAATAACATATAATAAATAATGAAATATATGGTTTGAAACTAATTAATCATAATAACATATGAAATATGAGCAATATTAAAATAAAAAAAAATTAGATTGAATTATGAATAAAACAAAATTTAAATACGTAAATATATCGGATAAATAATACTAAATGCACTACAATTATTTACCATGGTTTTATCATCAATTGTGAGTTAGTGTCGAGTTGACTTGTGTTACCACTCAATTAATAACATTATTAATATATACAAGTGGTGAAGATAATAAATTGTGCATATTTTTAAAAAATCAAAATAAAGTTTTGATTAAGTGGTAAATTTAAGGTTTTATTAATCCAATTGATAAAGGTTTAAATCTCATCATGTGCATAGCTTTTTGGTTTTTGTTAAAATGAAAAGAGTAAAATGTTCTTGAATAATATGACTTATTTTTATTACGAAATGACATTTCTATAATTTCCTAACTAAGTTGGTACCCGGTTAACCCATAAAACCAACTTAGTCAGGGGTTTTATTAATAACATAGTTTATAGAAATATAACTGATAGATGTAATAAAGTGTATATGATAAATTCAAAATATATAAAAATATCAAAATAAAGCTTTAGTTCAATTGTAAATTGGAGGTTTTACTAATATAATTGGTGTGAGGTTAAATCTCACTAAATGCATATTCTCTTTTTTTTTTAAGTGAAAAGATTAAAATATCCTTGAATAATATTATTTATTTTAATCATGGAAGGACATTCTCATAACTTGCTAACTGAGTTGGTACCTCAGTTGAAGGTGACACCAATTTAATCAGGGATTTTATTAATAGTATAGATAAATGAATTTCTCTCCACTACTGAAACCTAAAAACCTCTATTCCTTTTTATTTTCCTTCAACACTTATCACTTTTTTTTCTCACACACTCTCTTGAATTTAATTAAATAGGTAATCAATCACTCAACACTTTTAAGTGGATCCCCTTGATTTAGTAACAACTCATCTTTTCTTTTCAAAATTTATTGATTAATCTCTACAAAATTAGAATTGTGGCTAACTCTTAGAAAATTAGAAGTGTGGGTTTTCTTTAGATAAATTAGGATTTTTTATGCAATATTTATTTTTTTATTTATTAAATGATTTTTGAGATATTTATTTTGCATGAGTTTTAGAACATATTGACTGGGCAATAATTTTTAAAAGTTAATTAATAAAATTTATTGAAAAAATTATGACTAGTTGTATATATAGTCTTAAATTTCTTGAATATTAATTATAAATTTAACATTTTTTATTCATAAAATTGTGAATCTTGTGTTTGAAAATTGACATGTTGCATTCACATGATTAAGTGATTTTTATTTTTGAGAAAAAAAAATTACTAGTTACAAGTTGGCTTCATGAAAACCTTTGGATTTAAAGCATAGATTTTTTGCTCTAAATATTAGCTTGCACTGATTTTACTAGTTACTATAACAAGTATGGAAAGAGTATTTTTCTTTACAATGAAAATTGTGAAAACTCATTTGACAAATCAAATTGGAGATCAATGGATGAATAATTGTTTGATTACATATGTTGAGAAAGATATTTTTAATAACATTGACACTGAGAAGATAATTCAATGATTTTAACATATAAGAAAGTGTTATGGACAATTATAAAAAAGGTAAGTGTTATTCAATTTTATTTTATTTACATTTTCTTTTAGTTATTATTTTAATAGTTTTGTAATAGTCGTACATTTAACGAAATACATTAGTTTATCCATGATTAATATTACGGATTAGTTTATAAACGTTTTAATTTTAAAAAAAACTTGATTCTACAATCTAGATTTCTTGGCTCCACCCCTATATGTAACCATAGTGACTAAAAATGATAAAAGTATGTAAAGATAGTGACTAAATTACATTTTCTTTTATTTTTAATGCTTAAAATAAAAATTTATGAAAGTTGAGTGACCAATTGTGCAATTGACCTTTTATTTTATTTATCATGTTTCTACTCTAGGGAAATAAGTACCAAACTTTATTTTATTCTATTTTCAGAACTAAACGCGTTTTTCAATTTTTAAAAAGTAGAAAATGAATATCTTAAAAAAGAAAATTTTCATAAACCAATATGCCTTTAGGGTAGACAAATTTTGAAAAAAAAAATAAGTAAAATGATTTTTAGATAAAAATTAATTTAAATTAAGTCAAATTTTATTATATTAATAATTAATTAAATATTATTATATTTTTAATCTTAGTTTCTAAAAATATTTTTCAATATTATTAAAATACATATTTATATATTTATAAATATAGTAGTCATATTTTAAATAATATATTGTTAATGTTAATAAAAATATTATTTAATATTGCAATATTATTGTTTTAATAATAAATTTTAACATTACTAATTATTTTAAATGGTATTATTAATATTTTATTGAAAACCATTTTATAGTAATATGGATATTCTAATAGTATAAAAACGTTAATACGAATAATACTGCATGATTAGTATAATATTTTAAGATTAATAATATATATATATATATGATTAATGGAATACTAGATTATGACGTCTTAAAAAATATGTATATATATATATATATAAAATGATATTTTAGTTGAAATTATTAAGTTGATGCTTTAGAGCTCATAATATCCCAAGTTAAAACCGCACCATAATTATATTTTATAAAAAAATATTTTATAGATAAACACAAAAAGATAAAAATATCATCCTATTTATAATTGCTTCTTTGTAAATAAAAAATAAAAAAGACGTTTTTAGTCATCTTTCAACCGAGTTGATATCTAGTTAACTTGTTACATCAACTCGGTTAAAAACTTAAATAATAGATTAGATTATATTAATTTAAATATCTATATATTATTATTTTGGATATTTATTATTAATATAATAATTCAAATATTATTTGTAAGGACACAAAGTTTTTTAGTACTCGAAAATTTAATTTTGTACGGAAATGAATAAACTTGAGTGATTTTAGGAAATACAATGGAAAGGGTTTAAAGAATAGGTATTGGGTTGATTTTATAAGCCATTAATAGTAGATTATAATTGTTAATTGGTTTTACATTAGTTAGTATTAAGAAAAGTAGAAATGGAAGGATGGGCTATTTTGTAAGGAAATCAAAATTTGAGTGGCAAATATGTTAAGAATAAGAAATAGAGGTAACACGCCCTACTTAATCCAACAATCCACCCAAACCGTTACGTAAACATTTTGTTTGCTTCAACAAAACATCAATTTCACTCAACTTAGTAAAATTGAGATGCAAATCAAGTCATTCTTTAATCTTTTCAATTCATTAACAAAACTCATTTCAACTTTAATGTATCTCATAAGCATGCCAAGTCAATTAAAAACCAAAACTTAGCTTGAGTAAATAAAAGATATCGTGATTATCATTTAAACATAATCACCTAAATACAAACTCCCACCCGAAAGATCCAACCATTCTAGCCTATGGACCACATAATTGAGTTTTCAAATGAATGTATACCAATTGGAATAACAATAGAATTGTGTGGAATTTTTTAAAATTTTCTTTAAAATTAACTGGTTGTGATATTTATAACAATAAATTTGTTATGTAAATTATACTTGTGTTTTCGAATTAAATTGTTCTTAGCTTTCAATCATTCAATCTTCTTTGCTATCCTCGACCTTGGTTCGCTAGAGTGTGGGCTTTATTAGCAAATTGATAAAAACTTGAGTGAAGCTTTGTGGGCTAAAAACTAAAAGACGAATTCCATTAAAACATAGAATTTATTTGATAAATAACTTTTCTATATTTTGTCAGAATGTCAACACATAAGGGGAGTCTATTTGACCTAACCCTTA
Organism: Gossypium anomalum; assembly: GCA_025698475.1. Taxonomy (NCBI): domain Eukaryota; kingdom Viridiplantae; phylum Streptophyta; class Magnoliopsida; order Malvales; family Malvaceae; genus Gossypium; species Gossypium anomalum. The sequence goes on along the minus strand of CM046958.1, from coordinate 34,418,026 downwards.
GTCTCTATTTATAGAGAAAATAACAATAGCATCAATAGAATAAAAAATATATGAATAACTATATTTTAATAGGAAACACAACTCCTAAATGGAGTGTACAATAAGGGGCGGAATGACCTTCTCTTAGACTAGGGTTTTCCACCGCTACCTTTAAATCAAGCCTTGTCATGTATCGGGTCAATTATATGTGTTATCTAGTCTCAAAATTAACTTGTATAATTTATTCAATCCCGATTAATATATTTCCTATGCCCAAAATCCTATTTATTCATTTAATTATTTGATTAAACTAATTAATTAAATTGATCAAATTATTCCTTCAACCCAATTCAAATTTCATTATAATCATGATGACTTACCGTATTACAATATATGAGTAAATAAATTCAATTTACTTGTTCTTATGAAAATTCGATGACTTAATTTAATTTTCGCTTCGAATTTTAATTATTTAATCATAATTTAATTAAATAATAAGTCAAATAAATTAGTTAATTCTCAAGTCATCTATTGTCCATAGCGAGAAAAAGCATTCACTGCGGATAGTGATACTTGAGATCTATTTCTCTAATTCGTCGTTTCACTTTTTCCATTTCATCAATTAATGCAAACCATCATGGTTAAACTGAGCTAGCGGATGGATCGATTGGATATATATAATTAGGACTCAAATAGTTTGCAATTAAGTTCCGACTGTCCGTCTATTAATTACAACATTATTTAGTCATGAAGTTATTCCACTAAAGTACCATGATTGGGATCTCCTTATTATATACCATTACAAAAGCTACCTTATCAAGTGCCCCTCCAATGACCTTATCATATATGTGTTACCCTCATAAGATATTCTTAATATCTCGTGGATATTACATCCTCCTTCATGAAAAGTCAATTACTAACAAGTAGTAATTAAATCATTCGTTTTAAGACAAATGACCTGTGGCCACGTTACTTTTCATCTATCATGTAATGCCAATGAGAGGATATCATTTACCCTTTATTATGCTATGAATTTCACTATTATAAGTGAAGTTATGTCATGCAAAGGTCGTATACCCAACATACCAACTTTCAAATCTATTCCCAATTGAACTTAGGTTATTAATACATCAAATCATACGAGTTAGTCATACATAGTTTGTCACTTACTCAATATTAAAGTAAATTACACTATGAACGTCACAAGTGAATTGTAACGCCCCCATGCCCGAAACCGTCACCGGAGTCAAGCTTGAGGTGTTACTAAACTTATTTTACCTTTTAAGCAACTCTAAACCACTGATTTTAATTTTCGGAATAAACTATTTTTCTGCATCATGGTTGCTTAAAAATTCATTTCTCGAGTTTAAAAACTTGAAATTAAGATCTGTAAATTTTTGCTAAAACTAGACTCATATATCTATCTACTAATTTTTTTCTAGAATTTTTGACTTAGCCAATTAGTACAGTTTATTAGTTAAATTTACCCCTGTTTCAGAATTCGACTGCACTGACCTCTACTTACTACGAACCACTTTTCTCCCTCTAAAAAATTCATATGACTATACAGTTTGTTTTTATTAAAACTAGATTCAATAAGGATTCTAACCATATAAATTACACCACCTAATTATTTTTTTAAAATTTATGGTGAATTTCTAAAGTTGAAACAGGGGATCCAGAAATCGCTCTGGCCCTATTTCACTAAAACCCAGATATCTTATAAAATACAAAACCTTTACCTGTTTTGCTTATTCCATATGAAAATAGACACAATGAGTTTTAATTTAATATATTATTCACCATCAAACCATGTCTCTACGATTTTTAGTGATTTTTCAAAGTCACGTTATTTCTGATACTTGAATCCGTTTTTAAGTTACTTTCACATTTTTCATAGTTTTCATGTGATAGTTACTACTTAATCATACATACTATTAAACATGTATATCATCAGCCATTCTATTAGCTAATCACTAGCAAGTATTTACACATCATTCATTGATCATATCATATCAAAAGAAACCAAGTTCCTATACATGCCATACACAAAACGAAACGTCTAACTATACCAATGTGATTCCTTCGATAGTGTGATCGGGTCTCCGACGTTTCCTTCGATCCCCGAGTGGCTTTGTAACACCCCCAACCCGTATCCGTTGCCGGAATAGGGTTACAAGGTATTACCAAGAAGTACAGAACACTTACAGATCATTTAAATTATTTATCGTTCAAATATTGAGATTGATTATAAAGATTCCTTTATCGAACCTTCGAGGTTCAAATAGTGCATTAAGATCGGGTTGGGACTAAACTGGATCCTCAGGATTTTTTTTTTTTTGCAACTTTTAAAATTTTTCTCACGTATAAGGGTCACACGCCTGTGTGATGAGGGGACATGCCCAGTGTGGGTAGGCCGTGTGGTCACACACGCCTATGACCTAAGCCGGTGGAGCTCTCGACTTGCATTCAAGAAGAAAATTGAGTCACACGGCTGAGCACACGCCCGTCTTGCTAAGCCGTGTGCCTAAACTTGAACATTTTGTTTTTCATTTTTATGTACACAATTTCATGTTATGTAATCATAACATGTATCACCATATCTTTGTAATTTAAATATATTTTCATATCAACTTGTCTTAATTTCATACTATTTTATATTTGAGTTTTACTCACCAAAGTGTTTGAAATATCATCTTTATGCAAATAGTATACATGAGGTACATAATTCCATAATTATGAATGAACACATTTATCAAACATATTCCATATTCATAATTCAGTATGTCATAATCTCATGCTTTCATATATCAATAACCATTATTTTCTTGTATTTGGGTAAATACTTATAACAATTCATAAGCATATAATTCGCTATCTCTTCTTGTCGATCACAATCTCGATTAACAAATGTATATAAGTGAGCTCAATATTATTAACTACTTAAATACTATCACTTTACTTCACATGTCATTTATCACCTTTTTTATCAAATTAGCGAACGTCTTCTTAAATTGAGTATGTCATTTCCTTGTTGCCATAGTATAACTATAGTCTTACACATCATCACATGTCACTTTCCGAACTTCAAATATCAATTCAATAAATATGTAATTCACTAACACATTACGCCATACACAATATCTAATTGATGAAATCATTTAAGCGATCTCAATTTCATGTTCACTACAAATTTATCTTTTAAATCCATAAACTCTTTCACTTACCACATTTTGTCAAATTAGTGAACGTCTTACGGAATTGAGTACTTCATTTTCTCGATGCCATAGTTCAACTATGGTCTTACACGTAATCACATATCACATATCGATGCCATAGCCCGGCTATGGTCTTACACTGCATCACATATCACATACCGATGCCATAGCCCAACTATGGTCTTACACGGATCACATAACACATATCGATGCCATAGCCCGGCTATGGTCTTACACGAATCACATATCTCATCGATGCCATATCCCGTATATGGTCTTATACTGAGAGCATATATCACACCGATGCCATCCCCGGATATGGTCTTATACTGAAGCACATAATCACATCTCTCCGATGCCATAGCCTAGCTATGGTCTTATACGGAAATCACATATCACATGTTGCCATGGTCCAACCATGGTCTTTTCCGTCAATTCGTTTTAGCCATTGAACGAAAGTACTCAACCCTGCGTTCCACTCAATTTGAATATTTAGTTCAATTTTCATACTTTTTCAATATTTACAATTTAATAATGAACATATGAAATAAAACATTATATCATTACTAATTCAACGTTTATTGTTTATAATCAGGCATGTAATCAATTTATACACAAGTCATTCATTTATTTTCCCTCCTCCTCCTCTCCATCCACATCCTTGGTATAAATAACATACTTGTAAGTAACCTTATCCATAATTTTCACTAATTACTTATGTGAATATTTAAGCTATCCACCCGTGTCATAGTCACTAAATTATTTATATTTGGAGATACGGAACTCCAAATTAAGATCCGTTAATTTTTTTTTGAAACTAGACTCACATATATTCTTATCATAAAATTTTTAGAATTTTTGGTTTAGCCAATAAGTACAGTTTATTCTTTGAAGTCACCCCTGTTCTGCCGTTTGACAGTTCTGACCCTTCTTCACTTAAAATTAATTATCTCTTCATACAAAACTCGGATGATGTTCTTGTTTATTTCTATTGAAAATAGACTCATTCAGAATTCTAGAAATATAAATTTAAGCCCATAATTATTTTTATTTAATTTTTTATGATTTTTCAAAGTCAGAACAGGGGAACCCGAATTCATTCTGACCTTATCTCACAAAATTCATTATATCTCATGATTTACAAATTCATTGCTTACACCATTTCTTTTATGAGAAACTAGACTCAATAAACTTTAATTCCATATTTTATTCATCCTCTAATTTGATTCCCACAATTTTTGGAGGTTTTTCAAAGTTCATCTACTGCTGCTGTCCAAAACAGTCTTAGTGCAAAATGTTGATTTCCATTTTGCCCCATATTTCACAATTCATACAATTCAATCCTTGCTCAATTAACCCCTCAATTAAGATAATTTTATCAATTAATTCTTTTATTAGATATGATAAGTTATTTCATAACTATTGAAATTCAGAATTTCCACATAAAACTCCAACTTCAAACTATTTTACAATTAGGTCCCAAACATTCACTTTCTATTCAATTCTTTCAATAAAATCAGCATATAAACAATTTAAAGCTCTAATTCCATGCCAAATCATCACATACTTTCAGCACATATTCATAACAACCTTCAATTTCTTTCATAGAACCAAAAACTAATGAATTCAACAAGTGGACCTAGATGTAAAAGTCACAAAAACATAAAAATTACTAAGAAAAAGTAAAAATTGAACTCACATATGTCAAAATATGAAAAACCAGCAACTTCCAGACCTCCCATGGCGTTTTTGCTGAAGAAAAATGATGATATCTCTAGATTTTTCAATTTTGTCTTTATTTTATATGTTTAATTTGCAAAATTTCCAATTTTGCCCTTGTTTCTCCTTGTCTTTTTGCTGATTTTCTTGCCCAAACCGTCCAGCCCATATAATTTGGGTCTAATTGCCTTTTAAATCCCTCCTTATTAGTCACTTAAACTATTTAATCACTTTACCAAATTTTGCACTATTTTCAATTTAGTCCTTTTTAATTAATTGACTAACCAAACGTTAAAATTTTCTAACGAAACTTTACTACTAACTTAATAACACTCCATAAATATTTATAAAAATATTTATGGCTCAGTTTATGAATTCGAGGTCTCAATACCTCGTTTTCAACCCGATTTACCTAATTAATTCTTTTAAATCACAAAATTCACTAATAAAAAAAATACTTCTATAATCACACTTGACTCATAGGTATTAATTTATTAAATTTTTAACTCACTCATCGGATTTAGTGATCTCGAATCACTATTTCCGACACTACTGAAAATTAGGTTGTTACAGGCTTGATAAAAACTATAAGAAAAAGAAAATAAAGAGAGTAAGCACTAGGCTTAGTAAGCTTACAAGCAAATAAATTACAACATTCAACATAATGAATAATTATACATAATGTCACCTAGCCTCATAAACTTTCTTTACTTCTCATTTTCTACCTTCTTCTTTACTCACATACCTTCTTTCTTACCGAACTTTCACTATTCATAAATATAATCTACCTTCCCCTTTTGTTGATAATTCATTTGTAATTTAACGTGTACAATGACCCGTTGAACCACTTGGAATACTAAGGATACTAGGGTCGTTCCTGCCTATCAATATCCTGCCAATGCCATGTCTTCGACATGGACTTACATGAATTTTTCCTGTCTCCAATGCCATATATATATATATATCTAATATGGGCTTACATGGCTCATTCCTGTCTCCAAAGCCATATATCTGATATGGACTTACATGGCTCATTTCTATCCTGTCCTGTCCTGTCAACCCCAATATCCTAACATTCCTAAGGTTCAAACGGGGCTTCTTCGCCTTTAATTTGACTTCAAATATTCTCATAAAATAAGTATATAAATGCTGAAAATTTACAATAATAATGTAAAATAAAAGAATATTGCATTTATTTACTGTAATCTTATCTCGATACAAAATGTGACTAAACTTTACAATTTAGTCCTTTACTTTTTCTTTTCCCCGATCTACTCCCGAATTTCGCTCTTCTTGATCTATAATAGCAAATTTAATTTATTTAATATTCACATTTATCAAAACAGTCATTTACTCAAACTTTGGAAAAATTAAATTTTTGCCCCTAAACTTTTGCATATTTACACTTTTGCCCCAAATCTCGTAAATTAAAATTCATCCTATTTTCTTATGTTTTATGACATGCTGATCGTTTTTCCCTTCTATAGCAAAATCAAATTCTCACTCTAACATATACTTATGACTATTAGGTATTTTTACCGATTGAGCGCTTTTACTCGTTTTTACCTAAAACCGAGTAGCACAAATTGTCTAACATAATATAAGACCTCATATTAAACATCAAAATAAACACTTTTCACCTATGAGTATTTTTCCAAATATGAACCTTAACTTAAATTATTGCTAGCATAAGCTTTATCGAGATATCAGGACTCCGAAAACGTAAAGAACATTAAAAACGGGGTTTGGAATCACTTACTATGGAGCTTGAAAGCTTGAAACAAACCCTAGCTATGGAGAACCCTTGAAATTTCGTGCTAATGAAGAAGATGATGAATTTTGTGTTATTTTTTCGCTTTTTATTTCATTTAATATCTAAATGGCCAAAATGCCCTTCCTTATTAAACTTTCAAAAATTTCATCCATGTCCTATTTTGTCCATGAACTTAGAAATTGGTCAAATTGTTATTTAAACCCTCCTAATTAATATTCCAAAGCAATTTCATACTAAAAACTTCTAGAATGAAAGTTTTGCAAATTATTCGATTTAGTCCCTAATCTCAACTTAAGCACTTTATGCATAGAATTTCATCACGAAATTTTCACACAATCATGCAATCATATCATGAACCTCAAAATAATAATAAAATAATTTTTTCTACCTCAGATTTGTGGTTTCACAACCATTGTTCCGTTTAGGCCCTATTTCGGGATGTTACATTTCTCCCCCCTTTAGGGATTTTCGTCCCCGAAAATCTTACCTGTGAAAAGATTTGGGTACTGTTTTCGCATAGCCTCTTCAGGTTCCCATGTAGCCTCTTCTACCCCATGTCTATTCCATAGTACTTTCACAAGTGCAATACTTTTGTTCCTTAATTACTTTACCTCTCGAGCTAGAATCTTTATCGGTTCTTCACCGTAAGTCATGTCTGGCTGAATCTCAACCTCTGTCTGAGAAATCACATGTGACGGATCTGAACGATAACGACGTAGCATAGACACATGAAATACATTATGAATCTTCTCTAACTCAATCGGCAAAGCTAACCGATATGCTAATGGTTCGACTCTCTCAATCACTTCAAAGCGGTCCAATAAAAGCGTGGACTTAGTTTGCCTTTCTTGCCAAATCGAGAACTTTCTTCCACGGGGATACTTTCAAAAAAACTTTGTCACCAACTTGATACTCAATCTCTTTTCTCTTCAAATCGCATACGACATTTGTCCGTCTCAAGTCGCTTTCAGCAATCTCTGATGATTTTTACTTTCTCTTCTGTTTCCTTAACTAGATCAACCCCGTAAATCTGATTTTCCTTAAGCTCTGTCCAATACAAAGGTGTGCGACATTTACGTCCATACAAAGCTTCATAAGGTGCCATCTTCAAACTCGACTGATAACTATTATTGTAGGCAAACTCTACTAATGGTAAATATTTTTCCCAACTGCCTTGAAATTCCAGTACACAGCATCTAAGCATATCTTCAAGTACCTGAATAACTCTCTCTGACTGACCGTCGGTTTGAGGATGGAAAGCTGTACTAAAACTCAACTTTGTGCCCAAAGCCTTCGTAATTCCTTCCAAAACCGTGAAGTAAATCTTGGATCTCTATCTCGAAATGATCGATAATGGTACCCGTGTAACTCGACTATCTCTGAAATATACAACTCGGCCAACTTGTCAAGTGAATAATCCATACGAATCGGGATAAAATGAGCCGACTTCGTTAACTTATCAATCACAACCCATATTGCATCTTTCTTTCACGGTGTGTAAACGGCAATCCCGTCACAAAATCCATAGTAACTCGATCCCATTTCCACTCGGGGACTAGCACAGTCGCAATAAACACAGAAGGTACACGATGTTCGGCCTTTACTGTGATGGATCAAGCATCTAGAAACAAACTCAAATGTCCCTTTTCATTCCTAGCCACCAGTATATTTTCTTCAAATCATTATACATCTTTGTACTACTGGATGAATAGAAAAAACTACTATGTGCTTCTTGTAAGATCTTTCGAATAAGCTCATCATTCTTGACACACATACCTGTCTCGGAACATCAAACAACCGTCAGAATCGATCGAAAATCGACTCTATATCGACTCACACCGATCTCTTTTGGCTAACAACTCTTTGTCATTTTTTGAGCTTCAAAAATTTCTTCAAGAAACATCGGTTTAGCTCTCAACTCAGCTAAGATAAAACCATCATCTGATAAGGCTAGACTAGTGTTCAAAGCTCTTAATGCAAATAAAGATTTCCTACTCAAAGCATCAGCAACAATGTTTGCCTTACCTAGGTGATAATCGATCACTAGCTCATAATCTTTAATCAACTCTAACCATCTTCTTTGCCTCAAATTCAAATCTTTTTGAGTCATCAAATATTTCAAACTTTTGTGATAAGTGAAGATATGGCACTTCTCACCGTACAAATGATGTCTCCAAATCTTCAACGCAAAAATAATGGCAGCTAGCTCTAAATCATGTGTCGGATAGTTCTTCTCATGTGGCTTTAGTTTATGCTGGAGGCATAAGCAATTACCTTTCCTTCTGCATAAGTACACACACCAAGTCCATTCATGGACGCTTCAATTGTAAATCACAAACTCCTTACTTGGTTACAGTTTGTACTAAAGCAGAGCTTTAGTCAACAATGTTTTTAACTTGTCAAAACTCTGTTGACACTTCTCGATCCATTCAAACTTGATATCTTTTCGCGACAATCTTGTCGGTGGGGTAGCTATCATGGAAAATCCTCTACAAATTGTCTATAATATCCAAGCAAGACCAAGAAAACTTCTAACCGATACATTTCTAGGAGGCTTCCAATCAACAATGGTGAAATCTTGCTCGAATCAACCTTAATACCTTCACTGATACAATATGTCCAAGAAAACCAACTTCTCGTAACACTAACTCACTTTTGTTGAACTTGGCATACAACCGATTATCTCTCGAGAATCAGAAAGCGTTCTCAAATGCTCTGCATGCTCGGTCTCATCATGAGAATAAATCAAGATATCATCAATGAACACAACCACAAACTTATCCAAGTACGGTCTGAAAATTCGGTTTATTAAGTCCATGAAAATGGCAGGAGCATTAGTCAAGCCAAATGGCATCACAAGGAACTCATAATGACCATACCTAGTCCGGAAAGCGTCTTGGGACATCGACTCTTTAACTCACAACCGATAGTATCAGGATCTCAAATCTATCTTGGAGAACACAATAGCTCCCTTCAATTGATCAAATAGATCATCAATTCTAGGCAATGGATACTTGTTCTTTACTGTTACCTTGTTAAGTTGCCGATAATCTATGCACAATCTCATCGATCCATCTTTCTTTTTCACAAATAGCACTGGTACACCTCATGGTGAACTACTGGGTCTTACAAAGCCTTTATCTATTAATTCCCGCAACTGAGCTTTCAATTCTTTCAATTCCAACGGAGCCATTCTATAAAGAGCAATAGAAATGGGCGTGGGTACGGAATCAACTCAATACCAAACTCAACTTCTCTAACAGGAGGTAAACTGGTAGTTCTTAGGAAACACATCGGAAACTCACATACCACGTGCACTCGATTCAATTTTCATTACGGATCTTTAGTGTTCAACACAAAAGTAAGATAAGCTTCATACCCTTTTCTCAAACATTTCTGAGCTGACATAACAGAAATTATGGGAAATGAACTATCTGACTCTTTTGAATTAACCCGAATAATTTCACCATTTTCACACTTCAACTCAATGAATTTCTTTCCACAATTCACTATCACATCATGTGTAGTCAACCAATCCATACCAAGAATCACATCAAACTCATCAAATGGCAATAGCATGAGATCGGCGTAAAAGAAGAGCCTCTAATCATCAAAGGATAATTTCTACATACTTTATCTACTAATACATGCTTGCCTAATGGATTCGATACTTTAATCACAAATTCTATAGATTCTATAGGCATACTTATACTAGGCATTAATTTCTTGCAAACATATGAATGAGTTGAACCCGGATCAATCAAAGCAATGACATTAATATCATGTAGAGAAAATGTACCCGTAATCACATCGGCTAAGGATGCCTCTTCGCGAGCACGGATAGCATAAGTCCTCGCAGGGGCTCTAACGTCTGGTCTCACAGCCGAATCTCTTGAGGTACCTCTGTTACTTACTCCTACTCCCGGTTGCCTCGGTGATCTGCCTCTAGTAGGAGCATTTCCGGATCTAGCACTCTGTGTTACCTCTCGGTTAGCCACCTCTGGACATTCTCGTACAAAATGATCCGGAGCACCACATTTATAACAAACATTTTTTCTTTGCCCGACAAGGACCATAATGAAGTCTACCACACCGTGGACACACGATCTACTACTGTCCAACATTTCCTACACTCGCGATCGAGATGGTCTGAGCCTTCGGATCCTTAAATCTGCTGCCTCTATTCTGACTAGAATACCTAGCTGAGAAACTAGATCTGGTAGAAAACTCCTTTGGCCTTTTGGATGTAGCCTGGAATGACCTGCTCATCTGTCTCTTCTTTGTATCTTGTGTCTCTGTCTCAACTTTGCCTTTTCTTTTTAATAGCTCCTCTGCCTTACAGGCTCTCTCAACTAAAGTAACGAACTCTTTTATTTCTAGGATACCCACTGACAGTCGGATATTATCATTTAACCCATCCTCAAACCTTTTACACATGATAGCTTCTGTGGACACACATTCTCGAGCATATTTACTAAGCCTGACAAATTCGCGCTCATAATCAATCACCGTCATATTACCTTGTTTCAATTCCAGGAATTCCTTTCTCTTCTGGTCAATAAACCTCTGACTAATGTACTTTTTACGAAATTCCTCCTGAAAGAAATCCCAAGTGACCCTCTCCTTTGGTACAATTGATACAAGTGTCTTCCACCAGTGGTAGGCTGAGTCTCTAAGAAGTGTACAAGATAATTCGTCAAAGACTCTGATAGTATTTTCTAACCAAAATTCTGCTCTTTCTGCATCATCATCTTTTGTTTGCGGAACTCTTCTGCCCCTTGTTTCCTGATTCTATCAACTGGTGGCTTTTCTCTTATCACTGTACCTGTGACTAGGGGAGCTGGAGCTACATGGGTAGCCTGAGAATCATGAGGGGGTGGAGGTCTAACTGCTAGATTCGTACGAACGAACTCGGCAAACCAATCATTCAAAGCTTGGAAGAGAGCTTCTCGAGTCACTCCTCCCTGATCAACTGTTACTGGCCTATTCTCAGATGGCGCTGCCCCTTCCGCGGGAGCAGCCGCATTACTTTCTACATCATCATCACCAGCTCGCTCGGGATCCATTACTATAAAACAAAATATTTAAAAATCGTCAGGAGTCGTCACACTATCAAAATACAGGTATGGCATGTATAGCTAGACTTTTACTCACACTAACTGTTTCGAGAATCGACTAAACCTGCTCTGATACCAATAAATGTAACGTCTCCACGCCCGAAACCGTCATCGGAGTCAAGCTTGAGGTGTTACTAAACTTATTTTACCTTTTAAACAACTCTAAACCACTGATTTTAATTTTAGGAATAAACTGTTTTTCTGCGTCATAGTTGCTTAAAAATTCATTTCTCGAGTTTCAAAACTTGAAATTAAGATCCGTAAATTTTTCCTGAAACTAGACTCATATATCTATCTATTAATTTTTTTCTATAATTTTTTACTTAGCCAATTAGTACAATTTATTAGTTAAAGTTACCCCTATTTCAGAATTCAACTACACTAACCTCTACTTACTACGAACCACTTTTCTCCCTATACAAAATTCATATGACTATACAGTTTGTTTCTATTAAAACTAGATTCAACAAATATTCTAACCATATAAATTACACCACCTAATTATTTTTTTAAAATTTATGGTGAATTTCTAAATTTGAAACAGGGGATCCAGAAATCGCTCTGGCCCTATTTCACTAAAACTTAGATATCTTATAAAATACAAAACCTTTACCTATTTTGCTTATTCCATATGAAAATAGACACAATGAGTTTTAATTTAATATATTATTCACCATCAAACCATGTCTCTACCATTTTTAGTGATTTTTCAAAGTCACATTATTTCTGATACTTGAATCCGTTTTTAAGTTACTTTCACATTTTTCATAGTTTTCATGTGATAGTTACTACTTAATCATACATACTATTAAACATGTATATCATCAGCCATTCTATTAGCTAATCACTAGCAAGTATTTACACATCATTCATTAATCATATCATATCAAAAGAAACCAAGTTCCTATACATGCCATACACAAAACGAAACGTCTAACTATACCAATGTGATTCCTTCGATAGTGTGATCGGGTCTCCGACGTTTCCTTCGATCCCCGAGTGGCTTGATAAAAACTATAAGAAAAAGAAAATAAAGAGAGTAAGCACTAGGCTTAGTAAGCTTACAAGCAAATAAATTACAACATTCAACATAATGAATAATTATACATAATGTCACCTAGCCTCATAAACTTTCTTTACTTCTCATTTTCTACCTTCTTCTTTACTCACATACCTTCTTTCTTACGTGAACTTTCACTATTCATAAATATAATCTACCTTCCCTTTTGCTGATAATTCACTGTAATTTAACGTGTACAATGACCCGTTGAACCACTTGGAATACTAAGGATACTAGGGTCGTTCCTGCCTATCAATATCCTGCCAATGCCATGTCTTCGACATGGACTTACATGAATTTTTCCTGTCTCCAATGCCATATATATATATATATATCTAATATGGGCTTACATGGCTCATTCCTGTCTCCAAAGCCATATATCTGATATGGACTTACATGGCTCATTTTCGTCTGTCTGTCTGTCATCAACCCCAATATCTTAACATTCCTAAGGTTCAAACGGGGCTTCTTCGCCTTTAATTCGACTTCAAATATTCTCATAAAATAAGTATATAAATGCTGAAAATTTACAATAATAATGTAAAATAAAATAATATTTCATTTATTTACTGTAAACTTACCTCGATACAAAATGTGACTAAACTTTACAATTTAGTCCTTTACTTTTTCTTTTCCCCGATCTACTCCCAAATTTCGCTCTTCTTGATCTATAATAGCAAATTTAATTTATTTAATATTCACATTTATCAAAACAGTCCTTTACTCAAACATTGAAAAAATTAAATTTCTGCCCCTAAACTTTTGCATATTTACACTTTTGCCCCAAATCTCGTAAATTAAAATTCATCCTATTTTCTTATGTTTTATGACATGCTGATCGTTTTTCCCTTCTATAGCAAAATCAAATTCTCACTCTAACATATACTTATGACTATTAGGTATTTTTACCGATTGAGCGCTTTTACTCGTTTTTACCTAAAACCGAATAGCACAAATTGTCTAACATAATCTCAGACCTCATATTATATCATAAAACATCAAAATAAACACTTTTCACCTATGGGTATTTTTCCAAATATGAACCTTAACTTAAATTATTGCTAGCATAAGCTTTATCGAGCTACCCGGACTCCGAAAACGTAAAGAACATTAAAAACGGGGCTTGGAATAACTTACTATGGAGCTTGAAAGCTTGAAAAAAACCCTAGCTATGGAGAACCCTTGAAATTTTGTGCTAATGAAGAAGGATGAATTTTGTGTTATTTTTTCCTTTTTTATTTCATTTAATATCTAAATGACCAAAATGCCCTTCCTTATTAAACTTTCAAAAATTCCATCCATGTCCTATTTTGTCCATGAACTTAGAAATTGGTCAAATATTTATTTAAACCCTCCTAACTAATATTCCAAAGCAATTTCATACTAAAAACTTCTAGAATGCAAGTTTTGCAAATTATTCGATTTAGTCCCTAATCTCAACTTAAGCACTTTATGCATAGAATTTCATCACGAAATTTTCACACAATCATGCAATCATATCATGAATCTCAAAATAATAATAAAATAATTTTTTCTACCTCAGATTTGTGGTTTCGCAACCACTATTCCGTTTAGGCCCTATTTCGGGATGTTACATGAATAAATCCATAAATAGATTTAGGATTTATTCTACTTGGGTTCTGTTCAATGTACTGCTAATCCAGACATTCACATCTATATATCTATCTTTTGGGAGTCATCTACTCTAATACCCAATACAAGGTATGTTTCTATTTGGATTTGAAGATGCCATATTAGTCTTTCAATCAACTTACTGAATTTCGATTATACTATGTACGTGCTAGATTATCTATTAATACAAGTTGTCTTCTCGAATTATGATCATTCACATAATGCAACTTAATATTAGTTAAACATTAGACAATCAATGAGCCAATATTTTTTATTTTGTTTTGCGTGCAAAAAACATTGAGGACAATAAACAAAAAGATATTAATAATAATGATGGAGTTTTATTAAACAAATTTGTTTGAAAATTTTCAAGTACATAGACGTAATCACTACACTAAGGACGCTAGATCCCAACTCCAATTGCATTTATAGATTTGATTAATCATATCTTCCAACAATATGTTGATCAATTTTTGGTGGTGCTCATTGATAATATTTTAGTGTATTCAAGGTCTGAGGATGATAATGATAGACATCTCCTAGTTGTTCTACAGATTCTCTGAGAAAAGAAGTTATCTGTAGAGTTGAGTAAATGTGATTTCTAGTTGTCGAAAGTGATTTTTCTTGGTCATTTTATTTTGACGGTTGGTGTTAAAGTTAACCCTAAGAAGATAGAAGCTATCCTGGAGTGGAAGGAACCTAAGAATGTTACCGAGGTTAATAGTTTCTTGGGTTTTAACTGGACTTTATTGTCACTTTGTTAAGGGTTTTTCCATGATTTCCACTCCGTTGAAGAAATTGTTGTAAAAAGGTAAGCCATTTGAGTGGAATGAGAAGCATAATGAGAGTTTCGAGTAATTAAAGGCTATTTTAACTAAGGCTCTTGTTTTGAATCAACCAGAATTAAGGGAAAGACTATTATTTACAATGATGCTTTATATACTGGTTTGGGTTGTATGATGATGCAAGAGGGGAAGGTAGTGACATATGCTTCAAGGCAATTGAAAAATCATGAACGGAACTATCTAACTCATGATTTAGAGTTGGCGATGGTGGTATTTGCATTAATGATATGACAACACCATCTGTATGGTAAGAAGTGTTATTTTTACATTAATTACAAAAGTCCCAAATATCTCTTAACTCAGATAAGTTGAACTTGAGATAGTGAAGATGGATTGAACTATTAAAGGATTATGATTATATTATTGATTATTATCTGGGCAAGACAAATGGTGATGTTGATGCTTTGAGTAAGAAGTTATTAGTAGACTTGAGAGCTATGTTTGCTCGGTTATAGTTGGTAAGATGATGGTGGTCTTTTGGCTGAATTGCAAGTTAAGCAAATTAGAAGTTGTTAGCAAATTAGAGATAAACAGTTGGTTGATGTGAAGTTGTTAACAATGAGAAGGTAATTTGAGGAAAATAGAGCTAATGACTGTGATATCGATAATGATGGTCATTTGATGTTCTAAGAAAGAATTTATGTGGCTAGTGACGAGGAGTTAAAGCATGAGATACTTCAAGAGGCTCACAGCAGTTTCTATGCCATGTATCCTGGAGATAACAAGATGTGCCGTAATTTGAAAGGTTTGTATTGGTGGTTCGGTATGAAAAGGAAGGTTACCAAGCATGTTGCAAAATATTTGACTTGTCAACAAGTCACAGTTGAGCATTAGTTTCTATTGAGTTTACTTTAGTCCATTGCAATACCAAATACAATGATTTTTTTGATTAGGCTGCCTTTGACTTTGAAGAAAAAACAAACAATTTAACTAATATTAGTGTGAAATATTTTCACATCGCTATGACAATGCGACTATCATGAAATAGCAACTGGTACACCACTATAGTGCTGCTTTTCGAAACCCTTCTTTGCACTGCCCAACAAGTCAATCACAAGCATTGAAAGAAGAAGGAATTCAAAGATTCCTAGCTTACGACCGTAGTAACAGTAAACGTAGCCTTACGATTCTATTAAAAGATTATGTAGATTAGTATAAGTTTTGTTTTTAATCTTGGATGAATATAGTAATTTGAGTGGCGGTGTGGCGTAAAGTTGAGCTGAAAATGGACTTGGGGAAAATTTTTGAGCCATTTTAAGGTCCATGTATGAAGGCCCTGAAATAAATGGATTGGGCTTGAATCAGGGGAAGGGCCCATTAAATCACGAATCAGGTGAGAGAGAGAAGAAGCACAGAGGAAGCACAACAAAAGAAAGAGGCGAGAATCTGGAAAGCCAAAAAGATTAGGAGTAACACAGCCAATAACATAAAAGCACACAGATCGATGACGTGGCATGAAAATTCCAAATCCCGCCTAAACCCCCTCAATTCTCATTTCGCGTGCAATTGAATTTCAATTTGCCCAAAACTTAATATCTCCGCTTTCGAGTTTCGGCCTCTCAACTCAACCCTCCTCTCTTCTCAGTACATCTCTATTTCTATCGCGCTTTTATTCCCCTATTCCTCTCTCCCTCTCTCATCCGTAACTCTAACCCTAGCCCTCTATCAGGTATTTCCCCATCGATTTTTATCGAATTTCCACTTCTTTCCATCGATTTCATCTTTTTTTTTTTTACTCATCTGCGATTTCTTTTGCAGGATTCAAACATGAAAGGAGGTAAATCCAAGTCGGATGCCAAAAGCGCCAAGTAAGCTTTTCTCCTTTCGGCTCTTCAGATCGCGTGTTCTAGGACCTCAGATCGTGATGTGTATTAACGTTTCCTATTATTTGACTTCTATTTTTTTTAATTTTTTTGGTTCGTTTGTAGGCTCTCCGTGAATAAGAAATCAACCACGAAAGCTGGAAAGAAATCGGGGAAGGCAGCTAAGGATCCAAACAAGCCAAAGAGGCCTGCTAGCGCCTTCTTCGTTTTCATGTAATCATTCATGAATCTCTCCTGTATTTGTCGGTTTTCTTTAAATTTTTTGGTTTGTTCCGTTTGCTTCGTGGAAAACTCTGGCGTTTATATTCTTCGTAAAAACCACAATCGAAGAGGTGAATTGAGCGATTCTTCTTATGGTCAAAGCAAAGTTGATCTTCGAGGTTGAGATTACTATTTACATTCATATTTCATCTAATTTGTTAATATTGATTTCGTGATAAAAGGGAGGAGTTCCGCGAGCAATACAAGAAGGAGCACCCTAAAAACAAGTCCGTTGCTGCTGTAAGTATGAACATTTTCTTTTTTGGATTTTCTTACAGGTTTCTTTCCTTTTCCTTTTTTTATTTTGTTTTCTTAATTTCTCTTTTGGATTCAAATTCAGGTTGGCAAAGCTGGTGGAGATAAATGGAAGAGCCTTTCTGAAGCTGTAAGTATTTTTCTATGTTCAGCACTGAAAATAATCTTCAACATACATGCAAATGTGCATCATGTTTAATGTAAAATAAATGATTTTAGGAAAAGCGACCTTATGTTGATAAGGCAGAGAAACGAAAGGTCGAGTATGAAAAGAACATGAAAGCCTACAATAAGAGACAGGTAATTTGCTGTTATCTTTTGTTTATACATATTATTTGACGAGTTAAAAGTTAATAAACCTTTTGGATTAATTCCAGGCTGAGGGTCCCCAAGAAGATGAGGAGGAATCTGAGAAGTCTGTATCTGAGGTGAATGATGAAGAAGAAGATGATGATGAAGGCAGTGGAGACGTGAGTTGCAAGTAGTATCAGTTTTGTGTCACTGATCTTCTGGCTTATTTTGGACGCTATTGATTCGGGTTTCTCTTTTTTGGTAAATGCAGGAAGAAGATGATGAGTAGGAAAAATCCAGGGAGGATAGCATAATCAAAGTAGGCTGTGATAGTGTTTGATCATCTTATGTTAATGCTTTTTAAATGCAAATTTCATTTAAGCAAAAATGTAACTCTGGATGGTGTTGGTTTCTTTTGACGTTTCGAAATTAATAGTTGTAGATGGGTAATTTGTTGCTACATGTACTTTGCATTTGAAGTTGAATGGCGTAAGATAGGTAAATCCTTTTCTAGAGAATTTGGTCCCTCTTTGTATGACTTTGTTGCCTGCCCATATTCTATTGCTTTTTTGCTGCTGTTCTATTGGTTCGTTTATTCTCGTGGCATACAGCTTTTAACACAATTCATTTGAAATAATTCCTGGGTTCTTATTCTGGGGCATTTGGGGTAGGGATGTTAAGAGATTGAACTTGAGATTTGATACCAATCATTTTATGGGACAATTCCTCGGTTTTGCGTTGAATTATTGGTGCAATGGTCATTTTGTTTGTATTTCTTCTAATTGTTGCTTGCTATGCCGTATTCACTTGGAGTTTGGGTTCTTTATTGCCCAGTTTTCTTATTTTCTAAATTAACCTTAATTGTTTCTGTATTGAAATTTAAATTTTAATTGGTTTATAATTTATATATATAGTCTCTAATATTGATTTGTCTTGTTAATAATTGTTTAATATTGAATAATATGTAAAAAGGAAGATAGATTTATCGTACGCTTTTCTTCATTATAGTATTTTATGATAATATTCTCATTTTACTACATTCTAATTTTACTCCTGAATTTTAATCTCATTTTGTAGTAATCGATTCTGATTTATATATATTTATCGTTCAATCTCCAATATTTTTTATATTTTCCATTTGGTTAGGCTTTTGTTTGATTACCTAGTAGGAAAAAAACCCATAATTTAGCAATTGAACGTCCGTAATTCTTAGGGTGTAGTTGATTTTATTAATTTTGTGAAGTGTAAAGCTTTTATTTAGTCTCTGTTTCTTGCTTGTCAATGCACACTTGTTTAATGATACGGACTATTAGTATTCGATTCGTATGTATTGCGTCAAAATGAACAAGTGGAGTAGCAGTGTTGAAGTTTTTTAATTATTTTTTTGAGAATAGCAGTGTTTAAAGTTTTTAAATCATAGCAATCTCGAATTTGACATTTCTACCGTCGTTACCACCCC
This sequence comes from Gossypium anomalum, assembly GCA_025698475.1. Taxonomy (NCBI): domain Eukaryota; kingdom Viridiplantae; phylum Streptophyta; class Magnoliopsida; order Malvales; family Malvaceae; genus Gossypium; species Gossypium anomalum. The sequence continues at coordinate 34,398,593 of CM046958.1, read as the reverse complement.
AATCTCCAACGGAAAAAAAGAATTCAGCCTTGAGGGGAGAAAATGACAAGACTAGTTAAAATTCCTTCTGGGTTTGGGTTTATCAAATAATCTCGAGAAAAGGTTGATAGGCTGGCTTAAGAGAGCAATAGCACACAAGGCCCATGACACATATTTCATAGAAATGAAGTGGATTTGCTGGTTTCTACTGATTGCACTGTTTGCATTCCATGAAGACGAAGTCGGAGACCTGCAGGCGCGCCCTTTTACAGGTTTATTTTCCTTAATTACTCCTGTTTGCGCTATTCTCCTATTTTCTTTTATTACTGAATCTGCTTTTGTCTTTGCCTATTACTGTTTCCTGAAACTCGCTAACTACAATTTTCAAATTAGGTTTTCGGTAACCCCTGCAAATTAATGTCAAGGTTTAGGGTTCTTTTGTATATTATGAAGACTGAAAGGGGGGGGGGGAATTTCTACAGCCTTATGAGCGAATAGCTGTTCGTAGTTGGGTCATCTTCTTCCTTTCGATTTACAAGGAATGAGTCAGTAGTGACCCATAGTAAAACCGTTGGTGGTTATTGAAGTGCCTCGCCTACAGTCTAACCATATGTGTGTGTGTGACAGTAATACAATCTTTTTTTTGTCATGGTTATTTTGGGGCAGTTTTAATTTTATTCTAGGTGGTTGCGATAGGGGAGGTTATTGAAGTCTGTAATTTAAATTGTGATGCAAAGTTAGGGCACATGATGGTTACACTTGATCTCTGAACTTCAGGTAAGTTCATCTGTTGAGAAGCTTATGTGCTGATGCTCTTTTCGTTGCACCACATATTACAATAAAAAGCTTTTTCCTTCTCTTCCTGGTCCTTTTTTCTTTTCTTTTCCTGTTAACTGCTTTTTACAAGAAATAAATTCAGTGGTCTGTCTTGTGCTGTAAGTGTGCCTTGGTGTGCAAAACCTGAATCCGTGGCTCACTTTTCTAAATGATGAAGATGATCCTAGAGGATCTTTTTTCATATTTCTGTGGTAGAATTAGTTGGGGTAATTCAGAGGCTGTGTTTTATAAGATGCATACCCTGATATGAGATTGCAAATGAATGGTATTAATCATATAATCTTATAGAAAATGTTTCAGCTCCCCCATCTGACATTGGTTTTTTTTCCCTTTCTTTTTGTAGTTTATTATGTAATTATCTGCATATTTAAGAATTTATTTTGTATGTTTTCTTTTACTGAAATTTAATTAAATTTCATATATATATATACACACTAGATTCTTTGCGATTCACAAGTCGATTTTTTGTATTAATTAAAATACAGTTTATTTTTAATTTAATACTAATGAATTGAAAAGAATTGATTTATGAATCTTGAGGGCGTTTTAGAGAAAGTATTGGTAAAGGTTAACGAGTTAATTTCCCTGCAGATTTGTACATCATAAATATGGAGGATGACAAGTCACTTAGCTCCTTTGATCCTTGGCACTGCTAGTACGAAAATAGATGTTCATAATGGCACTCTCTCCATGGAGTTCGACATTGAAATTGTGAAATTTAACTTTGAAGCAATGAACCATCGTAGTAAAGTGTTAAATATTTGCAATGTTACATTATTAATTCTATACCTCACTCAAGAAATTTCTGATTTATTTGGCAAAAGAATTGATAATATTGTAATACCTTTCGTCCGAACTGGGATGTTATAGTCTTTGCCGAAATAACTATCTTTAAATATACTGTAATTAAATCATTTAAGCAAACATTTAAGTTTTAAACACATTTATAAGATGTTATACAATTAAATTTAAGTTTTAATTGAACTTACAAAAGCTCTTTTAATGACTAGCGCATGAAATAAAATTAAATTGAAAAGTTTTGAAAATTTAGAGTTGATGTTGTGATGTAATTTTTTTCACGTTGTGACGTTGCCAAATAATGTTATGTCATGATGTTAGATCACTTGACGTTGTAATGTTATATATTGTTAGTCGGTGTTGCAATAAGAAAAATGTGGTCATAGAGATGAAAACTCTATTTTTGGTTAAAAATAAGCCTTTGGTACTTATTTCTAGCCAACTACACCATTAACCCAAAGGTGCATAATTGCACCTTTGTTCTTGCACAAAATCAACCAAAATACATTCCATAATATTCATTTAACTATTTTTAAAATCAATAAATTCAATATGCTTCAATTTGACACTTTTTCATACCAATTCAACCTATTCAAACTCAACCTATACTACCATGTCTTAAAGCCTTTCAACATTAGCATTATACCATCTCTTTTCATGATCTATATGCCATTTAAATACCCATCAACATGTTGTAACATTACCAAATCATACATATATACAAAATTGACATTAGTTTGCACATAATCAAGCTTTACCAAAGTTTCAAACCAAAGTTTGATGTTGCTCACACGAGCTTCAGAGAATCTGCATCACATGTTGGATCTCAAGCCATCTTATTAATTCTTGATCAAACACCCCTATCCTTTTTAGGACTTAATGACATGCCATTTGTATCCAAATCGTTTACTAAGTTTACACGGGCACTGTTACCGTTTCAATATAATTTTAAACCTTGTAACATAATCATATTTTGTTGCCGTTGTTACTTCGGTACGTTGTAGGGGAAGACCGAGAGATGTCTATTGTTCCTCCAACTATCTAAGTTCAAGTAATTACGATGGTTCGTTGGTAAGCGTTAGTTTTGTTATGGGGTTTTACATCAAAGTTTTTGAAATAGTTGGTTGATTGCTGTTTGTGCGAATTGTTTCTTTTAAGTCGTTTGATTGAACATTGGTTATTGTTTTTAGGCTTTGAGATCACTTCTGTTGCTTCTACATCGAATCCATATCAGGTGTGTAACGAAAACCCAAAATTCTACGAATAATGAAAGCCAAAAACCATGGCTATCGATACTACATGGCCGTGTGTTAGGTCTTGTAACTAACTGTTTTAGAATGAGGTTCACACGGGCCAGAGACACAGACGTATGTCTAGGTCGTGTAACTCACTGTTTTGGAATTAAAGTTGTGTAACTCACTGTTTTGGAATTAGGTTACACGAGTCAGAGACATGGGCATGTGTCCAAGCCGTGTGAGAGAATTTTTGGGTCTTGAATCACATGAGCATGTGCTTGGCCCTGTGCTAGACCGCGTAATTCACTGTTTTAGGTCATACGGACGTATGTTAGGCCGTGTGATAGACCGTGTGGGCACAGGCATGGGCCACATGAGCGTGTTCCAGGTCGTGTCGGCCACACGGGCCAGACATCTAGGCCGTGTGAATCTACATGGGCGTGTGGGTCAAAAATTAAAAATTTTCCCTAGGGCCGTAATCGTTGCTTGAATCGAACATAAGCCTTCTGTAGGATTCGTATGATCTGAATTAGGCTATATAACTTGATATCTAAGGATTTGATATGAAATAATCTGTTATTTGAACGTTTATCGGATGCGATATTTGTTAAATGGTTATGATCTGCATTATCTGAATGTGATTCATATTTGTATGACTGTATATACATATTTGATATCTGATAAGTTTGTATCTGTACTGGTCTGAGATTTGTGATAAAGGAGGAAGTGTGGGAAGATTAATTATCTACCAATTCTGGTGGCTAAGCTACATATAAATATGTTTCTAGTGATTTATTACTTTCTGATCTGGGAGCTAGTATACAATTATCCTGAAATGTGACGTATAGTCACTATGCGATGTGTAGGGATGGATGGGTATTTGATACCCGATATGGTGTGTAGTGGATAGGGGTAGGATTTGCAATTTGTATATGATAAGCTCTGTATTCGTATTTGATATACTCTGTTTTTGTTACTGTAATTGAATCTAAGAACTGTCTGAAAATGCTAATATGAAGGCACATATGATATGTTTTCGCTTAACTAAATACGTAAGTTATACACTGAGTTTGTAAACTCATTTAGTCTATTTGATTGGATTTCAAGTAACCCATAGACTTAAGTGGATCGACATGACGGGAGTTTGGTCATCTCCGTTTATTTACTATATATCTTATTTGAATTTCTCTTGTTACATATTTCTTTTCAGATTGTTGTTTTTTAAGGATTGGATTTATGGTGTGCTTTGAATCGTATGAATTTTTATTATTTAATGTTGGATGTTTCAGAAGTGGTTTAGTGTAGCTCTCCAGGCTCAGCCATAACGTCCAGGCTAGGTTTGGGGTGTTACAGTTCATGATGATGATCAAAACCAACTTGAGTTGCTTAAGAGTGAAAAAGCTCATTCTAACAAAGTTTTACCAAAAAGATTTTTTAGAGGAGAAAGATAAAAACAAAAATTTTTTAAAACTAGTTTTAATTTCTATAAATATAGAAATCCCCAAAATTTTTACAAAGGAAAACTTATTAAAAGTATATGGGTCCCCAAATGACTCATAAGCTCTCAAGATATAGACATCTTTACAAAATGGATACCTAAAGAGACTAAAATTATAGGGACTAATGCTTGTGGACCAAAAAGAATTTGGGTACCAAAAATCAAAGTTTAATTCTATATTTGTAGGAAAGGAGCAGTACTTCAAGGTGGAGAATTCACTTAAAAACTCATGGTACCTTGATAGTGCATGCTCAAAGCACATGACTGGTGATAAGAGCCATTTTTGTCAATTTGAAGCCTAAAAATGGAGGAGTAGTTACATTTGGTAACAACTCTAAAGGACAAGTAGAAGGAATAAACTCTTCGACTCTTATTGAAAATGTGCTTTATGTTAATGGTCTTAAGCATAATCTGTTAAGTATTAGTCAATTGTGTGATAGTGGTCTCAATGTCATTTTTGAATCTAATGGTTGTAAAATAGTTGACATTGTGTTTAATAAGATTATGCTTGTAGGACATAGGATGAGAATTTTTTATATGGTGCATTTTGAAGATTTACATGATTCACTCATATGTCTTGTTGCTAAAAATGAAAATAATTCTTTATTATGGCATAGAAAACTAGGACATGCTAGCATTGTAATAGCCGTTTTCGGTAAAAATCAGAACAGTGGTTTCGGGACCACAAATCTGAAGTCAAAAAATTTATTTTTATATTATTTTGAGGTCTATAGCATGATAATATTATAGTATAAAAATTTCGTTAAGAAATTTTACCGTTTGCATGCTCAATTTGATGAAAAGGACTAAGTCGCGTAAAGTGTGAGAGTTGTGTTCTATTAGCTAAGGGTATTAAATAGCTATAGAACTTTAATGTGGAAGTCCTTATTTGATAACTAGACCATTAAAGAGATAGTGGAATATGATGGCTTGGCATTTGGTGTAATAAATAAGTAGTATAAAGGTTATTTTTGTAAATTGGTTAATAATGACAAAACAAATAAAATAAAAGAAACAAAGTGTCATCTTTTTCACTCCTTTTCACAGTTGAATATGAAGACTTAGGAAGCCATGGGAGAGCTTCAACATTTTACCATCTCTCTCTTGTACATGCAGGTGCATTTTTGTCCCGTTTTTAATAATTTTTATGTTTTCGGGATCGTTGTAGCTTAACCTAGCTAATTAGGGGACTAATTTGCAAAACTATTGAATAATTTGAGATTTTCCATTGATGAAAAAGCTAGGGTTTTGAAGTTTTATGGAAGAAAAAAAATTCTTGTTGTTAATTAAACAACATTTGTTAAGAGATTTTTTACTGAAATTCCTAATTAGGAGTTAAATTGAGAAATGTGAAAATTGTGGGTTAAATGTGTGAAATTGTGAAATATATGGGCTGTTGTGAACATGTATAAAATTCGGCTAGGCTTGGGTGTTCGGCTAGGCTTGGGTGTAGTGAAATTTCATGAATTTTTATTTTACGAGCCTAGGGTGTAACACCCCTTACCCGTATTCGACGCCGAAACTGGGTACGGGGTATTACCGGGCTTAAACACAAGCATACATACATTTTCGAGCCATAGATTTTTGTACAAATTAAAACTTTTTAAAATTAATCATAAAGTCCCTATCACGAGCCTACGAGGCCCAAAACATGCATTGGAGGTGGTTTGAGGCTAAACCGAGAAATTTAGAAAATTCTACAACACTTAAATTTTTTTGCCTAAACAGGGGTCACACGCCCGTGTGGGCAGGCCGTGTGGGCACACACGCCCGTGTTCAGACCCCGTGTAACTCTCTATTTGTCACCCAAGAACAAATTGAAGTCACATGGCCGGGGCACACGCCCATGTTTTGAGGCCGTGTCCTTCACATGGCTGAGACACACAGACGTGTCTCATGCCCGTGTGCTCAATACTAAGCATTTTGTTTTGCAGCAATTAAGGTGCAGGGGACACACGGCCGGATCACACGCCCATGGGGCTGACCGTATGTCACACACGGCTTAGACACATGCCCGTGTGGACAATAATAAGGCAATTTACCAAGCCATTTGCCACCCTTATTCACACATACACTTACCCCAATTCAAAGGCACAAAATAATACATACTTAGGCAACCAAAACATCCACATTCATGGTTAAAACATATCAACTTTATATCTTTATCTAACATATTCACTACATTTATTCAGCCCTAAATCAAACATACAAGTCTCACATTCATTAGGCTTCATTCAATTACTAGCTAGTTACCAAATTATACTCAAATTCCTCATCTCATCAATAGGTCATACTTCCAAACATTACACAATCATGCCATAAATTACATTTCCAAATATTTCACATTCACCAAGCATACCATGATCATATCACCATAGATGTTGACACATATATGAATATACTTAGGCTTACAACCATGTTGCCAATATAAGCCAACTTACACGGCCAAATAGCAAAACAAGCCTTTGACGATTACAAGCCATTATATTGGCTAAAATCATATGACGCATATAACAAAATGACCAAGTCCCTATACATGCCATAACTCAAAATACTTGAATTTATCAATACCCAAAATGATAGCTTGATAGTGTGATAGGATCTCCGGTGATCTCCAACTCGAGTTAGCTTGACGGCACTCTAAAACATGGGAAAGGAAGGGGGTAAGCTATATAGCTTAGTAAGCCCGTATGATCATTAAGCAACTCTTATTAATCTTTTATCGAGTCCAACAATTTAAACACAAGATAGTACAAATTGCTATGAATCTCACATTTATAATTTTACTCAGTCACAATGCTTGCTCTATCAATTTATGAGCATAATTTAACAGGTCTTAACATTAGCCTAACAACCATAATCATTCCATTACAACAGATTACCACAATCAACCAATCATTTCAAACCTCATAATAAACATACACATTAATTATGAGTATTCACATTTCAAACATATATTTTAACATCTTTCCATTGTTTAAAACTCATATCTCCCCTTAATCATTTTAATAAGTGATTATGCCAATCTTTCCTTTTTCTCATATCTGATAAATCACCTTTTGACATGCTATATCATAACTCAATTTTTGGCCCAAAAGCCAATTACACAATTATCAACCAAATTTACCATGTATTTCGTACATCACAAATATAGACCAATAATCACAAGGTTTTCACAAAATCATTCTCGTGGAAATCATGAACTCACAATTTCATGAAGTCAATGCTTGTAAACTTTACGTACATACCTGTACCAATTCGTAATACTTACGTGCTCTTTCTCTTCCTTGACATACCTATTAAATTACCCGTTGAACCACTTGGAATACTAAAGGATACTCGAGAATCTCGTACTCACAGTACTGTACCAATGCCATATCCCAGATATGGTCTTACATGTAATCTCGTATCGATGCCAATAGCCCAGCTATGGTCTTACACGAAGTCTCTTATCGATGCCATATCCCAGATATGGTCTTACACGTAATCTCAATAACCCTAGTGTCACGACATGCCATATCCCAGATATGGTCTTACACATAATCTCAATAACCCTAGTGTCATGACATTTGTATCCTATTTATGCCTAAGGTTTAACCGGGACTTTTGCTGTATCGAATCACTGTCGGTCATTTTCGTAGTATTGTACTTAATAGCATTCACATTTCATTTCAATAATATAGCATTTACCACAATTATATCAATTAAGCATTAATACATATATAATTTAGTGCTTATTAAACATACGAACTTACCTCGGCATAAAAATGGCGAAAATGGCTTAACCGTCAAGTACTTATTTTTCTTTTTTCTTTCTCCCGTTCTAATTCTGAACCTCTTTTTTCTTGATCTATAATATCACATTTAACTTATTTAATCATTATACTATTCAAATCAGCCCAAAATCACATTATGGCAAAAATTACATTTTTGCCCTTAAAGTTTCACATTTTTACATTTTAGTCCATAGGCTCGTAAAATGAAATGTACTCTATTTCTTCAACACCCATGCCTAGCTGAACCCTATACATGCTTATAGCAGCCTACATTTTTCTTTTATTTTCATTTTAACTCCTATTTTACAACTTTTACAAATAGGTCCTTTTAGGCATTCTCGTCGAAAATCACTTAGCAAAAGTCATTTATCATACACCAAACATACATTTCCTACCGTTAGGCATAAAAATACACAAATATCAATCATGGGTAAAATTTTAGATCTTGATTATTTCTTAAATTAGTGGTAGAAATAGATAGATCATGTTACGAGGATTTTAAAAACATAAAAATCATTAAAAATGGGGCTAGAACAGACTTACAATCGAGCTTGGAATCTTGAAAAACCATAGACATGGTTTCTTCTTGGTACATTTGGCCATGGGAGGAAGATGGACAAAAATTGACTTTTAATTTGGCTTTTTAATTCATTTAATTACCAAATTACTAAAATACCCTTAATGAAAAACTTTAGAAACATACCTAACCATGTCCATTTTTATCCAAAAACTTAACCAATGGTCTAATTACCATTTAAGGACCTCCAATTTAAAATTTCATAGCAATTAAACACCTCTAGCATGTAGAACTCAACCTTTGCATAAAACATCTGTTAATATTAAATATTGAAACTGTAACTGATTCATAAAATTCGTAATACAAATAAATTTGAATAGACATGAGTTCACGAGGTATCCGTGGACGTGGTACTAGAGGCCGAGGTAGAGGCCGTAGGGGGGCTCGAGCTGATTCCCCTTCTCTAGGCAGCATGCTAAACTTAGATACGAGTGAGACGCCGGTGTCATTTGTTACTGAGACTGGGTCTCAGGATCGCATGGCTGGGGATGGCGCATTGTCCCAGGCTATGTTAAGAATACTGGAGAGGGTCACTGGGCCCAACACTGGATCTGGAGGCCAAGGGTCGGTTATGGAACAAATTCGGTCTAATAGATTTAAACTTTTTAGAGGTGTCACTGGAGTCGCCCCTAATGTGGCTGAGTATTGGATGGAGGCTACTGAGAGGATAATGGACGATTTAGACAATACCCCTGAGCAGAAATTGAAGGGTGCAGTGTCGTTCCTTCACGGTGAGGCCTATCAGTGATGGTTGACTGTTAAGGAGGGCACACAATCCGACCGTTTGTCTTGGGAGTTCTTTAAGTCTGCCTTCCAAGGGAAAATATGTGGGAGTAAGTTACATCGATGCTCTTAGGCATGAGTTTCTGAACTTTACTCAGGAAGACCGATCAATGGCCGAGTATGAGGTCGAATTTCTGAGACTGAGCCACTATGCGCGAGGTATAGTGGCCTCTGAGTATGAGAGATGTATCCGTTTTGAGGATGGCCTTAGGGATAATCTGAGGGTGCTAATATCTCTGCAGAGGGAGTGAGAGTTCTCTGTTCTGATAGAGAAGGCGAAGATCGCTGAAGAGGTTGAGCGCGCTAAGCACCAAAATAGAGATCGTGAAAGGTATAGGAACAAGAGGAATTCAGAGCCATCGAGTTGGTACTGAGGCCTAAGAAAAAGGCCAGGACTAATGGGCCATTTAGAGCTGGGTCCCTGTTACTCCTATTGGATTGCAGCTAGGTGGAAATTGTGGTAGATGCCATCTAGGCGAGTGTTGGAGGAGGACTGGGGCGTGTTTAAGGTGTGGGTCATTAGAACACTGCATTCGGGAGTGTCCGCTGAGGGCCGATCAGGTGCAAGCTCCGGGTTCTGGTACTGAACAGCCACAGAGGGTAGTTCAGCAGTCACCTAGGGGATGTGGTCAGGCTAGGGGTGGAACGGTATAGGCCATGGACAAAGAGCACCTGACAGAGGTGCTGGACAGACTGAGGTGAGGCAGCCTGCTCTTGTTTATGCTGCTCACAGCCGAGAAGACAGAGATGCTCCAAACGTCATTACCAGTACGTTCTGATGTACCTTATTTTGCTTTGATAGACATAGGTTCCACCCATTCCTATGTAGCTAGCACTGTGTCTGGAAACTTGGGGATTTTGGTTGAGAGTACTTCTAGTGAGGTGACTGTACTGAGTCTATTAGGGTAATTGGTTCGTAGCAAATTGTATAGAGATGGTCCACTAGAGGTTCATGGGTCAATATTTACATCTTCACTAAATGTGCATCATAAACTAAGTTTATCACACCATATTAATTCATTTTCACCACATTGGTAAGGTTAAATATTCATACATCATAAGTATAGACCTATAATCACAAGGTCATCACAAAATCATTCTCATAAGCATGCATTACCTATTTACATCTTCATTAAATGTGCATCATAAACTGAAATCATTTCTCATGAGCTTGGCATACATACCTGTGTTACTCAACATGCTCATATTCATTCCTTACTAATCATATAACATGAATTGAATTCACATCTCATCAATTTCATGTAAGTACTTGTACCACTCACAATATGGTCATAACCTTTCTCATTTAGCTTAAACCGTAACCCTTACCATTGAACCATTCGAAAAGCTATCAGATATTCACTAAGTCTCAAACATAGGGTATAATGTCGATGCCATTTCCCAGACATGGTCTTACACTGGCTCATCCATCAAGTCGATGCCATGTCCCACACATGGTCTTACACTGACTATCGAAATCAAGGCCGACGCCATGTCCCAGACATAGTCTTACACTGACACATCTCGTAGCCGATACATGTCCCAGACATGTCTTACACTGGCTTACATCTCGAGGCTGATGCATGTCCCAGACATGTCTTACACTAGCTCTTGTCTCAATGCCGATGCCATGTCCCAGACATGGTCTTACACTGGCACACAAATAACCCGAATGTCATGGCATGAATTTTCGAATTGTTTCTTAAGGTTCAAACGGGAATTCTACTATCTCAATATTCATCAAACATAATCATTTCCACAACCAAGCAATTCATGCTACATCAATTTAAACACATATAATAACAATGTATTCGTATTATTTACATGCAACTTACTCGTTTCAATGGAATATCATATTCCATCAAATCTCCAAGCATTCAATCAACACATAAATGTTATTTACATTTGACATCACCTTCTCATATACAATATCATCAACCTAAACTTTAATATAATCATGGCAAGATAGATTTTCAAGTATAATAATAATTGCATAAATATCATGCTCATTTAATCACACGGACTTACCTCAAATGCAATTTCGGCTAATTATTCTCTTTTTGTCCTTAACCACGTACTTTCTCGATTTTAAGCCCGAATCTCGATTTTTTTCTTGATCTAACATGATGAAATTCACTCATTTAATCACTAAATAAATTTGGACAATCAAAATTCACATTTTTGGCAAAATGACCATTTTGCCCCTTGACTTTCACAAAATGACCATTTTACCTCTAGGCCCGAAAGTCAATTTTTATTGATTTTCCTTATTAGCCAAGCCTACCCGACCATTTATTACTCTTATGACAACCCCAATTTTTCACTATTTCACACAATTACAACCTATTTTATAACTTTTACAAAATGCCCCTTTTAGGTGTTTTCCATGAAAATCACTTTACAAAAGTTGTTTATTACACAACCAAGACTCATTTTTGTTCCATAAAAATTCAGAAAAAAGCATAAATCCTTTCATGGAAAATCTCTAGACTATCAACCATTTCACAAAATAGTCCCCCCATTAGCTAGATTAAGCTACAAGAGTTTCAAAAATACAAAAATAATAAAAAATAACCATCAAAATCACTTACTTGCAAAGAATATAAGTGGTTGATATTTTGAGATTTCCAAGCCCCCTACTTGCTGCCATTTTTGGTGGAAGAAGAAAAAAAAAGATGAAAGGAAGACAACTTTTTCTTTTTGTTTTATTTCTAGTCAAAATTAAGCTACTGACTTCACCTAACTTTGACTTTTCAACTCCTATTTGTCTCTATGGCCAGCCAAGCTTATAAAATGGGTCTATTTTCACTTTAAGCACCCCCAATTATGGTTCTCTATCAATTTAACATATTTAGCTGGTAATGTGACAACCCGAATTAGGGCCTAATCGGAATAGCGGTATTGTGACCACAAATCCGAGATAGAAATAATTGTTTTATAATTATTTTGGGTTTTATGATATGATTACGTGATTGTGTGAAAATTTCGTGATAAAATTCTATGCTTAAAATGCTTAAATTGAAAGTAGGGACTAAATTGAATAAGTTGCAAAATTTGCATCCTAGAAGTTTTTAGTATGAAATTGCTTTGGAATATTACTTAGGAGGTCTTAAATGGCAATTTGACCAATTTTAAGTTCATGGACAAAATTTGGGACATGGAAGGAATTTTTGAAAGTTTAGTAAGGAGGGGCATTTTGGTCATTTGAATAGTAAATGAAATAAAATGGGAAAAATAACACAAAATTGGTCATCTTCTTCACTAGTTGCTGCCGAATTTTCCTCTCTTCCATAGCTAGGGTTTCTTCAACTTTCAAGCTCCATAGTAAGTAATTCCAAGCCCCGTTTTTAATGTTCTTTACATTTTTGAAATCCTCGTAGCTCGGTTTACCTATTTCTACTATTATTTCGAGTTAGGGTTTATGTTTAAAAATTTACCCATGAATGATAGGCATGTATTTTGATGTTTGATGGTAGAATATGAGGTTTTAAATTATGTTAAACAACTTGTGCTACTCGGTTTTAAGTGAAAACGAGTAAAACGACATAATTGGTAAAAATACTTATTGTTCATAACTATATGTTAGAGTGAGAATTTGATGTTGTTGTAGAAGAGAAAAATGTTCAGCATGTCATAAAACATAGGAATAAGGGCTGAAATTAAATTTCCGAGCCTTGGGGCAAAATTGTAATTTTGTAAAAGTTAGGGGGCAAAAATATAATTTTTCCATAATGTGATTTTTGGATTGAAATAAATAGTATGAGTGTTAAATGAGCTAAATGTATTGTTATAGATCAACAAAGGCGTGGAATTGACCTTGAACGGGGGAAGGAAAAAGCTTTGGACTAAATTGCAAAAATTCCACATTTTGCACCGAGGTAAGTTTGTATGTAAATATTACATTAATTTTATGTACATTCTTATATTTCAGCCTATTATGTAAATATATTAGCGGATGTTAAAAATATAAATAGACCATTGGAAGAATGAAAATAAACAATAGAGAGAGATCCGGTTGAACATTCGGAGAGATCGAATAAAATAGAGGAAGCGTAGCTAGGTCACACATGTATGATCTTGAGTGCACATCATGTGTACAAGAAAGCTACGAGATACAATGTAGTAGCTAGGTCACATGTGTGATACGGGATGTATCCCATGTAGACAAGAGAGCTACGTAAGAGATGAATGTAGCTAGGTCGCATGGGTGATACTATGTGTACACCATGTAGATAAGAGAGCTACGAGACAAATCGGCTAGGTCACATGAGTGGTACTAAGTGTTTACTATGTGTACAAGAGAGCCGAACTAAATGAAGTATGATGGTGGAGCTGTGGGCTGAAGCTATTAAATATCGAGGGTTGATCCGAATTGTTCAACGGGATGGCTTAGTAGTGAGAAGTTAAAATGAGGTTAGTGCAAAGAATGGGTGAAAGAGTGAAAGTAGCATTAAATCTGGTTTGGACAGTAACAATGACGTGATTTTGAAAAATCACCAAAAATAGAATGGATTTAACTAGAGGTTGAATGAGATGTCGAATTAAAGCTTAATGATTCTATTTTCATATAAAAGAAGCAGAGCAAGCAAAAGAATTCTATATTTTGAGATATTTGCAATTGTGTGTGACTTGCTCAGAATGACTACGTGGTCCCCTGTTCCAACTTTGAAAAATCATTAAAAATTGTAAAAAACAAATTAAGAAATATAGTTTATATTCCAAAATTCATCATTGAGTCTAGTTTTAAATGAAACAGATTTTATGGTTATTTGAATTGTGTACTTGGAGAAATTCAATTTGTAGTGAACAGAGGTCAGATCAGTTGAGCTGTGTAAAAGGGGAAACTTTAACCAATAAACTGTACTAATTGGCTGAACCAAAAATTCTAGAAAAAAATTAGTAAATGAGTCTAGATTCAGGGAAATTTTACGGATTTGAATTTCGAGTTTTGTAACTCGAGTTATGATTTATTTAGCGAACATGATGCAGAGACGAAGCTTAATCAAATTGGAGTGAATAGTGAAATTAAAGTAGATATACTTGAGTTGTTGTATAAACATATTAGATTCTTTCATTAATATTTACTTACTTAATTACTAAGCTATAAGCTTACTTTGTTTTCTCTCTTTTGTTTTATAGTGTCCTTGACTTGCTCGGGAGTTAAGGATCGCGAAGATCTGTCTCGCACTATCAATACTTTAGGGTATTGAACTAAACATTTTGAATTATGGCATGTATAGTAAACTTAATTATTTTGTTATGTGTCATAATTGCCTAGGTTTAAAATATTGGTTACAGTATTCGATCAACTACTTTGTATAAGCATTAAAGTTGGCTAATATTGTTCAAGACATATGTTATAACGATACACTATCAAATTGGATGACATATTTCTATTTCGGTTTTTGTTTAATGGTATGTGCTATGTTCTAGTAATACCTTGTACCCTGTTCCGGCGACGGTAACGGGTAAGGGGTGTTACAGGTAAATCATAACTTTTGCCCTTTATGCGATTTAGTCTGTTTTCGAAATTAAGCTCACGAACGCTAAAATTAAATCACCAAAATTTTCATGCACTCATATAATCATGCTATAAAACATAAAATATCATTGAAAATAATTTCTCTAACCCCAAAATAGTGGTTCCAAAACCACTGTTCTGACTAGGCCCAAAATCGGGCTGTTACAGATGTGCAGCAGGAGAGCTTTGAGAAGCTCAAGACTATTTTGACTTAGGCTCCTGGTCTGACATAGCCTGAACCTGGAAAGGAGTTTGTGGTTTACAGTGATGCGTCGTAAGTGGGTTTGGGTTGTGTTCTGATACAGGATGGTAAGGTTGTGGCATATGCGTCTCGTCAGCTCAAGACGCATGAGGCCAACTATCCGACGCATGATTTTGAATTGGCTGCCATAGTCTTTGCTTTGAAAATCTGGAGGCATTATCTGTACGGTGAGAAGTGCACTATCTACTCTGACTACAAAAGCCTTAGGTACCTACTAACTCAGAGGGAGTTGAATCTTAGGCAGCGTAGATGGATTGAGCTATTTAAGGACTGTGACTGTACTATTGAGTACCATCCTGGCAAGGCCAATGTGGTGGCTGATGCGTTGAGCCGTAGGGCCATGACTGATCTAAGAGCGATGTTCGTTTGACTTAGTTTGTTCGACGATGAAAGTTTGTTGGCTGAGCTGCAGGTTAAATCGACTTGGATAGAACAGATTTAGGATAGGTAGTTAAAGGATGAATCGTTGGGTCGTTGGTTTCATCAGATTGAGAGTGGAAGCACTATGGACTTTCGGCTGAATAATGATGGGGTACTCTGTTTCCGTGGTCGGATTTGTGTATCGAATGATATTGATCTGAGGCAGTTTATTCTGAGAGAGGTTCATAGTAGCCCTTATGCTATGCATCTCGGAGGGAATAAGATGTATCGAGATCTTCGATAACTGTACTGTAACGCCCCCACGCCCGAGACCGATGCCGGAATCGAGCTTGAGGTGTTACCGAACATAATTTATCAATTTAAGTACTTCGAATCATTTGTTTCTACATTCATAGCTTTCTAGCTATCTGCATCATAGTTACAAGAAAAATCATATCTCGAGTTACGAAACTTGAAATCAAGATCCGTAAATTTTCCCTAAATCTAGACTCATATATCTATTTACTAATTTTTTTCTAGAATTTTTGGTTGGGTCAATTAGTACATTTTATTAGTTAAAGTCTCCCCTATTTAAGGGTTTGACTACTCTGACCTCTGTATATTACGAATCAGATATATCTCTATACAAAATTTCAATGACTATGAGGTTTGTTTCTCTTAAAACCAGACTCAATAAGGAATCTTTACATGTAAAGAAAAACTTATAATTATTTTTTTAAAATTTATTATAAATTTTTAAAGTCAGAACAGGGGATCCAGAAATCATTCTGGCCCTGTTTCACAAAAGTTTAAATATCTCATAAAATATAATTTATATGCCTGTTTTGTTCAATCCACATGAAAATAGACTCATTAAGATTCAATTTCATAACTTACTAATCATTTATTTCCACTTATACTATTTTTAGTGATTTTTCAAATTCATGTCATTGCTGCAGCAATATTCTATTTTAACGCAAGTTTCATCTTTCCATAAAATTTTTTTATGAACTAGATAACCTATTAAACTTCCATGATATCAAACATGATCTAATTAGCCATCACCATGACTTATCAATATCAAACATTTTCTCAACCAAACATGGCCATATCATAAAATTATTTACACAAAATAGGTACATTGCTATACTTGCCATACTTAAGTTTTACAAGCCATTTACCAATAGAAATCCTTCGGATAGTGTGATCGAAACTTCGACCTATCCTGTTTCCCGAGCTGACTTGTTCAAAACTACAATGAATGAAAAGGAGGGAGTAAGTATAAATGCTTAGTAAGTTCATATGTAAATAACAAGTAACATAACAATACAATTATACCAAACAACCTTAGCATGGCATCACCAAAACATATATCACATTTCTAAACATCATTCATCATCTTACCACTTTATCGTTGTTGTATCTATTTTCAACCCGAAGGTTAAGTACATACCTGTCCAAAGTGCCCATTTCACAACACTTACCAAAATGTTATTTGCATCTTAAATGTTCTTCCATTTCATAGAAATTTTCACCCGTTGAACACATCGGAATATAACTCGGATACACGGATAATTTGCACATAAGTGCCACATATGTAATCAAGCAATCATGTAACCCGCCCATAAGTGAACACGGACTCAACTTAACGAGCTCGGGCGTTCGCATCCATAAGTGAACTCGGACTCAACTCAACGAGTTCGGATGCCTAGTTACATCTCACGAACTCGGACTCAACTCAACGAGTTCGAACATTCGCATCCATAAGTGAACTCGGACTCAACTCAACGTGTTCGGATACTCAACCATCCTAGTGACATGTCACTTGTATCCTAATCTATTCCTAAGGTTCAAACGGGCTTTTTCCCTCGATCCGACATTAGTCGTCTTCCACGGAATATCGAAACCGATACTCGGTAACAATTCATATTTATCAAGTAGTAAACATAATTTGCATATTACTCAACATTAACCACAAAACATAATATTTCACGATAAAAAAATCAGCATATCATATAATTAACATCAATAACTTAAAAATAACAATTATGCTACATTATTTACACATGAACTTACCTTGGTACCAAAATATAAAGATTTTGCAATTTAGTCCACAATCTTTTCTTTTCCTCGATCGCGACTTGATTCTCGTTTCTCTTGATTATGGAGCTTGAAAGTTGAAGAAACCCTAGCTATGGAGAGAGCAAAATTCGGCAGTAACCATATGAAGAAGATGACTATTTTGTGTTATTTTTCCCTTTTTATTTCATTTAATATCCAAATGACCAAAAGTAAGGAGTCCTTACTACTCTTTCAAAAATTCCTTCCATGTCCTAATTTTGTCCATGAACTTAAAATTGGTCAAATTGCTATTTAAGACCTCCTAATTAATATTTCAATGCAATTTCATACTAAAAACTTCTAGAATGCAAATTTTGCAACTTATTCGATTTAGTCCCTACTTTCAATTTAAACACTTTAGGCATAGAATTTCATCACGAAATTTTCACACAATCATGCAATCATATCATAATCATCAAAACAATTATAAAATAATTATTTCTACCTCGGATTTGTGGTCACAAAACCACTATTTCGATTAAGCCCTAATTCAGGATATTACAACTCTCCCCCCCTTTTAAGGATTTTCGTCCTCGAAAATCTTACCGGTAAACAGGTATGGGTATTGGTTTCTCATAGTTTCTTCAGGTTCCCATGTAGTCTCTTCTACCCCATGCTTTTGCCACAATACTTTCACGAGAGCGACACTTTTATTTCTTAGTTTCTTGACCTCTCGAGCTAAGATCTTAATCGGTTCTTCTTCGTAAGTCATATTCGGTCGTAGTTCAATTTATATCGGTGAAATTATATGTGAAGGATCCGAACGATACCGACGTAGCATAGATACGTGGAACATCATGAATCCTCTCTAATTCAGGTGGTAATGCTAGCCAATATGCTACCGGTCCAACTTTTTCAATTATTTCATACGGCCCAATAAAACGCGGGCTTAACTTGCCCTTCTGTCCAAATCTAAGGACTTTCTTCCATGGAGACACTTTCAAAAATACCTTATCACCAGCTTGAAACTCGATTTCGTTTCGTTTCAAATCCGCATAAGATTTCTGTCTATCTGAAGCAGCTTTCAAACAATCTCGAATCACTTTCACCTTTTCTTCAGTTTCTTTTATTATATCAACTCCATAAATCTGATTTTCCTTGAGTTCAGTCCAATACAAAGGCATTCGAAACTTACGACCATATAATGCTTCATAAGGTGCCACTTTCAAACTCGTCTGATAACTATTATTATAAGCAAATTCTACCAACGGTAAGTACCTTTCCCAACTACCTTGAAATTCCAATACGCAACATCTGAGCATATCTTCAAGAATCTGAATTACTCTCTCCGATTGCCCATCGGTTTGTGGAGGCGATCTTTGAAATTTAACTTTGTACCTAATGCCTCTTGCAACTTTTGCCAAAACCGTGAAGTAAATCTCGGATCTCTATCCGAAATGATTGACAAAGGTATTCCATGAAGTCTAACAATCTCACGGATATACAATTCAGCCAACTTATTAAGAGAATAATCCGTACATACAGGAATAAATGAGCCGATTTAGTCAGTCTGTCAACTATTACCCAGATGGCATCTTTCTTTCCTGGAGTCAATGGCAACCCTAAAGCAAAATCCATAGTAATCCGATCCCATTTCCATTCAGGAACCATAATAGGCTGAAGTAATCCTGAAGGCACTTGATGTTCAGCTTTTACCTGCTGACAAATTAAGCACTTTGATACAAACTCGGAAATATCTCTTTTCATTCCACTCCACCAACACATTTTCTTCAAGTCATTATTCATTTTCGTACTGCCCAGATGAACCGCCAAACAACTATTATGTGCTTCATGCAAAATCTTTTGAATCAACTCATCATTTTTTGGTGCACAAATCCAATTTTTAAACATCCAACTACCATCAGAACCGATTCTGAAATCTGATCCCGTATCAGCTTCACACTGTCTTCTCTTGGCTAGCAAATCTCGATCATTTTTCTGAGCTTCAGAAATCTCTTGTAAAAACATCGGTCTAGCTCTTATCTCTGCTAGAATTGAACTATTATCTGACATTTTCAACTGAGTGTTTATAACTCTCAAAGCAAACAATAACTTTCTGCTTAAAGCATTGGCAACCACATTCGCTTTTCCCGGATGATAATCAATAACAAGCTCATAATCTTTCAATAACTCCAACCATCTACGCTATTTCAAATTTAAGTCTTTTTGTGACATCAAGTATTTAAGACTTTTGTGATCAGTATATACTCGGCACTTTTCACCATACAAATAATGTCGCCAAATCTTCAATGCAAAATACCACATGACCAATTCCAAATCGTGAGTAGGATAATTCCTCTCATGAGGTTTTAATCGCCTCAAGCATAAGCCACCACTTTTCCTTCTTGCATGAGTACACACCCCAAGCCACTTAGAGAAGCATCACTATACACCACAAATTCTTTACCTGATTCGGGTTGTACTAACACTGGTGCTTCAGTTAATAACTTTTTCAATTCTTCAAAACTTTGTTGACATTCTTCCATCCATTCAAATTTAATATCCTTTCGGAGTAGTCTAGTCATAGGAGCAGCAATTATAGAAAATCCGTTTACAAACCGCCGATAATACCCAGCTAGCCCCAAGAAACTTCTAACTTCAGTTACATTTTTCGGTGGTTTCCAATCAATAATGGCTGAAATTTTACTAGGATCAACCCGTATACCATCACCTGAAACAATATGACCCAAAAATCCAACTTCCCGGAGCCAAAATTCAATTTTACTAAACTTAGCATACAACTGTTTATCTCTCAAAGTTTGCAAAACTATCCTCAAATGCTCAGCATGCTTTGTCTCATCTTTTGAATAAATTAAAATATCATCTATAAATACCACAACAAATCTGTCCAAGTATGGCTGAAATATGCGATTCATTAAATCCATAAACACAGCAGGAGCATTTGTCAACCCGAATGGCATAACTAAAAATTCATAATGACCGTACCTTGTTCTAAAAGCGATTTTTTAGGCACATCCGACTTTTTACTCGCGGTGATAATACCCGGATCTCAAGTCAATCTTTGAAAACCATGTCGCTCCTTTTTCTTTGATCAAACAAATCATCAATTCTCGGCAATGGATACTTCTTTTGATTGTCACCTTGTTTAAGCTCGCGATAATCAACACATAATCTCATAGAACCATCCTTCTTTTCACAAATAACACAGGAGCACCCCAAGGTGAAAAACTCGGTCTTACAAAGCCTTTATCAGTCAACTCTTGCAACTGTGACTTTAATTCTTTCAACTCTATTGGTGCCATTCTATATGGAGCAATCGAGATCGGAGCTGTTCCCGGTATCAAATCAATACCAAATTCTACTTCCCTGACTAGAGGCAAACCCGGCAATTCTTCTGGAAATACATCCACAAATTCACACACAACCGGCGCTGATTCAACTTTCTTTTCAACTTCTTTTGTATTAATTACATACTCCAAATAAGCTTCATAACCCTTTCTCAAATATCTCTGAGACGACATCGAAGAAATCACACTAGACAATGCCTCTGATTTATTTGATTCAACCCGTAGAGTTTCACCGTTTTCACACTTTAATTCTATAACCTTTTCTTTACAATTTACTATAGCATCATGCAATGTCAACCAATCCATACCCAAAATAACATCAAATTCATCAAATGGCAATAACATCAAGTCGACCGAAAAGTAATGACCCCGAATCATTAAAGGACATTTCTTGCATACTTTATCAACTATCACACATTTGCCTAACGGATTCGACACTCTAACCATAAATTCTGTTTTTTCAATAGGTATATTCATACTAGACACCAGCTTCATGCATACATATGAATGAGTAAAACCGGGATCAATCAAAGCAATAACATTAATATCATAAAGAGAAAATGTACCGGTAATCACATCAGGTGAGGAAGCATCTTCACGCGCTTTAATAGCAAAAGTTCTAGCCGGAGCTCTTCCTTCAGATCTAACTGCTGCATCTCTGGCTACATTTTTACTGCTTGTTTCACTACCAGCTTTTCTCGGATACCTTCCCCTCAAGTCTGCACCACTAGCTTTTACATTCTGAAATTTTTCTTTCTCAGCTCTCTCTGGGCAGTCTCTAATAAAATGATCCGGAGAACCACATCGAAAACATTCATTTGCTCTGCACGGACCAAAATGATTTCTACCACACCGCTGGCACTTGGGTTTAACAAATCTCGAGTTCCTTACATTGGCTGTAGAAGTATTCTGAGATTTAGGACCCACATTCTGCTTCTTAAAATTTCCATATGATTGCCCAGTTGAAACTTGGGAACGAGGATTCATATTTCTTGACTTTCCGGGTTGCTGTGAAGGTGCCTTACTCATTGGCCTTTTCTTCCAATTTCATGTCTCAGCCTCTACTTTTCTCTTCTCTTTAAGTAGTTCTTCAGCCTTGCAAGCTCGATCAACCAGTACTACCATTTCTTTCAGTTCAAGGATCCCGACAAATACCTTAATTTCTTCGTTGAGCCCGTCTTCAAATCGTCAGCACATCTTGGCTTCTGTAGGAACATATTCCCTGGCATACTTACTCAATCGAACAAACTCTCTTTTATATTCTGAGACTGTCATATTACCTTGCTTCAGCTCAAGAAACTCTTTACATTTCTAATCAATAAATCTTTCACTAATATATTTCTTCCGAAACTCTTCTTGAAAGAATTCCCAGGTTACCCTCTCTTTCGGTACCACCGAAATTAAAGTCTTCCACCAATTATAGGCTGAATCTCTCAACAAAGATGTAGCACATTTCAAACATTCTTCAGGTGTAAAAGATAATTCATCAAATACCGGATAGAATTTTCAAGCCGAACTCGCTTCTCTGCATCATCATCAATATTTGCTCTAAATTCTTGACCCCTTGTTTACGAATTCTATCAACAGGGTTTCTATGAAATTTTATCATATCCACTCTTTGAGGCATCGGAGGCATAGGTTGAGGAATTGGAGGAGGTGGGGGAGGTCGTACATTTGGGTTCGTACGAACGAACTCAGTGTACCATGCACTAATCATTTGGAGAAAGGCTTCCCGATCCCTTTCTCCTCCTCCCGACCAATGATGAGGATGTGGGTTTCGGTCACACGCCCCTTCAGCCGGAGCTGGTGCATTACTCTCTACTTCATCTGCCACAGCTGGATCGGGATCCATTTACTATATAAAAATCATTTAAAAAGGTCAGAAGTCGTCACACTATCATAATTTATACATATGGCATGTATAGCAAAAATCCGTACATACAACACGTAGTCCGAGAACCGACTAAACCTGCTCTGATACCACCAAATGTAACGCCCCCATGCTCGAGACCGACGCCGAAATCGAGCTTGAGGTGTTACCGAACATAATTTATCAATTTAAGTACTTCGAATCATTTGTTTCTACATTCACGACTTTCTAGCTATCTCTGCGTCACGATTACAAGAAAAATCATATCTCGAGTTACGAAACTCAAAATTAAGATCCGTAAATTTTTCCTAAATATAGACTCATATATATATTTAATAATTTTTTTCTAGAATTTTTATTGGGCCAATTATTACATTTTATTAGTTAAAATCTCCCCTATTTCAGGGTTTGACTACTCTGACCTCTGTATATTACGAATCAGATATCTCTCTATACAAAATTTCAATGACTATTAAGTTTGTTTCTCTTAAAACTAGACTAAATAAGGAATCTGTACATGTAAAGAAAAACTTATAATTATTTTTGTAAAATTTATTATAAAATTTTAAACTTAGAACAGGGGATCCAGAAATCATTCTGGCCCTGTTTCACAAAAGTTTAAATATCTCATAAAATATAATTTATATGCCTATTTTGTCCAATCCACATGAAAATAGACTTATTAAGCTTCAATTTCATAACTTACTCATCATTTAGTTCCACTTATACTATTTTTAGTGATTTTTCAAATTCATGTCATTGCTGCAGCAATATTCTGTTTTAACGCAAGTTTCATCTTTCCATAAAATTTTTTTATGAACTAGATAACCTATTAAACTTCCATGATATCAAACATGATCTAATTAGCCATCACCATGACTTATCAATATCAAACATTTTCTCAACCAAACATGGCCATATCATAAAATTATTTGCACAAAATAGGTACATTGCTATACATGCCATACTTAAGTTTTACAAGCCATTTACCAATAGAAATCCTTCGGATAGTGTGATCGAAACTTCGACCTATCCCGATTCCCGAGCTGACTCATTCAAAACTACAATGAATGAAAAGGAGGGAGTAAGCATAAATGCTTAGTAAGTTCATATGTAAATCACAAGTAACATAACAATACAGTTATACCAAACAACCTTAGCATGGCATCACCAAAACATATATCACATTTCTAAACATCATTCATCATCTTACCACTTTATCGTTGTTGTATCTATTTTCAACCCGAGGGTTAAGTACATACCTGTCCAAAGTGCCCATTTCACAACACTTGCCAAAATGTTACTTGCATCTTAAGTGTTCTTCCATTTCATAGAAATTTTCACCCGTTGAACACATCGGAATATAACTCGGATACACGGATAATTTGCACATAAGTGCCACATATGTAATCAAGCAATCATGTAACCCGCCCATAAGTGAACTCGGACTCAACTCAACGAGCTCGGGCATTCGCATCCATAAGTGAACTCGGACTCAACTCAATGAGTTCGGATGCCTAGTTACATCTCACGAACTCAGACTCAACTCAACGAGTTCGAACATTCGCATCCATAAGTGAACTCGGACTCAACTCAACGAGTTCGGATGCTCAACCATCCTAGTGACATGTCACTTGTATCCTAATCTATTCCTAAGGTTCAAACGGGCTTTTTCCCTCGATCTGACATTAGCCGTCTTCCACGGAATATCAGAACTGATACTCGGTAACAATTCATATTTATCAAGTAGTAAACATAATTTGCATATTACTTAACATTAACCACAAAGCATAATATTTCACGATAAAAAAATCAGCATATCATATAATTAACATCAATAACTTAAAAATAACAATTATGCTACATTATTTACACATGAACTTACCTTGGTACCAAAATATAAAGATTTTCCAATTTAGTCCACAATCTTTTCTTTTCCTCGATCGCGACTTGATTCTCGTTTCTCTTGATTATGGAGCTTGAAAGTTGAAGAAACCCTAGCTATGGAGAGGGCAAAATTCGGAAGCAACCATATGAAGAAGATGACTATTTTGTGTTATTTTTCCCTTTTTATTTCATTTAATATCCAAATGACCAAAAGTAAGGAGTCCTTACTAAACTTTCAAAAATTCCTTCCACGTCCTAATTTTGTCCATGAACTTAAAATTGGTCAAATTGCTATTTAAGACCTCCTAATTAATATTTCAATGCAATTTCATACTAAAAACTTCTAGAATGCAAATTTTGCAACTTATTCGATTTAGTCCCTACTTTCAATTTAAACACTTTAGGCATAGAATTTCATCACGAAATTTTCACACAATCATGCAATCATATCATAATCATCAAAAAAATTATAAAATAATTATTTCTATCTTAGATTTATGGTCACGAAACCACTATTCTGATTAAGCCCTAATTCAGGATATTACATGTACTATGGCCGGGGTTGAAGCGGGAGGTTACTGATTTTGTGGCACGATGTCTGACATGCCAACTGGTTAAGGCTGAGCATCAGTTACCTTTGGGTTTACTGCAGCCGGTTAAGATTCCACTATAGAAGTGGGAGTGAGTAACGATGGACTTCGTTAGTGGGTTGCCTCTAACAACCACAAAGAAGGCTTCTGTTTGGGTTATCGTGGATCGGCTGACCAAGTCTACTCATTTCATTTCGGTTAGGACCGACTATTCTCTTCAGAAGTTGGCGAAGCTCTACATCTCTGAGATAATGAAACTGCATGGGGTACCGGTTTCAATAATTTCTGATAGGGATCCTTGCTTCACGTCTTGGTTCTGGAAAAAGTTGCACGAGGCTTTAGGTTCAAGATTGGACTTTAGTACTGCGTTCCATCCTCAGATCGATGGTCAATCTGAGAGGGTGATTCAGATATTGGAGGATATGCTTAGGAGCTATGTGATGGATTTTCGAGGCAGTTGGGAGGATTATCTACCGTTAGCCGAGTTCACCTATAATAGCAGTTTTCAGTCAGGTATTCAGATGGCTCCTTATGAGACTTTATATGGTCGTAAGTGCCGTACTCCTTTGTGTTGGACTGAGTTGGGTGAACGTCAAGTGTTGGGTCCTGAGTTAGTTTCTGAGGTTGAGGATAAGGTTCAACTGATTAGGTACCATCTGAAGGTGGCTTTTGATAGACAGAAGTACTATGTAGATTTAAAGAGGCATGAGATTGAATATTCTTTGGGGGACTTCGTGTTTCTCAAGGTTTCGCCATGGAAGAAGGTTCAGAGGTTCAGTTGCAAGGGAAAATTGAGCCCTAGGTTTATTGGGCCTTACCGAATTTTAAAGCGAGTGGGACCGATCGCTTATCAGTTAGAGTTACCTCCAGAGCTAGACAATATTCATGGCGTATTCCACGTCTTGATGTTGAGGTGTTACTACTTTGATCCTACTCATATTGTCCATGTTGAGGAGATTTAGGTTAGGCCAGATTTGACCTTCGAGGAGGAGCCGATTCAGATTCTAGATCACGATGTAAGGGTTCTTTGGAAGAAGTCGATCCCATTAATGAAGGTGCTATGGTGGAATCATAGTACTAAGGAGGCCATGTGGGAGCCTGAGGATGCGATGTATCAGAAGTATCCCCATTTGTTCTGATTAGGTAAATTTCGAGGCCAAAAATTTTCTTTTAGGGGGGTAGAGTTGTAACGCCCCAAAATTCTTATTTTTGTTTCTGTTAAAATGTGACATAACTGTGTATCTGCTTCAGTGGTTAAGTGTTCTGGGAGTGTGTGAGTGGTCCTAAGTTCAAGCCCTATCTTTGATAAATTTTGGTATTTTTCTGACTTAAGCCTTATATTTGCTCAGCGGGCTTACATTTAATTAGTTGTAAAACCATACCAGAATGAGCCAGCTGGTTCGAGGGGTAAGGGAGTCTGTTTGTTGTGAGGGGTTTGTGTGTTCGAATCTCAGTACAGGCAGAGGTATTTATTTTTGTTCAAAACTACGTATGTGTTTTAGTGCAGTTAGAATTCTGAGTAGTGGATTAGTGGGGAGGAAATTGGGGGATTCTGGTGTTATCTAATGAAACTGTTTTTTGTTTTTTTTTTCAAAATTTATTCTCTCCTCAAAATTCCCTAAAAAGTCTGACGTGAATTGCTGATTCTCTTGCACTCTACTGATTTCTCTTTCTGTTCCTTGTCGTCAAATTTGTTTTCCCTTTCTATCTATTGCCGAACTTTCGCGTTTCATTAGTTTGGTACTTTTCATGCGGTACCGGAGAGGATCAAGAGGCTGGGGCTGCTGTCTGGCACCTTTATAGTGTGAAATTGTCATTTTTTTCAAAGCTCCTGACGGCCTCAAGAGTGTTTTTGTAGCAAATCGATACCAGGTGTGTACCCGAAAAATCCGAAAATGGGATTTGGCGAAAACCAAAAGTGCAAACTGTCGGCTCCACACGAGCATGTGGTCGCCCGTGTGCGACAACACAGCTGTGTGGTCGACAAAGGCTAAACCAAACTAGGTGTGTAGACCCACACGGACACGCCATACGGGCGTGTGATATCTGGGCCAGGCCGTGTGATCCACACGGGCTAAGGCCAATCTAGGCTTGTGGGCCCACATAGGCAAACCACATGGGCATGTGGGCCCATTTAGCTAAAATGTTTCCTAGGGTTGCACGGGTCACCTAAGCCCACTGTGAACCTACTGTAGGGTCGGTAAGCGCTACTTAGGCCTCAACTCGTGTGATTTGAGCATACAATGTATGCATTAAACATGTTAAATTTATGCATGTTTACTGATCTGTATGTATGATTGATAACTGAATATTAGCATGTAAGCACGTATTTCTGTATATCTGCATTGAACATGTTTAGTTGCATCTGCATTGGGGTGGGATGATTGATTATTGGAGGAAGTGTACTGAAAGGCCTTTATGCCTGTTACCTGGCAGCTTAGCTGCAATATTACTGATATGTGCTGCATTCAGTATGACTTGGTGTGTAGGGCTAGGTGGGTGTTTTAAACCCCGTATGGTGTGTAGGGATGGTCGGAGATAGTGTGTAGAGGCTGGTGGGTAGGATACTAATTTCTGTTACTATATGTATACTATATCTGAGTTAGGCTAAGGTGTTAAGGCCTAAACTGTATTTGAATCTGTAATGGGCTTAGGCCCAAACTGCATTTGACTGATAACTGTTGTTTGACTGTATGCATGTCTTCTGTGGGGAACACACTGAGTTTACGTAAACTCACCCCTTTTTGTTTACCTGTATAGGTAACCCCCAGACCTAGACGGATCGGTGCGGTAGAGGACTCAATGGTGACCACATGACAATTGAACTGATTTAATTTCATCTAATGTTTTTAATTCCTATTATTTTTGGGGTATTTTTGATGTAATTTTGAGTTTTGGGTTGTTGCCGTTACTTTGGATTTTAACTGTTTACATGGACTTTTAAACTGCAAAACACAACAAAAACTCAGTTTAGTTAAAAACAACGTTTTCCTAAACACGAACTATTTTCTTTAAATATCACAGTTTTAAAAGCTTCCGCTATAGAATATGTTTTTAAATGAATCAAATTAACGAGAAAATAGTTTTGAAATGGATGAAAGATAAATTAAAGCAAATGAACGGAAACAGTTTAAACTTGATAACTTCAATTTCAAATTTCATTCCATGTGACATATCCAGATTCGGTCAGAACGTCTAGGCTGGATTTGGGGTGTTACACCTTTTGACTAAATTGAGTGCCCAAATGTCAAAATTTTCGAATGAAATTTTCACGAAATCATTTCATAAAATTGTAGACCATAAAAATAGAATAAAAATAAAATTTTCTACGTCAGATTTGTGATCTCGAAACCACTATTTCGACTAGACCCAAAATCGGGCTATTACATAGGGACTAAATTTTAAAAAGGTTAAAAGTACAGGGGCAAAATAGTAATTTTGCCATAGTATGAATTTTGGATTTTATTGAGTAAAATAATGATTAAATGAGTTAAATTTGATTATATAGATCAAGAAAAATGATGTACAAATTTAGATTGAGGGAAAGATAAAGTTGTCGATAAATGATCGTTTTTCGTTGTATGAGTTCAAGGTAAGTTCGTATGAAATAAGCATTGTTATATTTACGTTTTAAATGCTTTGACATTGCATAAATTGTGAATTATGACCTTACAGACACATTCGACGAAGATTCGGCATTGGAAATCTCGGTTGAACTTTAGGAATAGATTAGGATACAAATGACATGTCATTAGGGGATACATTGAGTTGGCTGCAGGCCATGATATTGGCACTTCAGGTGTGAGATACATTGAGTTGGATTCGAGCCATGATATTGGCACTTAGTGTGTGAGATTCTTGAGTATCCGATATTATTCCAAATGGTTCAACGGATATATCAAAGATATGAAATGGTGAGAAATAGTCACGTATCGGTACAGGTATGTACAAAAATTCAATTGAATATTGAATCCATGAAATTGAAAGTTCATGCTCATTGTGGGAATAAATATATGTTAAACTTATGATTAATAGTTTATATTTATGACGTATAAATACATGGTAAACTTGGTTAATGATTGTGTGTTAGGCTTTTGGGCCAAGTTGTGTTGTGATATAGTATGTTTTATTCACTTAAATTGTGGTTCAACGGATATGAGAAAAAGGTAAAGATCGGCAAATTCTTCGATTAGAATTTCTATTGAAAGCATGGAAAAGTATGAGTTTTTGGATGATTGGAAAATATTTAGCCATCTGCTTGATATATGAATGCACATAAGTAATGTAAACTTATGTTATAATGTTTTGTAATAATTTGCTAGTTCATGTGGTGTTTAAAATTGAAAAGCTAATGTTGTTTAGGTTAAGGCCAAGACATGTTGGAGTGACTTAAATGATTTATGCTTATAAATTGAAGTTATAAGCTTTATTTCTTTGAATTACGAACTTACTAAGCATTTTATGCTTACTTTATTTTAATTTCTGTGTGTTTCTAGATATCGAAAGCTCATTTGGGTTGGAAGGTGTCGGAGACATCATCACACTATCCATCAACTATTTTGGTACTCATAGTTTTATAATTTCAGTTATAATGACATGTATAGGTCGTGTTGGCTAATGACAGCCTACATGTTTTGTTAATGATGGATTTTAGCCATTTGATTTGGCTTGTAAATGATGTATATTTTGGTTTGTGAATAGCCATGTGATTTGGCTTATCTTGGTATGTATATGTATATATGTGTAAAAGCTCATTGGTGATGTGGTTTATATTTGTTTGTGAATATCTTGCTGTAAATTGGTAATGATGGTACCAAATGGTTGAATTTGGGATTTGTATGCTTGTGGTTGTAAGTAAAATGATGCATAAATGAATGTGACAATATTGATGAATGGAGAATGTGATTTTAGTATGAGATTTAATGGCATATTATGATCCTTGTGTGTCTTATGATTGATGGTATTGATATATCATGAATTGAACTTGGTTTAGATGAGTTTTAATGCCATTTGATGATATGGTCATATGTGTTTTGAGTTGGTATATGTGTATGCAAGTTTGGGTGAGAAATGTGGCTTGAAACATAACCTATTTTTGTCCACACAGGCAGAGACACGGACGTATGTCTCAGCCGTGTGTCACAGACGGCTAGGTAACACGGTCGTATGTCCCCTGATACTATTCAAAAATAAAGGTATTAGCTTCACACGGCTTAGCACATGGGCGTGTGGCTTGGCCGTGTAGCACAAGTCAATATATCCTCTAGTTTTGGCATGGCCTAGCTCACGGCCTGGCACACCGGTGTGTGGTCTGGCCGTATGACCCAAGTCAGAGAGTTACACAGGGTCGGACACTGGCTGGGACACGGCCATGTAATCCCATTTTGAATGCCCACATGGCCTGAGACACGGGCGTGTGTCCCCTGTACCTTTAAAAATTTTGCATGATTTTCAAAAAAGTTTCTTAAATACTCGGTTTGGTCCCAGACCATTTTTAATGTCTATTTAAGGCCTCGAGGGCTCGTATTAGGGACTATATGAATGAATTTGAATGGTTTTGATTTGTATGAGAGTTGTTTATGAAATATTTGAATGATTGAGTTACAAGTTTGATCATGCTCTGTAACCTTGTTTCGGCGTCGAATACGGGTTCGGGGTGTTACAAGCATGAGCATATTGCATAAACTAGTTAAAAATGACATAGTGAAAGGATTACCTAAAATTGATTTTGAATTAGATAAAGTTTGCGATACTTGTGTTACGGGTTAACATAAAAAAGTTTCCTTTAAACTTATTAATGATATATCAATTAGTAACATTCTTCAACTAATTCACATAGACTTGTTTGGTCAAATTAGGACAACTAGTTCAGGTGGAAAACAATATGCTTTTGTGCTTGTTGATGACTATTATAGATTTACTTGGGTTCTTTGCTTTAAGTACTAAAGATGAAGCTTTAGAAAAATTCATCATATTTTCCAAAATGAATCAAAATGATAAAGGTTACTCTATCACTAGTATTAGAAGTGACCATGGAAAAAAAATTCAAAATCTTGGGTTTGAAAATTTTTACAACTCAAATGAAATTATTCATAATTTTTCTGCACCTAGAACACCTCAACAAAATGGAGTTGTTGAGAAGAAAAATAGAACTTTAGAAGAAATGGCTAGAACCATGCTTTGTGACAATAATTTACCAAAATATTTTTGGGCGGTAGCCACAAACACCACATGTTATGTTGTTAATAGAGTAATGATTAGGTTTATTTTAAAGAAAACTCCATATGAACTTTTCAAAAAAAAGAGCCTAATGTAACACCCTATTCCCGGCTCGATCGCCGAGCCCGAGTATCAAGATGCCAAACCACCGTCGCATGTCATACACAACGAATTAAAGCTCATTCTAGAAGAAACGTCTTTCATATTATCAATCATATGGGTTTTAAGTCAATCAGTAACAGTCTAGTTTAGAGCCTAGTCAGAATAGTGGTTTCAGGACCACATATCCGAGTCAGAAAAATATTTTAATATTATTTTTCGTGCCTTTTATAAGTGAATTGACATGTGTGAAAGTCTCGTGTGAAAATTTAACTATTTGTGTGCTTAATTAGCAAAAAGGACCTAATCGCGTAAAATGTAAAAGCTGTGTGCTAGATGTTAAAAGTGCCTATTTGACTTGGCTTTATAATTGAGAGGTCCTTATGTTGTTATTATACCATTTACATGGTTAATAGACATATATGGGCTTAATGAATATGAGATATATGTTTAATTTACAAAGGGTAAAATGAGAATTTAATTAATAAGTTAATAATAAAACAAATGCATGAAAATGGGTCATTTTATGTTCATCTTGGCTGAAAAATAAAAAGAAATAAAAACAAAAAGAATAACTAGGGTTCGGATAGTTTAAAGCACAATTGAGGTATGTTTTTGTTTCGATTTTTGATAATTTCTACATTTTTGTAATCGTTGCTTCGTATATTATCGAACCCATGCCTCAATTTTTGATTTTTTTATGATTCGGAAATGTTCCATGGATGAATTCATGAGCTTTGTGATGTTATATGTTGAATTATGGAAGCTTGATGTTGGGTTTACATGTTTTGTCTTTGGATTTTTGATGAATTTGAGCAATTTGGGCTAATTTGTAAAAATGTTATTTTGAGGGACTAAAATATGAAATAAATTAAATGTATGGACTTGTATGAGAACTATGAAAATTCGTCTAAGCTTGTGTACAAGCAAATTATGTGTATTTTGTGATTTTGTGATTTAGGGACTAAAGTGTCGAAACGTGAAAATGTGAGGGCTAGTTTGCAAAAGGCCCTAATTGTGTGTATATGGATTGTTTTGAATGATTTGGTGAATAAAAGGGTTAATTTTGAATACATATAGATCAAGAAAAGAGGAATTCAGACTTAGACCGAGGAAAGTCGAAGATTATAGAGTAAACGATCCGAGTCGACAATTCGGAGTACGAGGTAAGTTCGTACGTAAAACATGATGTGATAAGTATATGTTGCTGTTTTGATTATGCATAGATATAGGCGCTAAGTGTGCGATACTAAAGTAGCTTCGGTTAATTGAGATGGCACTAAGTGTGCGGAATTATTATAGCTCGGCTAATCTTTAAAGCACTATGTGTACGGATGTTTAAAGCATTGGTAATCTTCGGAAAGTACTAAAATATCCAAACAAGAGGTGAGAGTGAAAATGAATGAATACGGGAATGTTCAGGTAAGTATAATACCTATGTGGTAGATGATAAAATGCATAAAAAGTTTATTGAATTGGTATAAACATATGGATGATGTTGGCATGGACTTGATGGATGAGTTGAGAATTTTATAAGTACTTATGTGTTAATGTTTCATATTTTATATACTATAGATATTTTTGGTATGACCTTAGTAAGCTTTTGGAAGCTTACGTTGTGTTTGTTTGCATTGTTTTATAGATATCGGAGCTACTGTGAGCTTGGGGATCGTCAAGGATCGTTACCACACTATTGAACCACATTTTGGTACTTTTGAAAATGTATATTTTGAAGTATGGCATGTATAGGCTAGTAGTTGTAAGATTATGTTTTGTGATGTATAATTTAGCCATGTGATTTGGCTAGTTTATGTTTGAAACTATAGCTTGATAATGGTATATGATATGTTGTGCCAATGTTCTATTGTGGTATGTGTTTAGTTGGTCAAAAGAAATGGTAAATATTGGTAAATTATGGTGAGTTTTGGCATTAGATTGAATGATGTATGGAAATAAATGCTTTGATATGCTTTTGATATATGTTTCTACAAAGATTAGTAAGGCTTATGAGTATGGATTTGGGTGACTATTATATGAAATGAATAGCTTATGTTTTGGTGTGGAATTTGGCTGAATTGGTTGTGCAAATATGCTTGTTTCTTTGCTTATTTTTGTCTATTCAAATGGCCTATTTTTGTCTACACGGGCAGAGACACGGGCGTGTGTCTCAGCCATGTGCGACGCACGGTCATGTTGCACGACCGTGTGTCCCCTGGGGTACCCTACAATTGTAAGTTAGGCTCGAGCACGGCCAAGGCACACGGGCGTGTGGCTCAAGTCAGACTCGACCACGGCCAAGACACACCGGCGTGTCTTGTAGCTGTGTGGACAAGTCAGTATGTATGCCCTGTTTTGCCACGGCTTAGACACACAGGCGTGTCTAAGGCCGTGTGAGGCACACGGCCTATTCACACGGGCGTGTGACCTTTGAAAAGTTGAAATTTTTTATAAGTTTTGTAACTTTTATATGTTATCAATTTAGTCCCGAATGCACGTTTAAGTATCGTATGCTTGATTTTGTGTTCTTAATGAATGTGAATGAATGGCATTTACTGTAATGAATTGATATTTGATATTCGATTATTATGAATTATGTTACGGGTTAAGTAATGCCTCTTAACCTATTCCGGTGACAGTTACGGGTTAGGGGTGTTACATAATCATACTCTTTAATTATCATCATTACATGCTAAACATACATCAGATACTCTAATAATAATAGTTTAACATGTATAAGGTCCATTTAGCAAAATCTAAAAACTAACTATGTAGGTATCGACACTATAAAATGAGTGTCGATATTTCTCTCAAGTGATATCGATACCACTTGGAAAATCGATACCAAATCAGCATTCTGTTTCTTGTCTAAAATCTCAAGTCTCAAAAATTATCGGTACCTTTCGAAAAGTATCAATTATTTTACCCGAGTATCAATACTCGTGATAAGGTAGCGATACCAAATTACGTTACTGACTTCTTACACTTTTAAAAATATAGAGGTATCGATATCAAAACCCGAATATCGATACCTCTACTCCAGACATAAAAAATATAAAAATTACAAGCATATAATTCATAGCAACTAATGTCTAATCATCATGTATCATTCACTTCATCAAATGGTCACTAAAATGTCCAAAGTAATAATCCACAACATCATAATCATGACCAAGCAAAAAATAAATAATTCAAATTGAAAGTCAATAAGTCCTAAGAAAAATAACCATGTAAACAACTTAAAAATCATAACAAAAACCAACATATAGTCTACCACATTGCCTTTAGCTCCCCAAACATAAATTAGCAAATAAACACCTACGAATAACTACTAGAGTTTTGGCTTGGATCACCCCTCGAAAACCACACCGCTTACACTGGCACACGACTAATCTGCAATAGTTTAAGAAGAGAGTGGGTGAGCTTAACAAGCTCAGTGAATGCCTAGAACAACTACCAGGCAAACAATTCATCAAGCATTAGTGAAACATATATGTAGCAAAATTATAGCAGCCTAAACTTAGTTGATATATTTTACTTCACATGCATATTTGATAGTTTATTTATAGAGTCAATACACACATAACCATGTAAACGTCAGAATACACACAATCACATTAATAGATAATTGTGCACTTGAGCTATGAAAAGTAAAAGTGGGCACTATCACCACTCGAAATTTTGCACATGGGTACAAGAAATTTTACACTCGAAATTTAGAGTAGGGGTATAGGCTACCTCGAAATTACCAAATAACACATTGAATCGTGTCCACAAGCAGTTAATCTAAACACTCACCATTATGCTTTTGCCGAAATGCCGAAAGCTCAAGATATGATCTTAGCAAATTTAGAACTTCAACACCAAAATTCACACAACAATATATTCAAAAATTAGCTAAGAAATCACCACAAGCAAAAAAAAAAAAAAAAAAGCCTAAGCTATGGTCCCCTATAACCAAACTCTTTAACATAACAATCTTTACATTCGAATATCTCGGTCTATACTCAATCTTTTCACCTAAAACTAATTTCGTTCATATTTTGATTCACCTACGACTAATTCCCAACCTTTAAACTACACTAAAATACTCAGTTCATAGTATATACTTTTTCTACATGTTTATGGTTATCTTTAACGATACTTCAAAAAAAGCTTATAAATATCTTAATCATATCAAAACCTATTGATTAAAACTTTGAAATCACATTTTTACTCAAAAATCTGAAATTCACCATTAATAACTTTATTCTCGACTTTTATTTAAAACATGTGATTTAAAGGGTTAAAAATTCAGTTTCAAAGGCCTAATAACATTAAAAACTAATAAAAAAGTGAATGGTTACCTTTGATGGAAGAATAAATAAGTTTTTGATGCAAATCCAAAAAACCCGTAAGTGAAGAAGATGAAGAAATTAATGGTATTTTAGGATGTTTTCTTGAAGATTTATGGAGGTTTAATACTTGGGGAATAATGGACATAAAAGAAATATAGTTTGGGAATAAAAAGTTAATTGAAAGAGCAAGGGAGAGCAAGGGACGACAAAGCTTTGTGTTAGGGACAAACCTATCGTGAAAACAAATTTGGGAATGGGGTTTTTTAAGTTGGTTTTTAAAATTTGGTCTAACTGGAACATAAATGCTTTATGTTTTGACCCTGTTACAAATTAGTCCTTTTTCTAAAATTAAAGGTCTTTAAAATTAATTTTCAAAAATTGATATGATTTTCCAAAAAGCACAATCGAAAACATTATCGATAAACCATGTCGCAAGATTTCGGACACTCTAAAGCTAAAATTGTTAAAATACCCCTAAAAATCCTAGGCCCTATTTTGGGTGTTACAATTCCCCTCCTCTGAAAAGAATTTTTTCCTTAAAATTACCTGAACTAAACAAATAAGGATATTGCTGCGTCATTGCCTCTTCGGCTTCCCAAGTAGTGTATTCTATCTTGTGGTTGCGCCATAAAACTTTAACCAACGGAACCCTTTTATTACGTAAAAACTTCTCTTCATGAGCTAAAATTTCAACTGGCTCTTCCTCATAAGTAAGATAATCTTGAACTTCAATTTCCTCAACTAGCACTATATGCAACGGATCTGAATGATACTTCTGCAACATAGACACATGGAAAACATCATGAATTCGCTCAAGTTCTAGCAGCAACTTGAGACGATAAGCTACTGAATTGATCCTCTCGACAACTTCATAAGGTCCAACATACCTTGGACTTAATTTACCCTTCCTTCCAAACCTAAAAAATTTCTTCCAAGGTGAAACTGTCAAGGATACATTATCATCAACTTGAAACTTGATATCTCAATGTTTCAAATCCACATAAAATTTTTGCCTATCAGACGCTGCTTTTAAACGATCGCAAATCAACTTTACTTTCTCTTCAGTCTCATGAACTAAATCTGACCCAATAACTCACCTTTCATCTAATTCTATCCAACATAAAGGAGTTTTACAACTTCCTACCATACAATGGCTCAAACGGTGCCATGCGAATACTCGCTTGATATGTAATAGTCCGGTTTCGACCCTAGTTAGAATAGTAGTTTTGGGACCACAAATTCGAGTCCAAAAAAATATTTTAATATTATTTTCTGTGTATGTGATATGTGAAATTGCATTTGTGAAATTTCTGTGATTTAATTCGTCTGTTTCTGTGCTTAATTATGAAAAAGGATTAAATCGCGAAAAATGTAAAAGTTGAGTGCTAGATGATAAAGCACCTATTTGATTTGGCTTAGATAAGTGGGGGTCCTTGCATGTCAAATTTACCATTTATTTAAATGGTGGACAATTATGGACATTAGTTGGTAAGTTTTAATGATATTTTTATTAAGGGCAAAACGGTAAAAGGTGAATATAATGCTTATTATAGTAAAAAAAAAGCATGAAAACGGCTATTATTACATGTTTATTGCTGAAAATTCAAAGGAAAGAAAAGAAGAAAACCATCCTAGGGTTTGGTCATTTCATTTCTTGATTAAGGTATGTACTTTGGTCCGTTTTTGATAATTTCTACGTTTCTGTGATCGTTGCTTCGTGTTCTTCAAAACCCATGTCTGAATTTCTGTTTCTGTTGAAGATTATGAAATGTGCCATTGATGATTTTATGAGCTTTATGATTTTTTTATATGGATTATGAAAGATATATGTGAGATTATTATATTTTGTTCTTGAATTTTTGATGGAATAGAGCTATTTGGGCTAATTTATGAAAATGAGGTTTTGAAGGACTAATTTGTGAATTAAATATGTTATTTGGACTTATATGAAAGCTATGAGTATTCAGTCAAGCTATAGTCTTGGTGAATTTTGCATATTTGTGATTTTGTGAAAAATGGACTAAATTGTCAAAGTGTGAAAATGTAAGGGCTAAAGTGAAAAGTACCCAAAATATGTGTTCATGGATTATTTTGAACGAAATGAATGATTGAATAGTGGAATTTGAATTGTATTAGATCAAGAACAAAGGAAATCAGACTTAGATCGAGGGAAGTCTAAAGTAGTTGAATAGTTGACTCGTTTTCGTCCGAAATCCTTACGAGGTAAGTCAAATTGCAATTACGTGTTAAATTGACTAAATTCTGTACATATACACTGCAATCTGTATTGGAAAGCCGTGAGAGCCTGATGAATGATTTCTGATTAAATTTCGATAATATGTATGTATCTGAAAAGTTCTGCATGTCTCTAAATAAACATTGACATCAATCTGAGATATCGTGTAAGACCGTGTCTGGGACACAGGCCACGATTTGAGATTTATGTGTAAGACCATGTCTGGGACATTGGCATCGTATCTGATTTCGTATAAGACCCTGTCTGGGACAGAGACATTGATACTAAATTACATGTAAGACCACGTTCGGAACATCGGCATTGTACTTGGTTACAAGTATCTGTATTGTTTCTGAACCGTGCAATGATAAAGTACGAGATATGAGAATGAATATATGAAATGTATAATCTATACAGGTACGTTTGTATCGTACTCAATTTCTGAATATGAAAGACTCCGTTTCTGAAAAATAGTGAATGCGAAGTAGGTTCAGAATTATGGAAATGAATATAACATGTATACAAGCAATTGAGCTTGGTTAAGTTTATGAATTATTATGTGAAATGGCTATAAATTCTTATTGTTGCTTTGTAAATATATGCTTAGTAGTTAGATCAATTGTATTGGACTTACTAAGCTCTTTGTAGCTTACTCTGTGTAATTTCTGTCTGTTTTACAGTTATCGTAGCTATTGAAGGCTCGAGATAGTCGAGGATTGTCACCACACTGTTAAAATTATTTTGGTACTTTTGGAAATGTACATATTTTTAAGTATGGCATGTATAGGCTAGAAGGTTTAAGAATGTAAGCTTGATATGTATATATGTTATGCCATGTCAATTGGTTAGCAAATGGTAAGTTTGTGCATAGTTTTGGTGTATGTTTGTAATGTGCTATGTTCTAATGTGAATTGGTCATATTGAAGCATGGAATTGGTTAAAAAATTTGGTATGAATGTTCTAAAGTATTGCTTGCAGGATTGGACCCAAAAAGGGGTGGCAGATTGGCTTAAACCAAGCCTGTATTGCGCCACACGGTCAGGGAACACGCGTGCCTTGTGGCCGTGGGCTTAAGTCAGTAGCTAGCTAAATTTTACATGGTCATGGCACATGGCTGTGTCTGTTGGCCGTGTGAAAAAGTCAGTATAGGAACTCTTTTTGGCAAGGTTGGACCACATGGGTGTGTCTTGTGCCCGTGTGAGTCACACGGCCTAGGTATACGGGCTATGACTTTGACAGTTTTGAAAGATTTGGATAAGTTCTAAAAATTTTGAATGTGTTCGGTTTAGTCCCGACCTTTCTTACATGTATTTTTTAGGTCTCGTAGACCATATTAAAGTGTGAATTGTGGATGAATGCCTATGTATTAATGTTATATGATATCTATAATTTTGTATTGTTCTGAAATGCTCTGTCTGTCCGGTGATGCCCCTTACCTGTTTTGGTGAGGGTTACGGGATAGGGGTGTTACATGATAACTATTGTTGTAAGTGGAAACGCAAAAATTTATATACTTTTTCATACCTAATTTTACTTAAATTCATGTAAATTCGGTTAAATTCTTGTCAAAAAATAATTAAATATGATAAAATAATTAAATCGTGTTAAAAATATGAACATCGTGAATTTATACTTAATTTTGATTAATTTTGATTATTTTTGACAGATTCGCGCAAAGGGCAAAAATTGGCTCGGCTGACACTGCTGAAAGCGCAAAACCGAGAAGCAATTTGAAGTATGGAGGCACTCTAATTTCCAGCCTAAGATGGTCCAAAAATGTGTATTAATTCATAATTTAATTAATTTTAATTTATTCCCCATTTAATTTGGGTTAAATAAATTATTTTTAATTAATTATGGAGAAAGGCCCAGTGAACCTGCACTTGGTCGAGCCAAATTGGGTGAACCGAACCAGCCACCAAATGGGCAGCCCAGAACCGTCCATATGCTGACCCAAATCAGCATTTTAGCTGATTAAATATGCTTGCAAAAAGGCCCTCAAAATATTTCTAAATTGCATTCAAACCCCACCTTAATTTATGGCTTTGTAGATTTGCCCCAAGCCTAAAATAGCAAAGTTGAAACTCTCAACTTTGCCATGTGTGTGGCCGGCCAAGAGAGGGCTCTTTGGCTGTTGGAATTTTCTATTTTTAGCAGCCACAATCAGCTATAAAAGCCATCCCTTGCTGATCATTCAAAGCATCCCTCAACATTCTCTCATCCTCTCTTCACTTCTCTTAAAGTTTCCTCTCCATTTTTCCATCCCATTTTCCCTTCCTCTTGTGCCGATTTCCTCTCTTGAGAAAGAGGTGTTCTTCAGCCATCTTGGGCAGAAATCGAGGATTCATAGAAGCCTCACTCGGTGAAGACAATGGAGACAAAAGAACGGAGCAACAGTCAAGCCGCAGAGAAACACTGGATTTGCTTTCTGTTCCCTTTCTTTTTAATTTTTGTTGTTTTTATGATGAACATATCTATGAATAATATTGTTGTTGAAATGGTTATTTTAATCGATTTAGCTTGAATTTAATTCGTTTTGGGTTGATTATATTTTGCCTACTTGAATTGTTAAAATAGTGTTTATGCTGTTATAGGCATCAGTGAAATGCTTGATTAAGTAAAATCATGCTTAGGTTATCTGGCATTATAATTTTTTAGATAACTAAAGAATTAATTGTTTAAGCGGATTGAAATTGCAATTAATGGACTCAGTACTTGATCAGTGCATGTTTAATTCTTCTAAGGTAACTGAAAATCAAGTTAGCATTGTATTTGG
The DNA here is from genome assembly GCA_025698475.1 of Gossypium anomalum. NCBI lineage: Eukaryota > Viridiplantae > Streptophyta > Magnoliopsida > Malvales > Malvaceae > Gossypium > Gossypium anomalum. The sequence continues at coordinate 34,357,527 of CM046958.1, read as the reverse complement.
CGATACATATGCCTTGCATAACTTGCAGGATTGTTGTGATTAAATTGTTTCAGGGTATGGCTACCTTGTTACTTCACATAATCTTTTACATATTTATTAAGTTGAATTAATCGGTTGAATTGACATAGGAATATGCGAGAGATAATTTAATTTAATAAGTATGTATGTATGATAGCATGTTTACTTTATTCAATCTGTTTAGTAGGTTGAATTGGCATAGGATGTGTCCAAGAGATAAATGGAATTTTAATTAGTAAATATGTTCATAAGTTAGCAAATTCTTTGGGTTGCCATGAATTTATTCATAAACAACAGAAGCACGAATTTAATATTTCTAAGTTAAAAAGGTATAATTAATCCAACACAATTATATCATCTTGATTAAATCTCAATTGAAATCGTGCACTAGTACTCTTTTATTTATCTTTTTAAATTGTTTGCTTAGTTTTAAAATCACTCTTTTCAAACCAAAATTATTTTTACCTCACCAAAGTGTTTTAATTAATTTCATAAATATTGCTTTTTACAGTCCCTGTGGATACGATAACTCAACATTTACTTGTCACTTTATTACTTGTTACGATTGTGTACACTTGCACATTTCCACCGTTCCAAGTTTTTGGCGCCGTTGCCGGGGACTGTATTAAAAAAAATTATTTGTGAATTTCTTTTTACATTTTGGTTCTTTTATTATCCTGTTCAATTTTACTGACTTAATTAATTCTCGTCTGATTATTTCAGGTGTTTATGAGTGTTGACCGAATTATTGACTTACTCCCAGTAGACCCTGAAATAGAACGAACCTTTCGCCAACGAAGAAGACAAGCGAACCAAAGAAGGACCGAAGAGATGAATTTTGAGAATATCAATCAAGGAAACGGAGCAAACCTTGCTCAAAATCCTATCCTAATTGCTGATGATAGGGATAGAGCTCGACGACAATATGCCGTGCCAGTTTTTAATGACCTTAATCCAGGTATTAGAAGACCGAGATCGAGGCACAACAATTCGAGCTGAAGCCAGTCATGTTCCAGATGCTTCAGACAGTGGGCCAGTTTAGTGGAATGCCTACTGAAGATCCTCATCTTCATTTAAGACTGTTTATGGAGGTGAGCGACTCTTTCAAGCTAGCCGGAGTACCCGAAGATGCATTATGATTAAAACTGTTCCCGTACTCGCTGAGGGACAGAGCTCGAGCCTGGTTAAACTCACTGCCACCAAACTCGATTTCTATATGGCAAGAGTTAGTAGAGAGATTTCTTGTGAAGTATTTCCCACCTAGCAAGATTGCTAAGCTGAGAAATGAGATTACTGCTTTCCAACAAATGGATGATGAGTCCTTGTATGAGGCATGGGAAAGATTCAAAGAGTTATTACGAAAATGTCCTCATCACGGAATTCCACATTGCATCCAACTTGAGACATTTTACAATGGTCTCAACGCTCACACAAGGATGGTAGTAGATGCTTCTGCTAACAGTGCTATCTTATCTAAGTCTTACAATGAGGCTTATAAAATCATCGAGAGGATCGCCAGTAACAATTTCCAGTGGCCAACCAATCGAGCAATGTCAGGAAGACGAGTTGCCGAAATTCATGAAGTAGATGCTTTCACTTCACTTGCATCTCAGTTATCTTTGATATCTTCAATGTTAAAAAATCTTACCACTAATGGGTCTAATAGTTTTGCAGCTCAACCACCTAACCAATATAAGAATATAGCCTATGTCTATTGTAGAGAAGGACATGTGTTTGAAGAGTGTCCGTCAAACCTAGAATCCATGTACTACATAGGTAATCAGAACCAGAACCGAGGAAGGCAAGGGCTGCAATCCAACTTTTACAACCCATCGTGGCGAAATCACCCCAATCTTTCCTGGAGTAACCAAGGGGCTGGAGGCAGTAACAACTACGCCCAACCTAGACCAACCCAGCTGCCCAATTTTTCACAACAAGTTCAGAAACCAGTTCAGGCTGAATCATCAAATAGCTTAGAGAATTTATTGAAGGCATACATGGCGAAGAATGACGCCACTCTAAGGAATTTGGAGAACCAAGTGGGCCAGCTTGCTATTGAACTTAGGAACCGTCCACAGGGTGCTCTACCTAGTGATACGAAAAATTCGAGAAATCCAGGGAAGGAGCATTGTAAAGCACTAAGATTGAGGAGCGAAAAAATGGTAGAGCCCAACATCATTGAAGCTGAAAAGGAGCATGCTGAAGCTCAAGATTCAGAAGAAGTTCAACCGAGTGTTGAAGTTCTAGTTCCACTAGAACCAAAACCTGTAAGACCTAAAAAGAAAACCTCAGAACCAGCAAATTCTGATCAGCCAACCAATCCGTTAGCAGCAGAATTGCCACCAAAGATAAATCAACCAGTACCAACTTCAGTATATAAACCTCCACCACCTTACCCTCAAAGACTCTAGAAGCAAAAACAGAGGTCCAATTCAAGAAATTCCTTGACGTACTTAAGCAACTTCATATCAACATCCCGTTGGTTGAAGTACTTGAACAAATGCCAAATTACGTAAAATTTATGAAAGATATCCTGTCCAAGAGATGAAAACTTGGAGAGTTTGAGACGGTAGCTTTGACGAAAGAATGCAGTGCATATCTTCAAGACAAATTACCCTCTAAGCTGAAGGATCCTGGGTGTTTTACCATACCATGCAACATTAGAGTAGCTTATTGTGGTAAGGCACTATGTGACTTGGGCGCAAGTATCAACTTGATGCCTATGTCGATATTTAAGAAGTTGGGGATAGGTGAAGTTAGACCTACTACGGTTACACTTCAGCTAGCAGATCGATCCTTAGCACATCTAGAAGGAAAAATCGAGGATGTATTGGTACGTGTAGATAAGTTTATATTTCCTACTAATTTTGTAATTTTAGATTTCGAAGCAAACAAAAAAGTACCAATTATCCTGGGGAGACCGTTCTTAGCAACGGAAGGACACTTATTGATGTGCAGAAGGGCGAACTTACTATGCACGTTCAGGACAATCAGGTAACATTTAATGTTTTCAAGTCAATCTGATTTCCTGACGCAATAAATGATTGTTCTGCAGTATCCGACTTAGAGGATTTAATAGTGGAGAAGGAACTCAACTCTGTTGAGGATCCTCTGGAAAGAATTTTGACATCAGACCCTCCAAGTGATGAAGAGGAGGATGAAAACTTAGCCTTGCTAGAAGCTAATCAAAAGGGATTTAATCCACAATCCCGTTTTGAATCTTTGGATTTAGAGGAGAGAGATTACACACAGCCAAATGCGTCAATCAAGGAGCCACCTAAATTAGAACTCAAGGTATTACCTTCTCATTTAAAATATGTTTATTTAAGTAACGCTTCTACTCCGTCTGTGATTGTTTCAGCAGATTTAACTACCGAGAAAGAAAAGAAACTTATCTTAGTTCTGAAACAATTTAAGAAGGCTATCGGATGGACCATAGCTGATATTCGCGGTATTAGTCCATCTGTATGCATGCATAAGATCATCCTGGAAGATGGTGAAAAAGGGATGACCGATGGACAACGAAGGCTGAACCCCATCATGAAGGACATAGTGAAAAAAGAGATTATCAAGTGGTTAGATGCGGGTATCATTTAACCCATTTCAGACAGTTCATGGGTAAGTTCGGTCCAGTGCGTACCAAAGAAAGGAGGTATCACTGTCATAGAGAACGAGAATAACGAGTTGATACCAACTAGAACAGTTACGGGATGGAGAATATGCATCGATTATCAGAAGCTGAACAAGGCAACTAGGAAGGATCACTTCCCTTTGCCATTCTTAGACCAGATACTGGATAGACTCACGGGGCGAGATTACTATTGTTTTCTCGATAGATACTCGGGGTACAACTAGATTATGGTAGCACCGGAAGATCAACACAAGACCACATTCACCTGCCCGTATGGTACATTTGCATTCAGACGCATGCCATTTGGTTTATGTAATGCACATGCTACATTTCAAAGATGTATGATGTCTATTTTCACTGACATGGTGGAGAAATTTTTGGAAGTTTTCATGGACGACTTTTCAGTGTTTGGGGATACGTACGATGACTGCCTAGTCAATTTAGCTAAGGTACTAAAGCGATGTGAAGAGACAAACCTAGTCCTTAACTGGAAAAAGTGCCATTTTATGGTACGAGAAGGTATCGTTCTGGGGCATCGGATAACAAGACATGGGATCGAGGTAGACAGAGCAAAAGTAGATGTTATTGAGAAACTCTCACCTCCAACATCTATAAAGGGTGTTAGGAGCTTTTTAGGCAACGCTGGTTTCTATCGAAGATTTATCAAGGACTTCTCCAAAGTTGCTAAACCTTTATACAAATTATTGGAGAAGGACATGATATTCAAATTTAATGAGGAATGCTTAAAAGCTTTCAATGACTTGAAGAATCGATTAGTCACAGCACCCATAATTGTCACACCAGACTGGGACTTGCCATTTGAATTGATGTGTGACACAAGTGACTTCGCAATAGGAGCTGTCATGGGTCAGCGAAGGAACAAAGTTTTTCATCCCATCTACTATGCAAGCTGAACTCTGACAGGAGCTCAGTTAAACTATACGATAACAGAAAAAGAGTTACTTGCTATTGTATTTGCTTTTGACAAGTTTCGATCTTATCTCGTAGGTACCAAGGTAACTGTCTATACAGATCACTCGGTAATTAAATATTTACTTGCCAAGAAGGATGCTAAGCCAAGGTTGATCCGATGGGTACTTCTACTTCAAGAGTTCGACTTGGAAATTCAAGATCAAAAGGGAGTAGAAAACCAAGTAGCAGATCACTTGTCCAGATTAGAGCCACAAGAAGGGAATTCTCCACTTGTACCGATTCAAGAAACATTTCGGATGAACATATCATCGAAGGTAAGTCATGTCCATAATACCCCTTGGTTTGTCGATATTGCTAACTTTTTAGCTTGTGGTTTAATGCCATATGATCAGACATATCAACAAAGGAGAAAGTTTCTTCACGATGTGAAGTACTATTTCTGGGAGGAACCATATCTGTTTAAAAAATGTGCAGATCAGATGATTAGGAGATGCGTGGCAGAAGAAGAAATACCGCAGATTCTATACCATCACACTCACTCCCCAAGTGGGGGTCATTTCGAGGAACTCATCTGCGACCAAAGTATTGCAATTTGGATTCTTTTGGCCAACACTATTCAAGGATGCATATGCATACTTAAAGAGTTGTGACCAATGTCAAAGAATTGGAAATATCACCAGCAGAAATGTGATGCCTCGAACAAACATCATTGAGGTCGAATTATTCGATGTTTGGGGTATTGATTTTCTTGGGCCTTTCCCTTCGTCTTTTGGTCACAAGTATATACTGGTAGCAGTAGATTATGTGTCCAAGTGGGTTGAGGTAGAGGCATATCCGACCAACGATGCTAGGGTTGTGATGAAGTTTTTGCAGAAACACGTGTTCACGAGGTTTGGAACCCTGAGGGCCATCATAAGTGATGAAGGGTCCCACTTTGCGAACAAGTGGTTGAAATGGTTACTAGACAAGCACGGGGTGAAACACAAGGTTGCAATGGCTTACCACCCATAGACGAATGGACAAGCTGAACTGGCAAATAAAGAAATTAAAGGCATATTGGAGAAGGTAGTTTGCCCGAACCGACGAGACTGGTCCAAAAGACTAGATGACGCTTTATGGGCTTACCGAACAGCATACAAGACACCTTTAGGGATCTCACCCTATAGGCTGGTTTTTGGCAAAGCATGTCATCTACCTTTGGAGTTAGAGCACAAAGCTTACTGGGCTCTTGGATAACTCAACTTGGATCCTAAGCTTGCTAAAGAGAAACGGATGCTCCAACTCAATGAGCTAGAGGAATTCTGGCTATTCTCCTACGAAAATGCCAAATTACTCAAGGAGAGACTTAAGAAATGGCATGACGAGCACATTCGAGTTCGAGAATTTGAAGCAGGTCAGAGAGTTTTGTTATTTAATTCCAGACTAAAGTTCTTTCCAGGTAAGCTAAAATCACGTTGGTCCGGTCCATTTACAATTCACAGAGTCTATCCATACGGAGTTGTTGAACTCCAAGGTAAGAGAGGTAATTTTCAAGTTAATGCTCAGCGTTTGAAACACTATTGGGGGAATAAAATCGAACGAGTTAACGTCTCGTTCATTTTATCAGATATTTAATAATCTTTGTGTTTTAGGGTTTATTTTTCGGGTTTAGTATGTTTAAATAAATTCTGTCTAGGAGGTTGGAACTTAAGCGGGACCATGTGTGACCCCTCCAATCTTTCCTGGGAATTTCCAAGAAATTTTTCCCTAATCAACAAAATGAAATTTTGTTTTTCAAATAAAAGGGTCAATTTGATCCAATTTTTAATTTGCAACTCAATTTTTAATTTTCATTGAGTCTAGGGACTTAAATTAAATTATTTTTAATTTTTTATTACTTTTTTTGTAAATAATAAAAACTAGATGCCTCTTTTTGTAAATATTTTTAAAGGCTTCTAGAATAAATGTTTGTAGTTAAAAAAAAATGATAATTATTAATATATAATTATACCCATTATAATATATATTAATTATTATCAATTTTTGGATTTTGTTTGATAAGTTTTTATAATAAAATGATAATCTTTAATATATAATTATATCTATTTATATATTAATCTTTATCAATTTAGCATGAAATTAGGATATTATCTTTGTTTGAATAAATTAAATAGCAATTAATAATTTAATATATGCATATATCTAATTATTAATTGTTGTTATCTTTATATAGGAGTAGAATTTAGAATTTTTATTGTTTTAAGAATTCTACTCTAATTCCTATTTCTCCCTTTATAAATACTACCCATCTTCCCATTCACCTAACACTTAAAACCCAAAGCACCAAAATACCCAAGTCCCGAAACCCCAAGCAACAAAGACTCCAAGCGATCGGCAAAGACACGTCCAGCTCCATCGCGCGCACGTCCCACGCACAACGCGCGCACTGCCTCGAGCGGCCCCAGCCTCAGTTCGCGCCAGGCCTTCACCCAGCATGCGGTACCTGCCCTCCGCACCATCCTGCGTGCGCCCAAGTCCCATCTGCTGCCGAATGCCCATGTTGCTGCCAACCTTGCTGCACACCGCTGCTCCCACACGCACCACGCTCGCACGTCCTAGCTGCTTGTGCGGCATTCCTCTTCCATTCATCCTAAGCCATAAACCTCCAACCCTTCTTTTAAATTCCCATCTTTTTCGCCTTTATTATTATTAATTCTTAGAGTTCGTATATTTTTACAAAAAAAGGTGGTAAGACCTAGTTTCTCTTAATTTTAATTTTTATTAATTAATTTTTCAAATCATTGAATTACTAATAATTTTTATTAAAATTTATCGAAAAACTAATTTTTCCATCTTATGATCAGGTTAAACATGCCTCGCAAGAGAACTCGTGCTTCGCTCAAATTGTGAGACACAAAACAAATTCCCTTTGTGAAGAAGCCAAAGTGAGATACGAAAGTATCTTCAAAAATCAACAGATGCATCCAGAAAAAGGCTTCACTTTAAAGGAGAGCAACTACCGAGACTTTATGGCGCGTATTAGTCAAGTTGCTGAAACCCTAAATTGGGAATTGTTTTGTGAAAAGAGACCAAGTGTGGATGAGGAACTAGTTCGTGAGTTCTATGCAAATTTAACTTCAAACAAAATGATAGAAGTTCCAGTTCGCGGAATCAAGGTACCGATAAATTCAAATGCTATTAATGAGTTTTTTGATTTACCAGATTTCGAAAACGATGAATATTCCATATTGATGAGCAATATCAAGCCTGAAAATTTGCAAGAAATTTTCGAGGAACTGACAGTTCCAGGTTCTACATGGAATGTGTCAAAACAAGGAATCCACACTTGTCGAAGAGAATATCTGACACCACTTGCAAAGGTATGGTTTTACTTCATCCGATTCAGCCTTATGCCTAGCTCACATGGGACTACTATCTCATTAGAGTGAATGGTCTTATTGTACTCGATTCTAACTGGTAAGACCATTGATGTGGGGAAGATCATCTTGAGGGAAATACGTAATTGTGCTGTTAAACGCTCTGGCCCTGCTCATTTCCCCTTTACGATAATAATTCTATGCTTAAAGGCTGAAATTCTTGCGAATGTAAGGAAGACAGGGTATAGCCAGGGCACAATCACGGATTGGGACCTTTATCGAGTAGCCGGAGACTCAGTTTTACAGCAACGAGATGAAGTAAGTGAAGAACCGGAGGACCCTGATGAAGAAGAAGATCCCGAGATGTAATCCTTTGAAGTCCCTGATAAAGAATCAATGGAGCCAAAAGTTGAACCTGATGCGGAAACTTCAATGTTTCGAGCTAAATCATCGAGCCCAGACCTTTGAGATGAGCTATCAAAACTGATGGATTTAATGCAACATATGCAATGGCAACAACAAGCCTACTGGAGATACTCAAAAATAAGGGATGACTCGATGAGAAGTGCTTTGAAGAAAATATACAATGATCCATTTATTTTTGTGCCTGAATTTCCAGATTTCATATTCGAGCCATGGACTCCACTCTCGAAAAAGGAGTGAAGCGATTCATACAAAGGCAATAGTGATGGAGCAAAACATGAGTCAAATTCGGAAGGGTCTGCAAATAAATAAAGGGAGGATCTTGACTTTATTTTATTTCTGTTCTTAGGTCATTTTAGGATTAAGTTTAATTAGGAATTTATCTTTTTTTTTTTTGCATAATAAAACAAGAGAGGAAAATCATTAATAAAATGTGAGCAAGTCACAAAATTTAAAGTGTGCCAATAGATATATACATGTCTAGGATTGGATTTAGAAAGAGCTTGGTACTTAAGCAGTCAAATTGACTCACCTCCTCTTTTCTAAAATCCTACCTGGTGTATAGTATCTATTTACTTTAAACAATAAGGACATTATTCATTTTAAGTTGGGGGGACCGAGAAATTGAATTATTTCCACTCAGAATAAAATTTTTCTTTTAATTATGATTAGGATATATTTTGTTCAAAAATTTGAATTCTGTTAAGTATGCTCAATTTCAGTATGAATAAAGTTATATTATTTCAATAAGTTATTATGTTAGCTTAATAAAGACATGAATGTGTTTTTAATAAAGCATGTAAATTCATACCATAAAAATTTTTAGTTCTTTAGGAAAGTTAGGTATGCATGAAAGTTTAAGTCTTTAGAATTGACTTAGTAAGTTTCTTGAGGCGAAATCCTAGGGAGCATGGAACGTTGGAAATGATTTAGGCAACTGTTGTTTGGATCGTTTGAGCCTTTCAAGCCCACCATGGTATATTTTATCTGTTGGAACCCAACTTTGAGACTATATGGCCTGATTTTATTTTGACCCTTATAATAATTAGCCACTACTTTTCGCTTAATAATCTTAAAATTGTCCCAAACACTAGACTCAGTAATATTCTAGATTCAAAAAATAAGTTTGGGGGAGTTGAAAAGAAGTATCAATTGCGCGAGAATTGCAGTACACAAAGTAAGTGCTCGTGTTAAAAAAAAAGGAAAAGAAAAGAGAGAGCACATGTATTTGAAAGATGTACAAAAGAGCATACGAAAGTCAAGTTGTGTATTGAAGGTAAAAACTCCAAAGGTTCAATCGACACTGAGTCTAGGGTATTTTCAAACCAAAATTTATCCATCTTTCACTTACCCCTAGCCTAGCCACGTTACAACCTTGATAAAGACCTATTGATTCAAAGTTCTCATGCTACCTACATTAGTGGAGAGAAATTGCTACGATCAACATATGAAGACATAAGTTAAGCTTAATGATTGCAGCTTAGTCTTGAATAAAGGAATAAAAATCAAATTGGTAAGGGTTAACATGTCTTTATTACAAAAGCATTTAGTCTAAATTTTGCTATTATAATAAGTTGTTGAATTTAATTTGAACAATATGCATACTTAAGTAGCATAAACTAACGGATTTCTTGTCTTTGAACATAAGTATTTTAAGTTCATAATTTTGGGAAAAATGTTGTTCTGAAGGAATTTTTCAAAGGTGTTTCCGAGAGATTCTTCTCAAAATTTGTGCATTACTCGGGACGAGCAATGAATTAAGTTTGGGGGTGTGGAAACGCAAAAATTTATATACTTTGTCATACCTAATTTTACTTAAATTCATGCAAATCCGGTTAAATTCTTGTCAAAAAATAATTAAATATTATAAAATAATTAAATCGTGTTAAAAATATGAACATGGTGAATTTATACTTAATTTTGATTAATTTTGACTATTTTTGACAGATTTGCGCAAAGGGCGAAAATTGGCTCGGCTGACACTGCTAAAAGCGCAAAACTGAGAAGTAATTTGAAGTATCGAGGCACTCTAATTTCCAGCCTAAGACGGTCCAGAAATGTGTATTAATTCATAATTTAATTAATTTTAATTTATTTCCCATTTAATTTCGGTTAAATAAATTATTTTTAATTAATTATGGAGAAAGGGCCCAGCTGAACCGCACCGGTCGAGCCAAATTGGGTGAACCGAACCAGCCACCAAATGGGCAGCCCAGAACCGTCCATATGCTGACCCAAATCAGCATTTTAGCTGATTAAATATTCTTGCAGAAAGGCCCTCAAAAGATTTCTAAATTGCATTCAAACCCCACCTTAATTTATGGCTTTGTAGATTTGCCCCAAGCCTAAAATAGCAAAGTTGAAACTCTCAACTTTGCCATGTGTGTGGCCGGCCAAGGGAGGGCTCTTTGGCAGCTGGAATTTGCTATTTTTAGCAGCCACAATCAGCTATAAAAGCCACCCCTTTCTGATCATTCAAAGCATCCCTCAACATCTCTCATCCACAACATTCTCTCATCCTCTCTTCACTTCTCTTAAAGTTTCCTCTCCATTTTTCCATCCAATTTTCCCTTCCTCTTGTGCCGATTTCCTCTCTTGAGAAAGAGGTGTTCTTCAGACATCTTGGGCAGCAATCGAGGATTCATAGAATCCTTACTTGGTGAAGACAACAGAGACAAAAGAACGGAGCAACAATCAAGCCGCAGAGAAACACTGGATTTGCTTTCTGTTCCCTTTCTTTTTAATTTCTATTGTTTTTATGATGAACATATCTATGAATAATATTGTTGTTGAAATGGTTATTTTAATCAATTTAGCTTGAATATAATTCGTGTTGGGTTGATTATATTTTGCCTACTTGAATTGTTAAAATAGTGTTTATGCTGTTATAGGCCTCAGTGAAATGCTTGATTAAGTAAAATCATGCTTAGGTTATCTAGCATTATAATTGTTTAGATAACTAAAGAATTAATTGTTTAAGCGGATTGAAATTGCAATTAATGGACTCAGTACTTGATCAGTGCATGTTTAATTCTTCTAAGGTAACTGAAAATTAAATTAGCATTGTATTTGGCGATACATATGCCTTGCATAACTTGCAGGATTGTTGTGATTAAATTGTTTCAAGGTATGGCTACCTTGTTACTTCACATAATCTTTTACATGTTTATTAAGTTGAATTAATCGGTTGAATCGACATAGGAATATGCGAGAGATAATTTAATTTAATAAGTATGTATGTGCGATAGCATGTTTACTTTATTAAATCTGTTTAGTCGGTTGAATTGGCATAGGGATGTGTCCAAGAGATAAATGGAATTTTAATTAATAAATATGTCATAAGTTAGCAAATTACTGGGTTGCCGCGAATTTATTCATAATAGCATAAGCACGAATTTAATATTTCTAAGTTAAAAATGTAACACCCCTATCCCATAATCATCACAGAAATGGGACGAGGCGTTACCGAAAACTAGGAATCCGATCAGGGCCGTAAAATTTTGAACATTTTTTTTTTGAATAAAGATCATTCATTTACTAAATTGCTAGACGCAAACAAAGTTTGAATTTAACACTTATACAAGTAAGTTCCATAAGATACCGTAATCACATGACTTCTACACGAAGGTCAAAGTATCATTCTACTTATTGTCTATCCTATACATGCCATAAGATAATCCAATCTTATGGCTGCCGTAATGGTAGATAGTGTGATGAAATCTGACGATCCCAGAAAGTGGTAGTAGAGAATCCACAACCTACAGACCAAAATATGAACGAACAGAGTAAGCTTTCGTAAGCTTAGTAAGTTTTAAGCAAAACAATAATTTTGTTGAATCAATGATGTTTTTCACATATACTTAATCTAGGTAAAATCTCATTTGACCCAATATACCTAGCCAAAATTTCACATAATTTAATTCACCTTTCTTTATCCTTGAGTTTTAAGTCACAAAGTGTTTTCATTCAATATCATTGGTCATTCATTTCAATTGTTCGATGAAATTAATCTAGAGCTTCAACTCGAACCATAATATCAATAAATGCATTACTTAGCTATCACATATATATACTTTCGAATAATAATGACCTAGACGGTCGAATATTTCCAAAGCACATTCTTCATCAACTGAAGTTCGATTCACATGGTAAGCACATTCTTCACCAATTTTACAACTTTCAATAATCCCATCCACTTGTTCATAATCACCTCCATATTTTCAAGTACTTCACATGATAAGTACTAAATTACCGTATTGGCACATAAAGAACCGAACATATTCCTTATCTTATATTGGCACATCTAGCTGAACACAACCCACACTCAAATCATAAGGCCTTTGGGCAGAATATACATTAATACATAAGAATATTTCATCACATACTTCATTATACAAGCATACCATTACCAATTAGATCATTCTCATATTTGGAGTTATAATATTAATCACATATGCATACCTCCTTGATACTAATAATTCACTTCGAAATCAATCCACCAATGAGTAAGTAATACGTACCTGAACATCTTAAATACATAATACTTATTTGATGGTAACTTACTGCGGATACTCAATATCAAAGTCTTACTTGAATCCCAGTATTTAACCTTCGGGTCTTTAAAACCCGGATATAGTACGAGCTCGAAGCCTACGGACATTAAATCAGGATAATATTCTCGCATAAAGCCTGCGGGATCTTAACTTTCGGATATAGTCTTGGCACAAAACACCGCCGGGACTTATCACATTTATACACTTTCACATTCATCACATTGGCCATTCGGCCTTATCACATAATTAATACTACACACCTTTCACAATTGATCATTCGGCCACATTACACAAATAAAGATAGCACACATTTTCATAAAGGCCATTCAGATGACTTACACACTTTTGATGTTAGCCATTTTGGCCTCACTACACATACATATCTTGTACATCAATTTCTTCATAACAAATTTGACTCGGTATACTAGTCATTTACGGCTTATAGCTTCACTTTAATATGGATTTCGTACTTTGATTACCAATATTTAATTGATAGCTTATAAGCAACTCAAATAGTTTTATCAAGGTTTACAACATAATCACAAATTCAGCACAAGCTTTTTTTTTTTTTCAAAACACATTACTGCTGCTGTCCCAAGCAGATTTATACAAATTTACTCTTTAAAGTTATCATTCACATATTTAAACATAACATCATATATTCCATCATTTAGAAAAGTCATTGACCTTAACATATATACATAATTCATATTCATTCCATTTAAATACTTAAAACTTACTTCGGATGTTATCGAATTATCACGAATCAACTATTCAGCTACTTTCTCTTTCCCTTATCAGAAATTTGTGCCCCCTTTTGTCCTTGAGCGTAATTAAACAAATTCAACTTATCACATCTCTATTATTTAAAACTACATTCAGCAATTTATAAAATACTATAATTATCACATCTCAATCATCCAAAAAAAAGCACATTCGGCACATTTAAAAACATTGATAAGTCTCAAAACACAAGCAACACTTATCAAAGTCATGTAATTTACGCACTTTACAAGGCACTACTACATTTATAATCTTACTTTCATACAACCATTCTTCTTTGACCGAATGCTTCCACACTTATGTCTTCATTAACAACCTCTGAAACTACAATTTATTCACATCCTTATTTATGTTACATTCGGCTATCATAATAAAAATATATAAATAGTTACACAATAACCACTTTAGCCGATTACTACAATTAAAACTGTCACAAGGACTCAATTAGATTCCACCCAAACATGCTTCAAACACTTTTCAATCAATTAGCCTGCCAAAATACTCATTTTATGACATACACATTTCATTTGAGGCCATTCAACAACAATTCACTATCCTTTAGACCAAAATCGAATGCTCCTTTATGGATTTAGGCTACCAACAAATAGCATAAATTCCATCCTTATGACATTTTACCTATGGCGAATGCTATACTAATATTTTTAAAGAAATATCAATTGGCATATTCACCTTACCACTTCTCAAAATTACAAACAATTCATGTCATCAATTTGGGAGTATATTCGGCATTCAAATAACACATAATAAATTTCTCTTAAAAAAAATTCTATAAATTAGCCTCCATTGCCGAATTTACTAATACATTACCCCTTTAGCCTAAAGTCATTTTAGCATATAATGCACAAACATTATACCACCACCATTAAAAACATGACATAACCGAATTAACAAAATCATGAGCAACGTGTCAAATATAATTCACACTTATCACTACACTTTGGTCAATTTATCAAAATCATTAATAACCATCATTTGATGAAATCACCATAACCAGCTTAACAATATAAACAAGCCATTTAAACCCCCAATTTATCAACTTTGACAAGTTTAAAACTCACCTAATGACTAATTACAAATTAAAACTTTAAGAAATCAAATTTAACTCATCAAGAACTTGGCCGAATACACATTCTTTGACCAAAATCGAAATTCAACGTGGGTTTATAAGGGATTGCATCTAGCTCATAAATTAAGCTCACAATTTCCTATTCATATGAAATTTAACCTCATGGAGTCTATTAAGTACTCTTAATCCCTTTTCTAACAACAAATTTCAAACATAGGATTTTCTATACAAAACCGTACATGCTTCCATAAAAAAAAAAAAAATCTAAGAGAATAACTCATGGTTTAAGATAGAACTAAGATACAAACTCAATTTCACAAGTTTTCAACAAAAAAAATGACATGAACTCATACCTTAGAATCAATCTATGCTAATGGCCAAATGTGTCTTGAGCTTCTTTTTTTTTTTTTCTTTCTCTTTTCTACTCACGGCAATGGAGAAGAAGAAAAGACCCAACTTTGTTTTTCTTACCCTTTTAATTATTTAATTCCTCTTATAATTTATGACATATAATAACTTTATTTATTATAAAACTATTTGATATTATTTAACTAAAATATAACATACAAAATGCCAAAATGTGTCATTCATGCTCATCATTGCCGTCCACTACCAAGAAAAAGGAATGTTTGACATGCAAGTCCCTCATGCTTCAAACCATGCAATTTTTAGCCACTACCAATTAACCTATGACATTTTCAAGATTTTTCACATAAGCCCCTTTTTATTTATTTCACATCCAAATGACAAAATTAAAGCATGAAATTTTCACACATACTTATTCATAAATAATAAGCATAAAATATAACAATTAATTATTTTGTGACTCGGTTTTGTGGTCCCGAAACCACTTTTCGACTAGGGTCAAATTAGGGGTGTCACAACTCTCCCCCCTTTAGGGATTTTCGTCCCCGAAAATTTCCACCGATGCATAGGTTAGGATAATGTCCTCTTATTGAATTATATCCACAAAGACATTAGCTCATTGATAGCAATTGTAATTCATTATTGATTTCACATCGATCTATAAAATCATTTTCTTATCTTAAAACAAATACATAAACATTTCTACAAGTATGCACATATATCTCATTTCCTTGATTTCATAAGCAATAATCACTTAATTTAATTCACAAATGCATTTCAAACACATATAAATCACATATTAACATGTATAATTCATATCATCAACCCACATATTCGTAACTCACATTTTTATTCATGTATAAGTTTGTAACTTTGATTAGAAAATACACATATACTCAAACATCCCAATAAATATCCTTTATAACTCCATCGTATCTCAATATTCAACTTAACTTATTTCCGACAGAAAATCAACTTCCATATACCTGAACATTTAATTCATTCAGTATATTCAATCACAGATTAACGCTACCCGTAGTATCTGATCGATTAGGCATAAAGCCTCGTATAGTACACCCGGCATGGGATTTATTTTAGCACATAACCCATATATCCAAAATTATCAAAGCATTCATCAAAAATTCTTACAGACTTCCAAATGTCAAACTTAATCGAAATAATTTCTTGAACATGATTAATAAAAAATAGGGGTCATTTAGCAATAGCACATATGACTTCATATACCAAGCATCCCATAGACTAAATCCGTAACACATTTATAACATGAATTCATTTCTTAACAACATATCCACCATCTTTTTACGTATTTACTTATTTAGTATACATAACTCTAATATAATATGAACTCACAAATTTTTACTTTCATTTGATTTTCACATACCTTAAAATGACGCACTGTATCACTTATTCGATCTTACTTTATTTATCATCTTAAATATACCCGTTGAATCATTCGAAATCATTACGGATACTCATTAAGCACATATAGCTCTTACAATGCCATATCCTAGATATGGTCTTACATATTCTCACATATCGACCCGATGGTCTTACACACTATCTCAAATCAATGCCTTCGTCCCAGACAAGGTCTTACATGAATTCCATTTCACACACTTAGTGCCCACTGACCGATCTCGCACTCATAGTGCTCGCTTAAAGGAATTCGCACACACAGTGCCTCTAATCATTCACACACATAGTGCTCTTATTCATTCGTTATTACACATTGAAATGACTTAATCAAGTCTATAAAACATCTCATATGTACACTTTAAACGTATTCTTTCATTTAACTTTGAATTCATATAGTAATGAACACTTAAACTTTGCTCGAATCACCAGCGTTAAGCGTGCTAGGCACAAAGGCCCGAATACACATCATCGGCACGAATGCCCTTCGGGACTTAGCCCGGATATAACATCGGCACGAATACCCTTCGGGATTTAGCCCGGATATAACACCGGCACGAATGCCCTTCGAGATTTAGCCCGGATATAACACCGGCACGAATGCCCTTCGATTTAGCCGGACATAACACCAACACGAATGCCTTCGGGACTTAGCCGGATCATCGTCGAGACCTTTAGCTCGGATGAAATCTCTATATGAAGCCGGTGGGTCTTAATCCGACACATAATCTCTGTACATAGCCATCGGGTCTTTACCCAGACATAATCTCTACATATAGTCAGCGGGTCTTTAAACTCGGATTCACATCACTGAGTCTCATACATTTTTATTCACATGTTATCATATTTCACATAGCACAAATCACATTTGCAATTCAATCAACTCATTCGCATATAAACATATAACATGCTTCTTGACTTTAAGTCATAAGTATCATTCAAATCTAATATATGTATACTTCTTTTACTAAACTTTCAGCTCAATAAGCAAACACACATAAGCATATATCCCCAATCTCTTTCTTGTTTATTTCTCTAATAGCCATTCAGCTACATAACATGTATAAGGTTTCTTTCTCAATAACCTTATTATAGTAAGGACAATAGGACATCATTTATCTATCATACATGTATATCATGTCATTTTAATTTAAACACCAAATTCAATTACTCAAAACTTACTTATATTATACCTTTCTCAATATTGACACATCATAAGCATGTCTCAGTCCTCTCAATACCATCTGCTACAACTCGATCGGGATCGGAATTCATTACAATATGAAAAACACATTTTAACTGTCAGAAATCATCACACTATCATTTTATCACTTTTCGGCATGTATAACTAGACTCACAGGTGCTACGTTAGTCCTAGAATTGACTAAACTGTAGCTCTGATACCAATAAAATGTAACACCCCTATCCCATAACCATCACAGAAATGGGACGAGGCGTTACCGAAAACTAGGAATCCGATCAGGGCCGTAAAATTTTGAACATTTTTTTTTTGAATAAAGATCATTCATTTACTAAATTGCTAGACGCAAACAAAGTTCGAATTTAACACTTATACAAGTAAGTTCCATAAGATACCGTAATCACATGACTTCTGCACGAAGGTCAAAGTATCATTCTACTTATTGTCTATCCTATACATGCCATAAGATAATCCAATCTTATGGCTGCCGTAATGGTAGATAGTGTGATGAAGTACAGACGATCCCCGAGCTGGTAGTCAGAATCCACAACCTACAGACCAAAACATGAACGAACAGAGTAAGCTTTCGTAAGCTTAGTAAGTTTTAAGCAAAACAATAATTTTGTTGAATCAATGACGTTTTTCACATATACTTAATCTAGGTAAAATCTCATTTGACCCAATATACCTAGCCAAAATTTCACATAATTTAATTCACCTTTCTTTAGCCTTGAGTTTTAAGTCACAAAGTGTTTTCATTCAATATCATTGGTCATTCATTTCAACTGTTCGATGAAATTAATCTAGAGCTGCAACTTGAACCATAATATCAATAAACGCATTACTTAGCTATCACATATATATACTTTCGAATAATAATGACCTAGACAGTGAATATTTCCAAAGCACATTCTTCATCAATCAAGTTCGATTCACATGGTAAGCACATTCTTCACCAATTTTACAACTTTCAATAATCCCATCCACTTGTTCATAATCACCTCCATATTTTCAAGTACTTCACATGACAAGTACTAAATTACCGTATTGGCACATAAAGAACCGAACATATTCCTTATCTTGTATTGGCACATCTAGCTGAACACAACCCATACTCAAATCATAAGGCCTTTGGGCAGAATATACATTAATACATAAGAATATTTCATCACATACTTCATTATACAAGCATACCATTACCAATTAGATCATTCTCATATTTGGAGTTATAATATTAATCACATATGCATACCTCCTTGATACTAATAATTCACTTCAAATCAATCCACCAATGAGTAAGTGTACGCACTACGAACATCTTAAATACATAATACTTATTTGATGGTAACTTACTGCGGATACTCAATATCAAAGTCTTACTTGAATCCCAGTATTTAACCTTCGGGTCTTTAAAACCCAGATATAGTACGAGCTCGAAGCCTACGGACATTAAATCAGGATAATATTCTCGCATAAAGCCTGCGGGATCTTAACTCAGATATAGTACTGGCACAAATGCCCTTCGGGACTTATCACATTTATACACTTTCACATTCATCACATTGGCCATTCGGCCTTATCACATAATTAATACTACACACCTTTCACAATTGATCATTCGGCCACATTACACAAATAAAGATAGCACACATTTTCATAAAGGCCATTCAGATGACTTACACACCTAAGATGTTAGCCGTTTTGGCCTCACTACACATACATATCTTGTACATCAATTTCTTCATAACAAATTTGACTCGGTATACTAGTCATTTACGGCTTATAGCTTCACTTTAATATGGATTTCGTACTTTGATTACCAATATTTAATCGATAGCTTATAAGCAACTCAAATAGTTTTATCAAGGTTTACAACATAATCACAAATTCAGCACAAGCTTTTTTTTTTTTTCAAAACACACATTCTTCTTCTTTGTCCCAAGCAGATTTATACAAATTTACTCTTTAAAGTTATCATTCACATATTTAAACATAACATCATATATTCCATCATTTAGAAAAGTCATTGACCTTAACATATATACATAATTCATATTCATTCCATTTAAATACTTAAAACTTACTTCGGATGTTATCGAATTATCACGAATCGACTATTCAGCTACTTTCTCTTTCCCTTATCAGAAATTTGTGCCCCCTTTTGTCCTTGAGCGTAATTAAACAAATTCAACTTATCACATCTCTATTATTTAAAACTACATTCAGCAATTTATAAAATACTATAATTATCACATCTCAATCATCCAAAAAAAAGCACATTCGGCACATTTAAAAACATTGATAAGTCTCAAAACACAAGCAACACTTATCAAAGTCATGTAATTTACGCACTTTACAAGGCACTACTACATTTATAATCAAAACTGGAACCCCATGAAGATGAACAATTTCAGCGATATACAATTCGGCCAACTTCTGGAAAGAATAGTTAGTATGTACTACCAAGAAATGCGCACTCTTCAAAAATTGATCAACTATAACCCACAGAGAATCCTTCTTCATTAGAGATAAAGGCAAACCCAAAACAAAATCCATAGTGATCCTTTCCCACTTCTATTCAGGAATCACAATCGGTTGCAACAATCCTAAAAGAAATTGATGTTCTGCCTTAACCTTTTATCAAACAAAATATCGAGTCACAAAATCCGTAACATCACACTTCAAACTAAGCCACCAATAAATCTCTTGAAGGTCATGATACATTTTACCACTATCGAGATGCATAGCGTAGGGGTTACTATGCACCTTTATAAGAATAGCTTGCCTCTAATCTACATCATGCAACACATACAACCTACCTTGAAAGCTCAAGATACCATCACTATCACTATCAACATCAAAATCTCCCTTAATACCTTTCTCAACTTGTTGAATTCTATTTAATAATTCTCCATCTAAAGTATGCTTCTCCTTAATCTGTTATGACAAAATTTGCCTCACTTGAAGTTCAGCTAACAAATCACCATCACTAGCTAAACTCAAGCGCACAAACATAGCTCTTAACTCCTTCATCGAATTTCTACTCAAAGCGTCAACAACAACATTTTCTATTTTAGAATGATACTCTATCACACAATCATAATTCTTTAAAAGCTCAATCCAATGTTGTTGCCGTAAATTCAACTCTTTTTGGGTGAAGAGTAACTTAAAGCTCTTATGGCCCGTATAAATCACACACTTCCCTCCATACAAGTAATGGCGCCAAATCTTAAGCGCAAATACCACAACAGTTAATTCCAAATCATGAGTAGGGTAGTTGCGCTTATGCGTCTTCAACTACCTTGAAGCATAAGCCACAACTTTCCCTTCTTACATCAACACACAACCAAGACTTGAATACAAAGCATCACTATAAACCATAAAATCTTTTCCAGGCTCTGGTTGAATCAACACTGGTGCCTTAGTCAAAATTGCCTTAAGCTATTCAAAACTCTTCTATCTTTCATTAGTCCACTACAAAATCACATCTTTTTGAAGCAGTTTCGTTAAGGGTGCAATAATAAGAGAAAACCTTCGACGAATCTATGATAATAGCTAGCTAAACCCAAGAAACTCTTAACTTCAGTAACGTTCCTAAGCGGTTTCCACTCTAGAATCACCTTAATCTTCTTTGTATCCATCTGAATCCCTTCTGCTAAAATAACATGACCTAAAAATGCCACTTTTTAAAGTCAAAATTCACATTTAGCTTTGAATATAATTGTTTATCTCAAAGAATCTATAGGGAAACCCTTAAGTGCGCATCGTTATCCTTCTTAGAATGAGAATACACCAAAATATCATCTATGAAGACCACCACAAATTGATCCAAGTACGAATGACATGCAAAATTCATCAAATCCATGAATGCGGCAGGGGAATTAGTTAAACCAAATGGCATCACCAAAAACTCATAATGCCTATACCGAGTCCTAAAAATAATTTTCAACACATCAGACTCTTTCACCTTTAATTGATAATACCCAATTCTAAGGTTAATTTTTGAAAACACCATTGCACTTCAAAACTAATCAAACAAGTCACCAATTCAAAGCAAAAGATACTTATTCTTAATAGTTAACTTGTTCAACTACCTATAATTAATACACATCCTCATCGTACTATCCTTCTTCTTTAGAAACAAAATTAGTGTACCCCACGAAGATACACTTGGTCGAATAAATCCTCTATCAAGCAACTCTTGCAACTGAATCTTTAACTCTTTGAGCCCTTTTGGTACCATACGATAAGGTGCTATAGGCACCGATGCAATATCAGGATAAAGCTTAATACCAGACTTAACTTCAAGATCTGGTGGCAAACCCGACAACTCTTTAGGAAACACGTTAGGAAAATCCTTAACAGTGCGAATATCCTGAACTCTCAACTCCTTACTAATTGAATTCATCACATAAGCTAAATAAGCTTCACAACCTTTTCCCACTAAATTTTCAACCTTCAGAGTCGAAACCATATTAGACAGAAAACCTGGTCTTTCACCAACAATAATAATCTTCAACCTATCATTATTCCTCAAAGTAATTCGTTTTGTCTCAAAATCTACCTTAGCCTTATATTCAGTTAACCAATCCATACCAAGAATAACATCAAAACCATAAAACGACAATTCCATAAGATCAACAGAGAAAACGTGCCCTTGAATCATAAGGGGGCATCTACGATACACTTTGTTCACTACTATACTATCATCGAAAGAACTAATAATAGTCATACCAAAATCAATAAACTCTAATGTAATCCCTAACTTAAACCATTTCACTCAAGATATACGAATGCGTAGAACCAGAATCAACCAACGAAAATAACAGAGTAGACTGCAAAGTAAAAGTACTTGCGATAACATCAGTTAGTTCCTGATCCTTTGGCTCCTTGATTGGCTGTTTAACGTCACAGGAATAATGTGCAAGCGTATACTGTCAATGCAAGTATAGTAGACAGATATGAGTCTATCGGATATCAATCCCATAGGGATGGTTGTGTTTTGTTTATTAATGTTAACTAGATAGAAACGAGATAAATTATGAGGATAGTTGTTAGAGAAACAACTTGAAAATAATAAAATAAAATATGATAATGATAAACTGGGATCCCCAACATGAATCTTTAGTAGAATACTAAGTGTTCACAAGGTATAAAATGACAGATGATTATTGAGGTAATAAATTTCAATGTAAATCTTACCAAGCTTCACTCCTCTATTTAATCTGAGACTTAAACATGCACATTAACCCCACTTTTTGATGATGGCAATATGACACTATTAAGAACAAGTGGACTAAATTCCTCTAATCCTCACTCAACTTCCATTGTAATGCTTGTTGGCTCGAACTGTTACTGCACTTTCTAGTGTCAGTGACTGGATTAACATTTTTGTGTTAAGAAACATTCAAACCCTAAGATTAAATAATAAAACTAGGATTGAATAAGATAACATTTAACTGGGAATTCATGTGTACTTCCACACAAACTGAAAACAGAGAGTAATCACCAGTATTTAGAAAGAAATAAGAAAGAATCGAGTCGAGAAAACTATTCCTAGACAACTCAATTGAATCTCTCTATTCCCTCTTGTCTCGTACTTAGGTCTCCTCGTCAGAAGCTAATCTGCACCAATTTTCATGTTGGCTTACCCGTGAGAGGCTTAAGCTGCCATAGTCGCAAGCTTCAAGGTAGGATAAAGAAGATGATGGTAAAGGAAAAGCTCTCCTCCCCTATTTTTCTTCTCACGTCAACCTTTTATGTCCTCCTCCAATAGTATATGTGTCTTTTCCTCAAAATTATTCTATCCTTGTATGTACAGGTTGGTTATACCAGACTGGATAGCTCACGCATTTGTAGTTCTAATTCAGACAGCTATCAGGTGCGACGACAATTCTGGATGTAATCTAGAATTAACTCATTCATCGACATTAATGCAAAAAGGTAGCAAAATTAAGAACAAAATAGGCTAGGATTCACTGAGTTATAAAATGCAATTTACTAAACTGAAAATGCTAAAATATATGCTAAGGATATCTAAATAGGAACAATTTAACCAATATATGGGGAGGAAAACCTATGTTCTTTCTAGTGCTATCACTCCCTAACAACATAAACTCAAGTTAGACCTTTAGACTCAACTTTGAATCAATTGTATGAGAAATAATCTGTTGCCCAACCGATCTCCCATTACCTCTATCGCGACCACGACCTCTGGAAGGCGTAGAAGCAGGTGCTGAACTCTAAGTTTGAGAAACTTCTTCTCTATTCGGGAAATTGGTCAGAAAATGTTCCTTTGAACCACATTTAAAACATCTACTTGTCAACTTACGACACTCTCCAGAATGGCTATGCTCACAGAGTGCACAAAGCGACCATCCAGAACTACTCGTCAAACCACTAGTACTAACTACAACACTACTGTGTTGCCTAGACTAACTCGGTTGAGACCTCCGTCTCATACCCCTACCAAAACTATGACTATCATGCCCTCTTTTAGGCGGTCAACTAGATGCACCATCAGAAGCTCTCTTACCAGAATTAATAATCATAGAACGAGGCGACTCAACTAAGGTCTCCTTAACTGCCTTAGCTCTCTCAACTAACTCATCAAACATATTTACATTCTATGCTACCAAATAAACCCGAATCTCACGATTAAGCCCCAATCGAAACTTCTTACAATGATCCCTCTCAGAAAGTATTATCACATGATCATACTGACTAAGTCATACAAACTTTGCTTCATAGTCAGTCACTAACAAACCACCTTGAACCAAATCCAAAATTCCCGCTTACAAGCTTTTATACACTGCTCGCCTATAAACTTTATCTTAAAAATCTCAAGAAAATATTCCCAGTTCAAACAATCAGTAGTAGTACCTCTCCTAACCATATTCCACCAACGATGAGCCTCACCGTTGAGTGAGGACATCGTACAACCTAACTTCTCCTTTTCAGAACAGGACATCTGCTCGAGGATCTTTTCAAGTCATTGCAACCATTGCTCAGCAATGGTAGGATCAGTACCTTCCATTCTAA
Source organism: Gossypium anomalum (assembly GCA_025698475.1). Classification (NCBI taxonomy): domain Eukaryota; kingdom Viridiplantae; phylum Streptophyta; class Magnoliopsida; order Malvales; family Malvaceae; genus Gossypium; species Gossypium anomalum. Next base: position 34,332,701 of record CM046958.1, on the reverse strand, counting down.
AAAAATCTTTACCACTTAATTCCTGAAGACATTCAAGCGATAACCCTCAATTAATAGGTGCAGGATTGGTAGGTGCAGGAGCGAGGTTAGCACTAGGAATATGCTAAAACGCTCCTATCATAGCTTCCATCAAAGGGCCTACACCCTTATCAGGTATGTTCAGTAAATGCGGTGGCACAGGATATGCAGAGGATGTACCATCCTCTTGAGCACTAGCTCTCAGATTAACTGGTCTAGGAGGCATATCTAATGATCTAGCATACAAAAAAACAAATAAACGATGTTAGTGGCAAGGAGATGATCCAAGTCTCGTTCCTGTAAGAAAACTTTAGGATTAAGACAATGTATACCCGTTCCTACCCCACATTCAATTTAATCAAAGACATTTAAACCAATTTCATGCTATTAAATCAAGGTTATATCAACTATTTCAAGAAAGTAGAGAAATTTAGACTCATGAGTTTCGAAACTCCAAACACAAAATAATCACCTAGGTCTGAGAGTTAATGAACCTAGAGCTTTGATAATACTAAATGTAACACCCTATACTCGACCCGGTCACCGAGCCCAAATATTAGGATGCCACACCACTGTCTCATGTCATACACAACGAATAATGTAACAACCCATTTTTGAGTCAAATCAGAACAGTGGTTTCAGGACCACAAATATGAATTTAAAATATTTATTTTATTATTTTATTAAAATTTATAGCATGATAGAATTATTGTGTGGAATTTTCGTAAAGAAATTTTACTGTTTGAATGTTTAATTCGGTAAAAAGGACTAAATCGCTTAAAGTGTAAAACTTATGTTCTATTAGCTAAAAGTTTCTAATAACTATAGAAACTTAAAGTAAAGGTCTTTAAGTGGTAAATAGGCCACTTATAGGTTAGCGGATGATGATAGCATGGCAAATGGTGTAATTTATAATATTTTTAAAGGTTATTAAGGTGAATTGGTAATTAAGGTTAATTATAATAAAACAAAACAAAATTCTTTCTCCATTCATCATCATCAATCGAAATTAGGGTGAATAAAACACCCTTTTTACTTTCTTCATTCAACCAAGCTATTTTGAGAAATTAAGGTACGGTTTTGATCCGTTTTTAATAATTTTTATGTTTTTGAGATCATTGCTTCGTATTCTAGCTAGCCCATACCTTAGATTTCAAAATGGTTAAAGATTTAACATATTAACATTTTTGAAAGTTTTAGTAATTTGATGATTGATGATGGATTTTGAATTTTTTGATAGTTAAACTAGTTTTGTAAAGTGATTTTTGACAAAAATGTCAAAAAGGGATTAAATTGAGAAATTGTAAAATTATGTGGGTAAAAGTGTGAATAAATTAAAAATATGGGCTGCTAGTAGTATAAAGTAAATTCGGCTAGGCATGGTTGGTACTAAATTCCATGAATTTGCAATTTTATGTGATAATGACTAAATTGTAAAAATGTGAAAGTTTAGGGGAAAATGTGTAAAATATTCCTAATGTATATTTTGGACCAAATTGAATAAGTAGTTGATTAAATAAGCTTGATAATATATAGATCAAGATAAGCCAAGATCAAAATTAGAACAGGGAAAAAGAAAAATAGACGAATACTTGATAGTTTCCATCCGAGCAACTCGAGGTAAGTTCGTATAATTAGAATCGAACTTTTAAAATACTTGTATTTATTTGTAATGAATGTGTATAATTGAGTAATTGATATACTTGGAATATTAATGCTTTATCGATATAATTTGATGGTTATCGAGCCTCGTTTGAACTGTAAGAATTCGTAGGATATGAGTGACATGTCACTAGGGTTACCGTTTTGTTTGAGATCCTGCATGTGTTGCGGACTCACCGTAGCTCGTATGAGCTTACCGATATATCAGCTCGTAAGAGCTTACTTTTCTCAGCTCATATAAGCTTATTGATTCAGCTCGTCAGAGCTTACTGTTTCAGCTCAATAGAGCTTACTATCCATCAGCTCAAGAGGAGCTTACTGTTCATAGCTCGAAAGAGCAGAAAATAATAAGGAATTGACGGATTACTGATTTAAATGTACTTTATATCACCTGAGTATCCCTCGAGATTCTAATAAGTTCTACAGACATAAATTCTGTTTATATAGATGAAGTACTATTTATATGGATGAAGTACTATTTATATCAATGAGTTACGGTTTTCAAACGAATTATTGTTTACATGATTAGAAGTGAAATGTTACCAATGTTGTACATGATATATATATAAATTTGGTATGATGCAATGAATTGATATAATGGATGATTTCATGTATTTAGGTGACTAACTTGTGATGAATGCTTGTGTTTAGGCATTTGATAATTGAATTGAATACACCTTGATTATTTGCCTTGATTTTGTATAAATGGTAAGTTTAATTATGAATTATACGGGCTTACTAAGCTATGAAGTTTCCTCTGTTTCTTTTTTCATGTCTTATAGAGGTTCGATAGCTCGCTCGTTTCGGAAAAGTCAGAGTTATATATCACACTATCCAATTGCCGATTGGTACTTTTGAACTTGTGTATAATTGTAAATATGGCATGTATAGGCTAGTTATAATGGTGATAGTTATGGCTACTTGAGATTGTGATTTTGGTACATTTTGTGTTATAAGTCTAAGCCATGTGATTTGGCTAAACTTGATATTATTGTTTGGTATGTTTTGGTAAGAAGTTGATGGTATGGAAATATGCAAATGTGTTTCGTTATATGGTAAGCTTATAAATGGAAAATGTATGATATTAGTAAGCAATTAAATATTATGTAGGATTGGCATTATAGTGTATGAAATGTTATGAAATGGCTCCCTATTGCGTTGTAAAAATGTTACCATTTATGCTTGTCTTTATATGTGAAAATAGGGTGGCATAATGGCTTTGCAAATAGCCTATTTTTGTCCACATGGGCAGAGACACGGGCGTATGTCTCAGCCGTGTGTGACACACGGTCATGTTACACGGTCGTTTGTCACCTAGTGTTGTTGTTAAAATGAAGTTAGTATGCTCCACACGGTCTCACACACGAGAGTGTGATTGGCCGTGTGGTACAAGTCAATATGTCTCCTAATTGGTACAAGGCCTAGCATACGGGCGTGTGACTTGGCTGTGTTGCATAAGTCATTATACCCTATAGTGTTGGCACGTCTTGGCACACGGGTGTGAGTGGCCATTTCGAAGGGCACACGGGCTAGACACACGGGCGTGTGGTCAGTCGTGTGACCCAAGTCAGTATATATGCACTGTTTCCACACGATTTGAGACACGGGTGTGTCTATTAGTCATGTGAGGCACACGGTCTGTTCACACGGGTGTGTGACCCCTGAAATGTTAAAATTTTTCTAAGTTTCCAAAATTTTCATATGTTATCGGTTTAGTCCCGAACCACTTCTAAAGCATGTTTAAGGCTTCGCAAGCCTTATATAGGGACAAAATGATTGTGTTTTATAGTAATTTTGTATGAATGTATGAAAGTATGAGATATGGATATTAAATGATGTGTTTTGATCGGTAATGCTTCGTAACCCTACTCTGGCAACGGATATGGGTTAGGGCTGGTACAAATAAAATCTCCTTCTAGAAGAAATGCCTTTCATATTATCAATCATATGAGTTTTAAGTCAATTGTAGTCTTTAATTATAATCATTAAAAATAGTTTAAATGCATAAAGTCCATTAGCAAAATCTCAAAGCTGACTATGTAGGTATCGATATTTCTCTCAAGTAGTATCGATACCACTTGGAAAATAGGTACCAAATTATCATTTTGTTTCTCATCTAAAATCTCAAGTTTCAAAAATTATCGGTACCTTTTGAAAAGTATCGATTATTTTACCCCGAGTATCGATGCTCATGATAAGGTATCGATACCAAATTACGTTATTCACTTCCTGAAATTTTAAAAACATGGAGGTATTGATATTAAAATCCGAATATCAATACCTCTACTCCAAACATAAAAAATACAATAATTACAAGCATATAATTCATACCAACTAATGTCTAATCATCATGTATCATTCACTTTATCAAATGGTCACTAAATTGTTCAAAGTAACAGTCCACAACATCATAATCATGATCAAGCTAGACACCAATAATTCAAATTGAAAGTCAATAAGTCCTAAGCAACATAACCATGTAAACAACTTAAAAATCATAGCAAAAACCAACACATAGTCTATTACATTGCCTTTAGTTCCCAAAACATAAATAAGCAAATAAACACCTATGAATAACTACTAGATTTTTGGCTTGGATCACCCCTTGGAAACCACACCACTCACACTAGCACATGACTAATCTGCAATGGTTTAAAAAGGGAGCGGGTGAGTTTAACAAGCTTAGTGAATGCCTAGAACAACTACTATGGAAGCAGTTTATCAAGCATTAGTGAAACATATATGTAGCATAATTATAGTAGCCTAAACTTAGTTGACATATTTTACTTTACATGCATTTTCGATAGTTTATTTACAGAGTCAATATATATGTATCCATGTAAACTTCATAATACACACAATCCCATTAATAGATAACTTTACACTTGAGCTATGAAACGTAAAAGTGGGCACTACCACCACTCATCAGATACACGGATCTCTAACACACCATATAGACTCAAAGAGTGAAACAAGTCTCAAAATTGAAACATAAAGCTAACACTCTCCAACACACCAAACATGTAATATCCTGAATTAGGGCTTAATCAGAATAGTGGTTTCGTGACCACAAATTTGAGATATAAATAATTATTTTATAATTATTTTGATGATTATGATATGATTGCATGATTGTGTGAAAATTTCGTGATGAAATTCTATGCCTAAAGTGTTTAAATTGAAAGTAGGGACTAAATCGAATAAGTTGCAAAATTTGCATTCTAGAAGTTTTTAGTATGAAATTGCATTGAAATATTAATTAGGAGGTCTTAAATAGCAATTTGACCAATTTTAAGCTCATGGACAAAATTAGGACATGGAAGGAATTTTTGAAAGTTTAGTAGTAAAGGCATTTTGGTCATTTAGTTATTAAAATGAATTAAAAACAAAATTAAAAGCCAATTTTTGTCCATCTTCTTCATTAGGCCGAAATTTCAAGGATTCTCCATAGCTAGGGTTTTTTTCAAGCTTCCAAGCTCCATATTAAGTGATTCCAAGCCCCGTTTTTAATGTTCTTTACGTTTTTGGAATCCTGGTAGCTCGATTAAGCTTATGCTAGCAATAATTCAACCTAGGGTTTATATTTGGAAAAATACCCATAGGTGAAATTTGTGTATTTTGATGTTTTATGATAGAATATGAGGTTTTAATTTATGTTATACAACTTGTGCTACTCGGTTTTGAGTGAAAACGAGTAAAAGGGCTTAATCGGTAAAAATACCTAATAGTCATAAGTACATGTTAGAGTGTGAATTTGATATTGTCATAGAAGGGAAAAATGATCAGCATGTCATAAAACATAAGAATAAGGGATAAAGTTTAATTCCTGAGCCTAGGGGCAAAAGTGTAATTATGCAAAAGTTTAGGGGCAAAAGTGTAATTTTCCAAAGTTCGTATTAAATGCTATTTTGATGAATGTATGTATTTAATAAGATTAATTTGGTATTATAGATAAAGAGAAACGGGAATCAAGTCGCGATTGAGGAAAAGAAAAGATTGTAGACTAAATTGCAAAATCTTTATATTTTGGTACCAAGGTAAGTTCATGTGTAAATAATGTAGCATAATTGTTATTTTTAAGTTATTGATGTTAATTATATGATATGCTGATTTTTTATCGTGAAATAGTATGCTTTGTGGTTAATGTTGAGTAATATGCAAATTATGTTTACTACTTGATAAATATGAATTGCTACCGAGTATCGGTCCCGATATTCTGTGGAAGACGGCAAATGTCAGATCGAGGGAACAAGCCCGTTTGAACCTTAGGAATAGATTAGGATAAAAGTGACATGTCACTAGGATGGTTGAGCATCCGAACTCGTTGAGTTGAGTCCGAGTTCACTTATGGATGCGAATGTTCAAACTCGTTGAGTTGAGTCCGAGTTCGTGAGATGTAACTAGGCATCCGAACTCATTGAGTTGAGTCCGAGTTCACTTATGGATGTGAACGCCCGAGCTCGTTGAGTTGAGTCCGAGTTCACTTATGGGCGGGTTACATGATTGCTTGATTACATATGTGGCACTTATGTGCAAATTATCCTTGTATCCGAGTTATATTCCGATGTGTTCAACGGGTGAAAATTTCTATGAAATGGAAGAACACTTAAGATGCAAGTGACGTTTTGGTAAGTGTTGTGAAATGGGCACTTTGGACAGGTATGTACTTAACCCTCGGGTTGAAAATAGATACAACAACGATAAAGTGGTAAGATGATGAATGATGTTTAGAAATGTGATATATGTTTTGGTGATGCCATGTTAAGGTTGTTTGGTATAATTGTATTGTTATTTTACTTGTTATTTGCATATGAACTTACTAAGCATTTATGCTTACTCCTTCCTTTTCATTCATTGTAGTTTTGAACAAGTCAACTCGGGAATCAGGACAGGTCGAAGTTTCGATCACACTATCCGAAGGATTTCTATTGGTAAATGGCATGTATAGCAATGTACCTATTTTGTGTAAATAATTTTATGATATGGCCATGTTTGGTTGAGAAAATGTTTGATATTGATAAGTCATGGTGATGGCTAATTAGATCATGTTTGATATTATGGAAGTTTAATAGGTTATCTAGTTCATAAAAAAAAATTCATGGAAAGATGAAACTTGCCTTAAAACAGAATATTGCTGCAGCAATGACATGAATTTGAAAAATAAATCAAAATAGTATAAGTGGAAAATGATGAATAAGTTATGAAATTGAAGCTTAATGAGTCTATTTTCATGTGGATTGAACAAAACAGGCATATAAATTATATTTTATGAGATATTTAAACTTTTTGTGAAACAGGGCCAGAATGATTTCTGGATCCCCTGTTCTGACTTAAAAAATTTATAATAAATTTTAAAAAAATAATTATAAGTTTTTCTTTACATCTAAAGATTCCTTATTGAGTCTAGTTTTAATAGAAACAAACCTCATAGTCATTGAAATTTTGTATAGAGAGAAATCTGATTTGTAATACACAGAGGTCAGAGCAGTCGAACCTTAAAATAGGGGAGAATTTAACTAATAAAATGTACTAATTGGCCCAACCAAAAATTCTAGAAAACAATTATTAAATAGATATATGAGTCTCGATTTAGGGGAAATTTACAGATCTTGATTTCGAGTTTCGTAACTCGAGATATGATTTTTCTTGTAACTGTGACGCAAATAGCTAGAAAGCTATGAATATAGAAACAAATGATTCAAAGTACTTAAATTGATAAATTATGTTCGGTAACACCTCAAGCTCGATTCCAGCGTTGGTCTCGGGCGTGGGGGCGTTACATTTGGTGGTATCAGAGTAGGTTTAGTCGGTTCTCGGACTACGTGTTGTATGTACGGATTTTTGCTATACATGCCATATGTATAAATTGTGATAGTGTGACGACTTCTGACCTTTTTAAATGATTTTTATATAGTAAATGGATCCCGATCCGGTGTGGCAGATGAAGTAGAGAGTAATGTCATGACTCATTTGAAGGGCAACGCCGATCGAAAACCCACGTTCTACTGTTGGTCAGGGAGGAGGAGAAAGGGATCGGGAAGCCTTTCTCCAAATGATGAGTGCATGGTACACTGAGTTAGTTCGTACGAACCCAAATGTACGACCTCCCCCACCTTCTCCAATTCCTCAACCTATGCCTCCGATGCCTCAAAGAGTGAATATAATAAAATTTCACGAAACCTCGTTGATAGAATTCAGTAAACAAGGGGTGAAGAATTTAGAGCAAATATTAATGATGATGCAGAGACAAAGCAGAGAGTTCTCGCTTGAAAATTCTATCAGGGTATTTGATGAATTATCTTGTACACTGAAGAATGTTTGAAATGTGCTACATCTTTGTTGAGAGATTCAGCCTATAATTGGTGGAAGACTTTAATTTCGGTGGTACCGAAAGAGAGGGTAACCTGGGAATTCTTTCAAGAAGAGTTTGGAAGAAATATATTAGTGAAAGATTTATTGATCGTAAACGTAAAGAGTTTCTTGAGTCAAGCAAGGTAATATGTGATCTCGTAGAATATGAAAGAGAGTTTGTTCGATTGAGTAAGTATGCCAGGAATATGTTTCTCTGAAGCCAAGATGTGCCGACGATTTGAAGACGGGCTCAACGAAGACATTAAGTTATTTGTCGGGATCCTTGAACTGAAAGAAATGGTAGTCTTGGTTGATCGAGCTTGCAAGGCTGAAGAACTACTTAAAGAGAAGAGAAAGGTAGAGGCTGAGACACGAAATTGGAAGAAAAGGCCAATGAGTAATGCACCCTCACAGCAACTTGGAAAGTCAAGAAATATGAATCCTCGTACCCAAGTTTCAGCTGGGCAATCATATGGGAATTCTAAGAAGCAAAATGTGGGTCCTAAGCCCCAGACTACTTCAGCAGCCAGTGTAGAGAACTCGAGATTTGTTAAACCCGAGTGCCAGCGGTGTGGTAGAAATCATTTTGGTCCGTACAGAGCAAATGAATGTTTTCGATGTGGTTCTCCGGATCATTTTATTAGAGACTGCCCGAAGAGAGCTGAGAAAGAAAAATTTCAGTATATAAAAGCAAGTAGCATGGATTCGAGGGGAAAGTATCCAAGAAAAGCTGGGAATGAAACAAGCAGTAAGAATGTAGCCAGAGATGCAGCAGTTAGATCTGAAGGAAGAGCTCCGGCTAGAACTTATGCTATTAAAGCGCGTGAAGATGCTTCCTCACCGATGTGACTATCGGTACATTTTCTCTTTATGATATTAATGTTATTGCTTTGATTGATCCCGGTTCTACTCATTCATATGTATGCATGAAGCTGGTGTCTAGTATGAATATACCTGTTGAGAACACAGAATTTATGGTTAGAGTGTCGAATCCGTTAGGCAAATGTGTGATAGTTGATAAAGTATGCAAGAAATGTCCTTTAATGATTCGGGGTCATTACTTTTCGGCCGACTTGATGTTGTTGCCGTTTGATGAATTTGATGTTATTTTGGGTATGGATTGGTTGACATTGCATGATGCTATAGTAAATTGCAAAGAAAAGGTTATAGAATTAAAGTGTGAAAACGGTGAAACTTTACGGGTTGAATCAGATAAATCAGAGGCATTGTCTAGTGTGATTTCTTCGATGTCGGCTCAGAGATATTTGAGAAAGGGTTATGAAGCTTATTTGGCGTATGTAATTAATACAAAAGAAGTTGAAAAGAAAGTTGAATCAGTGCCGGTTGTGTGTGAATTTGCGGATGTATTTCCAGAAGAATTGCCGGGTTTGCCTCCAGTCAGGGAAGTAGAATTTGGTATTGATTTGATACCAGGAATAGCTCCGATCTCGATTGCTCCATATAGAATGGCACCAACAGAGTTGAAAGAATTAAAGTCACAGTTGCAAGAGTTGACTGATAAAGGCTTTGTAAGACCGAGTTTTTCACCTTGGGGTGCTCCTATGTTTTTTGTGAAAAAGAAGGATGGTTCTATGAGATTATGTGTTGATTATCGGCAGTTAAATAAGGTGACAATCAAAAACAAGTATCCATTGCCAAGAATTGATGATTTGTTTGATCAGCTAAAAGGAGCGACATGATTTTCAAAGATTGACTTGAGATCTGGGTATTATCAGCTGCGAGTAAAAAAGTCAGATGTGCCTAAAACTGCTTTTAGAATAAGGTACGGTCATTATGAATTTTTAGTTATGCCATTCGGGTTGACAAATGCTCTCTTTGTGTTTATGGATTTAATGAATCGCATATTTCGGCCATACTTGGACAAATTTGTTGTGGTGTTTATAGATGATATTTTAATTTATTCAAAAGATGAGACAGAGCATGCTGAGCATTTGAGGATAGTTTTACAAACTTTGAGAGATAAACAGTTGTATGCTAAGTTTAGTGAAAGTGAATTTTGGCTCCGGGAAGTTGGATTTTTGGGTCATATTGTTTCAGGTGATGGTATACGGGTTGATCCTAGTAAAATTTCTGCCATTATTGATTGGAAACCACCGAAAAATGTAACTGAAGTTACAAGTTTCTTGGGGCTAGCTAGGTATTATCGGCGGTTTGTAAACGGATTTTCTATAGTTGCTGCTCCTATGACTAGACTACTCCGAAAGAATGTTAAGTTTGAATGGACGGAAGAATGTCAACAGAGTTTTGAAGAATTGAAAAAGTTATTAACAGAGGCACCAGTGTTAGTACTACAAATCAATCGTAAAGAATTTGTGGTGTATAGTGATGCTTCTCTAAATGGTTTGGGGTGTGTACTCATGCAAGAAGGAAAAGTGGTGGCTTATGCTTCGAGGCAGTTAAAACCTCATGAGAGGAATTATCCTACTCACAATTTGGAATTGGCTGCGGTGGTGTTTGCTTTGAAGATTTGGCGACATTATTTGTATGGTGAAAAGTGCCGGGTATATACCGACCACAAAAGTCTTAAGTACTTGATGTCACAAAAAGACTTGAATTTGAGACAACGAAGATGGTTAGAGTTATTGAAAGATTACGAGCTTGTTATTGATTATCATCCGGGAAAGGCGAATGTGGTTGCCGATGCTTTAAGCAGAAAGTTGTTGTTTGCTTTGAGAGTTATGAACACTCAGTTGAAAATGTCAGATGATAGTTCGATTCTAGTAGAGATAAGAGCTAGACCGATGTTTTTACAAGAGATTTCTGAAGCTCAGAAAAATGATCAAGATTTGCTAGCCAAGAGAAGACAGTGTGAAGCTGATACGGGATCAGATTTCAGAATCGGTTCTGATGGTAGCTTGATGTTTAAAAATCAGATTTGTGTACCGAAAAATGATGAGTTGATTCAAAAGATTTTGCATGAAGCACATAATGGCTATTTAGCGGTTCATCCGGGCAGTACGAAAATGTATAATGACTTGAAGAAAATGTATTGGTGGAGTGGAATGAAAAGAGATATTTTCGAGTTTGTATCAAAGTGCTTAATTTGTCAACAGGTGAAAGCTGAACACCAAGTGCCTTCAGGATTACTTCAGCCTATTATGGTTCCTGAATGGAAATGGGATCGGATTACTATGGATTTTGTTTTAGGGTTGCCATTGACTCCAGGAAAGAAAGATGCCATCTGGGTAATAGTTGTGATCGACTAAATCGGCTCATTTTATTCCTGTGACGTCACGGATTATTCTCTTAATAAGTTGGCTGAATTGTATATCCGTGAGATTGTTAGACTTCATGGAATACCTTTGTCAATCATTTGGATAGAGATCCGAGATTTACTTCACGGTTTTGGCAAAAAAGTTGCAAGAGGCATTAGGTACAAAGTTAAATTTCAGATCGCCTTTCATCCACAAACCGATGGGCAATCGAGAGAGAGTAATTTGATTCTTGAAGATATGCTCAGATGTTGCGTATTGGAATTTCAAGGTAGTTGGGAAAGGTATATACCGTTGGTAGAATTTGCTTATAATAATAGTTATCAGATGAGTTTGAAAATGGCACCTTATGAAGCATTATATGGTCGTAAGTGTCGAACACCTTTGTATTGGACTGAACTTAAGGAAAATCAGATTTATGGAGTTGATCTAATAAAAGAAACCAAGAAAAGGTGAAAGTGATTCGAGATTGTTTGAAAGTCGTCGAGATAGATGAAATCTTATGCGGATTTGAAACAAAAGAAATTGAGTTTCAACTTGGTGATAAGGTATTTTTGAAAGTGTCTCCATGGAAGAAAGTCCTTAGATTTGGACGGAAGGGCAAGTTAAGTCCGCATTTTATTGGGCCGTATGAAATAATTGAAAAAGTTAGACCCAGAGTAGCATATCGGCTAGCATTACCACACCGAATTAGAGAGGATTCATGATGTGTTCCACGTATCTATGCTACGTCGGTATCGTTCGGATCCTTCACATATAATTTCACCGACAGAAATTGAACTACGACCGGATATGACTTACGAAGAAGAACCGATTAAAATCTTAGCTCGAGAGGTCAAGAAACTAATAAATAAAAGTGTCGCTCTCGTGATAGTATTGTGGCAAAAGCATGGGGTAAAAGAGACTACATGGAAACCTGAAGAAATTATGAGAAACCAATACCCACACACATTTCTGGTAAGATTTTCGAGGACGAAAATCCTTAAAAGGGGGAGAGTTGTAATATCCTGAATTAGGGCTTAATCAGAATAGTGGTTTCGTGACCACAAATCCGAGATAAAAATAATTATTTTATAATTATTTTGATGATTATGATATGATTGCATGATTGTGTGAAAATTTTGTGATGAAATTCTACGCCTAAAGTGTTTAAATTGAAAGTAGGGACTAAATCGAATAAGTTGCAAAATTTGCATTCTAGAAGTTTTTAGTATGAAATTGCATTGAAATATTAATTAGGAGGTCTTAAATAGCAATTTGACCAATTTTAAGTTCATGGACAAAATTAGGACATGGAAGGAATTTTTGAAAGTTTAGTAGTAAGGGCATTTTGGTCATTTAGTTATTAAAATGAATTAAAAACAAAATTAAAAGCCAATTTTTGTCCATCTTCTTCATTAGGCCGAAATTTCAAGGATTCTCCATAGCTAGGGTTTGTTTCAAGCTTCCAAGCTCCATAGTAAGTGATTCCAAGCCCCGTTTTTAATGTTCTTTACGTTTTTGGAATCCCTTGTGAGTTCGATTAAGCTTATGCTAGCAATAATTCAACCTAGTGTTTATATTTGGAAAAATACCCATAGGTGAAATTTGTGTATTTTGATGTTTTATGATAGAATATGAGTTTTAAATTATGTTAGACAACTTGTGCTACTCGGTTTTGAGTGAAAACGAGTAAAATGGCTTAATCGGTAAAAATACCTAATAGTCATAAGTACATGTTAGAGTCTGAATTTGATATTGTCATAGAAGGGAAAAATGATCAGCATGTCATAAAACATAAGAATAAGGGATAAAGTTTAATTCCCGAGCCTAGGGGCAAAAGTGTAATTATGCAAAAGTTTAGGGGCAAAAGTGTAATTTTCCAAAATTCGTATTAAATGCTGTTTTGATGAATGTATGTATTAAATAAGATTAATTTGGTATTATAGATCAAGAGAAACGAGAATCAAGTCGCGATCGAGGAAAAGAAAAGATTGTGGACTAAATTGCAAAATCTTTATATTTTGGTACCAAGGTAAGTTCATGTGTAAGTAATATAGCATAATTGTTATTTTTAAGTTATTGATGTTAATTATATGATATGCTGATTTTTTATCGTGAAATAGTATGCTTTGTGGTTAATGTTGAGTAATTTGCAAATTATGTTTACTACTTGATAAATATGAATTGCTACCGAGTATCGGTTTCGATATTTCGTGGAAGACGGCAAATGTCAGATCGAGGGAAAAAGGCCGTTTGAACCTTAGGAATAGATTAGGATACAAGTGACACGTCACTAGGATGGTTGAGCATCCGAACCCGTTGAGTTGAGTCCGAGTTCACTTATGGATGCGAATGTTCGAACTCGTTGAGTTGAGTCCGAGTTCGTGAGATGTAACTAGGCATCCGAACTCGTTGAGTTGAGTCTGAGTTCACTTATGGATGCAAACACCTGAGCTCGTTGAGTTGAGTCCGAGTTCACTTATGGGCGGGTTACATGATTGCTTGATTACATATGTGGCACTTATGTGCAAATTATCCTTGTATCCGAGTTATATTCCGATGTGTTCAACGGGTGAAAATTTCTATGAAATGGAAGAACACTTAAGATGCAAGTGACGTTTTGGTAAGTGTTGTGAAATGGGCACTTTTTGGACAGTATGTACTTAACCTCGGGTTGAACATAGATACAACAACGATAAAGTGGTAAGATGATGAATGATGTTTAGAAATGTGATATATGTTTTGGTGATGCCATGCTAAGGTTGTTTGGTATAATTGTATTGTTATTTTACTTGTTATTTGCATATGAACTTACTAAGCATTTATGCTTACTCCTTCCTTTTCATTCATTGTAGTTTTGAACAAGTCAACTCGGGAATCGGGACAGGTCGAAGTTTCGATCATACTATCCGAAGGATTTCTATTGGTAAATGGCATGTATAGCAATGTACCTATTTTGTGTAAATAATTTTATGATATGGCCATGTTTGGTTGAGAAAATGTTTGATATTGATAAGTCATGTTGATGGATAATTAGATCATGTTTGATATTATGGAAGTTTAATAGGTTATCTAGTTCATAAAAAAAAATTCATGGAAAGATGAAACTTGCCTTAAAACAGAATATTGCTGCAGCAATGACATGAATTTGAAAAATCACTAAAAATAGTATAATTGGAACTAAATGATGAGTAAGTTATGAAATTAAAGCTTAATGAGTCTATTTTCATTTGGATTGAACAAAACAGGCATATAAGTTATATTTTATGAGATATTTAAACTTTTGTGAAACAGGGCCAGAATGATTTCTGGATCCCCTGTTCTGACTTAAAAAATTTATAATAAATTTTGCAAAAATAAATATAAGTTTTTATTTACATGTAAATATTCCTTATTGAGTCTAGTTTTAAGAGAAACCAACTTCATAGTCATTGAAATTTTGTATAGAGAGATATCTGATTCGTAATACACAGAGGTCAGAGCAGTTAAAACCTGAAACAGGGGAGACTTTAACTAATAAACTGTAATAATTGGCCCAACCAAAAATTCTAGAAACAAATTAGTAAATATATATATGAGTATAGATTTGTAGGAAATTTACGGATCTTGATTTTGAGTTTCGTAACTCAAGATATGATTTTTCTTGTAACTGTGACGCAGATAGCTAGAAAGCTGTGAATGTAGAAACAAATGATTCGAATACTTAAATTGATAAATTATGTTCGGTAACACCTCAAGCTCGATTCCGGCATCGGTCTCGGGCGTGGGGATGTTACAAAACATCTCCCGCTGAATGGAACTTAGCTCAGATTCCCTGATCTCTCCAAACATGTCCCTAGGCCTCAATGCCCAAATCACATAGAAAATATAGGTGAGTACTCATAATCCTATGGCATGCCAACTATATTCAATGGTCTCAAGTATCATAAGGCCAAAATATCCGTATTTAAACACACATATTACTTACAGATTTTCGATTACTTTCACTGCATATTTGTATCATTTGTACAATATTCTCATTATCACTTAGCATTAATGACATGCTTACACATGTACTCTTTCACAACAGTAATCACGATCATATAGCACTTATATAGCATGCCATTTCGATTCATAATTTCATAGTAATGCAAGCATAAATCTCTCAAGATAAACATGGGTACAAGAAAGCTTATACTAAGAATTTAGAGTAGGGGTATAGGGTACCACTAAATTTCTAAATAGCGCATTGAATTGTGTCCACAATAAGTTAATCTAAACACTCACCACTATGTTTTTGCCGAAATGCCAAAAGCTCAAACTAGAATTTCTTAGCTCGTATATGATCCTAGAGAAAGTGAAACTTCAACACAACAATTCACACAACAATATGTCCAAAAATCAGCTAAGAAATGACCACAAGCAATAAAAAACATAAGCCTAAGCTATGTTCCCATATAACCGAAACCTTTAACATAATAATTTTTACATTCGAATATCTCGGTCTATACTCAATCTTTTCACCTAAAATCAATTCTATTCATCTTTTAATTCACCTAAGACTAATTCCCAACCTTTAAACTACACTAAAATACTCAGTTAATAGTATATACTTTTTCGACATGTTTATGGCTATTTTTTCAAAATTTCATTAAAACCCAAGAAATCCTTAATGATACTTTAAAAAAAGTTTAGAAACCTCTTAACCATATCAAAACCTATTAATTAACACTTTGAAATCATATTTTTACTTAAAAATCCAAGTTTCACCATTAACAACTCTATTTTTAGCTTTTATTTAAAACATGCGATTTAATGGTTAAAAATTTAGTTTCAAAGACCTAATAACATTAAAAACTAATAAGAAAGTGAATGGTTACCTTTGATGTAAGAATAAATGAGTTTTTCATGCAAATATAAGAAACCCAAAAGTGAAGAAGATGAATAAATTAATGGTATTTTAGAATGTTTTCTTGAAGATTTATGGAGGTTTAGTACTTGTGGAATGATGGAAATCAAAGTAATATAGTTTGGGAATAAAAAATCAATTGGAAGAGTAAGGGAGAGCAATGAATGACAAAGCTTTGTCTTGGGGAAAAACCTATTGTGAAAATAAAACTGGGCATGGGGGTTTTTAAGTTGGTTTTTAAAATTTGGTCTATATGCAACATAAACGCTTTAAAATTTGACCCTGTTACAAATCAATCCTTTTTTCAAAAATTAATGGTATTTAAATTCATTTTTAAAAATTAATTTCATTTTCTAAAAACCACAGTAAAAAAGACTACCGATAAACCATGTCGCAAGATTTTAAATGCTCTAATGATAAAATTTCTAAAATACCCCTAAAAGCCTAGGCCCTATTTTGGGGTGTTACACCTAACATTAGCTATTGTCATCCCTTTGAATACATGTGTTTTTTTTTAAACAGTGGCAAAGATAATCTTGGTAATTTTGATGTAAAGAGTGATGAAGGAATAATTCTTGTTTATTCTTTAAATTCTAAAGGTTTCCAAGTGTTTAACAAAAAAACTTTAGTAGTAGAAGGGTCTATACATGTTTTTGATGACTTTAACCCTCCTCCTAGAAAGGATTCATGTATTGATGATGATTATGCAGAATTTTCTAATAGAAATTATAAAGAGGATCAATCATCAAGTGAGAAGATTTAAGAACAAACACAAGATGCTCTAGAAGAACTTACAATAGAGGAAAGGTAAGTAATTCATCCAAGAGAATTCAACTATGTGAAGGATGGAAAGATATTGGGAGATCCATCGAAATGGGTAACTACTAGATCTTCTCTTAGAAATACTTGTAATTTTTTTTGCATTTATCTAATGCATTGAGCTTAAAAACATCAAAGAAGCATAAAATGATGAATATTTGATATTGGCTATGCAAGAAGAGTTAAATCAATTTGAGAGAAGTAAAGTATGGACCCTAATTGAAAGACCTAATGATAAATCTACTATAGGTATAAATGGGTTTTTAGGAACAAGTTAGATGAGTGTGGTAACATAGTGAGGAACAAGGCTAGACTTGTTGCTTAAGGTTACACTCAAGAGGAAGGAATAGATTATGATGAAACTTATGCTCCCGTAGTTAGGATGGAAGCCATTAGAATGCTTTTACCTTTTGCATGCATTAATGATTTTAAATTATGTCAAATGGATGTAAAAAGTGCATTTCTAAATGGTTTTATAAATGAAGATGTGTATATTGAACAACCTTCTGATTTTGAAGCTCTAAAATTTTCAAACCATGTTTTTAAACTTTCAAAAGCTTTATATGGTTTGAAACAAGCTTCTAGAGGGTATGAAAGATTATCAAATGTTCTTATTGAAAAGGGTTTTAGTAAAGGGAAGGTTGACACAACACTTTTTATTAAAAAAAAAAAAAGACAAGGATTTATTAGTAGTTCAAATTTATGTTGATAATATTATTTTTGGTTCTACTAATGATTTTTTTTGTCAAGAATTTTCTAAGTTAATGCAAGGTGAATTTGAAATAAGCATGATGGGAGACTAAATTTCTTGTTGGGTATCTAAATCAAGTAAAAAAAGGATGACATCTTCATCAATCAAGTTAAGTACACAAAGGAAATGCTCAAGAAGTTTGGGATGGACACTCTGAAACCACAAGCTACTCCTATGAGGCCTTCTACAAAGCTTGGTAACGATAAGGAAGGTAAATGTGTTAATTTAAAATTATATAGGTCAATGATTGGTTCTGTGCTTTATCTTACCGTAAGTAGACTCGACATTAGGTTTAATGTATGCTTATGTGCTAGATATCAATGTTGTCCTAAGGAATCACATTTACCAGCCCTTAAGGGAATCTTTAGACACATTAGAGACATTTTCAATTTAGACCTTTGGTATCCTAGAGACTCATCCTTTAGCTTGCATGCATTCTCGAATGCAAATCTTAGAGGATGCAAATTAGATAAGAAGAGCACCTCTGGTACTTGTCAATTCCTAGGCAACATGCTAATATCATGGTTTTCAAAGAAACAAAATAGTGTTGCATTGTCCACCACCGAAGCAGAGTATATTCCTACCTGTAGTTGTTGTGCTCAAGTTTTATGGGTGAAACAACAACTTAAGGACTATGGAATTGATATAGATACCATTCCTACCAAGTGTGACAATACTAGTGCTATTTGTCTCACTAAAAATATCATCCAACAATATAGGACTAAACATATTGAAATAAGGCATCATTTCATTAGAGATCATGTCCAAAAAGGAGAAATAGTTCTAGAGTGTAATAGCCCATTTTTAGTGGTGTTAGAAATAGTGGCTTCGGGACCATTATTCTGACAATTGTGTCAATATTTTATTATTTATATAAGGTTTATACGGTTATATTAGGGTTGTATTAAAATTTGGTTAAGAAATTATAACGTTTAGTTAGTTAATTAGAAGAAAGAGACTAAATCGTAAAAGTTGCAAAAGTGAGTTTCTATTAGTTAAATGGGTTATATGGTAAGGAAATGCAAGCTAATGGAATTAGATGGTTAATGAACTATGTTTTAAAGTGGTGGACATTTATGGATACAATATTGGTTATGTGTTAATTAAGTTAGTAAATTTAAAAAGGTAAATTAATAATAAATAACATAAACAACTAAAGAAATAATTATCATCTTGTTCATTTTTTCATCTTGTTGCTGAAAATCACCATTGTGTAAGGAGAAATTTTTGGCTAAGCTCTTCTCTTGCATGGTTGTGCAATTGAGGTTTGTTTCTAGAGATTTTTATGTTTTTGTTATCGTATTAGCTTAATCTAGTTAAACAGGGGGTCAATTTTAAAACCGTTGAATGTTTAGAAGTTCACCATGCTTGATTCTTGATTTTTTAACGTTGTGATGCTAAGTGCTTTGGTTATGGCTTGTTGATTGGTTTGAATCATTTTAATAGTGTGATTTTAATTAGTTTTGATAGAAGGATTAAATTGTTAAAATGTTAATTTGAGTATGGGTTTTTGTGTGAATTTTTGAATGCAGTGGACTGAGCATAGTTTCTAAATTATTCGGTTAAGCTTGGTATGGGTTTAATTGGAATAGTTTTGAAGTTTTGGATTTTAGGGATTAAATGACATAAAATGTAAATGCTGGGGTAAATGTGCTAAATATTATTAAAGAGTTAATTATATGATTTAAAGTCTTTTGGGATGTTAAATTTAATTAATTGAATTTAATTATTATGTTAGATCGGGAAACAAATCCATCAATCATTAATCAGGAAAAGAGGAAGGTTGTTGAGTAACTGTCATTGCATAGGTATAACTATCAGATCCCAGTAAGTTCGTTTTATGTTTATGCATGGTTATGTTCAATTTTTAGTTAATTGTTTAATCTTTTAGTTTTGTAATGTACTATTAAAAGTTGGTTAGTGGTGTATACACAGAATTGAGTGGTTGTGTTGAGTATTTGTCGGGCTTAGTGCCTAGCAAGCTTAGTGTCTGTGTATTTATCAGGCTTAGTGCCTAGCAGGCTTTGTGCTGGTGTATTTATCGGGCATAGTGCCTAGCAGGCTTTGTGCCAGTGTATTTTATTGGGCTGTGTGCCTAGCAGGCTTTGTACCGGTGTATTTTATCTGGCTGTGTGCCTAGCAGGCTTTGTACGGGTGTAGTTATCCAGCTTTATGCCTACCAGGCTTCAAGCCAGTGTATCAAATTGTCTTGGCTATTTGTGATTTGTGATATTTGCCTTTTTGATGTGTTATGAAACTTTGAACTCAGCTATGAAGTAATTAGGTTGATTACCCGAACTTACTAAGCTATGTTGAGCTTACTTGGTTGATTTCATTTTGTAGGTCTCTTGGAATCGTGACGTCGATTGGATCAGCTTTAGAGTTCACGCACTAATACTTTGGTAGTTATTTTTTTCCTTTTGGGTTGGTTAAAAGTGGCATGTATCGAGAGTGACCATGTAGTTATACTGTTATAATATGTTGCTGAATTAGTAATTTAAAATGGTTTTTTTGATGTTTGAATGGTATGCTTGATACCCTTGGTGGTTATATATATGGAAATGTGGAGTATTGATGTGTATATGGAAATAGTTGTTGTATATTTGATCTAGTTGATGTTTGTGTTTTGAATGGTTATCTAGATGTGGTGTCAATGAGGACACATTGGTTAAGCACATAGGTTGTATGAAATTAGCATGTTTGAATTGTTTTGAGGTGTATTTGATGATACTTAAAGGATGGTTTTAGGCTTGGCTTGGTAGCCAAGATAGGTGTAAAAATTGCCTTGTTTTAGAATAAACAAATTGGTGCACACAGCCTAGAACACGACTGCCGTGTGTCACACACGACCTATCCACACGGTCGCGTGTCTTATTGTATTTAGGTGCAGGTTTCACACGATCTAGAACACGGGCTGCCACATGACTATGTGTCCTAAAATAGTTTGTCACACGGTCAGTGACATGACCATGTGACCCAACATCAAATGCACACACGATTTGGCACACGGCTTGCAACACGGTCGTGTGACCTTAATTCAAATATACACATGGGAGGACACACGGTCTGGGACACGGCAGTGTGTCCAGACTTCGAACGTCCACACTGCCGTGTGACCCCTGTTTTAAAATTTTTTGACTTTATCCTAATTTTCTGTTTTATTTTGAATTGATCCCAGAATGTTCTCAAACTATTTTTAGGACCCTGTAAGCTTGATTTATGGCCCGTAAGTGCATGTTTTTTATAAATCAAATGTGATTTGATTATTTGTAATTATATTTGAATATCTATTTGTAAGAAATGTTAAATGTTTAGAAAGTTTATCGTAATACTCCGTAACCCAATCTGACGACGGAGACGGGTTGGGGTTGTTACATAGAGTTTGTTAACACCTTAATTTAATTACCAGATATTTTTACAAAACCCTCAAACAAAGATAGATTTTGGACACTTAGAGGAGAATTAGGTATTACTACCTTGCCTTAATTTTGTGTTCAAATGAATTTTAACACTTTGTTTTTTTAAAACTGATTTATAACTTAAAATTGATTGCAAAAATATATATGCATGATTTATATGGCTCTTATATGCAAAAAGTTAGGGGGAGTTTTCATATGAATAATTTTTCTATTTTGACCTCATTAGTCTAACATGATTTTATTTTTGTTGCACTTGAACTTGCTACAATGGACTAAATTTTATTAACATAGTCATTTTTTCTGTGAAATTATTTTGCTTCATGAATTACATGCTTCTTGCTTACATTGTACTTATGCATGTGAAACCATTTGGAATGGTTTTGGAGTTATTTTAGGACCCCTAGAAGACATTAGGACTTAAAAATCTCATTTTGGCAATTTTACTGCACTTGAAAACATAATTGCAATTTGGTATCGATACCAGTTAAAAAATATCGATACTCATGGAAAATTATCGATACCATGGAGATTTTTAAAGGGTTGCACTACTTTCAAATTAGTTTTATAAAATAAAACCTAAAGCCCTCTCCTTTTATTCCAAAAACCCTTTTCTCCTCTCCCAAAATTTCTCAAAATTTTTTGATTTTCCCATAAAATCTTGATATTCAAACACTCCTAAACACCTTCGCATCAATATTTCTTCAACATTGCTTAAGATTTTTCAAGTTCCCCACACTTTTAAGGTAAACCCTAAAATTTTCAAACTTTTGATTTCATGGAATGCATATTAAAATAATGATTTTTGGTGAACTGTTGGGATCATTTGAACAATATATATTGTATTTTTTTGCATGGCGTTTCCATTTACTAGACATTTTCTTATATTTTTCACCTTAAACTCTTGCACATCATGGGTTTGAGAAAATTTCAAAACAAAATTTTAAGTGCTTATTGTCAAATTTTAGTGCTTATTTCTCTAGTTATGGCTTCTAAGAAAAACCCTAGAACTGGTGCATCTTCATCTAATCCATCTCGTGAGTTAGAGTAGTCTTTTAATGTGTTTTTTCAGTCCTCAAACTTATTATCGCATTTTAGTGAAAACTTTTCTTCCAAAAAGGTTTGGGAATCTAGAAAAATAGATATTGGTATGCTTGAAGCCATACATTTTATTTATCTATCTGTTTTTCAAAATTGGGGTTGGATGCATTTTTAAAAATTTCTTCACCGATGCTTTATAATTTTGTTCGAGCCTTTTACTCAAATGCAAAACTCGAACATGCCAAACTTGAACATGACAAGTCTAGTGAATTCGTTGTTGCCATCACCTCATTTTTAACGAACACTCTTATTCGCCTCACTATCGAAAATTTTGGAGATTTGTTACACTTGCGTTCCGGAGGTAACTCAAATGAAAAAGGCCCGTTTAATCAAGCTCTTTTCATTTAGTCCAGTAGCTTTTGAAATTTCTCCTCACTGTCGAGTCTTTCACTTAATCCTAACTTGGAATTTACATCCTATTATGAAACATGTCAAGCTTTGAAACACTGATTATTGGTGGCTATAAATTCTAATTATATAGATTTTTATAGCTATTTTTATCACCTTTTTACTTCAAATTTATGCTAATCTTGAGTCTTTGATATTTAAATTGGGTGATTTCTGTTCATATTGAGACAATGAGCATAATTTTAGTAAAGTATGCAATTTTATAATTTTTTGTATTAATTTTGCATAGTTTCACTATTTTATGTAACATATTAATTTCTGTGTTTTAATTGTTGCAGTGAGACCATTGAATTAATAAGAAGGGAAGCTTATTCAATGCATGCATGAATTTGAGTTAAATCAACCTCAATTGGAAGACAAGGACAACAAATGGAGCATTCAATTTGATCTAGTTGAAGTTGTCTTGATTAAGAAGAGCAAGCCTAATAATTGGATCACAAAATCGTCCAAATAGGGGGAGAGGAGCCCAAATTCAGCTAAGGCATGAAGAGCAGCCAAGAATTAACTTTAGGATAATTAATTTGGAGGTGCCTACACTTGTAAACAAATTAAAAATCAGCTCTTAACTTTTACCCAAGAAACCGTCCACCTCCGTGCATGATTCATGTATGAAATAAAACATGAATTAAGCAACCATCAACTCTTTCCTCCACAATTTATGGCCGACCAAGTAAAGGAGAAACCTAAGGGATATTCAAGCTATTTTTAGTAAACTTCTTAGCCATCCTTTTACTATAATTACCAACCCTTACTTCCTATTGATTCATCATTCAATAATCCTTTAATCATCCATCATCCCTCTCTCAATCCTCTCATCTTTTTCTTTCCCCTCTTCCACACATAAGCCTTCCATTTCTCCACCTCTTTTAGCTAGCATTTTTCCTTGAGGAAAACCACTCTTGGCTGGCCACCTTGATGAGTAGTTTGTGGAGCAGCAGACGTGAGAATTGGAGGAAGCCTCCTTGATTAGTCATCAAACTTATCAAAAAGTTTCTTCTTCTTAATTATTCAAATATGTTTGCAAATTGTTTTGATGTTTTTCCATTAACAATGATAGCTTAATTTTGTTTAGCTAGAATGATTGGATTAATTTGATGAAGTTAATTTGATTCATGTTTATGATTTTTTGTGCCTCAATCGTTCATGCTTTCAAGTAAACTCATGCATGTATTTCATTCATTAAAATGTGATTGAATGCATTAGAATTAGTTGACCAAACCTTCCCAAATGATGATTAATGGACACAATAATTGGAAGGTGCATGCTTGATTTAGATCCTAGCTTGATTAAATTAAAGGTTCGTAATAACTCGAAAGAGTTCTATTACCTTGCATAACTTTTAGATTTGCGTGATTAAATTGTTTCAAACCTGATCCGTCCCTGTTACTTCACATAAACTCTAAGAAACCTTTAATTAAATATGATCATGGTAGTGTGCATGTTTTTCTAAGCATAAGATTTTGAAAGAACTTATAAATGGTTTCAAGTTAATGAAAGATCAAGTTACCATGGAATATTTTCTGGAACATTGTTAAACATGATGAAAGATGAATTGAGTCAAATGTTGTAATTGTTCTAGCTCATTCATGTTTTTATTTTTTAAGCTTGTGAATTTGCTGCTAAACCATTACCTTGCATATTGAATAACTCACCTTGAGCAATGTCATCAAGCTGAGTTCTACTTTTAAGAGTAATGTCCTTGCATTGCTCCTTCACTTGTGATCTCGAATTCACGGTATCACTCAGCGATGCCCCTTGTGGTCTCGAATATAAAGCATTCGCTATTTGCCCCACTTAATTCTCAAGAGCTCAAAGAGACGTAGCTTGACTCTGGATTACCACATCATTCTTGGCCATATATTCCTTCAGCAAAGCTTCAATAGATGATGATGATGAAATCGATGCTTAACATTGCTGGACATTTTGCCTCGGCATAAGTTGAGTCTAACCAAGCAGTGCATTGATGGCGTTCTATTTTGCCGTATTGTTAAAATTCCTTGCACCTTGATTGTTCCAAATAAAGTTCAGATGTTGCTTCCACCCAGGATTATATGTGTTGGAATAGGGGTTATTGTTCCAGTTGAAATTACCTATGTAGCACACAGATGCTGGATTTGATGGGCATTCACCAAACACATGGCCTTAACCACAATAAACACATGATAGCTCGGCTAATTTTATCTCCTGGACTGTAGTAGGCCTTTTCATTATTTTAATCATATTAGCCAAAGAAGATACTTGTACTATCAATGAAGTGATTGTGTTTAGCTCTATAGTACCAGCAGCTCTCTTGGCTGTCCCAACTCTTGTGGTAGGATATTGATAATCATTGTTGCCAATCTTTTCCAAAGTCTCATATGATTTATCATAAGATTTATCCAACAAAGTATCATTGGTCAAAACATCAACTATCATCCTCATATGTGCATTCAACCCATTATAGAATATCTTCATCTGAGTCCAGTGTTGAAACCCGTGCATTAAGCATTTCTGAATTAAGTCTTTAAATCATTCCCAAGCTTCATATAGTGTTTCATCCTCCAATTTTTGAAAAGATGTGATGTCATTTCTAATCTTGTCATTCATATTTCAAGAATTATACCTATAACACCCCTAACCCATATCTGTCGCCGGAACAGGGTTACAGAGCATTACTGGAGTTTACAGAACATTTACAGATACTTCATGTCAATTACTATTCATTTTCCAAGATTATTCATAACGCCCTTAAATGGACCTTCGAGGCCCAATATAAACATTAGAATCGAGTCAGGACTAAATTGAAAACTCAGAGAATTTTTCAAGAAATTTTAAAATTTTTCCCATATACAGGGTTCACACACCAGTGTGGGTAGGTCGTATGGCTCACATGGCCAAATGACATACCCATGTCCTAGGCCTTGTGGTATATGAAACATGTCACACGGCCATGTCCCTAGCCCGTGTAACTCTCTAACTTGAAAAACACTAAGGTGTAGTTTTCACACAGCCAAGGCAAACGCCCGTGTCCTAGGCCATGTAACACACACGGCTAAGACACACGCCTTTGTCTCTGCTCGTGTTGTAACACCCCTTACCCGTATTCGACGCCGAAACAAGGTTACGAGGTGTCACCAGACTTACATCACAAACAATCATACAATTTCGAGTCATAAATTTCAACCAAATTTAAAACCATTTGCTTTCAGTCATAGAGTCCCTAATACGAGCCTACGAGGACCAAAACATGCATTGGAAGTGGTCCAGGATTAAACCGATGACTAAGGAAATTCTTACAAAACTTTGAAGTTTTTGTCCTGTAGAAGGGTCACACGCCCGTGTAGGCAGGCCGTGTGGTCACACACACCTGTGTCCCTAACCCATGTAACTCTCTGTTTTACAAGGCATAAACAAATTAAAGTCACACGGCCAAACCACACGCTCGTGTGCTAGGCCGTGTGATTAGTATATTTTCATAAAATAAGTGCAGACTTTACACGGCCAGGACACACGCCTATGTCCGAGGCCGTGTCCCTCATACGGCTAAGACACACGCCTGTGTCTCTGCCCGTCTGCTCAATTATGAGCATTCTGTTTCTCAAAATTAAGGTGCAGGGTACAAATGGCCAAAACACATGCCCATGGAACAGGCCGTGTGTCACACACGGTCTAGACACACGCCTGTGTGTCTACTCGTGTGGACAAAAATGAAGGCTATCTACCAAACCAATTTGCCACCTTCATTTGCACACACATACACAACATCAAATGGCACAAATCATAGCATACTTAGACAACCAAAACATCCACAATCAAGGCTAAAACATGTCATTTGAATACCTAACATACTTACAACATCATATTTTACCAATCCAAATCATACCAAACTTAGATTATGCAAGCTCCAATATGGCTACCATTAATATGCATTATATCATATAGATCTTCTAGCATACCAATGAAGCAAACTCAATCATTTAACAACAAAGCTATATAGCCATAAATAAACATATAGTGAACCATTACAAAACACATAAACAAAAGGCATTGGTAATATATAAATAGGCTTACAACCATTTTAGCCAAAACAAGACAATTACATGGCTAAATATCAAATCACTTTAAACAAATATAAGCCAACTCATTGGCCAAATTCCCAATGACACATATACCCAAAATGACCAAGTCCCTATACATGCCATATATTCAAAATGTTTAAGATCATCGAAACCTAAAATGATAGTATGATAGTGTGATGTGATCTCCGACGATCTCCAATTCGAGCTAGGATGGCGACACTATAAAACATGGGAAAATAAAATGGAGTAAGCTATATAGCTTAGTAAGCTCGTATGAAAAAAAATCAAATCTTATCATACATTTAACATTCAAGTAATGTAATATAAGATAATGTAATTTACCATAATCTCATGACCATAATTCATTCCATCACAAACTTACCTTGAAATAATCATTTCACGAATTTAATAATCATAAGCTTTGTGTATATACCTATACCATCTCGTAAGAATTTCATACCTACTCTCATCGTTGACATACCCAATGAACCACTCAGAATAATAATATCAGTTACTCGGGAAACCTTGCACACTAGGTGTCACATATGTAGCCATTGCTACCTCTATCTCATAACACATATATGCTCGCTCTCAAGCCATCAACGGGCCTGCTCACACAAGCTGTCAGTCATGATGTAGCTACATGGTGCTGCTCACACAAGCTGTCAAGTAACCACAACATATGCCGGTATACTCAGCCACTGGTAGGACGTATAGGACCAGCACCCGGATCACATAACATAATACCCTAGTGACATGTCACTTGCATCCTAATCTATTCCTAAGGTTCGATTGGGATTTCTCACTTGCCAAAACTTCGTCGAACATGTCCGTAGAGTCGTTTATACAATTCATACTAAAATTAAAGCATTTAAAATACAATTACAGTAAAGCTTATTTACATACGAACTTACCTCGGTTACAAAAAAGGCGAAAAGGATCTATTCGTTAATTACTTTGTTTTTCCCCCGATCTAGATTGAAACTTCATTTTTCTTGATCTATAATACCACATTGAACTCATTTAATCATCAAGCCATTCAATTCAGTCCAAAATCACATTATGGCAAAAATTAAAAATTTTACCCCTAATATTTCAACATTTTACAATTTAGCCCTAAGCTCGTAAAATGAATTTCTTTCAATTTCTTCCCAACTCAAGCTTAGTCGAAGCTTACCCTTACTGATAACAGCCCACATTTTACATTTATTCACACTTTACCACACATTTTTCAACACTTTAGAAATAAGTCCCTATTTGACATTTTTTCCGAAAATCACTTTACAAATGTTGTTTAACAAACAACAAACATGCATTTTCTACCATCAAACATCAAAATACAAGTATATTCAACATGGGTAAAATTTTAAACTTTAACTTTCTTTCAAATTAGACCTTGAAATAGCTAGATCAAGTTACATCAATCTCAAAAATATAAAAATCATTAAAAACGGGACAATAACGGACTTACAATCAAGCTTGAAAGCTTGGCCAAAGCCCTAGCTATGGCTTCCTCTAAAATTTTGGCTATGGGGGGACTAAATTGAAGAAGATGGACATCTTTTATTAGGTTAATTTGTCTTTATTTACCAAATTACCAATTTACCCTTAATGTATAACTTTAAAATTTCACCTAATCATGTCCCTTTTTGTCCTTCCTAAAGTATAATGGTCTAATTACCAATTAAGGACCTCCAATTTAAAAATTCATAACAATTAAACACCTTTAGCTAAGGGAACTCAAGTTTGGTACCTACTGCAATTTAGTCCTTTTAGCTAAATTGAGCACTCAATCAATAAAATTTCTTAACGAAATTTTCACAAAATTATTATATCATGCTGTAGACCTTGAAGAAATAATAAATTAAATATTTTTAATTCGGATTTATGGTCCCAAAACCATTGTTTCGATTTAACTCAAAAACGGGTTACAACTTTCTCCCCTTTAGGGATTTTCGTCCTCAAAAGTCTTACTAGAAATGAGGTTAGGGTATTATTTTCTCATAGCTTCCTCGGGTTCCCATGTAGCCTCTTCAACCCCGTGTCGTTGCCACAAAACTTTCACTAGAGCTATGCTTTTATTTCTCAACTGTTTAAACTCTCGAGCTAACACTTTGATTGGTTCTTCACTGTATGTCATATCAGGTCGAATCTCAATTTCTGACGGTGAGATTACATGCGATGGATCTAATCAATATCATCGCAAAATCGATGCATGAAATACATTGTGGATCCTTTCTAACTCTGACGACAAAGCTAGTCGATATGCCCCTGGCCCTATTCTTTCAATAATCTTATACGGCCCACTGAAACGCGGACTCGACTTACCTTTGTGACCAAATCTAAGAATTTTCTTCCACGGTCACACTTTCAGAAACACTTTATCACCAACCTAAAATTCAATATCCTTCTGTTTCAAATCCGCGTACGATTTCTGTCGATCTGGAGCTGCTTTCAAACAATCACGAATTACTTTCACTTTCTCTTCGATTTCTCTAACCAAATCAACCCCGTGAATCTTTTCTCACTAAGCTTGGTCCAATACAATGGTGTTCGGCATTTGTGACCATACAATGTTTCGTAAGGTGCCATTTTTATACTCGATTGAAAACTGTTGTTATAAGAAAATTTGACCAATGGTAGATATATCTCCCAACTACCTTCGAACTCTAAAACACAACAGCAAAGCATATCTTCTAGAATTTGGATTACCCTATCAGATTGACTGTGTAACGGCCTAATTTCGGTGAAATCAGAATAGTGGTCTCAGGACCACAAATTCGAGTAAAAAATAAAATTTATTTTTATTTTATTACATGGTCTGTATTATGTTAGAAATGTCATGTAAAAATTCTGATAAGAAAATTTTACTGATTATGTGTTTAATTACGGGAAGGGCCAAATCGCATAAAATGCAAAAGTTGAATTCTAGTAGCTAAAATGATTAAATAACTATGGAATTCAAAACATGAGGTCCTTATATTAGTAGATATTTTTAGAAAATTAGAAAAAGGCTAAGGACTAAATTGGAAATAAAAAATATTAAAGATGATAAATTAATTAAATAGAAATGAAAATGATTTATATCATCTTCTTCCTCAAAATAATACATGGAAACCCTAGGAAAGAGAATGCAAGCTCTCTTGGCCAAATTAGGTAAGTTGTCTGGTCCCGTTTTTAGTAATTTTGATATTTTTGAAACCAGGATAGCTTAATCTATCTATTTGGGGGATTAATTTGAAAAGTTATCAAGGTATGGAAATTGGGTCATGGATGAATATGCTGTAAATTTGAAATTTATGGTAGAAAATGAAAGGTTGTTGATAGATAAACAACTTTTACGAAGTGATTTTTGATGAAAACATGATTTAGGGACTAAAATGTAAATTTGTGAAAATGAAAGAAAAATTCTAAACTTTTGTAGAATATATGTGTTGTAAACTTTATGGTGAAATTTTGGTTAGGCTTGGAATAGGGAGTAAACTGCATAAATTTCATTTTCTGAGCTTAGGGACGAAATAGAAATTTATGGAAAAGTTAGGGGTAAAATGGTAATTTTACCTAAGATGTAAATTGAGTCCACTTGAATATGAAATGTGATAAATTGATGTAAAATTTACTCGTATAGATCCAGATAGACCAAATTCGGAGCTAGAACGAGGAAAAGAGGAAAATGTCAAATTAGTAGATATTATGTACATGAACATTTGTCGAGGTAAGTTCGTGTAACTAAATTGTTTTTATTTGCATGGTTGCATTGATTGTGTTTCTGTAAATTGTATAAATTTCATAAATATGTGAAATGATTACATATCTGATCAAGCCCGATAAATAAAAATGTTTAAATTAAATGACAATGCCCGATAGATGATAAAGGATAAACGATGGAAATGCTACTTTTATGCTTGGAATGAATGTGGAATATGATCATTTGAATTATATGGATGATTATAGATGTATGAAATAATCACATGCCCGATAATATTTGAAAAATGTTAAATTTTCGTTTGAATAAATGAATATCGATGGATAAATGTGATTTCCCGAAATGAATGAGGTCCTGCATTTGTTGCTGGTGGGATTTAGCTCAGACGAGTAATCCTATTGACCTCATTCCTGAAAGGATTTAGCCCAGATGGGTAATCATGGTATAAGCCCTCTCGAGCATATGTTATGGATTGGATTTAGCCCGGATGGGCAATCCAGATCAAGCTCTTTAGAGCATATGTCATAAATAGAATTTAGCTTGGATTGGTAATCCTATCTAAGCTCTATTGAGTATAAATATTATAGATTGGATTTAGCCTGGACTGGTAATCCTATTGTATATATGTGTGGCTCGAGAGTGTACTCTCTGAAATAGTACCTTATGGGTACCATTAAATATGAATTGACGGATCCTGATTTGTACACCTCGAGTGTACTACCTGTGTAACCATCGATATTTTAGATAAGTTCGACAAGTAAAAATCTTAACATGAGAACATATGAATAATAAATGAGTTATTAAATGTATCCGTCTAAAATACAAGAAAATGATGATACATGGCAAATGATATATGAAAACCTGTGAAGATGATATTTGTACATGGACTTTATTTGATGAATATATGTTAATTCTTGATTATAGACTTGTACACCTTGAGTGTACTAATCGTGACCTTGATATTCTGAGTAATATGAGTAAAGTTCTGATATGAAAATATCTGAACTCGAAATGAACTAGTATGAAAATGTAAATAATTATTGTAATCTAGCCTTTGGAATGGCTAGTGATGATTAAGTTTTGGTACATGTATATATATGTATTTAAGTTTACTTTATGGAGATAACATAAGTGTCTATTATTGATTGATTGAGAAAGGTAAGATTAAAAGCATGAATGCATGTATCAATATATCATGTTAGATGTTATAAATTGCTTGAAATCAATGCTTGGATTGGTTGGTAATTGGATGTGAGTTGGTGCGGGAATTTGGTATGATTTTGGGTGAGAAATGAAGCTAGGAATGACTTTATTTTGTCCACATGGGCAGACACACGGGTGTGTGTCTAGACCGTGTGTGACACACGGCCTAGTACATAGGCATGTGGTTAGGCCGTGTGTCCTCTGCACCTTAAATTTGAGAAAACAAAATGCTTAGAATTAAGCACACACGGCGAGACACGCGCGCGTGTGTCTCGGTAGTGTGTGCTACTGACCTAGAAACAGGCGTATGTCTTGGCTGTGTGAAACCTGAACCTAATTTCGAAGGAATTTAATTAACCACACTGCTTAACACACGACGTGTGGCATGGCTGTGTGCACATGTCAATGAGTTACACGGGATCGAACACAGCCTGTAGCACGGGCATGTCCAAGGGTCACACGGACGTGTGAGCCCTGTAACCTAGAAAAATTTTAAAATTTTACTAAAAATTCTTAGAGTTTTTGATTAAGTCCCGGCTCAATTCTCATGCTCATTTTGGGCCTCAAGGGTCCATTTAAGGGATGTTATGAATAAATCTCGAGGAATGAATAGTAACAATTTGAATTATCTGAAATGTTTTGAAAGTTCCAGTAATGCTCTTTAACTCTGCTTCGGCGACATACACGGGTTAGGGGTGTTACAGACCGTCGGTTTGCGGATGAAATGCAGCACTAAAATTCAATTTTGTACCCAACGCTCCTTGCAATTTCTTCCAAAATCGCGACGTAAACCTCAGATCTCTATCCAAAATAATAGAAGTAGGCACCCCGTGCAATCTAACAATCTCAGCAATGTACAATTCAGCTAGTTTATCAAGTGAATAATCTGTACGTGTGACAACCCGAATTAGGGCCTAATTAGAATAGTGGTTTCGTGACCACAAATCCAAGATAGAAATAATTATTTTATAATTATTTTATATTTATTTTGAGGTTTATGATATGATTTCATGATTTCGTGAAAATTTCGTAATGAAATTCTATGCATTAAGCGCTTAAGTTGAGATTAGGGACTAAACCGAATAAATTGCAAAACTTGCATTCTAGAAGTTTTTAGTATGAAATTGCATTGAAATATTAATTATGAGGTCTTAAATAGAATTTGACCAATTTTAGGTTCATGGACAAAATTTGGACATGGAAGGAATTTTTGAAAGTTTAGTAGTAAGGGCATTTTGGTCATTTGTATATTAAATGAAATAAAATGGGAAAAATAACACAAAATTTGGTCATCTTCATCACTAGTTGCTGCCGAAATTTACTCTCCTCCATAGCTAGGGTTTCTTCAACTTTCAAGCTTCATAGTAAGTGATTTCAAGCCCCGTTTTTAATGTTCTTTACATTTTTGAAATCCTCGTAGCTCGATTTACCTATTTCTACTATTATTTCGAGTTAGGGTTTATGTTTAAAAATTTACCCATGAATGATAGGCATGTATTTTGATGTTTGATGGTAGAATATGAATGTTTGAAGTTAGGAGAACGATCTTTTCTAAGCGATTTTTAGCAAAAACGAGCAAAACGGCATAATCGATAAAAATACCTATTGTTCATAATTATGTGTTAGAATGAGAATTTGATGATACCATAGAAGAGAAAAATGATCAGCATGCCATTAAACATAAGAATAAGGGCTCAAATTAAATTTCCGAGCCTTGGGGCAAAATCGTAATTTTGTAAAAGTTAGAGGGCAAAAAGGTAATTTTTGTATAATGTGATTTTTGGATTGAAATAAATAGTTCGAGTGTTAATTGAACTAAATGTGTTGTTATAGATCAAGAAAGGCGTGGAATCGACCTCGAACGGGGGAAAGAAAAAGCTTTGGACTAAACTGCAAAATTTCTATATTTTGCACCGAGGTAAGTTTGTACATAAATAAATCATCGATGTCTTTTATGTTATTGTATTTTGATAACATGTGGAATATGGCTGCCTATCAAATGGTTATTTGATGTAAGGTATGAATTTAAATTGATTTGGATAATTTAGTAAAATGTTGGAAAAGTGAGAAATTTCTGTTGAACCTTGGAATAAAAACGATACAAATAAACTATTGTGTGGTCACGTGTGTAGTACTAAGTGCAAAGCTACTACGTGTACCAGATTATTGGTCGCATGTGTAGTACTAAGTGCAAAGCTACTATGCGTGCACCGAAAAACCGTGGTCACGTGTGTAGTACTAAGTGCAAAGGCTACTACGTGTGTGCGATTATTGGTCGCATGTGTAGTACTAAGTGCAAAGCTACTATGCGTATCATATAGCTTCGGCTACACGTGTGGAAATGGGAAAATGTTCAAGTAGTGGTGTATCTGTTGTTATTCCGATGAGTTCAACGGGAAATTGATTTAAATGAAGATACATGTGAAAGTGATTATGTGATGAATAAGTGCAAGTATATGTTTATTTGAATTTATGAGCAATATGCTCGATAAGTGAGCGAACCTCGAGAAATGGAAAGGATTGAGCGAAATATGTAAGAGTGAATTTTGTAGTAAAACAATGTTGGACAGCAGAGTTGCATAATTTTGAAAATTCACCAAAAATCATGGAATTAGAATTAAATCTCAAATAAATTATGGAATTAAAGCTTAATGGGTCTACTTTCGTATAAAAGAAACAGAGGAAACAAAAGACTTCTATATTATGTGATAATTGAATTCTTGTGAAACAGGTTCGAATGAAATTAAGATCCCTGTTCTGACTTTAGAAATTCACCATAAATTGTAAAAAAATTATTAAGAGTCATACCATATATTCATGAATTCCTTATTGAGTCTATTTTTAATGGAAATAAACAGCATGGTCGTTGGAATCTTGTACAGGAGAAATTTTGTTCGTAATGCACAGTGTTAGAGTAGTCATACCACGAAATAGGGAGACTTTAACTAATAAACTGTACTAATTGGCCTGACCAAAAATTCTAGAAAAATTAGTAAATATAATTATGAGTCTAGTTTCAAGGAAAATTTACTGAATTGAATTTGAGATATGTACCTCAAGATATGATTTTCTTTTAACAGGGACTCTAGAAAACAATTTGTCATCAATATATGTAACCATATACTTGTATGATTGTTTTACTTTGATAAATTATATATCAATTTAGTACTTACTTACTAAGCTATATGCTTACCATCTTTTCTTTTTCTTGTTTTATAGAATTATTAAGCCATTTCTGGATTTTGGAGATCGTCGGAGACTCATCTACACTATCAATACTTTTGGTAGTTTGTAATCACTACTTTAGAATTATGGCATGTATAGAGAGAGACTAATCATTTTGTTATATGTCATAATTAATTTGTTTTAAAGTATCATTTTTTTAAATTTTAAAATCTACATGTATCTATGTATATCATTAATGCTATCAACTTTAGTCTAAGCTAAAGTAAGTAAATTGAGTAAGGTCAGTTAATGTGTGAATTCATGTTTTTCGTGAATGGTAATGCTCCGCACCTTATTTTGGTCTAGAATATGGGTATGGGGTGTTACATTTATTGGTATCGAGCCTGGTTTAGGCGGTTCTCGATCTACGTCTTGTGTGTGGAAGTCTATCTGTACATGCCATAATTATATTATGATAGTGGGATGACTCGACACTTTAAATCATTTTTTTATAGTAAATGGATCCCACCAGCAGTGTGTGATGATGATGTAGAAAGTAATGCGCTGGCTCCGCGCAGGGACTGCGCTTGATGGAGAGTAGGCATGAGACACATGATCGGGAGATAGGGCCCGGGAAGCCTTTCTCCGTATGATGAGTAATTGGTATCTGAGAATTTGTTCGGGCAAATCTGAACGCTCGGCCTCCTCCACCTCCTCCTATTCCTCAACCGGTTCCGTAGTTCCTCAAGGTGCCGAAATGGTAAGATCGAGCAAACCCCCAGTTGGTAAAATTCGAAAGCAAGGGGCTGAAGAATTTAGGGCTAATATAGATGATGATCCCGAAAGAGCAGAGTTCTGGCTTGAAAATTCTACTAGGGTATTCGATGAGCTTTCTTGTACTCCCGAAGAATGTTTGAAGTGTGCCGTATCATTGCTAAGGGATTCGGCATATCACTGGTGGAAGACATTGATATCAGTGGTTCCGAAAGAAAGGATTACATGGGATTTCTTTCAAGAGGAGTTTAGAAAGAAGTATATAAGCCAGCAATTTATTGATCAAAAACGGAAAGAGTTCCTTGAACTGAAACAAGGCAAAATGTCTGTGGCAGAATATGAACGTGAATTTGTCAGACTTAGCAAGTATGCTCAGGAGTGTGTGTCCACCGAAGCTATTATGTGTAAGAGGTTCGAGGATGGGTTAAATGAAGACATCAAGCTACTAGTTGGGATTTTAGAATTGAAAGAGTTTGTGGTATTGGTTGACCGAGCTGGTAAAGCTGAAGAACTGAACAACGAGAAGAGAAAAGCTGTGAGAGAAGCCAGAGACGCAAGAAAGAGGCCAATTAGTAAGTCATTCCAATCTCAGCCAAAGAAGTCTAAAGAAATGAATCCTCGGTTGTTGTTGTTTCAACTGAACATTAAGTGATCGGGATCGTGGAAGATCATATTCGGATTCTAAAGCCCAAGCTACTTCAATAGCGAGTGTAGGTAATGTGAGATCTAATAGACCCGAAAGTGCAAGACTTTGTGGCAAACAACATTTTGGGAGTGTTGGATGATTAGCGGGCTTGTTTCAAATGTGGTTCTCGAGAACATTATATTAAGGATTATCCAAAAGGGTTGAAGAAGAAAATTTTGAGTACCGCAGACGGACTAGTGTTGCTAATAGAGGTAGACCTCAGAAATCTGGGAGTGGAGCTAGCGGTAGAGAAGTGTGACAAAGGAATTAAGCGGGAGACCAGGAAGCTAGAGTACTGCTAGAGCTTACGCCATACGTGCTTTCGGGAAGAGGCGTCATCTCTCGATGTGATCACTGGTACATTTTCTCTTTATGATACTCTTTGTTATTGCAATCGATTGATCCGGATCTACTCATTCTTATGTTTGTGTGAATTTAGTATCTAGTAAGAGCTGCCCGTAGAATCTCACTGAATTTGTGATTAAAGTGTCAAACCCTTTAGGCAAATATGTGTTAGTAGATAAGGTTTGCAAAAATTGTCCTTTGATGATTCAAAGTCACATTTTCAAGCTAATCTAATGTTGCCACCATTTGACGAGTTTGATGTCATTTTGGGTATGGATTGGTTGATATTACATGATGCTAGAGTAAATTACAGACAAAAAACTCTTGAGTTGAAATGTGAAAATGGTGAAATTCTTGGTGGAAACAAATGAATCAAATAAATTGCCTATGGTGATTTCATATATATGCCTTTCGGTGATATATGCGAAAAGGTGTGAAGCTTATCTTGCTTACGTATTAAATACTAAAATGTCCGAGTGAAGCTTGAATCGAGATTGGTAGTCTATGAGTTCTCGGATGTATTTCCAGAAGAATTGCCGGGGTTGCCTCCGATTAGAGAGGTAGAATTTTCTATTGATTTGTTACCGAGGCGCACCAATTTCGATCTCTCCATACAGAATGGCTTCATTGAATTAAAAGAATTGAAGGCTCTCGATTGCAAGAGTTAACAGACAAAGGGATTTGTGAGACCAGAGTTTCTCTCCTGGGTGCTCTGTATTGTTCGTAAAGAAGAAGGATGGTTCAATGAGACTTTGCATTGATTCTTCGTCGGATCAATAAGGTGACTATAAAGAACAAGTACCGTTGTGCGAGGATTGATGATTTATTCGATCGATTAAAGGGGCCACAGTGTTTTCAAAGATCGATTTGAGGTCAGTTATTACCGAGTTGAGAGTTAAGGAGTCGGATGTGCAAAAACCGCTTTGAGCGAGGTATGGACACTATGAATTCCTTGTGATGCCTTTCGGTCTAACAAATGCTCGGCTATCTTTATGGATTTGATGAATCGAATCTTTCGACCATACTGGATAGGTTTGTGGTTGTGTTCATAGATGATATCTTGATTTATTCTCGGAATGAGTCCGAACATCTTTGAACATTTAAGAATGGTATACTGATTTTAAAAGAAAAGAAATTGTTTGCAAAATTGAGTAAAAGTGAATTTTGGCTTCGTTGAAGTTGGATTTTTGGGACATGTAGTTTGGGTGATGGTATTCGAGTTGATCCGAGCAAAATTTTGGCAATTGTTAATTGGAAACCGCCAAAGGATGTATCTCGAGGTTAGAAGCTTTTGGGCTTAGCTAGATATTATCGACGCTTTGTCGAGGATTTTCGATGATCGCCTCTCCAATGACTAATTTGTTACAAAAGAATGTTAAGTTTGATTGGGTGAAGAATGTCAACTAAGTTTGAGAAGTTAAAAAAGCGGTTGACCAAAAGCACCCGTGTTAGTGCAAGCGAGTCGAGGAAAGAATTTGTGATCTATAGTGATGCGTCATCAATTGGTCTTGGTTGTGTTTTAATGCAAGAAGGTAAAGTAGTAGCTTATGCCTCACGGCAGTTGAAACCGCATGAGAAGAATTACCCGACACATGATTTAGAGTTGGCGCCATTGTCTTTGCTTTGAAGATTTGGCGTCATTATTTATCTGGTGAGAAGTGCCGAATCTTTCACGATCACAAAAGTTTGAAATATTTGATGGATCAAAAGATTTGAATTTACGTCAACGGAGATGGCTTGAATTGTTAAAGGATTATGAATTAATAATTGATTATCACCCGAAACCGAATATAGTCATGAGATGCTTTAAGTAGAAAATCTTTGTTTGCTTTGAGAGCTATGGGTGCAAATTTAACTATGTTTGATGATGGTTTGCTTTTGGCGAATTAAGAGTTAAAGCGCTATTTCTTCAACAAATTTGTGAAGCTCGGAAGAATGATGAGTGAATTACAACAAGCGAGCTCAGTGTGAATTGGATTGTGACTCGATTTTCGAATCGGACGGAGGATTGCTTAATGTTTCGTGATCGAGTATGTGTACCGAAAGATCTTGAGTTGATTGAGAAGATTTTACATGAAGCACCACAAGTGGTTGTTTGCAAGTTCATCTGGTAGTACGAAAATGTACAACGACACTGAAGAAAATATATTGGTGGAATGGTATGAAAAGAGATATCTACGAGTTTGTAGCCAAATGCTTGATTTGCCGGCAAGTGAAAAGTGAACACGTGTACCTTCAGTTTACTTCAACCGATGATGATTCGAGTGGAAATGGGACATAATTACGATGGATTTTGTGACGAGGTTGCCTCTAACTCCAAAAGCGGAAAAATGCCATCGGGTTGTGGTTGATAGATTAACAAAATCAGCTCACTTTATACCCGATGCGTCTCGACGACTCCTTGATAAGTTGGCTAAAATATATATTTCGAAATTGTGAGATTACACGGAGTACCTATATCTATTATTTCGATAGAGATCCGAGATTTACTTGAGGTTTTGGAAAAAGTTACAAGAAGCTTTGGGTACAAAATTGAATTTCGAGATGCGCGTTTCATCCACAAACGGACGGTCAATCCGAGTGAGTAATTCAGTACTCGAGGATATGCTCCGATGTTGTGTTTTAGAGTTTCAAGGTAGTTGGGAGAAATATTTAGCCTTGGTTGAATTTGCCTACAACAACGTTTTCGATCGAGCATACAGATGGCACCGCATCACGAAGCATTGTATGGTCGCATGAAGTGTCGAACTCCTTTGTATTGGACCGAGCTTAGTGAAAACGGATTCACGGAGTTGACTTGATAAAAAAGAAACCAAGAGAAAGTGAAAGTGATTCGTGATTGTCCGAAAGCTACTTCAGATCGACAAAAGTCATACGCGGATTTGAGGAGAAAAGAGATCGAGTTCCAAGTGGGTGATAAAGTTTTTCTAAAGGTATCTCTGTGGAAGAAAATTTTAAGGTTTGGCCGAAAAGGCAAGTTAAGTCCACGTTTCATTGGGCCTTATAAGATTATTGAAAGAGTTGGACCAGTGGCTTATCGGCTAGCCTTACCAACTGAGTTGGAAAAGATTCATAACGTGTTTCATGTGTCGATCTTTGCTGACGTTACCGCTCGATCCTTCACATGTAATTCCTCGTGAAATTGAAATTCGGACCGGATGTGACCTATGAGGAGGAACCAATAAAGATTTTGGCTCGGGAAATTAAACAGTTAAGAAATAAAAATATAGCCTTAGTGAAAGTATTGTGGCACAGACATGGAATGGAAGAGGCTACGTGGGAACCTGAGGAAGCTATGAGGAAACAATATCCGAATCTCTTTACTGGTAAGATTTTCGGGGACGAAAATCTCTAAAGGGGGGAGAATTGTGACAACCCGAATTAGGGCCTAATCGGAATAGTGGTTTCGTGACCACAAATCCAAGATAGAAATAATTATTTTATATTTATTTTATATTTATTTTGAGGTTTATGATATGATTTCATGATTTCGTGAAAATTTCGTAATGAAATTCTATGCATTAAGCGCTTAAGTTGAGATTAGGGACTAAACCGAATAAATTGCAAAACTTGCATTCTAGAAGTTTTTAGTATGAAATTGCATTGAAATATTAATTATGAGGTCTTAAATAGCAATTTGACCAATTTTAGGTTCATGGAAAAAATTTGGACATGGAAGGAATTTTTGAAAGTTTAGTAGTAAGGGCATTTTGGTCATTTGTATATTAAATGAAATAAAATGGGAAAAATAACACAAAATTTGGTCATCTTCATCACTAGTTGCTGCCGAAATTTACTCTCCTCCATAGCTAGGGTTTCTTCAACTTTCAAGCTTCATAGTAAGTGATTTCAAGCCCCGTTT
The DNA here is from genome assembly GCA_025698475.1 of Gossypium anomalum. Lineage (NCBI taxonomy): Eukaryota > Viridiplantae > Streptophyta > Magnoliopsida > Malvales > Malvaceae > Gossypium > Gossypium anomalum. The sequence goes on along the minus strand of CM046958.1, from coordinate 34,292,274 downwards.
TTAATGTTCTTTACATTTTTGAAATCCTCGTAGCTCGATTTACCTATTTCTACTATTATTTCGAGTTAGGGTTTATGTTTAAAAATTTTCCCATGAATGATAGGCATGTATTTTGATGTTTGATGGTAGAATATGAATGTTTGAAGTTAGGAGAACGATCTTTTCTAAGCGATTTTTAGCAAAAACTAGCAAAACGGCATAATCGATAAAAATACCTATTGTTCATAATTATGTGTTAGAATGAGAATTTGATGATACCATAGAAGAGAAAAATGATCAGCATGCCATTAAACATAAGAATAAGGGCTCAAATTAAATTTCCGAGCCTTGGGGCAAAATCGTAATTTTGTAAAAGTTAGAGGGCAAAAATGTAATTTTTGCATAATGTGATTTTTGGATTGAAATAAATAGTTTGAGTGTTAATTGAACTAAATGTGTTGTTATAGATCAAGAAAGGCGTGGAATCGACCTCGAACGGGGGAAAGAAAAAGCTTTGGACTAAACTGCAAAATTTCTATATTTTGCACCGAGGTAAGTTTGTACGTAAATAAATCATCGATTTATTTTATGTTATTGTATTTTGATAACATGTGGAATATGGCTGCCTATCAAATGGTTATTTGATGTAAGTTATGAATTTAAATTGATTTCGGATAATTTAGTAAAATGTTGGAAAAGTGAGAAATTTCTGTTGAACCTTCGGAATAAAAAGCGAGACAAATGAACTATTGTGTGGTCACGTGTGTAGTACTAAGTGCAGCTACTACGTGTACAGATTATTGGTCGCATGTGTAGTACTAAGTGCGCAAGCTACTATGCGTGCTAAAAAGCGTGGTTACGTGTGTAGTACTAAGTGCAAAGCTACTACACGTGTACGGATTATTGGTCGCATGTGTAGTACTAGTGCGGACTACTATGCGTATCATATAGCTTCGCTACTACGTGTGGAAATGGGAAAATGTTCAAGTAGTGGTGTATCATGTTGTTATTCCGATGAGTTCAACGGAAATTGATTTAAATGAAGATACATGTGAAAGTGATTATGTGATGAATAAGTGCAAGTATATGTTTATTTGAATTTATGAGCAATATGCTCGATAAGTGAGCGAACCTCAGTAAAATGGAAAGGATTGAGTGAAATATGTAAGAGTGAATTTTTGTAGTAAAACAATGTTTGACAGCAGCAGTTGCATAATTTTGAAAATTCACTAAAAATCATGGAAGTAGAATTAAATCTCAAATAAATTATGGAATTAAAGCTTAATGGGTCTACTTTCGTATAAAAGAAACAGGGGAAACAAAAGACTTCTATATTATGTGATAATTGAATTCTTGTGAAACAGGTTCTGAATGAAATTAAGATCCCCTGTTTTGACTTTAGAAATTCACCATAAATTGTAAAAAAATTATTAAGAGTCATACCATATATGCATGAATTCCTTATTGAGTCTATTTTTAATGGAAATAAACGGCATGGTCGTTGGAATCTTGTACAAGGAGAAATTTTGTTCGTAATGTACAGGTTTTAGAGTAGTCATACCCTGAAATAGGGGAGACTTTAACTAATAAACTGTACTAATTGGCCCGACCAAAAATTCTAGGAAAAAATTAGTAAATAGACTTATGAGTCTAGTTTAAAGGAAAATTTACGGAATTGAATTTCAAGATATGTAGCTCAAGATATGATTTTTCTTTTAACCGGGACTCTAGAAAATAGCCTGTCATCGATATATGTAACCATATACTAGTATGATTATTTTACTTTGAGAAATTATATATCAATTTAGTACTTACTTACTAAGCTATATGCTTACCATATTTTCTTTTTCTTGTTTTATAGAATTATTAAGCCAGCTCGGGATTTTGGAGATCGTCGGAGACTCATCTACACTATCAATACTTTTTGGTATTTTGTAATCACTACTTTGGAATTATGGCATGTATAGAGAGAGACTAATCATTTTGTTATATGTCATAATTAATTTGTTTTAAAGTATCATTTTTTTTAAATTTTAAAATCTACATGTATCTATGTATATCTGTTAATGCTATCAACTTTAGTCTAAGCTAAAGTAAGTAAATTGAGTAAGGTCAGTTAATGTGTGAATTCATGTTTTTCGTGAATGGTAATGCTCCGCACCTTATTTTGGTCTAGAATATGGGTATGGGGTGTGTTGAAGATGCACTGAGAATGAAATGAGCCGATTTCGTCAATTTATCAACAACGACCCAAACAACATCTTTCTTCTTTAGAGTCAGAGGTAAGCCCGATACAAAATCCATCGTAACACTATCCCATTTCCACTTGGGTATCATCACAGGCTGAAGTAAACCTGAAGGCAGTTGATGTTCTGCTTTTACTTGTTGACAAATCAAACATCTCAATACAAACTCCGAAATGTCTTGTTTCATGCCCGACCACCAATATAATTTCTTCAAATCATTATACATCTTTGTACTCCTAGGATGAATCAGTTCAGTATCTCTCAGTACACAAATCCTACCTCGGAACATCAAACAATTCTCGGATCCAATTTGATAGTCTGAATCGCTACTCAATTCGCTTTGAACTCTTTTAGGTTGCAATTCATTATCATATTTTTGAGCTTTGCAAATTTACTGAAGAAATATTGGTCTAGCTTTCAACTCGACCAAAATTGATCCATCTTCGGATAAGGTTAGTCGTGTATTCATCGTTTTCAAAGCAAACATAGACTTTCTACTTAAGGCATCTACGACTATGTTTGCTTTCCCCGGGTGATAATCGATAACTAATTCATAATCTTTCAACAACTCGAGCCATTTTCGTTGTCACAAATTCAAATCTTTTTGAGTCATTAAATACTTTAAACTCTTGTGATCAGTAAAGATGTGACACTTCTCACCGAACAAATGGTGTCTCTAAATTTTTAAAGTGAACAAAATAGCAACCAATTCGAAGTTGTGCGTCAGATAATTCTTTTTATGTGGTTTTAATTGTCTTGAGGCATAAGCTATCACTTTACCCTCTTGCATCAACACACAACCTAAATAGTTCAATGACGCGTCACTAAAAATCACAAACTCTTTTCTCGACTCGGGTTGTACTAATACCGGTGCATCAGTCAACAATGCTTTCAGCTGCTCAAAACTCTGTTGACATTTCTCGGACCACTCGAATTTTGCGTCTTTTTGTAACAATCTAGTCATAGGTGTGGCAATCATCGTAAATCCTTTAACAAAACGCTGATAGTAACCAGCCAAACCTAAAAAGCTTCTTACTTCGGATATATTTCTCGGTGGTTTCCAATTAACAACTGTCGAAATCTTACTCAGATCAACCCGTATACCTTTCGTCGAACAATGTGTCTCAGAAATCTGAATTCTAGGAGCCAAAACTCACTTTTTCTGAATTTAGCAAACAATTGTTTGTCTCTCAAGGTCTGCAGTACAATTCTTAAATGCCTAACATGTTCAGACTCATCTCGTAAATAAATCAAAATGTCATCAATAAAAACAACCACAAATTTATCTAAATACGGTCTAAACGTTCGATTCATCAAGTCCATAAAAACCGCAGGAGCATTAGTTAATCCAAAAGGCATAACAAGAAATTCATAATGCTTGTACCTTGTTCTGAACGTGGTTTTCGGCATATCTGAATCCTTAACTCTTAGCTGATAATAACCAGATCTCAAATCTATCTTCGAGAACACTGTTGCCCTTTTCAACTGGTCAAACAGATTATCAATTCTCGGTAAATTATACTTGTTTTTTATCGTAACTTTGTTAAGCTGACGATAATCAATACAAAGTCTTATGGATCCGTCTTTCTTTTTAACAAATAACACTGGTGCACCCCAGGGCAAAAAACTCAGTCTACCAAAACCCTTATCTGTCAACTCTTACAACTGAGATTTCAATTCTTTTAGTTTGGTCGGAGCCATTCTATACGGAGCTATCGATATCGATGAAGTCCCCGGTACTAAATCAATAGCAAACTCGACTTCTCTGATCGGTGGCAAACCAGACAACTCTTCTGGAAACACATCCGGGTATTCACAAACTACCGGCACAGATTCAATTTTCAATTTGGACACTTTCATATTCAGTACATATGTAAGATAAGCTTCACACCCTTTTCTTACATATCTCTGAGCCGACATCGACGAAATCACAATAGGCAACTCACCCGACTCATTCGGTTCAATCCAAAAAATTTCATTATCTTGACATTTCAATTCAATAATCTTTCATCTACAATTTACTACGACATCATGTAGAGTCAACCAATCCATTTCAAGAATTACATCGAACTCATCAAACGGTAAAACCATTAAGTCAGCCGAAAAATAGTGACCCAAAATCATTAAAGGACAACTCTAGCAAACTTTATCAACTAAAACATATTTGCCTAAGGAGTTTGACACTTTAATCACATACTCAGTAGACTCAACAAGCAAATTCTTACTAGATACCAAATTCATGTAAATATAAAAATGAGTCGATCTAGGATAAATCAATGCAACTACACAAGTATCATAGAGAGAAAATGTACCAGTGATAACATTAGGGGATGACGTGTCTTCGCGAGCACGAATAGCGTAGGTTCTAGTAGGTGCTTTAACCTCTGATCTCGTAGTTAAATCTTTCGTTATACCTCTACTATTGTTCCTATTTCCCGTATTTCTCTGTGGTCTCCCTCTAGTGGCAGTGTTGTTCAGTCTTGCATTTTGAAAATTATCTTTCTCAGCCATTTCAGGGCAATCTCGAATAAAGTGATCTAGGAAGCCACATTTAAAGCAAGCCCGGGTATTCATTCTGCATTCACCAGGTTGCCGTCTACCACAGTGTTGACATTTAGGTCTATTAGACCTAGCATTACCAACACTCGCTATTGACGTAGTTTGGGCCTTAGAACCCTAATATTGCTTCCCACGATCTCTGTTGAGATACCCAGCTGAAACATTCAAACGAGTATAAAATCCCTCAATTTCTTTGATGAGTATTGAAATGACTAATTCAGCGGTCTTTTTCTCCTATCTCTAGTCTCAAACTCAGCTTTTCTCTTTTCTTTGCTCAACTATTCGGCTTTGCAAGTTCGACCGACTAGCACAACAAATTCTTTCAACTCTAAAATCCCAACTAACAGTCTGATATCCTCATTGAACCCATCTTCAAATCTTTTACACATGATGGCCTCGGTGGAAACACATTCCCGAGCATACTGATTGAGCCTAACAAACTCTCACTCATATTCAGTCACAGACATACGGCCCTGTTTCAGCTCTAAAAACTCTTTGTGTTTTTGATCAATGAACCGTTGATTTATATATTTCTTTCTGAACTCATCTTGAAAGAATTCCCAAGTAACTCTTTCTCTCGGTACCACGGATACAAGAGTTTTCCACCACCAATATGTTGAGTCCCTCAGAAGTGATATAGCACATTTCAAGCACTCATCCGATGTGCAAGAAAGCTTATCAAATACCTTGATAGAGTTCTCAAGCCAAAACTCTGCCCTCTCAGGATCGTTGTCAATATTAGCTCTAAATTCTTCAGCCCCTTATTTTCTAATCTTATCAACTAGAGGCTTGTTCAGTCTTAACAATTCCACACCTTGCGGAGCTACAGGAACTGGTTAGGGGTTAGGTGGGGTGAAGGATGTTGAACAGTCAGATTTGTTCGAACAAACTCGGCAAATGATAAACCATAATTTATACATATTATTATCCCATGCTTAACACATTTATAAATGATTTCTCTTTAGATTTGGTGAATTTGATGCTCCTAATCTTTTAATTTCATATTTTATACTTAGGTGAGCACAGGAGAATAAAAAGAACAAGAAACAGGCCAAAAATTGAGAAAATGAGCCGATGTGGGAAAACAAAATGGCCTGGACTTTCTTACACGGGTAGCACACACGTCTGTGCCATTCTAGTAGGGTCAAACACGGCCTAAAACAACCTCAACACGGGCGCGTTGATCTCTCAGCCTTGACCACGGCCTGAAGTAATCGCACACGGGCGTGTCCCTATCAAGCCCAAGTTAGGTTCTATTCGAAAAAAGGGCGATATTGAGGGCTTTTAGGCATTCTAAAGCACATTTAAACACAGTAGAGGAGGATTAAAGAGGAGACACAGGGTAGGAAGGAAGGAATTACTCGAAGAAAGCCAATTGATCCATCTCAGAAGCCTGATTCATCATCAAGACTGAAGATCTTCCCTCAATTTCCCTTCAGGAGTTTTGGGTTTTCTTTATGTTTTGTATTCATTATTCTTCTGAGATGTTTTCCTTTTTAGTTATGAACTAAACCCCCTAAATACCTAAAGGGGATGAAACCTAAGACGAATCTTGTTATTATTATCTGAATTGTATGATAAATATTTAACTTGTTCTTAATTATGTGTTCTTAATTCTTGATTCAGTATTTTAGGATATTGATTCAAGTTAATGCGCTTATTCGGAGGATGAATAGTCCCTGTCTAAGAGTAAATTTGTCATAATTAAGAGGAGTTGATTGCACGCCTAGAGATAGGGTGACGAGATTTTGCCGGATTAGGGTGAAACCTAATAAGGGGATCCATAGATCGAGTTAATGCAACCCTAGGGTGTTAATTAGAAAGAGATTTCAATTATTCAACCTAGGTTTAGACGTTATTAGTCTTGAATAGGGATAATAACATAAATTAGGGATTTTTACGGAATAAGTTGAATGAATAAATCGTCCGATTCAGAGTCAAATAACAAGTGAAATCTAGGTGGATTTTTCCTTGGGTATTGTCTTAATCAATCGAATTTTTTAAAAAGTATTTTCCCCAAACCTATTTTCTGTGCATTCTTAGATTAATTAATTAGTTAATTAAAACCCCCATTATTCTTAGGCTAGATAATAAAAAGAAAGTTAATACTAGTACTTTTAGTTCCTTTGGGTTCGACATCTGGTCTTGCTAAAACTATACTGCTATTCAATAGGTATGCTTGCCTTCGTCGTGATAATAGTTAGTTTAGGTACGATCATTTATAAATTTTAAAACTTATTGCGAGTGACAATCAAGTTTTTGGCGTCGTTGCTGGGGACCTAAGATATTAGCAACACTTAATTTTTATTACTTTAGCAATTTACTTTTATTGCAATTTTAATTTTGTTTAATTTTCATTACTAAATTTTCTTTCTCTCTCTTCTGGTAGGTTCTTATAGTTTATGACTAGAAGAAACCTGTCAGGACCATTACTTTTTGGCGAAGAAATCGATCGCACAGCTCGTAGAAACCGAAGAGAAATAAGGCAAACCTTAAGATACACAGAGGGAGAGCAAGAGGATGATATTCCAACTACAACCAAGGAGATGGACGAAAATTAGGAAAATCCGCTACCTCCTGCGATTGCCGCCGATCAAGTAAATCAAAATCAAGCTCCAGGCACTATGTATGATTATGCTAAGCCAAATTTAACAGGAACTGAGTCAAGTATAATTAGGCCTGCTATTGCTGCAAATAATGTTGAACTAAAACCTAACACGATTCAAATGATACAGCAATTTGTTTAGTTTGATGGTTTGCAGGATGAGGATCCCAACACTCACTGGGCAAATTTTCTGGAATTCTGCGACACATTTAAAATTAATGGCATTTCTGATGATGCCATTCACCTTTGGTTATTCCCTTTTTTATTGAGAAATAAAGCTAAACAGTGGTTAAACTCGTTACCATGAGGGTCAATCACTACTTGGGAACAAATGACCTAAAAATTTTTATTAAAGTATTTTCTGCCAGCTAAAATAGCTAAATTACGTAATGATATCTCTTCTTTTGTGCAGATGGATTTAGAAACACTTTACGATGCATGGGAGAGATACAAGGACCTACTGCGAAGGTGCCCTCACCATTGGTTACCTCTATGGCTGCAAGTTCAAACATTTTATAATGGTGTGAACCTCTCGACAAGACAGATGATTGATGTAGCAGTTGGTGGAACCATTAACAACAAAACACCTAAAGCAGCTTACGAATTTATTGAGGAGATGTCATTGAATAACTATCAGTGGCAAGTTATGAGGACTAAGCCAACCAAAATAGCAGGCGTTTATAACATCGATACAGTTAACATGTTATCAAATCAGGTGGAGCTTCTAAATAAAAAGATTGATGGTTTACTTGGTTCTATGCAGGTACATCCAGTGATGAGGTGTGATTCAAGTGGGGGAGTCGTACATACAGAATATCAACCCTTCAATCCTACAACCGAAGAGGAGCAAGTCCACTATATGGGTAACAATAACTCTAGACCTCAAAATAACCCATACAGTAATACTTACAATGCAGGTTGGAGGAACCACCCAAATTGCTCATGGGGTGGTCAAGGAAATCAAAGGCCACAAAATATTTCGGGTTTTCAACAACCACCTTATCAACAGGAAAAGAAACCGAACCTTGAGGAGATGCTATCCAAATTCATCGCGGTGTTAGAAACTCATTTCCAGAATATCGAAACAGAAGTTAAAAATCAACAAGCATCGATCCAAGGGCTCGAAACTCAAATAGGCCAGCTGTCTAAATTAATTTCCGAACGACCACAAGGTAGCTTTCCAAGCAACACTGAACCTAACCCAAGAGAACAACTCAATACAATCAAGGTTGGAAATGAGGAAGGGTTAGTTGCTTCTGGACCAGAACCAAAGAAAAAAACCATGGTAAGCAAAGGTAAAGGTGAGGTAGGTCACAATGAGAAAAAATCGGTAAGTGTAGAATATAAACCTCGTGTGCCATATCTTAATGCGACAAGGAAAGACCGATTAGATGAGCAATTTGGTAAATTCCTTAAAATTTTAAAGAAATTACATATTAACTTACCGTTTACTGAAGCTCTCTCGCAGATGCCGAATGCAATAAAGTTTTTAAAGGAGCTTTTAGCAAATAAGCAGAAGTTGGACGAGGCATCGGATGTGGAGTTAAACGTAGTTTGCTCTACTATTCTTCAAAATAAGCTACCCAACAAGTTAAAAGATCCAGGGAGTTTTACAATTCCTTGCTGAATGGGTAGCTTAGATGTTAATAATGCATTGGCTGATTTAAGGGATAGCATCAACGTCATGCCTTACAAAATATTTAAACAACTAGGTCTTGGGAAACCCAAACAAACTAGGATAAGCATTCAGTTAGCAGATAAAACTATCAGATTTCCTAGGGGTATTATTGAAGATGTACTAGTTAAAATTGACAAATTTATATTCCCAGTTGATTTCCTTGTTCTAGACCTAGAGGAGGATAGCAACACTCCTTTGATATTAGGAAGGCCTTTGAACCTAAAAAGGTGATTGTATAAACCATAAAAAATTGAAGGTGATTGTATAAAAGGCATTGGCACATATACTTATATAAATAGGCTTACAACCATTTTAGCCAAAATAAGCCAATTACATGGCTAAATATCAAATCACTTCAAACAAATATAAGCCAATTATAGGTGAACTCATACTTCGTGTGGGGGACGAAACAATCACCCTTCAAGCTTGTAATTCTGGAAACTCATAAAAAATTGAAGGTGATTGTATAAACCATTCTACTAAAAGTAACCATGTGTTGCAACCAACTTTGCAGGAAATAAGTTCAAAGGATATACATAAGCCATGTTCAAGCAACAACAAAGGGCCTATTCATGAAGAACGAAAGTTACAAATCGAGGAGCTAGATGAATGGCGGCCACATAAACCGAGAACACACGATAACCAAAAACTACGCCAGGACGAGCTCAATACCTCACCAAATCAACTTAAGGTTGGAGATAAAGTATTATTAGATGCCGCAGATCCTCGCATTACCACTACTAAATCGAATGAAGAAATTCCTCTTACGGTACTTAGCATTTTCCCATTCGGTACACTCGATGTAATCCATCCCAAATTCGGCACTTTTAAGGTAAACAATACCCGTCTAAAACCTTATTTTGATGAGATTGATAGCAGGAATGAGGAGTGTAAACTCCTCGAACCACCATGACCATTCAATGGAGAGGTAAGTCGAGCTTAGACTATAAATAAGCGCTTCTCGGGAGGCAACCTGAGCACTAACGGTATTAACTTCTTTAAATCCTAGTGTTTAACACCTAACTTACTAACCGAGCTCTTGAATACAGGTTTTCCACACCACACGGCTAGGCACACAGGTGTGTTGTAGACTGTGTGAAAATAGGGCAAAGATTTTTCCCCAACACGGGCTGCGATAAATCGCCACGATCGTGGAACATGGTCGTGGGTGATCCTGCCAAAATAACACGGGCGTGCAACACGCCCGTGTCCTAAAATCGTGGCCGATCCTTCCAAAACAACACGAGCGTGCGACACACTCGTGTCTTAGAACCGTGGTTGAACCTGAGAAAATAGCACCGGCGTGTGACACGCCCGTGCCTAGCACTCGTGGTCGAACCTGTCAAATTAACATGGGCCTGGGAGAAGCGAACGAAGCCAGACATGGCCGCGCGACATGGCCATGGGCACCAACATGCCCAAAAATTTGAAACTCAAGAAAAACACAGGCTAAATAAAAGGCATACGGGCGTGCCCCACGACCGTGTACCCCAAATACCTATTTTTTTTTCTAATTTTATCTTTCTTTAAAAATATTTCGTTCCATTTTTTTTAGGACTTTTATAATTATTAAGTACTTTATATTTGCAAATATTTCTTCATGAGTAATCCTATTCCTCTATATTCCTAAAAAGTTCCTGATTCTATCACAGTTATAAAGAGCTCCGAAGCTCACTATTACTTAGGAACTTGAAACTCCACTGGAAAAGGTTCTCCACGATCGCCACTTGTGGAACGCAACCTCTACCACCACCGGAGTATTCTCCTCCGATCTGCATAACTCCAACCTAAGGAGTTCATTCATTTAACATTCAGAAAGTTTCACTTCTCTCCCTATCTTATGATCTTTTATCTATGACTTCTCAGCCATTTCAGGGCAATCTCGAATAAAGTGATCTAGGGAGCCACATTTAAAGCAAGCCCGGGTATTCATTCAGTATTCACCAGGATGTCATCTACCACAGTGTTGACATTTAGGTCTATTAGACCTAGCATTACCAACGCTCGCTATTGACGTAGTTTGGGCCTTAGAACCCGAATATTACTTCCCACGATCTCTGTTGGGATACCCAGCTAAAAAATTCAAACGAGTATAAAAATCCCTCGATTTCTTTGATGAGGATTAAAATGACTAATTTAACAGTCTTTTTCTCGTATCTCTAGTCTCAAACTCAGCTTTTCTCTTTTCTTTGCTCAACTCTTTGGCTTTGCAAGTTCGACCGACTAGCACAACAAATTCTTTCAACTCTAAAATTCCAAGTAACAGTCTGATATCCTCATTCAACCCATCTTCAAATCTTTTACACATGATGGCCTCGGTGGAAACACATTCCCGAGCATACTGACTGAGCCTAACAAACTCTTGTTCATATCCACTCACAGACATATGGCCTTGTTTTAGCTCTAAAAACTCTTTGCGTTTCTGATCAATGAACCGGTGACTTATATATTTCTTTCCGAACTCATCTTGAAAGAATTCCCAAGTAACTCTTTCTCTCAGTACTACAGATACAAGAGTATTCCACCACCGATATGCTGAGTCCCTCAGAAGTGATATAGCACATTTCAAGCACTCATCTGGTGTGCAAGAAATATCATCAAATACCTTGATAGAGTTCTCAAGCCAAAACTCCGCCCTCTCGGGATCGTCGTCAACATTAGCTCTAAATTCTTCAGCCTCTTGTTTCCTAATCTTATCAACTAGAGGCTTGTTCAGTCTTAATAATTCCACACCTTGCGGAGCTACAGGAACTGGTTACAGGTTAGGTGGGGGTGAAGGATGTTGAACAGTCAGATTTGTTTGAACAAATTTGATAAATGATAAACCGTAATTTATACATATTATTATCCCATGCTTAACACATTTATGAATGATTTCTCCTTAGATCTGGTGAATTTGATGCTCTTAATCCTTTAATTTCATGTTTTATACTTAGGCGAGCACAAGGGCCAAAAACGGAGAAAATGGCCGATGTGGGAAAACAACACAGCCTGAAATTTCTCACATGGGTAGCACACACACTCGTGCCATTCTAGCAGGCTCGAACACGACCTAAAACAACCTCAACATAGGCGTGTTGATCTCTCAGCCTTGACCACAGCCTGAAGTAATCACACACGGGCGTGTCCCTGTCGAGGCCAAGTTAAGTTCTATTCGGAAAAGGGCAATTTTGAGGGCTTTTAGGCATTCTAAATCCTATTTAAACACCTTAGAGGTGGATTAAAGAGGAGACACAGGGTAGGAAGGAAGGAATTACTCGAAGAAAGCTGATTGATCTATCTCAGAAGCCAAATTCGTCATTAAGACTGAAGATCTCCCCTTAATTTCCCTTCAGGAGTTTTGGGTTTTCTTTATGTTTTGTATTCATTATTCTTCTGAGATGTTTTCCTTTTTAGTTATGAACTAAACCCCCTAAATACCTAAGAGGAATGAAACCTAAGATGAATCTTGTTATTATTATCTAAATTGTATGATAAATATTTAACTTGTTCTTAATTATGTGTTCTTAATCCTTGCTTCGGTATTTCAGGATATTGATTCAAGTTAATGTGCTTATTCGGAGGATGAATAGTCCCTGTCTAAGAGTAAATTTGTCATAATTAAGCAGAGTTTATTGCACGCCTAGAGATAGGGTGACGAGATTTTGCCAGATTAGGGTGAAACCTAATAAGGGGATCTATAGATCGAGTTAATGCAACCCTAGAGTGTTAATTAGAAAGAGATTTCAATTATTCAACCTAGGGTTAGATGTTATTAGTCTTGAATAGGGATAATAACATAACTTAGGGATTTCTATGGAACAAGTTGAATGAATAAATCGTCCGGTTCAGAGTCAAATAACAAGTGAAGTCTAGGTGGATTTTTCCTTGGGTATTGTCTTAATCAATTGAATTTTCTAAAAAGTATTTTCCCCAAACCTATTTTCTGTGGATTCTTAGATTAGTTAATTAGTTAATTAAAACCCCCATTATTCTTAGGCTAGATAACAAAAAGAAAGTTAATACTAGTACTTTTAGTTCCTTTGGGTTCGACATCTGGTCTTGCTAAAACTATACTGCTATTCGATAGGTGCGCTTGCCTTCGTCGTGATAATAGTTAGTATAGGTACAATCATTTATAAATTTTAAAACTTATCGCGAGTGACAATCAACAAACCACTCATTCATCGTATGGAAGAAGGCTTTCCTAACATCTCCCCCTTGACTAACCGTTACTTGTCTACTTTCAGATGGCGCTGTCCCTTGGGCGGGAGCCGGCGCATTACTTTCAACATCATCAGCTACATCTCGGTTGGGATCCATTTACTATATGAAAATACAATTTAAATTGTCAGGAGTCGTCACACTATCATCAATTATATATTGCATGTATAGCTAGACTCTCACACACGCTATGTTAGTCTGAGAATCAACTAAACCATAGCTTTGATACCACTAAATGTAACACCCCTTCCCCGTATTCGACGTCGAAATAGGGTTACGAGGCATTACCAAACTTACATCGCAAAAAATCATACAATTTCGAGTCATAAATTTCAACCAAATTTAAAACCATTTGCTTTCAGTCATAAAGTCCCTAATACGAGCTTACGAGGCCCAAAACATGCGTTGGAAGTGGTCCGGGATTAAATTGAGAACTTAGGAAATTTTTACAAAACTTAGAAGATTTTTGTCAAGTACAGGGGTCACATGCCCATCTAGTTTGGGACACGCTTGTGTGGTTTGGGACATTCCCGTGTGGGCAGGCCATGTGGTCACACACGCCCGTGTCCCTAACCTGTGTAACTTTCTGTTTTGTAAGGCATGAACAAATTGAAGTCACAGGGCCAAGTCACACGCTCGTGTTCTAGGCCATGTGATTAATTAATTTTCATAAAATAGGTGTAGACTTCACACGGCCAAGACACACGCCTATGTCCGGGGCAGTGTCCCTCACACGGCTAAGACACACGCCCGTTTCTCTACTCGTGTGCTCAATTCTGAGCATTCTGTTTCTCCAAATTAAGTTGCAGGGGACAGACAACCGAAACACATACCCATGGGACAGGCCGTGTGTCACACACAGTCTAGACACACGGCCGTGTATCTACCCGTGCAGACAAAAATAAAGGCTATTTACCAAGCCAATTTGCCACCCTCATTTTCACACACATACAAAACATCAAACGACACAAATCATAACATACTTAGACAACCAAAACATCCACAGTCAAAGCTAAAACATATCATTTCAATACCTAACATACTTACAACATCATATTTCACCAATCCAGATCATACCAAGCTCACATTCTACAAGCTCCAATATGGCTACCATTAATATGTATTGTAACATATAGATCTTCTAGCATACCAATGAAGCAAGCTCAATCATTTAACAACAAATCTATATAGCCATAAATAAGCATACAACGAACCATTACGAAACACATAAACAAAAGGCATTGGCACATATACTTATATAAATGGGCTTACAACCATTTTAGCCAAAATAAGCCAATTACATGGCTAAATATCAAATCACTTTAAACAAATATAAGCCAACTCATTTGGCCAAATTCATAATGACATATATACCCAAAATGACCAAGTCTCTATACATGCCATATACTCAAAATGTTTAAGATCACCGATACCCAAAACGACAGTACGATAGTGTGATGTGATCTCTGACGATCTCCAGTCTGAGCTAGCTTGGTGACACTATAAAACATAGGAAAATAAAACAAAGTAAGCTATATAGCTTAGTAAGCTCGTATGAAAAAAAAAAAAAGCAAATCTTACCATACATTTAACATTTAAGTAATGTAATATAAGATAATGTAATTTACCATAATCTCATGACCATAATTCATTCCATCACAAACTTACTTTGAAATAATCATTTCACGAATTTAATAATCATAAGCTTTATGTACATACTTGTACCATCTCATAATAATTTCATACCTACTCTCATCATTGACATACCCAATGAACCACTCGGAATAATAATATCAGATACTCGGGAAACCTTGTACACAATGTGTCACATATGTAACCATTGCTACCTCTATCTCATAACACATAAATGCTCGCTCCCAAGCCATCAATGGGCTTGCTCATACAAGCTGTCAGTCAAGACGTAGCTACACGGTGCTTCTCACACAAGCTGTCAAGTAATCACAACATATGCCGGTATACTTAGCCACCGGTAGGACGTACAGGACCAGCACCCGGATCACATAACATAATACCCTAGTGACATGTCACTTGCATCCTAATCTATTCCTAAGGTTCGATTGGGATTTCTTGCTTGCCAAAACGTCGTCGAACGTGTCCGTAGAGTCATTTATCCAATTCATACAAAAATTAAAGCATTTAAAATACAATTACAATAAAGCTTATTTACATACGAACTTACCTCGGTTACAAAAAAGGCGAAAAGGATCTATTTTTCAATTACTTTATTTTTCCCCCGATCTAGATTCAAACTTTAACTTATTTAATCATCAAGCTATTCAATTCAGTCCAAAAGCACATTATGGCAAAAATTACATTTTTGCCCTAATATTTTAACATTTTATAATTTAGTCCATAGGCTCGTAAAATGAATTTAATTTGTGGTCTCGAAACCACTATTCTGATTTCACTGAAAATACATTGTTACAATACCGTAGCAAAGATGTTTGGCAAAGATCATTCCATGATGCCACTGTTTTCGACGAAAAATCATTCAGCCATGCTCTCGTACGATCTCTTAAAGATTATGGAAACAGTTTAAGTCATAGAGCGTCTTAGGCACAACCTATTGCCTAAATGAGTCACAAACCTCTAGAAAAATGCGTAAATACAGTCTTGGATCTTTAGTGGGCAGTCCATCAAATTGTCCTATTATTTGCAACATTTGAAGCATTATCAGTTTCAGTTCAAACTACTGAGCCTGTATTTGTGGTTTGACTATCCCTGGATTCAGGTCATCCAAAATT
Organism: Gossypium anomalum; assembly: GCA_025698475.1. Taxonomy (NCBI): domain Eukaryota; kingdom Viridiplantae; phylum Streptophyta; class Magnoliopsida; order Malvales; family Malvaceae; genus Gossypium; species Gossypium anomalum. The sequence continues at coordinate 34,276,239 of CM046958.1, read as the reverse complement.
TGCACATCATGCTCTCGAATTGGTCTATCTCGATCATTTATCACCCCTTGAAAATGAGGATTAGCGCCCTACCAATCAAATTATCATTGAGACTGGGTATCACCCTTCGAATAGGAGGATTAGCATCTTGATCATTCAGATTATCATTGGGACCAGGATTATTCTCATTCCTAGCCATTTTTTACAATTCTTTCTGCTTGTTTCGTAAAGTTCTTTCGATCTCTGGGTAAAAAAGGATATTCTTTGTTCGCAGGAATGCCTCTTCTCATGCACTGATGGCAAACCTGTAGGAATTAGATTAAACTAAGTTAAATAAAACTAACAGGATTAAGTAAGAAACCAAACCAAACTGCACCAAATTGCCGATCCCTAGTAACGGTGCCAAAAACTTGTTGCATGTGAATATGATATGCGAGTTGTGCAAGTACACACGTTGAATCAAGTAATAAAGTGATAAGTGAGATCATCTCCATAGATATCAGATTAGGTATAGAAATGGTCAAGTTATGATAATTATTAATGTTATGGCAAAGCCAAGTTAAGTATACAGTGATAAATTAAAATAATAAAGATAAGTGTGAAATATATATTGACTAATATTGGGAACTGCTAAGGCAAAGTGTAATGCCCCAGGGCCTAGAAGTATTGGGCCTTGTGCGTGGGAGCCGTTAGGAGACTACACATAAAAGTTTATGTGTGGAAGAAATATCACAATTAAATGTCTGCTCAAGTGGTTAAGGGTCTTGAGAGGAGTTGTAAAAGTCCTGGGTTCAAACCTGGGCTTTAGAAAAAAAAATATGTTTTTCTCTTAAAGGAGCCTTGATGTTAGTGGGTAGGCTTTAAGAATATTATTGATGAATTTATAACACAGAAAGAGCCTGTAGTGGAGTGGAAATATGGTGTGTTGTGTAACTATGAGGTCTAAGGTCCAAGCCTTGGGATGCGCAATGGAGTATTTATTTTGCTGTTTGAGCTGTGTAGAAGGTAGAGTTGGACTGGAACTCTGTGGTTGAAGTGGTCATAAAAAAATAAAGAATTTTCCTAATGGTTGAAAGTAATACGACATCGGGACACTAACATGAGAATTGGCGAGAAGTTGGCTTTAAATAGAACAAACAAGATGAGTTGGTGATCACTGGTTTTAGGAGGGATTATTTCATACCTGTTTAACCAAAGTTGGTGATCGTGGACTTCGACGCGTTCTCATAAACAGGTGTGTATTCACGCCTTTCTTTAATGGAAATCGGCAAAAGCTGAAAAGTTGAAACTTCAGCATTTGAGGTTTCACGAGCGTGTGATCACTCGTGGGGTAAACTGAGCCCACAAACCATGGGCGATAGACTGTAGAGGCTGCCACGCGTTCTCGTGTGCTAGGGCTGTTCTTGGCCTCGATGGGTCGAATTGGCCCGATGGGCCCGTGGACCCACTTGTGTAAATTTAACTGTGGTGAGAAGAAGTTGGGTTTATAATGTTGTGTACATGGCATAGGTCGTTATGGGCCGAAATGGGCCGTGTGGGCCCAATGGGCTCGTGAGCCCCCTCACGGACAAAGTCTGTGGTAAGTGGCAAATAATGAACTGGGCTATGGTGTTCGCATAGCCGTGGCTGAAGTTGGGCTAAATGGGCCACACGAGCGTGTGGGCCCACTTGGGCAGAGTGTAGGCCTTAGATCCATTTACACTTTTATGACTATTTAGGTTATTTAAGTCGCTTGAGGTGACGATGGACCTTCTGTTGGGTTGTTAAGACCCAGGATTGTAAAATTACCAAAATACCTCTTGTTTGCAAATTACTGAAATACCCCCAGTTTGTAAAATTATCGAAATACCCCCAGTTTGTAAAATTATCGAAATACTCTCGATTTGTAAAATTACTGAAATACCCTTGTAGTGTAAAACTTTCGAAATACCCCTTTAGGGTAAAATAACTATTTTGCCCTTATGGGTAGATGACCGACTTAGACTGTTAATTTGATTGATTTGATCGTGATTGTATGATTGTGTTTTAACTGACTTGACTATATTCGTATGACTGATATGCTTTTAATATATGTTTAAATAACTGTTACTGAGCATGGCTATTTTGCATACACGTGTGATGATTAAGCATGCCATACATGACATATTGCATGGGGTTGGGACATTGATATGGAGGAAGTTCTGATAGGATCGCACGAGTTGTACGAGACGACTATGGATCCAGTATTGATCTGTTAAGGTCACACGGGTTGCACGAGACGACTGTGGACCGACGGACGACTTAAAGCCGCATACTCTGATGATGGCTCTGTGCCAACCTAAATATGGCTCTGTGCCATCTTGATTATGGCTTTGTGCCAATCGTATTTACCTGTGGCTATGTGCCTATCATATTTATTGGTGACTCTGTGTCGATTATATTTACCTGTGGCTGTGTGCTGATTATATTACCGTTGCTGATGGCTATGTGCCAAACTTGTTACAGTTACCTATAGCCTTGTGCCATCCTGATTATTGCTTTGTGCCATCCTGATTATGGTTTATAACTATTCTGTTTATGGCTCTTGGCCATTTTGTTTATGGGTAGCTTTGCTACGATTTTAGTTAGTACCGCAACCGGTGCTAACATTGGGAGTGTAGGGATGGCGTGGGTGATTTATTCCCTGCAGGTAATGCAGGGTTGGACGGAGGCAAGTGTAGGGTTGGATGGGATGGGTTAGCATGCATCACACATTATGCATATGGAACTGTTACTAATATGGGCTAGACCCAACTGTTACTGTTATTAAAAATGGGCTAGGCCCAATTGATTCTGGTGAGGGCTGAGACCCAAGTGAAATTGTACTGGGCTTAGGCCCACACACATTGTTCTGTTACTATAATGGGCTCCTCGTATGATGATTCAGATGCAATACGTTTACTAAGCTATTTTAATTTAGGAGGGGATTACACACTGAGTTTTCATAAACTCACCCCGTTTATAATTGTGCAGGTAATCCCCAGTATTAGGTGGATCGGTACTGTGAGGGACTCAGAGATGGCCACACAATTGCTATTATTTCTAGATTTTCTTTTAAGTTATCTACATATAAGTAATTATATTTTGATCTGAGTTCTAATAAGGCCTCTTTTAATTCTGGTTTGTAATTTTGGATTTTTAGTTTATTACGTTTTCTATCTGTTAAAAGTAGATCACGTTTTTCCAAAATAATAACTGTTTTTATAACACTACGATTTTGTAACACTTATGAAATGCTTCCGCTACAAACAATGTTTTTAAAGGTGATGACAATTTAAAATAAATAACGGATTTTAGAATTTTTTGAGTTTTAACAAAGAGGTTTTCAAATTCAGTAACAAACTTTTACCGAAGAAATCAATTTTTGTAGAACACTTTGATGTGACACACCAGATTTGGCCTTAACGTCTAGGTTAGGTTTGGGGTGTTATATTTAGTAGTATCAGAGCCTGGGTTGCAAAACTCGACTGTGGAATGGGTTTTAAAATTGGATTTTTTAAAGAATTATTTCAAAAAGGTTTGAAAAGATTTAAAGTATTTTAAATGTGTTTTTGAATATTTTCTTGAAAGTGTGGTTATCGAGTCTCTGGCTCTGAATCTGTAAGTTTTCTGTTAGACTGTACTTAAAGTTACATTTTGTATTTATTCAGTGTATGTTCTGGAAATCAATTTTTTTTTTTTTAAGTTAGGAACAGTACTATGATGGATTCTGAAGGCAAGCAAGGTCACGGGGAGCTGCCCGTTTCCCTGGAACATGAGATTGTCCAGGAGACGAAGGTCAAGGTAGGTCCGCCAACTTCGGGTAGCAATAGCCCGGAGCTTGGTACAGAGGCACTGACCCGGTTAGTAAGGGAAGTGCTGGAAGAAGTGTTTGAGGCAAGAGTTAAGGCGAATGGTGAGACACTTCAGGCTAGGTGCTTGGATTGTAACAAGAAAAGAGATCGCAGTCCGTTGAAGTAGGAGCGTCATTCTGTGAAATGTGTTAAGACACGTCCGAACTTTCCAACTTGCGAGCATTGTAAAAGGCGTCATCCGGGTGAATGCCGGAGGAAGACAGGAGCATGTCTCAGATGCAGATCTAAGGAGCATCGGGTTCGGGATTGCACAGTTCCTTTTAAGTCAGGTGTGTTTTGTTTGGATGTGATGTTTGAATATAGAAATTGTATGCATGTGTGGTGAATATCTGTTTGCTTCTGTGGTTAGATGTTTGGTTAGGTGTGAGTGGTTTTGAGATTAAGTTAAAAGTGTATTAATGTTATTTGGATGAGAGTGCGTAGCGGTAGCATAGTGGTGTAGTTGTTACACAATTACCCTGTTAGTTGGAAATTTCAGGGACAAAATTTCTTTAAGGAGAGGTGAATTGTAACGCCCCAAATTTCTAGGCCTAGAAGTATTAAGCCTTGTGCGTGGGAGCCGTTAGGAGACTACACATAAAAGTTTATGTATGGAAGAAATATCATAATTAAATGTCTGCTCACGTGGTAAAGGGTTCTGAGAGGAGTTGGAAAAGTCCTGGGTTCAAACCTGGGCTTTAGCAAAAAATTATGTTTTTCTCTTAAAGGAGCCTTGATGTTAGTGGGTAGGCTTTAAGAATATTTTTGATGAATTTATAACACAGAAAGAGCCTTTAGTGGAGTGGCAAGGTGGCGTGTTGTGTAACTGTGAGGTCTAAGGTCCAAGTCTTAGGATGTGCAATGGAGTATTTATTTTGCTGTTTGAGCTGTGTAGGAGGTGGAGTTGGACTGGAACTCTGTGGTTGACGTGGTCATAAAAAAATAAGGAATTTTCCTAATGGTTGAAAGTAATCTCACATCGGGAAGCTAACATGAGAATTGGTGAGAAGCTGGCTTTAAACAGAGTGAACAAGATGAGTTGGTGGTCACTGGTTTTAGGAGGGATTATTTCATACCTGCTTAACCAAGGTTGGTGATCGTGGGCTACGACGCATTCTCATAAATAGGTGTGTATTCACGCCCTTCTTTGTTGGAAATCGGTAAAAACCAAAAAGCTAAAACTTCGGCATTTGAGGCTTCACGAGCGTGCGATCGCTTGTGGGGTAAATCGAGCTAACAAACCATGGGTGATAGACTGTAGAGGCCGTCACATGTTCTCGTGTGCTAGGGTTGTTCTGGGCTCGATGGGCTGAATGGGCCCGATGGGCCTGTAGGCCCCTTATGTAAATTTAACTGTAGGTGAGAAGTAGTTGGGCTTGTCATGTTGTGTACATGGCATAGGTCGTTCTGGGCCGAAATAGGCCGTGTGGGCCCAATGGGTCGTGGGCCCTACACGGACAAAGTTTGCGGTAAGTGGTAAATAATGAACTGGGCTATGGTGTTCGCATAGCCGTGACTGAAGTTAGGCTAAATAGGCCCGAGTGTGGGCCTTAGGCCCATTTACACCCTTATGACTGTTTAGGTTATTTAAGTCGCTCGAGGTGACGGTGGACCTTCTGTTGGGTTGTTAAGACCCTAGATTGTAAAATTACCAAAATACCCCCAGTTTGTGAATTATTAAAATACCCCCTGTTTGTAAAATAAATGAAATACCCCCAATTTGTAAAATTATCGAAATACCCTCAGTTTGTAAAATTACCAAATACCCCTAATTTGTAAAATTACTGAAATACCCTTGTAGTGTATAACTTTTGAAATACCCCTGTAGGGTAAAATGATTGTTTTGCCCTTATGGGTAGATGACGGACTTAGACTGTGAATTTAACTGATTTGATTGTGAGCGTATGACTATGTTTTAACTGACTTGACTGTAGTCGTATGATTGATATGCTTTTAATATATGTTTACATGACTATTACTGAGCATGTCCGTTTTGCATACACGTATGATGATTGAGCATGACATACACGACATATTGCATGGGGTTGGGACATTAATACGGAGGAAGTTTTGAGGATCGTATTGGTCGCATGAGACGACTATGGATCCAGTATTGATCTTATAAGGTCCCACGGGTTGCACGAGACGACTGTGCATCGACGAACGGGTTAAAGGCGCATACTCTGATGATGGCTCTGTGCCAACCTAAATATGGCTCTGTGCCATCTTGATTATGGCTTTGTGTCAATCGTATTTATCTGTGGCTATGTGCCTATCATATTTATTGGTGACTCTGTGTTGATCATATTTACCCGTGGCTACGTGTTGATTATATTATCGTCGCTGATGGCTATGTGCCAAACTTGTTACAGTTACCGATAGCCTTGTGCCATCCTGATTATGGCTCTGTGCCATCTGATTATGGTTTATAACCATTCTGTTTATGGCTCTTGGCCATTCTTTTTACGGGAAACTTTGCTATGATTTTGGTTAGTGCCACAACTGGTGCTAACATTGGGAGTGTAGGGATGGCGTGGGTGATTTATTCCCCGCAGGTAGTGCAGGGTTGGACAGAGGCAAGTGCGGGGTTGGATGGGATGGGTTAGTATGCATCACACATTATGCATATGGAACTGTTACTGATATGGGCTAGGCCCAACTGGTACTGTTATTGAAAATAGGCTAGGCACAATTGATTCTGGTGAGGACTGAGACCCAAGTGAAATTGTACTGGGCTTAGGCCCACACACATTGTTCTGTTACTGTAATGGGCTTCGGCCTAGATTGATTCTGAATTCTACCTGTTTACTAACTATTTTAATTTAGGAGGGGATTACACACTGAGTTTTCATAAACTCACCCCGTTTATTAACTGTGCAGGTAATCCCCAGCATTAGGTAGATCTATGCTGTGAGGGACTCGGAGATGGCCACACAGCTGCTATTGTTTCAAGATTTTCTTTTAAGTTATCTACATATAAGTACTTATATTTTGATCTGGGTTGTAATAAGGCCTCTTTTAATTTTGGTTTTTAATTTTGAATTTTTAGTTTATTATGTTTTCTATCTGTTAAAAGTAGATCATTGTTTTCCAAAAAAATAAGTGTTTTTAAAACACTACGGTTTCGCAACACTTATGAAATGCTTCCGCTACAAACAATGTTTTTAAAGGTGATGACAATTTAAAATAAATAACGAATTTTAGAATGTTTCGAGTTCTAACAAAGAGGTTTTCAAAATCAGTAAGGGACTTTTACCGAAGAGATCAATTTTTAAAAAACACTTCGATGTGACACACCAGATTCGGCCATAATGTCTAGGTCGGGTTTAGGGTGTTACACAAAGCAAGAGTAAAAATGCAGTGGCAATTACGAGAATAATTACGTGAATAAAATGTGAGCGAATAAATAAATAACTAGACTACTATGTCAAAGATGCTGCGGTAATGGGTTGAAGGTCTACGATGTTGATTTGGAAGGTTGGGATTACTAAGAATCTACCCTTACTTTTAGTAATGCCTTAGCAAAATCATACTTAATCTACTGCTCAGATGAGACCCAAAATAACCTGCTTCTTTCAAGAGAAAGGTCTCAAGTTACCTAGCTTGTGTCTATAGGCCTTATCACGATACCCTGCATTGATTTGTCTTAATGTTATATGAACTTTGCTCTATGTCTAGAGTCTACTACAATTATCTGTTGAGTACTTGCTCATATCCTGCACCCGCCAAACCACCAAACACAACCCTTCCACATGCAATTAAAAGCATCTAACATGTAAACACCATCCAAACTCCTAATGCAAATGATAAATACTAATAAAATGTCCTAAAATGCCACTAAATGTACCCAAGTAAAAGCAATTAGCTAGGTCTAAAAGCATGAAATATAAATCTTTTCGAGAGTTATCAACCATGGCTTTATAAAACCTAATATATTGTTCTGAGGAGCTCCAGTGCTATTTGTTAAGAAGAAAGATGGGTCAATGTGGCTCTACATTAATTATCGGTAGTTGAATAAGCTGACAATCAAGAACTGGTATTCATTGCCATGTGTCAACGATTTGATTAAATTAGTTGAAAGGTGCCTTAGTTTTCTCTAAGATCAATTTTAAATCAGGATATTATCAAGTTAAAGTGAAGGATAGTGACGTGCCAAAATAATATTTTGTATGCGATACGACCACTATGAATTTCTTGTGATGTCATTCGGGTTGACAAATGCACCTGTAGTAATTGTGGATATCATAAATCACATTTTCTAGCCTTATTTGGACCATTTTGTGGTAATATTCATTGAGGTATCCTGATATACTCGAAATCAGAGAAGGAGCATGATATGAATTTGAGAATCGTATTACAAGTGTTTCGTGAGAAACAACATTATGGAACCTCGATAAATGTGAGTTATAATTGTCTAAAGTGGTATTCGTAGGGAACGTTATCTTGGATGAAGAAATTCAGGTTGATCCTAAAAAGATTGAAGTTATCTTCTAGTGGAAAACACCAAAAAATGCATCAGAAATCTGAAGCTTCCTTGGTCTGGTCGGGTATTACAAGAGATTTGTAAATGGGTTTTCTAAAATAGCCTTACCTATGATGAAACTACAAAAAAATTTGTTGTTTGCATAGGATAAGCAGTGTCAGGAAAGCTTCAAGAAGCTGAAGGCAATGTTGATAGAAGCGTTGATCTTGACCCTACCCAAATCAGAGAAAGATTTCATGGTTATCTCTTAATTCAGGATCGTAAAGTAATTGCGTATTCATCCCAACGGTTGAAACTGCATGAAAAAAATATCCTATATCTATATAGACCACAAGATTCTCAAATACCTCATCACCTAAAAGGATTTGAATATAAGACAATATTGTTGGATTGAGCTACTGAAAAATTATGATTGTATAATCGATTATCATATTGGGAAAGCAAATATTGTAACTGATGCTGTGAGTAAAAAAAGTAAAATTTGAATTGTGAGCAATGTTTTCTCAACTCAGTATTTGTGATGATGGTAGCCTGTTGGCTGAGTTGAGGGTTAAACTCGTGTTGTTTGATCAGATAAAGGAGGTGCAGATTGTTGATGATAAGTTATCTAAGAAAAATAAGCTTGTTTAGCAAGGCATTGTTGAAAATTTTAGCGTGGATTAGAATGATTGTGTCACACTCGAATATCTTTAAGGTCCTAAATTTAGAGGAAATTTGGGACCTAATTGAATGTATGGTAAGTTGGTGGACTCTACCAGGAATTTTGGGAAAAAATATGAATTGTCAAGTAAATAGTTAAGTTGCAATTTTGTGTTAGGATGGAACCAGTTGGTTCCATAGTGGGAGATGTAATGATTTTCGAAAATTGGCTAAGAGGTTTTGGGAGACCATATATAGAATATATATATATATAGGTGAAAGATGACATTCTTGCAAAGAAGCAAAATCCTCTTTAATTTTGTTTGCAATTTATTTACTTTGTCTTCTTTGATTGCTCTTGAGAAGAAAAGAACTCAGGAGAGCTCTGCATGGAGAAAAAGTTTTGAGAATTGGAGTTTGAAAGTAGAGATATTGTGAAACTGGTAAGCTTTCTATGTAATGCCCTCCACCCGACCTGATGAATCAAATCCGAGTATTAGGTGTTACGTCCTATAACAGATGTAACTTAAGCTTTTTGCCTATGTACAAGTTCTATCTATGAATATGACTAATTCCCTTGTGGGAGTACATTGTATGAATTTCATATACAATTCTTACAAATAAAATTTCATCGATTTCTATTTAATCTCTTGGCCTACTGTATACATTTTTGAAAGCTACTTAATAAACTTATGCTTAGACTTAAGTATGCCATTTAACTTCCTCTGTACGCATAACAGTCCATCGCGCCACTTCTTTTTTGTGAGAACCTAGCATCGTCCCTTCGACACATACTTCTTTGCAACCTGAAACATGTAATAACCTTCTTAAGTTCATAAGAACTTAAGAGTTAAACCTTAAATACCTGATTCATTATTTCAAGCTTGATCGATGCTTCGTATGTCCTTCATGTGTCTTTTGACTTTCCATTATCGCTTCTGGCAGTTACTTCACTAAGATTTTCTCTAATAGACTGTAATTACTCTTTTCTACCTTAACCCTTTGTCTTCATCACAAGATCTTTAAGGATTGATCTTCCTTTCACATTCATTAAGCTTTCACTCTATTAGGCTTCAGAATCAAATGGTCGTTTCTTTCTACTGAGTGCACTATACTTGATATCTTTTCACTTTCTATGTCCCTTATTAAATATTATCTTTACAGTCTTTAACCATTTCATTTACCTTATTTACAAACTTAAAATATTATTTCATACTTACTGACTTTCCCATTACTTTCGTGCGGGGTAGACTATGCCCATTATTTAACCCAGACTATGCCTATAACACATATCTTAGATTCACCACCTATTTTGGCGCTCTCTAGCTTCATTGTTCTTTTCTTATTATTGTGTGGGGTTCGTCATTTAATTTACGTATGGTGCCTTTCTTTCAGAGTTCTTTGGGCACTTAGTTTGTTCTATGTATCCATACATTATCTCTTACACTTACCATACCTTCAGAGTCCTATCTTTACTTTCCTATCAAAGAACCATACATGTCATTCTTTTCTAATTCCTTACACGCCATTCATTCAAAATTTGTCATAAAGGCATTCCTTCAATTGAATAGCCGCAAATGCTTCCTTTGTATTCATTGCAAGAGCTTTTCTTTCCAGAGTTGGCACCAAGGCAACTCGTCATTAGGTTGTGCCACAGACGCTTTCCTTTTCAAATATAGCCACGAATACTTCCTTTACAGAGAATTTCACAGAAGCTTTAGTTTGACAGAGATCGACACAAAGTTGTTTCCTTTCGAAGATTTTCTATAAAGGCATTCTTAAATAGAGGCTTACCTTTCTACATTTTTGCCACAAAGGTATCCTTTACATCCAGTATTACCAAAAAAGTTGTCCTTTATATCCTTTACATTTTTGCCAAAAAAGTTGTCCTATTTAGAGTATTGCTACAAAGGTTGTCATTTACATCTAGTACTTGCCAAAAGGTTTTTCTTGTCCAAAGTATTGCCACAAATGCTTTCCTTTACAGTTAGTACTTGCCACAAAGGCTTTCCTGTCTAGAGTATTGCCATAAAGGCTTTCCTTCTCCTTGTGATTTAGGCAATAGGGGGTTGCCTAGACTCACACTAAGTGATGTTTGCCCCTCATAGTCCTAGGACACATAGAGAACCATAATTAGGAAGCCCCTTATCGTCCTAGGACACACAGAGAACCACAATTAGAAAATAACCTTCCTTAAATTTTTCCCATATGATGCCATAACCCACCAGTTACAGAGTTACACGATATGGTCTTCGTCCTATATGATTCCGTAACCCACTAGTTACGGTCTTACGCGATATGGTCTCTAGCGCCATGGCCATGGACTTGTCCTTTCAAAGATTCGTGTTTTTAGTCCCGACAAACACTTTTGATGACTCTAGAGACAGATACAAACTCATCATGGATCGACTCATCATACAATAACTTGCTCATGACAGAAAAATTCATGCTTTTAGACTCATATGCACACCATAATAAATTCAGACTCATGCCCTGTACTTAGACCATCAAACTTCATATATTCTAGACATACATGATCATGAACCTTTCATTTCGTATCTGAGTTATTGCATCATACTTTATTAGTTTCATTTTCACTAATTGGTCACTTAGCGTAGAAGTTCCTATAACATACATATTTCATGCAAGAGTTAGCGTAGGGACTCACCTGATGACCTCAAAAGGGAAGATTAACTTTCAAATCCAACATTTAGCAGGGTGCTACAACCTTCTCTGACTTGAAGAACATAAACACTTCATTAGAACCTATCCGAGTAACCACTATCATCATTTTAAACCCAGACATATCACTAAACCCTATTTTCCAAGCATACTTACAGATCTGAATTCCCTTGACCAGCAGTGTTATGTAACATACCTTGATGGGAGGGAAAATCACTAACAAAAATCGGGGTTTCAAACTCATCTTTGAGAGATGTTTCCATATATTTTTAGCCCTATTTCTTAATAAGGAAGATAACTCTCCCTTAACTTAACATGTGTGTCCTTTTAACTTAACACAAGTCTTCACGGGAACTTAGTAAAAGTCACATCAAGACTGAATAGCCTTATCAAAATCTATCACTTCTAATAATCTTATTAGATTACTCCTTTAGCCTTTAACCCTTCTAGTTAGCATTTGATTAGTTCCTAACCAGCACCTCGCACATTGGTTAGCATGGGACTATATTGGTCATTGGATGTACTACATCATTGGCGTGGACTCATACCTTATAACCATTCCTTTCATGATTACCACTTCAATCTCACTTATCATCAGAATTTGATGGGGATCCTTGTCTATTTATTTCCATTTCAGAGTCTGCCCATTCTATATGCCGAAAAGGACTTTTCGGTAAACACCACTTTGCTAATAATACTTCTTTATACTATGCATCGTATTCATACTCTTCTTACCAATATTCCTTGATCCGTCATACTTAATTTTCTTCAGTGTTGGCCATAAGCTTTGTTCTTTCAAAATATCCTATACGATGTTCATATCAGAGTTTACCATGGTTCCTTTCCTTTCATTTAGAATCATTAAGCCCTACTTTTAAAAACAACACTTATATAGTCAAGACTTCACCGGGTATGATGTTACATCCTAACTCCCCATGCTCGAGAATTTGAGAAAGAAAAAGGGCAAAGGCTCCAAATAAATTTCTATTAATTGAATTTTGGGTTAAGGTTTGTGTGACTTCAATTTAACCGATTTATATAGTTGTCATGCATAGCTGCTAGGACAAAAGGATTTAAGGTGAGTTTTGTACTCCATTTTTTGGTTATTGATGATAGTATGTCATTTTCTTGAACTATATTTACGTATGTTCTGAGTCATGATTAGAACCATGGTTGTGTATGATTATGGAAAATAAGTAATTGGTGTATGAATTGTAACACCCATAAATCATATGCACATAATTGCTCAACTTGATCAACTTATATTCAGCATTAGTATATTATAACATGTACATTCAGGTTTTATAAATGTGGTTAAAATACTAACATATACATTATACGAATTTCAATAACAATAGATCACAAGAAGTTCACTTACATTTACTATGCAACCTATACTAATAATATCAATCCATATTCTAACATCTATGTATCTCTTTAACATTTTTACCCATCCTTAATCGTACCCTATCTCATTCATTCAAACATAACATAACCTATTAAACCATATCATTCCCGAATACTAGCACATCACATAACTTATAATCAACCATGGTATTCGATATAATAATCAAAATAAACTTAAACTAATAGTCAACCAACATCGAACTCAAGCATAGTAATTAAGCCATTTTCTCATGGCCTTTATGTACAATATTTCAAAACAACAAAATCTCCCAAACTATTATCCTATACATGCCGTAATGTTCACTTAGACCAACTAAGAAAAGGGTACCAAAATGTTGCAAACCGGTGTGATGACTTCGACGATGGTCCCAAGTATGCAAAATGGTCAGAGATATCTAAATAAAAGGCAAACAAACACACCAAATGAGTATTCAACTCAGTAATCCATAAGCAAAATAATACAAGTTATTTATAAGAAATTTAAATAAAATCCTTGTAAGATCAACTAATTCAATCACACCAAACTAGGCTACAACTACCTAGTTTATTTATCCAACCTCGAACCCAAGTTTTCGATATCGAATCAATTATTAAACAACCAACCATTTTAAAACTATTTTCAAAGTAAGAAATAATTATGAACTAAATGTATATACACACATACTTTTCAGTTAATCATTTTAGCACCTTAATCCTTTACTTATGCTCCTCGTATCATCAATCGCTTTTGCACACTTAGTGCTAAAAAAATTTGCACAGTTAGTGTCGTACTATCCCGCACACATAGTGCCTTGAAATTTAACTCATATGTTGACATTCAAATCAGCACACATAGTGCTATTCAACTCCGCACACATAGTGCCATACTACACCGCACACATAGTGCCAATGTACACTTTCTATGATAAAACAATTTAATTAATTCATTTGGCATATACGGCCACAACAATAAACATGTATAATTTCTCCAAGGAAATACTTAATAAAGAAATTCTTTCATGACATGTTAAAGTCATTTATGCATAATTTAAATTAACCTCGTGATTGCTTATGAACTTACCTTGTGTTGGGTAAAAAAGTTCCAAGTCGGCTACTCGATGATCTTCGATTTTCCCTTGTTGGACTCCTCTCCTTTAAGATCTTGAGCTTAAACAAATAAATTAACTCATTTAACCACCTTGCTATATATATTTGTATCCACATTTTAATGATTTTATAACATAAGGAACAACATGGTAAAATTTTTATCTTTCTACCTTATGCTCTTAAGCTATTCGGCTAATAGCCAATTAATATCACCTTACTATCAATAGTCTAATTAATATTTCAATTTCTCCAATGCCGAATGCAACATCACTTCCCATCATATCGTCTTCTCAAATATATTTACATTCAATCATATATAGGTAATCATGAATTAAATTCAACATATTAGCCAATATTCTCCTTTAGTCGATTATCTAAGTGAAGATAAAATCATCAATATGCTTACCTATAGCCGAATGTGCAAAAACTAAATTCACTATCACCTATATACTTAAATAAAGGCCGAATATATGCATGTATTCATTCATGTGGCCGAATATACATACTCCAAGATAATATCATTTCCATTTTATTTAACACTTAACATTTACCACATATCAATTAACCAATTTTTTTCTAATTACAAAACTCCTCATCTGTTCATGCTCTCATATTCGGTCATCCATACCTATACTAACCATATAACTAAATATATTCTAAGTTTAACACAAGTACAACATTTTAGCACCATGGCCGAACACTTCATGAAGTTGCTAAGACCCATCATCATTTTTTTTTAATTCACACACACTAACATCCAATCCTTTTTATTAAACACTCAAACTCAATCATCTTCATGCCTCATCACAACAACATCAAAACACCAACCAAGAAAGACAACATCCATGGCCGAATATCACCTCCATCAAATAGCAAAATTTAAACCATGGGCTAGGTAGAATTCAAACTAACAGCTAAAAATATGCATGAATTTCAAAGAATAACATCAAACATACCTCAACCTAGTTACAAGCATGGTCGAACCTCTTCAAACTTTTCTTTTGTTCTTTTTCTTGGTTTTTCGGCTAAAGAATAACAACGATGAACACCCCTTTTTTTTTTCTTATTCATTTTCTTATTTTTATTAATCTTTATGTTATGAATATTTTATCTTCTTACCAATTAAATATACTAATCTAATTTAAATTAGTGGAATGCATCATTACTTGGCCGGCCACTAAGTCAAAATTGGGCATTTTGACATGCAAATCCATGCTTCCTCTCTCTATTGTTATTTACTCCTTATAATTCATCTATCATCTTTTCTAACTTCATCAACTAGGTCCTTTTGAATTAATTCACATCCCTAAAGCTAATATTAAGCATTTGATTTTTCATATATTCACTATCACACATAAATTTATGTAATTAAAACACAAAAATAAATTTTTGACTCGGTTTTGTGGTCCCGAAACCACTTTTCGACTAGGGTCTAATTAGGGTTGTCACAACTTTCCCTCACATAAGGAATTTTCGTCCCCGAAAATCTTACCAATGAATAAGTTTGGATATCAATCCTTCATAGTGTCTTCAAGTTCCCAAGTAGCTTCTTCGATCCCGTGCTTAAGCCACAGTACCTTTACTAATGAGATTTTCTGGTTTCGTAGTTCTTTTACTTCACGTGCTAAAATACGAACCGGTTCCTCTTCATAACTCAAATCAGATTGAATCTCAACTTCTGATGGATTAATTATATGCGATGGATCGGATCTATAACTTCGAAGCATCGAAACATGAAAAACGTTGTGAATCTTCTCAAATTCAGGGGGTAACATTAATCTATATGCAACTGGCCCAATTCTTTCGGATATTTCATACGGCCCGATAAATCTCAGACTCAATTTGCCCTTACGGCCATATCTGAGTATTTTTTTCCAAGGTGAGACCTTAAGAAACACTTTGTCTCCGACCTGATATTCGATGTCTTTTCTTTTTAAATCCGCATACGACTTCTGACGATCTGAAGCTACTTTCAAACTTTCATGGATTACTTTTACTTTTTGCTCAGCATCTTTAATCAAATCAACCTCGAAGATTTTACTTTCACTAAGCTCGGTCCAAAATAACGGTGTACGGCATTTACGACCATACAAAGCCTCATAAGGTGCCATCTTAATGCTTGATTGAAAACTATTGTTGTAAGCAAATTCAACCAAAGGAAAATACCTTTCCCATGAACCACAAAACTCTAGGATACAACACCTCAACATGTCCTCAAGTATTTGAATTATCTGCTCTGATTGGCCATCAGTCTGGGGATGAAAAGCGGTGCTAAAATGCAACTTGGTACCCAATGCTTCTTGCAATTTCTTCCAAAATCATGATGTGAATCTCGGGTCCCTATCCGACACGATTGAAATAGGCACCCCATGTAATCGAACAATTTGGGAGACATATAATTCTGCCAATTTATCAAGCGAGAAATTCTTACGGACAGGAATAAAATGAGCAGACTTAGTCAATCTATCAACAATAACCCAGATTGAGTCTTTCTTGTTCTGCGTTAATGGCAAACCAGATACGAAATCTATCGTGACTCGATCGCACTTCCATTCGGGTATCATGATCGGCTAAAGTAATCCCGAAGGCACTTGATGTTCTGCTTTCACTTGTTGACATATTAAACACTTCGAAACAAAGTCAGAAATGTCTCGTTTCATACCAGGCCACCAAAACTGACGCTTCAAATCATTGTACATTTTCGTACTAACTGGGTGGATAGACATTCGGCTACTATGAGCCTCGCTCAAAATCATCGAGATAAGTTCTGAATTTCTTGGAACACACAATCTACTTCCAAACCTTAAACAATCATTGTCGTCTATTTGAAACTCCGATTCCACATTAGAAGCACATTCAGCTCGTTTAGCAATCAATTCATCGTCGACTTTCTGGGATTCAAGTATTTGATGAATCAATAATGGTTTGGCCTTTAATTCTGCTATTATCACATTATCGGATGAAATAGATAAGTGAACATTCATCGCTCTCAAGGCAAACAGCGATTTACGACTTAAAGCATCGGCAACCACGTTAGCCTTTCCCAGGTGATAATCAATGACAAGCTTATAATCTTTCAACAGCTCAAGCCAACGTCTTTGTCGCGGATTCAGATCTCTTTGAGTCATCAAATATTTGAGGCTTTTGTAGTCCGAGTAAACATGGCACCTCTCTCCGAACAAGTAGTGTCTCCATATTTTCAAAGCAAAAACAATGGCCGCTAATTCAAGATCGTGGGTTGGATAGTTTTTCTCATGCGGCTTTAACTGCCTCGAGGCGTAAGCCACAACTCGTCCTTCTTGCATCAATACACAACCCAGCCCAAGTAAGGAAGCATCACTATAAATAACAAACTCTTTACCGGATTCTGGCTGTACTAACACCAGAGCTTCAGTTAAGCAGGTTTTCAATCGGTCAAAACTTTTCTGACATTGTTCTGACCATTCAAACTTAACATCTTTTTGAAATAGTTTCGTCATCGGTGTGGCTATCATCGAGAAACCCTTTACAAACCGTCTATAGTAACCGGCAAGTCCCAAAAAGCTCCTAACTTCAGTAACAGTCCTCGGAGACTTCCAATCAATTATGGCTGAAACTTTGCTCGGATCCACTCGAATACCCGTTGCAGATACCACATGTCCCAAAAAAATAACTTCTCTCAACTAGAACTCACATTTACTGAACTTCGCATATAACTGCTTGTCTCGTAAAATCTGTAATACCAATTTTAGATGTTCGGCATGTTCAGATTCATCGTGCGAATAAATTAAGATGTCATTTATAAACACCACCACAAATCGATCCAAATACTGTCTAAATATTCGGTTCATCAAGTCCATAAATACCGCAGGGGCATTAGCGAGCCCGAACGGCATCTCTAAGAATTCGTAGTGACCATATCTCGTTCTGAAAGCAGTTTTGGGTATATCTGAGTCTCGAACTCGCAATTGATAATAACCCGATCTCAAATCTATCTTTGAGAACACTAAGGCTCCCTTCAGCTGATCAAACAAGTCATCGATACGCGGTAATGGATATTTATTCTTTACTGTCATTTTATTCAATTGACGATAATCGATGCACATCCTCATGGTTCCATATTTCTTTTTCACGAATAATACTGGTGCACCCCAGGGTGAAAAACTCGGTCGAGCAAAACCTCTATCTGTCAACTCTTGCAACTGAGTTTTTAATTCTTTTAATTCCGTTGGTGCCATCCGGTACGGAGCTATTGAAATTGGGGTGGTTCCTGGTACGAGTTCAATGCCAAACTCTATCTCCCGAACAGGTGGTAACCCCGGTAATTCTTCGGGAAAAACATCTGGATATTCACAAACCACTGACACAGATTCAAGTTTGTTTTTTGACTCTTTACGATCAAGTACGTACACAAGATATGCTTCACTCCCCTTTCTTATATATTTCTGAGCGATCAACGAGGATATAATTACTGACACTCTGTTCAAGTCAGTCGACTCAACTCGAACTATCTCACCATTTGCACATCTCAAATCAATGGTCTTTCTTTTGTAATTTACAACTGCATCATGTACGGTCAACCAATCCATACCAAGGATAACATCAAACTCATCAAACGGTAAAAGTATCAAATCGGCCGGAAAACAGGAATCTCAGATTATCAGGGGGCATTTCTTACACACTCTGTCAACGAGTACATATCGACCCAAGGGATTTGACACTCGAATTACAAACTCAATAGACTTAACAGGTAGAGTCTTACTGGATGCTAAAGTCTCACATACATAAGAATGAGTAGAACCAGGGTCAATCAATGCAATCACATTAGTATCAAAGAGAGTAAAAGTACCAGTTATAACATCAGGGGAAGATGCCTCCTCTCGTGCACGGATTGCATAAGCTCTGACAGGAGCACGAGTCTCAGATCGAATAGTCGTATCAGAAGCCCCCCTCTGACTACCACCCCTACCTCCTGTAGTTCTCGGTGGTCTCCCTCTAGTCGTTGCACTACTCGATCTCGTGCCTTGCACCTTATTCTTTTCATCAGGTTCCATACAGTCTCGAATGAAATGATCCCGCGATCCGCATCTATAACAGGCTCTGTTAATAGACTTACCCCAACATTCGCCCACATGTCGTCTTCCACATTGTAAACATCTGGGTTTTCTTGTCGATTATTACCAACACTAGCAAATCAAGTAGCTCGAGATTCCGTTGATGGTCGCTCCTAATAGAAATTCCATGATGCGTCTTGATTTATTAGTTTCGTCTCGAATTTCTTTCCGGTAGAAAGAAGTTTTACTCTCCAATCTTTTACGAAAGTCTCTGGTTTTTATTCAGCTTTCTTTTTCTCCTTTCCAAGCTCTTCGGCCTTGCAAGCCCTTTCAACTAGTGTTACAAATTCTTTTATTTCTAGGATACCCACCAGTAACTTTAAATCTTCATTCAATCCTTCTTCGAATCTTTTACACATGGTGACTTCATCAGCTACATACTCTCGAGCATATCGACTGAGTCTTACAAATTCACGTTCATATTCAGATACTGTCAAACGACCTTGTTTGAGCTCTAAAAATTTTTTACGCTTTTGATCCATAAATCGTTGACTAATATACTTCTTACGAAACTCCACCTGAAAGAAATCCCAAGTAACTCGTTCCTTCGAAACGATAGAAACCAATGTTCTCCACCAGTAGTAGGCCGAGTCCCGTAACAAGGATATGGCACACTTTAAACACTCGGTGTGTGCAGGCGGTTCTTCAAAGACACGGATAGTGTTATCAAGCCAAAACTCGGCCCTTTCAGCATCATCATTAGCTATGGCTCGAAATTCTTCGGCCCCACGCTTCCTAATCAAATCCACAGGGGGTTTGCTCGGCCTCAAAAGATCAGTAGTTGTTGGTACTATAGGTACCTGAGGCAGATTACTTAAATTCGGGAATGGTTGGGCAGCCGGGTTAGTGCGGGCATATTGTGCGACCCACTCATTCATCATAGAAAAGAAAGCTTGTTTTGCCCCATCATCTTGATTATTCGCAGATGTTTGAGGTTCCACAGGCGATGTCCCTTGTGCAGGAGCAGCTGCCACACTCTCAACGTCATCCGCTAAGGCTCTCTCTAAATTGGGTTCTATTTACTAATCAAAACAAAAATTTTAACCGTCAAAGGTCATCACACTATCATATACTAACATTAAGGCATGTATAGGTAGACTCAACACGCTGCGGTTGTCCTAGAACCGACTAAACCGTAGCTCTGATACCAAATAAATTGTAACACCCATAAATCATATGCACATAATTGCTCAACTTGATCAACTTATATTCGGCATTAGTATATTATAACATGTACATTCAGGTTTTATAAATGTAGTTATACATTATACGAATTTCAATAACAATAGATCACTATAAGTTCACTTACATTTACCATGCAACCTATACTAATAATATCAATCCATATTCTAACATCTACGTATCTCTTTAACATTTTTACCCATCCTTAATCATACCCTATCTCATTCATTCAAACATAACATAACCTATTAAACCATATCATTCCCGAATACTAGCACATCACATAACTTATAATCAACCATGGTATTCGATATAATAATCAAAATAAACTTAAACTAATAGTCAACCAACATCGAACTCAAGCATAGTAATTAAGCCATTTTCTCATGGCCTTTATGTACAATATTTCAAAACAACAAAATCTCCCAAACTATTATCCTATACATGCCGTAATGTTCACTTAGACCAACTAAGAAAAGGGTACCAAAATGTTGCAAACCGGTGTGATGACTTCGACGATGGTCCCAAGTACGCAAAATGGTCAGAGATATCTAAATAAGAGGCAAACAAACACACCAAATGAGTATTCAACTCAGTAATCCATAAGCAAAATAATACAGGTTATTTATAAGAAATTTAAATAAAAGCCTTGTAAGATCAACTAATTCAATCACACCAAACTAGGCTACAACTACCTAGTTTATTTATCCAACCTCGAACCCAAGTTTTTGATATCGAATCAATTATTAAACAACCAACCGTTCTAAAACTATTTTCAAAGTAAGAAATAATTATGAACTAAATGTATATACACACATACTTTTCAGTTAATCATTTTAGCACCTTAATCCTTTACTTATGCTCCTCGTATCATCAACCGCTTTTGCACACTTAGTGCTAAACAAATTTGCACAGTTAGTGCCGTACTATCCCGCACACATAGTGCCTTGAAATTTAACTCATATGTTGACATTCAAATCAGCACACATAGTGCTATTCAACTCCGCACACATAGTGCCATACTACACCGCACACATAGTGCCAATGTACACTTTCTATGATAAAACAATTTAATTAATTTATTTGGAATATACGGCCACAAAAATAAACATGTATAATTTCTCCAAGGAAATACTTAATAAAGAAATTCTTTCATGACATGTTAAAGTCATTTATGCATAATTTAAATTAACCTCGTGATTGCTTATGAACTTACCTTGTGTTGGGTAAAATAGTTCCAAGTCAGCTACTCGATGATCTTCGATTTTCCCTTGTTGGACTCCTCTCCTTTAAGATCTTGAGCTTAAACAAATAAATTAACTCATTTAACCACCTTGCTATATATATTTGTATCCACATTTTAATGATTTTATAACATAAGGAACAACATGGTAAAATTTTTATCTTTCTACCTTATGCTCTTAAGCTATTCGGCTAATAGCCAATTAATATCACCTTACTATCAATAGTCTAATTAATATTTCAATTTCTCCAATGCCGAATGCAACATCACTTCCCATCATATCGTCTTCTCAAATATATTTACATTCAATCATATATAGGTAATCATGAATTAAATTCAACATATTAGCCAATGTTCTCCTTTAGTCGATTATTTAAGTCAAGATAAAATCATCAATATGCTTACCTATAGCCGAATGTGCAAAAACTAAATTCACTATCACCTATATACTTAAATAAAGGCCGAATATATGCAACATCAATCTATGTATTCATTCATGTGGCCGAATATACATACTCCAATATAATATCATTTCCATTTTATTTAACACTTAACATTTACCACATATCAATTAACCAATTTTTTTCTAATTACAAAACTCCTCATCTATTCATGCTCTCATATTCGGTCATCCATACCTATACTAACCATATAACTAAATATATTCTAAGTTTAACACAAGTACAACATTTTAGCACCATGGCCGAACACTTCATGAAGTTGCTAAGACCCATCATCATTTTTTTTTTAATTCACACACACTCACATCCAATCCTTTTTATTAAACACTCAAACTCAATCATCTTCATGCCTCATCACAACAACATCAAAACACCAACCAAGAAAGACAACATCCATGGCCGAATATCACCTCCATCAAATAGCAAAATTTAAACCATAGGCTAGGTAGAATTCAAACTAACAACTAAAAATATGCATGAATTTCAAAGAATAACATCAAACATACCTCAACCTAGTTACAAGCATGGCCGAACCTCTTCAAACTTTTCTTTTGTTCTTTTTCTTGGTTTTTCGGCTAAAGAATAACAAAGATGAACACCCTTTTTTTTTCTTATTCATTTTCTTATTTTTATTAATCTTTATGTTATGAATATTTTATTTTCTTACCAATTAAATATACTAATCTAATTTAAATTAGTGGAATGCATCATTACTTGGCCGGCCACTAAGTCAAAATTGGGTATTTTGACATGCAAATCCATGCTTCCTCTCTTTATTGTTATTTACTCCTTATAATTCATCTATCATCTTTTCCAACTTCATCAACTAGGTCCTTTCGAGTTAATTCACATTCCTAAAGCTAATATTAAGCATTTAATTTTTCATATATTCACTATCACACATAAATTTATGTAATTAAAACACAAAAATAAATTTTTGACTCGGTTTTGTGGTCCCGAAACCACATTCTGACTAAGGTCTAATTAGGGTTGTCACATGAATAATGATAAACTGTAATTTATACATATTATTGTCCCATGCTTAACATATTTATGAATGATTTCTCCTTAGATTTGGAGAATTCGATGCTCCTAATCCTTTAATTTCATGTTTTATACTTAGATGAGCACAGGAGAGCGAAAAGAACAAGAAACGGGCTAAAAATGGAGAAAATGGGCTGACTTGGGAAATCAGCACGGCCTGGACTTCCTTACACGGGTAGCACACATGCCCGTGCCATTCTAGTAGGCTCGAACACAGCTTAAAACAACCTCAACACGGGCGTGTTTATCTCTCAGCCTTGACCACGGCCTGAAGTAATCGCACATGGGCGTGTCCCTATCGACTCAAGTTGAGTTCTATTCAAAAAAGGGCAATTTAGAGGGCTTTTAGGCATTCTAAATCCTATTTAAACACCCTAGAGGAGGATAAAAGAGGACACAGAGAGTAGGAAGCAAGGAATTACTCAAAGAAAGCCGATTGATCCATCGCAGAAGCTGGATTCACCTCCAAGACTGTAGATCTCCTTTCAATTTTCTTCAGGGGTTTTTGGGTTTTCTTTGTGTTTTGTTATCATTCTTCTGAGATGTCTTCTTATATAGTTATGAACTAAATCCCCTAAATACCTAAGGGGGATGAAACCTAAGACAGATCTTGTTAATATTTTTTAAACTGTATGATAAATACTTGATTTGTTCTTAATTATGACTTTAACTCTTGGTTGAATATTCCAGGATATTGATTCAAGTATTGATGTGCTTTTTTGGAGGATGAATAGTCCTTGTCTAAGAGTAGATCATTCATAATTAAGTGGAGTTGCATGCAATCCTAAAGATAGGATGACATAAATCTGCTGAATTAGAGTTGCATTGCATCGTCTGATCCTAATGAAGAAATTCCTCTCACAGTACTCAGTATTTTTCCATATGGTACAGTCGAGGTAATTCACCCAAAATTTGGCACTTTTAAGGTAAACAGTACTTGTCTAAAACTTTATGTTGATAAAAATAATTGCAGGAATGAGGAGTGTAAACTCCTCGAACCATTATGACCTCATGAAACCAAGGTAAGTCGAGCTTAGACTATAAATAAGCTCTTCTCGAGAGGGAACCCAAGCACTAACAGTATTAACTTATTTAAATTTTAGTGTTTAACACCTAACTTACTAGCTGAGCTTTTGAATATAGGTTTTCCATACCCATATGGCCAGGAACACGGGCGTGCTTTAGACCGTGTAAAAATAGGGCAAAAATTTTCCCCAACACGGGATGCGACAAGTTGCCACGGCAGTACGACATGGTTGTGGGCGATCCTGCCAAAACAACACGGGCGTGCGACACGCCCGTGTCTTGGAACCATGGTTGAACCTGAGTAAGTAACACGGGTGTACGACACGCCTGTGCCTAGCACCCGTGGTCGACACTGTCAAACTAACATGGGAGTGGACCTACACACACGAGCGTGGGAGAAGCGAATGAACACGGGCTAAAATCAGGGCACACGGGCGTGTCCGATGACCGTGCGCCCCAAAATCTATAAAAACCCCTCACTATTCATCATCCCCTTCCCTCAAAATCCCTAACCCTAGCCGCTGCAATTCCACACACCCTCCTGCCACCCCCGTGCGCCGCCCTCAACTTCATTTTTGATGCCCAAGCTCTTCCTTTTTGCGTTTGTTTACTCTTTTCTCTTCTATTTTACTTACTTTTGATGCTCATTATCATAATAATCTTCACATTTTTACCATATTATTTTCATTTTGCTACTCATTATTCTATCATTTAAATTTCATTCTTAAGATAGTTATCATCTATTTCATGTTGAATCAAGAGATTAAGCAGGCCTCATGCTATTGTCATACTCATACCCATGCCATTACCATGCTCATACTCATGCCATTACCATGCTAATTGCCACAAAATCTATGAATTGATTATTTTTTGTTGAGTTTTGGTTGAATTTGTTAGTTTAAATTCATGGTTTATTCCTTTTTGAATTCGTTTACATATTATCTTTCTCATTCAGTAAGACGAAATAATGGTTCTTCTTACAGGTATACAATGTCGACTTCATGTGGTAAAAAGGTCACCATCCCCGCTTTGTTGAAAAGGAAAGGAGCAACGTCATCCTCGGGTCTTATCGTAGAGATTCGCCACCCCTTCCTTCAGTTTCCTGTGGGACCCCAGGAAGAACTATTCTAGATACTTCAGGCCCGACCTTTAGGTGCCGGCCGCTGCATTGACTGGGAAGCATTTGAATAAGTTCAACTGGCTAACGCGGTCAGAGCTCTTCAGTCAACTGATCCATGGGAACTCTTCTTTGTGATTATCGAGCCGACGTACCTTGAGCTCACACTCGAACTTTGCCCGACCTTCCATCTTCAAGACGTCATGGCCAATTACGATGATCCTGGCACGGTTCAATTCTGCCTCAATAGTTTAGTCCACCAGTTGAGCGTCCCAGAGTTCGGTACTGCACTGGGCCTATACACGGAGGAGTTCATGGAGGAGAATGACCTGAACACTCTTAACCGCCACATCCATAATTCTCCTTCACGGTGCTGGAATGCTTTAGTACCTGTCTCGGGCACCTATGACCCTAGTTGCTCCAAGGCATCGACTCTCGCCCCATCCTTGAGGTACTTTCATGCCATTTTAGCTCACACTTTGACAACACGGCGAGAGAGCACCGGTGTCGTCAACACTCACGACGCCTACTTTCTATGGTGTATGGTACATAGGCACGTCTTCAATCTCGCCTATTTCATCGCCCTCGCCATTTGCCATCAGACGGGGCGGCATTGGAAGGGGGTCATCTCCATGGCCCCTATGTGACTCGACTGACTTGGCACTTCGGGCTCCTCAACACAGCAGCACAAGCATCCTCCCTTACTCTCATTGGCTAGATGTCTCCATAAGGTATCTCGAGCATGCTACATATAAGGATGATCGAAAAATGACTTGGAACTTACCCTTTTCAGTATCGCCTCACCCAATCAACTGAGGAGGAGGCCCCCGAGGACATTACTGATGATGTCCCTCAACAACACGAGGACCCACCATCTTAGCCACCACCCATCCATCGTCCAGTTCATGCAGCGGCTTCATACTCTGACATCTCTGAGTGCCTCACTCGATTTGAGCAGCAGTGTTTTTAGTGCTTTGATAACATTGATGCTACTCTACAGAAGATTTGTCAGCACCTCCACATTTCATCGCCACCACCACCTCGCGAACCATCCGGCGATGATGATGTTTAAATTTTTTCTTTTTATTTCATTTTTATTTTTATTTATCATTTTTTTATTATTCTCACTTTTAACTTTTCATTTTATTTCCTTTTAGTACTATTTTATTTTTAAGTTTTATAAACAATTTTTAAATTCAGCTATTTTATTACGAGCAATTATTCTTCCTTATATTCCCTAAAAGGTTCCTGATTTTATCATAGTTATAAAGAGCTCCAAAGCTCACTATTACTTAGGAACTTGAAACTCCACTGGAAAAGGTTCTCCACGACTGCCATGTCCTGCTCGACCATGACCATAGCTACCACGAGATATAATATTCTTTTGGCGCAGCACTTGTGGAACCCAACCTCCACCACCACCGGAGTATTCTCCTCCACTCTGCATAACTCCAGCCTAAGGAGTTCATTCATTTAACATTCAGGAAGTTTCACTTCTCTCCCTATCTTATGATCTTATATCTGTAATTGCCACTAACTTTATCTTTGAACATTAAAGGCAATGTACATCTTAAATGTGGGGGGGTCAATTATATCACTATCAGAAAAATCCCTAAATTTTGTCTTAGTTCTTCTGCAAATCCCTCATATCATTATTAGAATGAATTTTGATTAATTTATGATATTTATTGATATGTCTTGAATTAAAACATAGGGATTCATGCATTGATTATTTAAACTTTAAGACATTAGAGAATCAAGCATGATAAGTTGATTTTTGAGAATTTAAAATTTTTAGGATGTTTTCCCCAAGTTTAGGTATTATCTTAAATTGAAATCCACAAGTTTAAACATCAAAAAGCCATAATTTTTGTAAGATTTTGAGCCTTTAGAGCATCTATTATTTCTTTCATGCTTACTTTTATTGTTGCTTTTTGTGCGTCAATATCGAATTGTTATTCTAGAATTTACTTAATTATGCATGTCAGGACCACACCATTTGATTTGATATGTCAAGATGATATAGGCACTTAGGTTTAACCCACTCACTCCATAAAAGCCTACCTTCAGAATTAACCCATAGTAAACCCCTTTGAGCCTAACATCCCATTCATTGATTTTACCCTCAATATTAACCCATAACTCATTATTGTTGAAATCCCCTCAATTAATTTTATTCCTATTTTTGTCGAGATTTGATTTGAATAAATTGCTTAGCCATGTTTTATTTTTGATAGTTAGTCCATGTTAATTGATGTGCTAAAAAAACAATACATATCTATATATTAGCAGTAAGTCGTATTTTTGAAGCTTGAGTATTTAATTCCATATTCTAAGAAGAAGCTTTTGTATGAAATTGATGATTAAATATTTTTCTAGTTAAGTAATTCTTCAATTCAATCTTGATTCTAACCTTCTCTTTCAGTTTGTGACCACACCCCCTAACCAAAGCCTCGTTACAACCCTTTAAAGACCTTTTGATTGATGTATCATCTCAGTATATAGTGGTGGAGATTTGATTTTCATGCAAGCTTATGGTAATAACTTTTCATATTTACTGTTGAGTGCTAAATTCATTATCCTTAAACACCTCGAGTGATTTGAGTGAATCTTTAGTGAGGATGTTAAACTCTGTGAGATTTTGAATCAAAGGTGATTACTTAGATGAGAGGAGATGCCTATGTTTTTCGTAATAAGATGCTCAACTTGGAATATTTGAAACTTTAATGTTTTTCTAGTTGAATTCTCAATGTATGATTACTTCTAGATTAGTTGGAGATGTTATTGATAGGAATTATAAGTTGAGAAAAAGGAATTCTTAATTGTGAATTGAGGATTTTGCTTGAGGACAAGCAAACACTTAAGTGTAGGGGTATTTGATAAACTGTAATTTATACATATTATTATCCCATGCTTAACACATTTATGAATGATTTCTCCTTAGATTTGGTGAATTCAATGCTCCTAATCCTTTAATTTCATGTTTTATACTTAGGGAGCACTGGAGAGCGAAAAGAATAAGAAACGGGCCGAAAATGGAGAAAATGGGCCAACGTGGGAAATCAACACGGCCTGGACTTCCTCACACGGGTAGCATACATGCCCGTGCCATTTTAGCAGACTCGAACACGGCTTAAAACAACCTCAACACGGGCGTGTTTATCTCTCAGCCTTGACCACGACCTGAAGTAATCGCATATGGGCGTGTCACACGGGCATGTCCCTGTCGAGCCCAAGTTGAGTTCGATTCGGAAAAGGGCAATTTGGAGGGCTTTTAGGCATTCTAAAGACTATTTAAACACCCTAGATGAGGATAATAGATGATACAGAGAGTAGGAAGCAAGGAATTACTCGAAGAAAGCCGATTGATCCATCGCGGAAGTCGGATTCACCTCCAAGACTAAAGATCTCCCTTCAATTTCCTTCAGGGGTTTTTGGGTTTTCTTTATGTTTCGTTATCATTCTTCTGAGATGTCTTCTTATATAGTTATAATCCCCTAAATACCTAAGTGGGATGAAACCTAAGACGGATCTTGTTAATATTTTCTGAATTGTATGATAAATACTTGATTTGTTCTTAATTATGACTTTAACTCTTGTTTGAATATTCCAGGATATTGATTCAAGTATTGATGTGCTTATTCGGAGGATGAATAGTCCCTGCTAAGAGTAAATCATTCATAATTAAGCGGAGTTGCATGCAATCCTAGAGATAGGATGACATAAATCTACCGGATTAGAGTCAAATCTAATAAGGGAATCCATAGATTGAGTTAATGCAAAACTAGGTGTTTTAATTAGAAAGAAAGAGATTTCAATTAATCAACCTAGGGTTAGACGTTATTAGTCTTGAATAGGGATAATAACATAACTTAGGGATTTCTACGGATCAAGTCAAGTGAATAAATCGTCTGGTTCAGAGTCAATTAACAAGAGAAGTCTAGGTGGATTCTTCCTTAGGTGTTGTCTAAAATCAATCAGTTTTCCACAAGTATTTTCCCCAATTTCTTTCTGTGCATTCTTAGATTAGTTAATTAGTTAGTTAAAACAACCTTCATTATTCTTAGGCTAAAAATTAAAAAGATAGTTAATACTAGTACTTTTGGTTCCTTTGGGTTCGACATCCGGTCTTGCTAAAACTATACTACTGTTCGATAGGTGCGCTTGCCTTCATCGTGATAATAGTTAGTTCAAGTACGATCAATTATAAATTTTAAAACTTATCGCGAGTGACAATCAAATAATATTGTGAGTGAGTCCTCTTATAAGAACCCATTTTTCAGTGAAATCGAAACAGTGGTTTCGGGACCACAAATCTGACCCAAAAATAAGGTTTATTTTTTTATTTCATTATGTGGCCCGTATTATAATAGGCATGTCGTGTGAAAATGTTGATACTAAAATTTTATCGATTAAGTGTTTAATTATGAGAAGGACTAAATCGCATAAAATGCGAAAGTTAAATTCTAGTAACTATACGGATCAAATAGCTATGAAATTTAAAACTAGAGGTCCTTATATGGTAATTAGGCCATTAAGAAAAGTATGTAGATTTTTCTTGGTGACTCATCTATGGAAATATAGAAAAAGGGCAAGGACTAAATTGGAAATAACAAAATACTTAATTAATTAAAAGATGAAAAGGAAATATCTCATTTTATTTTTCATCATCTTCAACCTAAAAACACATGGAAACCCTAGGTGAGAGAAAATAAACTTTCAAGGCCTAATTGGGTAAGTTTCCTTGTCCCGTTTTTAGTAATTTTGGTAAATCGGGATAGCTTAATCTATCTATTTGAGGGATTAGTTTGAAAAGTTATCAAAGTATGGAAAATGGGTCATGGATGTATATGCTAAAAATTAGAAATTTATGGTAGAAAATGAAATATTATTGATAGATAAACAACTTTTACAAAGTGATTTTTGATGAAAACATGATTTAGGGACTAAAAAGAAAAGTTTAAAATTTGATGAAAAATTTTGAATTTTTATGAGTACATATGCTGCAAATTTTGTAATGGGCCTTTGGTTAGGCTTGGAATAGGGAGTAATTTGCACAAGTTTCATTTTTCGAGACTAGGGACGAAATTAGAATTTATGAAAAATTTAGAGGCAAAATGGTAATTTTGCCTACGACGTAAATTGAGTCCAAATAAATATGAAATATGTGAAATTGATGATTAAAGCTATTTATATAGATCCAGATAACACAAACTCGAGGCTAGATCGAGGAAAAGAAAAGGTTTCGAATTAGTAGATTTCTAACGCGAGCAAGTGTCGAGGAAAGTTCGTGTAACTTAATCGAGCATGTAATTATGTTAATTGAATGTTGTGTTTGTATGTAATGTGATTTATATTGATGTGCTTTACTTGTATACTATGATGGAAAATTTGATAGATGAGTCCCGATTGAATGTTGAATTTCGATGATTATATGCGCTTTCTTGAAACTAATAAGGTCCTGCATTTGTTGCGGACGGGATTTAGCTTAGACGAGTAATCCCATTGACCTTGTTATAGAAAGGATTTAGCCCAAACGGGTAATCCCGATATAATATCTCTTGAGCATACGTTAGGATTAGGGTTTAGCCTGGACTGGTAATCCTAATCGAGCTCCTCTGAGCTTACATTATATAAAGAGATTTAGCCTGGACTGGTAATCCTGTTATACGATATACAGCTCGAGAGAGTGTTTCTTGGCTAAGTGCCCTAAGGGGTACCCTTGAATAAAGAATTGATAGATTATTGTATCGTACACTTCAAGTGTACTACTTGAGCATCCATCAGAATTCAATGATTCAATGGACATATAACTCTTGATATGGCATGAGAATTATGAGATGAAATCATAATAACTTGAAGGAATATTGCATGATCAGCTCATCTATGTTACTTTATTGATATGAAGTTTTTGGTGACTAACATGTTTGATTGAATGTATATGATTAGGCAATTTAGCCAAATGGATGGAAAGATAACATTGTATGCCTAGATTTAATAAACAAGATTGGTAAGTTTAGTTTCCGTTATACGAACTTACTAAGCATGTAATGCTTACTCTATTTTATTTTTCCCCTGTTTTATAGTGCTCGAAAGCTCGCGAGGGTTGGAGATAATTGGAGCATCGTCACACTATCAACTAGTCATTTTGGGTATAATTAGTAAAAATCATTTTGGCATAATGGCATGTATAGGACAACTTGGCCAAGAGTGGCTTGAAATGTTATTTTGTAACCTAGCCATTGGAATGTCTAGTAATGGTTCATTTTGGTATGATTAAGTAGATTTTTGTGATATATATATACACATGTGTTATGTCAAAAATATGAGATCAATGTTGTGAATGCCTAAGTTAAATTAAGGTAAGGTTGTGATCATGTATGCTTGTAGTGATATGCCTTGTGAATGATGAAATTGACTTAAGTTGAATTCTTGGATTGGTTGGTATTGGATGTGTGCTTCAAGTGCAGGTCATGGGTGAAATTTTAGGTGAGAAATGAAGCTAGAAATGGCTTCATTTTGCCCATAAGGGCGTGTGTCTAGACCGTTTGTAACACACGGCCTGGTAACATGGGCATGTGGTTAGGCCGTGTGTCCCTTGCACCTTAATTTTGAGAAACAGAATTGTAACGCCCTAAAAATACTAAAACCCAAAAATCCTGAAATCTTGAATTTTCTTTTTGTACTTAGTAATTCCGGTTAAGTGTTAATTATGCAAAGGTAGGTCATGGTTAAGGTTTAAGTTCGAATTAAGGGGTAGAAGAAATTATAATGTAATTTTTAATAGAATCAGGGTTTGCATGTAGTTGGGCTTTTAATTAAAAATGGGGGAAAATAGCATCAAAAAGGCCTTGTGGAGGAGTGGCTAAGTGATGCCACTTAGAGTGTAGGGAGGTGGCGTTAATAGCTAGCAAGGAGGTCCAAGGTTCGAATCCTAGCTTAGTGTTTTTAGAAGTTTAATTTTGGCCTTCTAGAAGGTTGGAAGTGGCGTGAAGATGGACTCTAAGGGGAGTGTTCAGAAGAGAAAATTTAGGAAAGGATCGAGAGGTTATCAGGGAGAAAAACGAGAAGAGGAGAAGTGAGGAGCAAGTGGAGCCGGAATGGGAACTTGGGCTTGAGGAGTTCGGCCATAAGGGTTATAAATAGGTGCCGAGTGCAAGGGTATGAGGCTAATGCTAAAATCTTTTTCTCACATTGTTGCTAGAAACCCTCTTCCCTAAAAGTCAAAAACCCTTTTGTTTTTTTCCTTTTCTTTCTGCCGATTTCTCCGAAAGCCAAAAACCCAACCCTTGTTCTCCTTTTTATTTTCCTTATATCGATTTCTTTGTTTCATTTTTGGGTTTAGCTGATTCTTCTTCCTTTCTCCTTTGGTGCTGAATAAGAAATTGTTCCATTCAAATCTCTAAAGCCGAATACTTTTTGACGGAATCTAGTGTAAGTGTTACTCTTTCAATCGGTTTTCTTCACTGAGTATCGAATATTGTCCCTCACTCTTTCTAATCAACTGTGGTAGGGAGTTAGTATCGGATCTCGGATCTTAGCTCATTGCCGAATTGCTCCTTAGGTGTTACGGTATTGATTTAAGGGGTACGTGACCAAGGAAAAGCTATTTGAGATTTCTGTTCAAGGTTTGGAGCTAAGGAGATCGCATCACGCTTGCTTACCAGGTGTGTACATACACTGCACATACACTATGAATCGGCAAAAGCTGAAATGCCAAAATGCCGAAAGTGTGGCTACTGTAGTCTTACGAGTGCGCGAACACTCGTAAGGGAGAGACCGATAGGTTGCCTAAGACCCACGGGCAATTCTGTGGACTTGGGTTGTGATTTGGCCATACGGGCCGGAATGGGATAAATGGGCCCGATGGGCTGTTGGGCCCATAATAGGCAAAAACTGAATATTGATGCTATGTGATGGGAATTTGTATGTGAGCATGAATATGAATGTGACTGGGCCTAACAGGCCATATAAATGTGATTTGGGCCTAATGGGCCATATATAGGTGATTTGGGCCTAATGGGCCATATGAATATGATTGGGCTTGATGGGCCAGATACAGGTATGTGACTTTGTTTGGGCTTTGTAAGGGGTTTTGGGCCTAGCATATGATAACTACATAAGACTTAATTAATATTTTGCAACAGTGGACAGGTCAAAGGGTTAAGGTGTGGCAACTGGTATATGCATGTCTAGGATTGGATCTAGGGAGAGTTTGGTACTTAAGCAGTCTTAATGACCCACCTCTTCTTCTCAGGAATCCTACCTAGTGCATAGTATTTGTTCACCTTAGCTTGCGAAACTTGTTAACGGGCCAAGGTAAGTAGAAATCATAATTAAGGAAAAATTATCGAAATGCCCCTAAGGGCAAAAATGACCAAAATACCACTAGGTGTTGAATGTATGTTTTATGGATGTGACATGCATACATATGATGTTCTACTTAAGTTGCATATGGGGCAGGAACTATGAAACGGAGGAAGTATATGAGGATCGCATGGTTGCCTGACAATCATGGATCCACCGACGACTTTTAAAGCCCAATATGTAAATGAGGGTAGTACCGCAACTGGGCTACCATTGGTGTGTGGGCTGGGTGGGTCGATATTTATATCCCCACATGGTGTGACAAGGGACGGAGCTGGTGTGTAGCGGATGGATAACTTGGATGGGATTGCATTGCATGTTTGATGATTCTTCTTTGAATGCTTATTTTTCATCGAGGGTTGTACACACTTAGTTTCCGAAAACTCACCCCCTTTTTTATTTTATTTTCAGGTGATGCTCATTACAAGGTTCGATGTCAGGAGGGACTCTGGGAGGCCGACTAGCAAGATAATTCGAACTTGGTTTTTTTTAAGCATTTAAGTTTTTATTTCTTTTAAGTATGCTCAGACCAGATTGTAATAAGGTTTTCATTATGTTATTATTACTTGAATTATTATTATTATTTTCATTGTAACTATGAGAAGTTGAACATGAATATCTTAAATTATAGTATGTTTTCTACGCTTCGACAACTAAATTTCTAAGTGCTTTATTTTCATCCAATCTTATGTTTGAACAAGTTTTTTTTTATAGTTAAGATTCTCTCTTATTTTAAGAAGGGTTTTCAATGAAAACACGGCTTTTGCTAAAACACTTCTATGTAACACACCAGATCAAGCCGTAACGTCCGGGCCGAGTTTGAGGTGTTACAAGAATGCTTAGAATTAAGCACATGGGTAAAGACACAGGTGTGTGTCTCAGCCGTGTGTGCCACACGGCCTAGAACACGGGCGTGTGTCTTGGCCGTGTGAAACCTGCACCTAATTTCGAATTGAATTAATTAACCACACGGCCTAGCACATGGGCATGTGGCATGACCGTGTGTCCATGTCAGAGAGTTACACGGGGTTGAACACGGCCTCCAGCACGAGCGTGTCCCTTGGACCACATGGGCGTGTGAGCCCTACACATTGGAAAAATTTTGTAATCTCATGAAAAGTTCTTAGAGGTCCTGACTAAGTCCCGACTCGATTCTAATGCCCATATTGGAACTCGAGGGTCCAATAATGGGACATTTTGAATGATCTCAATAGATGAATTGTAAATTATAAGAATTTTCTGTATAATGTTCTGAAAGTTTTAGTAATGCTCCGAAACCCTATTCCGACGGCGGATACTAGTTAGGGGTGTTACAACTCTTGCAAGTCTAGTTGCTGAATATATTGGTTTGACTAGACAAATAGATGAATGACGTACTGTTTATGATAATATTTAGTGAAATGAAATGTATGAAAATACTTGTTAAGTGTGTGTGGGGTATGGGGAATTTTACCTTAACAAGGTAGATGAAGTTAGTAAAAAGTGGTGGAATGGAGGAATGGGCATATTATCAAGGGAATTCAAGAGAGTTTAGTTGTGTTATGGAATGTTATCAATTGACTTATTAGAGCAACACTATGAAAACTATCTATCGACTTTATGGAGTGACACCACGATGGCGGTAAGGTCCTTTGAGTTGACACCATAGAAACGATTCAAGGTGTAAGACCATAGCTCAACTATGACAACCAATGGAGACCGTTAGGACATTAAGCATGGGTTACATGTGTAAGACTTTAGCTCAGCTATGGAAACATATGGCATCCACTGAGACAGTAAACACAGGGTAGTCCGCAAGGACATTAAACATAGGGTTACATGTGTAAGACCTTAGCTCAGCTATGGCAATATGAAGAGTTTGCCGAAACATTAAACATAGGGTGACATGTGTAAGACCTTAGCTCGATTATGGCAACATGAGGAGTCTGCTAGGACATTAAACATGGGGTTACATGTGTAAACAAGAAGACCCACCAAGGTACAAAGAAGAAGTAGCGTTGTGACTTGCGTGACAAGTCATAAGACAGAATGAACTTGGCACATCTGGGACACAAGCTAACGAGACAAATAGGAGATTCACCAAAGGCAATGATGAATGGAGCTTAAGAAACATCTTACCTAGTTATGTGTAGAATGGGGGAAGATTCCTTTGAAAATATGGTAAACGTGATGTCTACCAAGAAGAGTTCACCAGAGAATTCATGGATCCTACATTGTTTAAACATATACAAATTTGGCTATAATAAGATACAATCTTAATTTGGAAATCTACAAAGAGGTAGTTGAAACAATGAGTAGACGACAAGGATTTTCATGGGAGGGAATGTCAGCTCAAGGTTGAATGATCAATAGAGTCCACCAGAGAATAGTAAGAAAGGAAAGTCCATCAGGGCCATGAAGTACTGGAAAGATCTTGTAGGTCTACCAGGGGTAGGAACTGTCAAGAGATACTTGAGTAAAAAATAGTTTCTTGGGAACTACTTGTCTATTACATTACCTAAAAGAATGGAGTAAATGAATAAGTGTTATGGGGTAACATTAGGGACACAAGTCCACCAGGGAAAAAAGGAAGAGGATTCAGTTAAGGACCTATAGTTAGGGCCATTAATTGAATAACTGTAACAACTTGTTTTCAGTTAAATCAGAATAGTGATTTCGGGACCACAAATTCGAGTCAGAAATAAAAATTTATTTTAATATTATTGCATGGTCTGCATTATGATAGGAATGCTATATGAAAATTTTGATAAGAAAATTTTACCGATTACATGTTTAATTATGGAAAGGACCAAATTGCATAAAATGCAAAAGTTGAGTTCTATTAGCCATAAGTATCAAATAGCTATGGAAGTCAAAACTTGAGGTCCTTATATGGTAATTAGACCATTAAGAAAGTTAGTAGATATTTATGATGACTCATCCATGGAAATTAAAGAAAAGAAAATGACTAAATTGGAAAGTTAAAAAAAATTAAAGATGATAATTTAATTAAAAGACAAAAATATCATATTATTATCATCTTCTTCCCCAAATTTCTATAGAAACACTAGGAATGAGAAAGAAAATCAAGCAAGCCTAATTGGGTAAGTAATATTGTACAACTTTTAGTAATTTTTATGTTTTTGAGATCGGAATAACCTAATCTAGCTATTTTGGGGATTAATTTGTAAAGTTATAAAAGTATTAAAATTTTGCCATGGATGAATATGCTAAAATTTTGAAATTTATGGTAGAAAATGAAAGATTATTGATAAATAAACAACTTTTGTAAAGTAAATTTTCATGAAATTGTGATTTAGGGACTAAATTGTAAAGATGTGAAATTCATAGAAAATTTCTAATTTTTTTGAAATACATGGGTTGTAAGTGTTATATGAAAATTTTAGTTAGGCTTGGAATAAGGGTTAAATTCATGAATTTCATTTTCCGAGCCGAGGGACGAACTTGGAATTAATGAGAAGTATAGGGGCAAAATAATAATTTTGCCTAAGACGTGAATTGAATGGAATTGAATGTGAATTTTATTAAGTTAATGTTAAATTCATTTATATAGATCCAAATAACTCAAATACGAAGTTATATCGAGGAAAAGAAAAAGTGTCAGATTAGTATATTTCTGTATACGAACAAGTGCCGAGGTAAGTTCGTGTAACTAAATTGTGTATATTTATATGCTTGAATTGAATGTTGCGTATGTAATTGTATTGTTGCTATGAATATGAAATTAATATTATACCCAACAATGCCTAACAAACATCAAGTCCCGATTAAATAAATGAAATTCAATGATACAGGATTTCCCGTAATGGTTGTTGTCCTACATATGTTGTGGAAACACCACAGCTCGAAAGAGCGTGCCGTTATTAGCCCTCTCAAGCTTCCCGTTATATGGTTCCTACAAGTTTCCCATTAATAGCTCTTCGGAGCATCCCAATTGTTTGTGATTCTGCATGTGTTGTAGACATACTTTGTGAGCTTCCTGATTAATGGCTCTTCGGAGCTTCCCCATATGGCTTGCTTGAACTTCCCGATAGATGGCTATCTGGAGCTTTTTGTTTAATGACTCTTCAGAGCTACCCGTTATTGGCTCGCATGAGCTTTCTGATTATGGCTCTAATGAGCTTCCCGATATACAGCCCGCAAAAGCTTCTCGTTACATGGCTCACATGAGCTTTCTGTTATATGGCTCGAGAGAAGGCTTCCCGATTATGTGCTCTAATGAGCATCCCATATATAATTGACAGATCATTGATATGTGCACCTTGTGCATACTACCCGAGTATCCATCGATATTTCAATGATTCATCGGACAAAACTCCTGATATGAGAAAATATGAGAATTAAGTGAATTATATCTTGAATATCCCTGAAATCCCTGGAAATGGTTGTATGATGAGCTCATATCTGATTCCTTGATATTCGTGTAAATTTCGTGACTAACTAGTTTGATGATAGCATGTGTCTAGGCACGACAATGTTTTGGATGCATGTTTGTATACTTAATTTAAATGAATATGATTGGTAAGTTAAATTCTTGTTATATGAACTTACTAAGCATTAAATGCTTACTCTGTTCATTTTCTCTGTTTGATAGTACTCGGAATCTCGTAAAGGTTAGAGCAGGTCAGAGCAAGATCACACTATCCTACAGCTCACTTTGGTATAAATAACAAAACTACTTTTAGTATAATGGCATGTATAGGCTAAAATAGATCAAATGATGAAATATTTTGGTTGTAATTAGCCATTGGAATGGCTAGTGTTATGCATATTTTGATGTAATTATATAAGACTTTAACATGTTTAATGTGTGATGAAATGGTTATATGGTGGAGAGTATATAAACCTATTGATGAATGATTTTGAATTAGTATATTTTATAAAATTTGTCTATGAACATAAGTGTGAAATTGGTAAGTTTAAATACTTGAACATATGAGCTAATATGACATGCATAAGATTGGTTTTGGTTTAGTTTTAATATCTTGAATTGGTTGGTAAATGTATTCAAGTGTTGTTGTAGGTTGATGGTATACTTGGGTGAGAAAAGTGGCCCTGAAAATGACCTATTTTTGTCCACACAGGTAGACACACGGGCATGTGTTTCAATCGTGTGTGACACACGGCCAAGCGCACCGGCGTGTAGTTTGGCCGTGTGTCCTCTGCATCTTAAAAATTTAGAAACAGAATGCTTCAAATTGCTTACACGGGAAGAGACATGGGTGTGTTTCAGCCATGTGTGACACATGGCCTAATACACGGGCGTGTGTCTTGGCTATGTGAATCCTGCACCTAATTTTCAAAAATTAATTTGTCCACATGGCCTACCACACGGGCGTGTGGCTGGCCGAGTGACCCAAGTTAGAGAGTTACACGACTAGGAACACGGGTTAGAACACGGCTGTGTGCCTCACATCGAATGCCCACATGAACTGAAACACGGGTGTGTCATTTGGCTATGTGCGCCACATGGCCTACCCACACGGGCGTGTGTCCCTTGCATCTAGGATAATGAAACACCCCTAGCCCTTTTCTGTCGCTGGATTAGGGTTAAGAGGCATTACCAATCGAACACAACATTTGTAACATCTCGAAATAGGGCCTAAATGGAATAGTGGTTGTGAAACCACAAATCTGAGATAGAAAAGTTTATTTTGATTAATTTTTATGATTTACTGAGTGATTAGATGCATGTGTTAGAGTATTGATAAGAAATTTTATAGATTGCATGTTTAATTTGCCTATTAGGGCTTATTTGCAGAAGTTGCTGTAATAGCCCAATTTAGGGCCTAAACGGAACGATGGTTTTAGGACCACAAATTTGAAGTCAAAAAATTTATTCCGATTAAGTTTTAAGGTTTATTTATTGATTAAAATATTGTGTAAAAATATCGTTAAGAAATTTTACTGATAAAGTGCTTAATTGGACTTTTAGGACTAAATTGCAAAAGTTGCAAAATATGTGTTCTAATTCATAAGTACTTGATTGAAATGGGGTTTTAAAGTGGAGGTCCTTAAATGTAAATTAGACCGTTATATTTTGTTTGGACAAAAATGGGCATGAATAGGACAAAATTTTTAAGAAAGGCCTTAAGGGCATTTTAGTCATTTGGTAATTAAAAGAAATAAAAAGGGGAAAATAAAGCCAAAATTGGCTCATCCTTGTCATGAAGGCCGAAATTAGCATGGGGGAAGCCATGTCTAGGGTTTTCAAGCTTTCCAAGCTCAATAGTAAGTATGTTCTAGCCCCGTTTTTCAAGTTCTTTACGTTTTTGGAATCCCGATAACTTGATTAAGCTTATTCTAGCAATAATTTAAGCTAGGGTTCATATTTGGAAAAATACCCATAGGTGAAATGTGTTTATTTTGATGTTTTATGGTAGAATATGAAGGCTGAAATTATGTTAAACAACTTTTGCTAAGCGGTTTTAAGCAAAAATGAGTAAAACGGCTTGATCGGTAAAAGTTGTTATTATTCATAACTATGTGTTAGAGTGAGAATTTGATGTTGCCATTGAAGGAAAAAATGACCAGCATGTCATAAAACATAAGAATAAGGGATGAAGTTTAATTCCCGAGCCTAGGGGCAAAAGTGTAAATATGCAAAAGTTTAGGGGCAAAATTGTAATTTTGCCAAAGTTTGAGTTAAGGACTGTTTTGAATAGTACATTAATTAAATAAGTAAAATATGATGTTTTCGATCCCAGAAAATGAGATTTGAACCTAGAATGGGAGAAAAATCGAAAATCGAGAAAGTTGGTAAAATGGTCGTTTTAGTCTCGAGGTAAGTTCATATGTATAATAAGCATTAATTTATGCATGTTTCAATGTAAATTTTATATATTTACTATGACTGCCGAGGTGTTGAAAGTGAGTATAATTATGATGATTTAAATGTTCAATATTAATTTGACATGGAAATGAGAAAGTATGTAAGTTTGTACATAAATAACTCATCTATTCTTTTTACTTTATTATATTTTGTTACGTATAGAATGTGGCTGCCTATAGAATGATTATTTGTTGTAAATTACAAATTGAAAAAAAAAAGACTATGAATAAATTTTTAACATATTGGAAAGTGAGGAATTTCCCGGTGAGCTTTGAATAGGAATGATACTGAACGATATATTGTGAGTCACGTGTGTAGTACTAAGTGCAAAGCCACTACGTGTCTTAGGATAATTGGTCGCATGTGTAGTACTAAGTGCAGGCTACTATGCGTACCCGATAACTTCGATCACGTGTGTAGTACTAAATGCAGGCTACTACGTGTACCAGATAATTAGTCGCATGTGTAGTACTATGTGCAGACTACTATGCGTACCAGATAGCCTTGGCTACAAGTGTGAAAATATGTGCAAGCAACCGAGTATCAGTTATTATTCCGAAGAGTTCAAAGGGAAAATCGATTAAGTAAAAATACATGTGAACATGATTATGTGATGAATAAGTGCAGATATATGTTTATGAAAAAAATTATGAGCAATGTGCTCGATATTTGAGCGAACTTCGATAAGACAAAATGGATTAAGTGAAATTATGTAAGAGTGAATTTTAGTAGTAAAACAGTGTTGGACAGCAGCAGTTGCGTGATTTTGAAAATTCACCAAAAATCATGGAAGTTGAATTAAATATCAAATAAATTATGGAATTAAATCTTAATGGGTCTATTTTTATATAAAAGAAACAGGGAAGCAAAAGAGTTCTATATTATGTGATATTTGAATTTTTACGAGACAGTGTTAGAATGAACTCGAGATCCCCTGTTCTAACTTTGAAAAATCATTAAAAATTGTACAAAAATAATTATGGGATATAATTTGTATGTTTGAAATTATTAATTAGTCTAGTTTCAAATAAAATAAACTATAACATAATATGAGTTTTGTACGAAGAGAAAATTTATTTGTAGTGAAGAGTGGTCAGGGCAGTTGAGCAGTGAAACAGGGGTAACTTCAATGAATAAACTGTACCAATTGACTAGACCAAAAATTTTGAAAATTTTATGGTAAAAATATACCTGAATCTAGTTTCAAGGAAAATTAACGTTTGTAATTTGGAGTTCTGTAGCTCTAAAAATAAATAATTTAGCTACTGGTACTCTGCTAGACAGCTTATTTTGAACTTATTTATAATTGTAATAGTGAAAATGCGTGTTTGTGATGGTAATATTCCAGGAACATATTGTGACTTTGTTTAATGTATGATAATGTATTGTTTATTAATATTTACATATTTACTTACTAAGCTATAATGCTTACTCCCTTCCTTTCCTTTTTCCTATAGTGTCACAGATGTTAGCTCGAGTTGGAGGTCGCCGGAGGTTAAATCACACTATCAAATTATTGATCGATATATAAAGATTTTAA
The DNA here is from genome assembly GCA_025698475.1 of Gossypium anomalum. Lineage (NCBI taxonomy): Eukaryota > Viridiplantae > Streptophyta > Magnoliopsida > Malvales > Malvaceae > Gossypium > Gossypium anomalum. The sequence continues at coordinate 34,234,207 of CM046958.1, read as the reverse complement.
AGCATTTTTAAGTCTTTGGCATGTATGGGGACTTGTTTAATTGTTATTAAGTTGCTAGGAGTTGGCCTAAAATACTAACCTATGTTAATTGAAGGTCTCTATTGTATAAAGTCATTTAATGAAAATAGTCTTGATTATGTTATTAATTAAATGATGCAATTTATGAATGTGCATGCTTGCCTATGTGTACGGTTGAATTAAAGCATGATATGGGCCTTGTAAGCTATTTTTAAGGGATAGTTTGAATGTGTTTGAAAAAGTTTTAAATTAGAGTGAAATTATGAATCGGTTTTTATACGATGATTAGTGATTAAGTCTGGTAATGCCTCGTACCCTGCTCCGGCTTCGAACACGGGTAAGGGGTGTTACAACATTCACATACAATTATCCATTCCTTATCAAAATCCGTTCAAAACATTCATAATGTCCCTTATAAGGCTCTACGAGGCCTTAGAACATGCTTAGAAGTGGTTCGGGATTAAACCGATAATATTTGCAAACTTTGGGAAACTTAGAAAATTTTCAAACATATAAGGGTCACACGCCCATGTGAACAGGCTGTGTGCCTCACTTGGCCACCAGACACGCCTGTGTGAAAACAGGGCATACATACCAACTTGCACCACACGGCCGGAAACACGCCCATGTGCCTTGGCCGTGGAAAATCTAGAGGGGTTACTCACTTGGTCACACGGCCGGCCACACACCCATGTGCCATCCGGTGTGTCTCACACAGCTAGTAGACACACCCGTGTGTCTAGGTCGTGCCAAACCTGTAGGGTATACTGACTTTAATTCGAAGGGTTACGACAGGGGACACACGACCGTGTGTCGCACACGGCTGAGACACACGCCCGTGTCTCTGCCCGTGTGGACAAAAATAGGCCATTTGAAAAGCCAATTTGCCACCCTTTTCTCATGCACACAAAATAACCAAATTGGTACCATTTCAACACATATATTGGCAGCCAATACATGCCAATTCATACACATATCATGTCATCTATCGTCAACCATTTCAACTACTCAATTCCATAATAAAAAACATACCAAATCAATATACCAAAATCATCAAAACTTACATAACTTATAATCTTATTTATTCATCAACTAATCCTCTAGTTCAAGTCACATAACACACCATATCATCATCTCAAATCAAACCATAATATGCCAACTTCCAAGCATTTGTACATCAATTAATAACCAATCAAAAGAGCAACCATCTATCTATATCAACAACTATGGCAAACATACCTAAACACAAGGTAACTTATAATTCACATATATCACTTAACAAGCACATAATTCAAGCCAACTTAAATGGCCATACACACCAATATTTACAAGCCAAATCTCATGGCTATAATCATAACTCAAAACATACCAAAATGACACTAGCTTATACATGCCATATACCATATATACAAAGCTCCCAAAAGCACCAATGACATGATCGATTGTGTGATGACGTTTCACGACGATCCCCAAGTTCGAGCTTGCTTCGATAATCTATAAAACAAGGAAAGAACACACAAAGTAAGCTTTAAAAGCTTAGTAAACCATATACAAATAAAGTTAACACATGAATATTTGTAGATCAATTCAAATATGTTAAACATAGCTAATCACATTCAAACGCACAAACCCTTCTCATTGAACATATATTCAATGTCTTAATCGAGTTCACCAAATATTTCCCCTTTTCAATACTCATATGAAATTCGTATGTACCCGAATCACTTAGCTCTTTTATATATTCTTTCTTGACTTGAATTTTCCCGTTAAAACGTTCGGAATCGTTAAGGATACTCAAAAATCACATAAGCTCGTACAATGCCATATCCCAGATATGGTCATACATGTTATCACATATCGATGCCACTGTCCCAGACAGGGTCTTACACGTAATCAATTAACGATGCTAATGTCCTAGACATGGTCTTACACGTAATCTCAATACAATGCCAATGTCCCAGACATGGTCTTACATGTAATCACATCTCGATAACCTAATGTCATGGCATTCGTATCCTATTCTATTCCTAAAGTTCGTACGGGACTTTCGGATATCATAACTCTATTGATTCTTGCTCATAAGTTCTCGATCAGCATTTATAACATTTCCATGACAAGTAAACACATGTAATTCAATTTAAAGACATTTATTTGCATATGAACTTACCTCATATTAGGGATTGATGTATCGGGCCGACTATTCGATAACTTTCAATTTCCCCCGATCTAAATCTGATTTCTTTCGTCCTTGATCTATATACATTCAAAATTAACTCTTTTATTCATCAAATTACTCGATTTAGTCCACAAACACATATTTGGGCATTTTTACACTTTAGCCCCTAAAGTTCCACATTTTTACAATTTAGTCATTATTTCATAAAAACACAAATTACACAAAATATAATAAGACCCATGACTAGCCGAATCTCTATAGGTCCGTAACAGCCCATATTTCACATTTATTTCACATGTTAACCCTTCAATTTACACTTTTCACAATTAAATCCCTATTTGACATTTTTGTCAAAAATCACTTAACAAAACTTTAATATCTATCATCAAGCTTTCATAACTCAACAACGATCATTCAAAATCTCAAGCATTCATCAATGGCAACTCACAAATTCAACAACAATTTCAAAAATTAGGGTACGAGCTAGCTAGATTACTAAGCAACGATCACAAAAACGTAAAAATTATCAAAAATCGAGCTCGAAACATACCTCAATTGCTTGAATTAGTCTAACCGAATGAAAAGCCCTAGAATGGCTTTCTTCTTCCCTAGTTTTGGTTCAAAAAGAAAGAAAGATGGACAGAATTTATGTTTTGGTGTATTTTAATTAACTTATTTAACAATTACCAAATTAGCCTTAACATTAAACCATTAATTAACATCCATTAAATGCCCATTTATGCCAAATTCCACTATCAATGGTCTAATTACAACATAAGGACCTTTCATTTAATAAGCCATGGCAATTAAGCACTTTAAACAAATAGAATGTCACTTTTGCATTTTACGCGATTTAGTCCTTTTTCTCAAATTGAGCTATTAAACGATAAAATTAGCTCACAAAATTTTCACACATATATAATCACATTCTATAAACACCAAAAATAATATTAAAATAATTTTATGACCTTGAATTTGTGGTTCCAAAACCACTGTTCTGATTTAGCTAAAACTAGCTGTTATAGATAATTTTTGAAATTTCGCAAAAAATTCTCTGAGTTTTCGATTAGTCCTGACTTGTTTCTAATGTATAAATTGGACCTCAAGGGTTCATTTAAGAGACAGTATGATTGAATATGATTGGCTTCAGATATGAATAGTGAATAACATGAATTAATTGTATTTGTTCTGTAAACTCTGGTAAGGCTCCGTAACCTTATTTTGGTGATGGATATGGGTTAGCGGTGTTACAATAACCACAACTGGTTATCACCGATCAACAATGGCGAATAGGGGACAATATTAAAAGCACATCAGAAGGGTACAATGAAATTTGAAACAATGAATAGCTAGGGTAAGACCCTTATGAGAATATGTCTAGATAGATCGTGGTTATGACTAGACCAAAGATTATACCACCAACATCCAACCTAGAGAGATTGAGGCATTGGCTACGCCAATTAAGTTTTTCAATTTCTTCCTTGAGATCCAGGGAGTTGAACTCTGTGCATAGAATCTCTTTTCTTAGAATTTAAATAGTCCTTTATAAATTTGTATGAATAGACCTCACTAAGTTCCTTTGAACTTATGAATATTTACTACTTGGATGCAGGGTAGATAAAGACTTGGAAATCAAGTGGAGGGACCAAGCCAGTCTTCGCCAGAGTTAGGAGTTGGGCGTGAAAGCTAATTCATATATTTATAGGGGCACCTTGAGAGGCCACACCTCAATGTCTAAAATTTTGCGTTTGTAATTTGATCAATAATTTAAAACTTGTAAATAACTACCATGTGTTTTTAAGGAACCAAAGCTATAAGAATTTACTTTTAGTATGAAATGAGTCCTAGCAGTAGTTAGTTATTGGAAAGTGGGGTGTCTAAGTGCATAGTCAAATTTGACAAAAATTTGGTTGAGATATTCAAATTGTTTGTGACAATCAATACCCCGACCTGTTGATAGGTTCGGGTAGAGGGTGTTACAGATTGCCTTAGGTTTCATACTTGGATTTATATTCCTTAAATGCCAATTTAGAAGAATTGATTCTACGCGAGGCTCATAATGGTTCCTTTGTTATGCATCTTGGTGGTTAGAAAATGTACCTTGACCTGTAAGAATTGAACTAGTGGCTTGAAATGAAAAGGGAGATCATTGAATATGTCACAAAAATTTTTACTTGTAGCATTCCTACTAGTCTCCGTCACTAGATTAGGGTTTACGAGATGCTACAGTAAATAATAGAATAGAATCATACTATTTCATTTTAAAATTTCTTTAAACATTAATTAATCATCAATCATTCATTCAAAACATGTTATTCATACTAAATCGAGATTAAATTGAGTTTATGGAAGCTCTAAAAACAATTCAAAATTAAGTAGGGACTAATTTGAAACATTTAAAAAATATGGTAAAAATGAAAAATATGGGTCACACAACCATTAGTTACTATCACATGCAAAGCTCCAAGCCTTGCGGAGGGAACACTGCGGTGTTCGATGATCAAGGTTAGGTGGTGTAAAAGAGGTAATGAAAGGAGGATTAGGGAAATAAAAATCATGGAAAGGTATTTACCGCGACGACGTATCGACCGGTCTTTTGGGGCGACATTGTGACGACGGTATATGGCGTAAGACCATAGATGAAAGATGTTATGGCAGTCTATTATGAGGTATGTAGCATAAGACCATAGATTAAAGATGCAATGGCAGAATGGTACAAGGTATAAGGTACACGGTATACGGTGTAAGACCATAAATGGAAGATGCTATGACAGCCATGTGTAATGAGTAAGATCATGGATGAAAGACTCCATGAATTCATATGATAGTGCACCAAGATGGCCGATCAGTCTAAAACCATGGATGAAAGACTCTCTAATAGTTCACTTTTCAGTTGTGATGGAAACAATGGTTTTGGGGCCACAATTTTGATAAGTGAGTCCGTAAATATTATTTATTAATATTTTTGAGTTGATTATAGTGTTTCATTTAATTTTGATCAAGTAAGTTTTGCTAATTGGATAATTAGCTAAAGTTAAGTGGTTCTGGAAAATGAGGTATTGGGACCTCATTTCCGTAAATTGAATCTATAAATATTATTATTAAATATTTATGGAGTTTTTATAAAAGTAAGTTGAAAATTGGTCATAAATTTTTGGTGATTTGATAGTTAATTAAGGAAAAAGGACTCAATTGTAAAAATCGTAAAAGTTAATCAATATTGATTTTTATTAGTTAAAATGCTTAATTAATAAATTTTTGAGGGTTTAAGTAACCACTTTTAATTTAGTGGGATAGTTAGTGTCTCCTTTCATTAATTTTATTAGTTAAAATTAAGTTAATATATATAATAAAACATTAGTTAAAATATAAAACAAACATATCATTTTCTTTATTTTTCTTCACCCACTCATTCCACCATTTTTTAAAGAGCTTGAAGGTTCGGCCAAGTTGTTTTTCTTGCATGGAGGTATAATTGAGGTCCATTTGTAGTAAAATTTGTGCTGATCATTGTAGCTCAATTTAGCTACTCAGGTACCAAAATGTAAAATTTTCAAATGTTTTAGAAGTTTCCATTTATGAATCTTGATTTTTTTTTTTATATTAAATGGTAGAATTTGAAGCTTAGAAATGAAATAGGACTAATTTGTAAAGCGAAATTTATTAATTTTGAGTTTATGGACTAAAATGTAAATATTTCAAATTTGAAAAAAATTATAATTATTGAATATAAAGTGTTGTACAGGGATGGAATTGAAATCAAATTGAGAAACGAAGCTTGAATTTGAAAGATATGGTTATTTCAATTTTAGGGACTAAATTGAATAAAATGTAAACTTTTAGGGTAATTTGAAAAATGAAATTTAATTATTATACTATTACAATGAGCTATTTTGAGATTGATAAATTGAATTAAATAAATTGAATTAAATTATATTATAGATTGAGATTTGAACCAATCGGTAGATTAGCACGAAAAAGAAAAAATTATGGATTAATCCTCGAAGTCGTATTTGTGGCTGTTTTGGTTATTTAAGTTCATATGATACTTACTTTATTAATTTATAATATGTTTGTATTATATTGTTTTACTTATAGTTTGAATTCTTATGTTATTATTGTCTTTTGGTATCAAATGGACAGAATCCTAAAATATGAATTAAATGGAAAATATGGATAAATACATGATATCGAATGAAGGTGGCATTGTTATATTATTGGATAGTATGTTTATGATGATGTTACAAGGTAAAATTGTAAATAGATTGCTATTTGAAAAGTGAAAAATGTGTATATTGCTGCTGGGATCGTAATGAACTGTATATGGTAAAAATGCCCGAGTGAACATATTAAAAGATAGGTTATGATTGACATGCCAATAGGGTTATTTACGCGCTGTATGAGATATTTGTGATGGTATAGAGATATTATTAATTATAATGGAATCCGACATTTGTTGCGGATTACCGAGTTATACTGGTGTAGTGGAGGGATGTATTGATACTGATTATATGATACATACGGGCTTTGCACTTCGGTGCCCTGATGTGTTGTAGTTTGAGCTCTTACAAGAATTGTAGTATGGTGTAGTTACCTGTGCATCCGAATATATTTATTATAGTTCATTGGGCTACTGGAATAATGAAAAAGAGAAATGACGGTGAAATGGTACGAGTCACACGCTTAATTGGTTATATGATGAAGAAATGAAACTAATGGTAAAATATTGAATAATATATTACATTTTATAATGCTAGATTACTCTGTTATACGTTGAACTCATCTTAAAATTGTAAAATGCTATATCAGGCTAAATTGTATCAAGTTATGAGATTGATATGTTTCTAAATAAGGAAAGTTGAATGGCATGGTCGTACTTGTATATTAATTGGGCAATACGATCTTATTTTATAAATAGACTAACCTTGTGGTGAATTTGTAAAGTTGTACATGTATGAATAAGGATGCCAAACGAGTGTCATGTTTTGTACAATTGTGTTTCAAATTACTTTAACTAGTTGAAATGGCAAGGTATGCTTAGTTATTTTCATATGGACTTACTAAGCATTTGATATGCTTACCTTATTGTTTCCCTTCTCCTGTAGATCACTAACTTGCGGAACGTGTCAGGCGAATCATCAAGAAGCTCACACTATCCCAATATTGATTCTGTAGTCTTTTGGTCATTTCAAGGCTTGGTTATGTGTGGCATGTGCTTATGAGTTGTTTTGGTTTACTTATGTAGTGGTGTGGCTTGAAATTTTGTTGGTGTGATTATGGTAAAGAATATGCTTGTTGAAAACATATGCATTAGTAAATGGTTGAATTGTGTATTTGGTATTTGAAATGACATTTTGAGTATTTTATTATATAGGTTATATGATATCATATGAATATATAATATTTGGAATGTACTTAGGAGAGTTATATGGTTGTATATGTTATGCTTTGAGTGAATTTAGCATTTTAAATGTTATGTGATTATGTATATAATAATAAGTTTGGTAATGATCTTGGTATTTGGTAATCTTTGTTCATTGTTTAAGTACACATGTTATAATGCTTATGTGGTGATAAGGTAATATGTTTGAAATATGCTTAGTAAATGAATGGTATGTATATGATAGGTTTGAATAAATTTGGTAAGGTATTGTGCATGCTTGAATGGTTGATATTGAATCATTATTATATGGTGTTATAAATGGATAAATGAGGTATGGCATGTTAAATTTTTTTGAGGTGCCTTGGAAGGCATATTGGATTGTTTTGAATATAGTGTTATGTTTGAACTTGAGTTGTTGATTGAGGTGTCAATTGTGACATATTGGTTAGGGACTTAGGATGATTGATATAAATGATATTTGTGGTATGCCTTGGTTGATGTTTTTCAGGTCTATAATTATATCTATGGTTTCCATTTGAGTTTTAGGTGTTTTGGGAATGAAATGGACATTTTAAATATTGGCCTTTACCATTTCTGAACTTAAGTATCGATATTTTGGCATTTGGTTTTGATACTTGATTTTATGAACAATTTTAAAACAAACAGAGTGCCAGAATGGTATCGATATTTATACTAGTATCGATACTTTTTCATAAAATATTGATACCAGAAAATAAATATCGATGCCCTTATTTTGCATAACAAAGAGAATCGTAATTTTGTATCGATACCTAGTAATTAAATATCGATACCCACTTTAAATTTTTGAAATTTTACAATTCAATCTTATTCCATGCCTGAATTACACAATTAAGTCCTTGTAAACTTTAAATTATTACATTGCATAGCATCTTAATGGCATGTATATAAATTGCATATAAATGTTTGTATTTGCTTGTAGCACCCTATTACTCGGGTTCGGCGACCGGGTCGGGTAAAGGGTGTTACACACTCTATGGCATCCACAAAGAGATAATTCGATAAGACAACAAACATAGAACAAAGATAGTTCGCTGGGAAAGTAAAAATAGAAAAGAGATAGTCCGCTGTGATAGTAAACACAAAACAGATATAGTTCATTGGTACCGTAAACACAGATAGAGTCAATTGGGATAGTAAACATGGGGTAAGTCTGCTAGGACAATGGAAACGAGGTAAGATGGGTATAAGACCATAGCCCAGCTATAGCAACCCATAGAGTCCACTAGGAAACAAATGTGAAAAGTCTACTAGGACCTCAAGTAAGGGGTATACTGCCAGTACGATAAGTATAAGAAACCACGCAAGTGGAAGAAGAATTAAAAGAAAGTGTAAGTAGTGGCAAGCGAATCTTAAAGAATTCGCCAAAAATGATGAAAGTGGTAAAGATATATGTAAAAACTGAAAAGGCATGGGCGAAGACCCAACAAGAATTAGAGGAAGATAGGTTGTGCAAAAGTTGACCTAATTATGGAAATGTAAAAGGGGAAATTATCACAGGGTTGCAAGAAAGGATTCGTCATGAAGAGCCACTAGGGGGAGCTCAAAGAAGTTGTACGTGTAACATCCCGAAATAGGGCCTAAACGGAACAGTGGTTGCGAAACCACAAATCTGAGGTAGAAAAATTTATTTTATTATTATTTTGAGGTCTATGATATGTTTTCATGATTGTGTGAAAAGTTCGTGAAGAAATTCTATGCATAAAGTACTTAATTTGAAATTAGGGACTAAATTGAATAAATTGCAAAACTTGTGTTCTAGAAGTATTTTGCATAAAATTGAATTAGATTATTAATTAGAGGTCCTTAAAGAGTAATTTTACCAATTTCTAAGTCTATGGACAAAAATTAGGACATGGAAGGAATTTTTGAAAGTTTAGTAGTAAGGGCATTTTGGTCATTTAGTTATTAAAATGAATTAAAAACAAAATTAAAAGCCAATTTTTGTCCATCTTCTTCATTAGGACGAAATTTCAAGGGTTCTCCATAGCTAGGGTTTGTTTCAAGCTTTCAAGCTCCATGGTAAGTGATTCCAGCCCCGCTTTTAATGTTCTTTACGTTTTTGAGTCCGTTGAGCTCGATAAAGCTTATGCTAGCAATAATTTAAGTTAGGGTTCATATTTGGAAAAATACCCATAGGTGAAATTTGTGTATTTTGGTGTTTTATGATAGAATATGAGGTTTTAAATTATGTTAGACAACTTGTACTACTCGGTTTTAAGCAAAAACGAGTAAAAGGACTTAATCGGTAAAAATACCTAATAGTCATAAGTGCTTGTTAGAGTATGAATTTGATGCTGCCATAGAAGGGAAAAATGACCAGCATGTCATGAAACATAAGAAAATAGGCTGAAGTTTAATTTACGAGCTTTGGGGCAAAAGTGTAAATATGCAAAAGTTTAGGGGCAAAATTGTAATTTTGCCAAAATATGATTTTAGGTCAATTTGAATAATTTGAGTCCTAATTAGACTATATTTTAAATGATAGAGCAAGGAAAACTGAAATTCAAGCTAAAATGGAGAAAATACCAAGTTGTGGGACGAAATGGTAAAAGTAGCTATTTTTGCATACGAGGTAAGTTTCTGATGAAATAAATGCAATATTCTTTTATTTTACATTATTATTGTAAATTTCAGCATTTATATACTTATTTTATGAGAATATTTAAAGTCAAATTAAAGGCAAAGTGACAGAGAAAAAGCATTAGGAAGCCCCGTTTGAACCTTAGGAATGTTAGGATATTGGGGTTGACAGGACAGGACAAGTCCATATCAGATATATGGCTTTGGAGACAGGAATGAGCCATGTAAGCCCATATTAGATATATATATATGGCGTTGGAGACAGGAATAATTCATGTAAGTCCATGTCGAAGACATGGCATTGGCGAGATATTGATAGACAGAACGACCCAAAGATCCTTAGTATTCGAGTGGTTCAATGGGTCATTGTACACGTTAAATTACAAAGTGAATTATCAGCAAAAGGGAAGGTAGATTATATTTATGAATAGTGAAAGGTCAGGTAAGAAAGAAGGTAAGTAAGTAAAGAAGAAGGTAGAAAATGAGAAGTAAAGAAAGTTTATGAGGCTAGGTGACATTATGTATAATTATTCATTATGTTGAATGTTGTAATTTATTTGCTTGTAAGCTTACTAAGCCTAGTGCTTACTCTCTTTATTTTCTTTTTCTTATAGTTTTTATCTAGCCACTCGGCGATCGAAGGAAACGTCGGAGACCCGATCACACTATCGAAGGAATCACATTGGTATAGTTAGACGTTTAGTTTTGTGTATGGCATGTATAGGAACTTGGTTTCTTTTGATATGATATGATCAATGAATGATGTGTAAATACTTGCTAGTGATTAGCTAATAGAATGGCTGATGATATACATGTTTAATTTTATGTATGAATAAGTAGTAACTATCACATGAAAACTAAGAAAAATGTGAAAGTAACTTAAAAACAGATTCAAGTATCAGAAATAATGTGATTTTGAAAAATCACTAAAAATCGTAGAGACATGTTTTGATAGTGAATAATATATGAAATTAAAGCTTATTATGTCTATTTTCTTATGGAATAAGAAAAACAGGTAAAGGTATTATATTTTATGAGATATCTGAGTTTTAGTGAAACAGGGTCAGAGAAAATTTTAGATCCCCTGTTTCAACTTTGGAAATTCACCATAAATTGTAAAAAAATAATTAGGTGGTGTAATTTATATGGTTAGAATCCTTATTGAATCTAGTTTTAATAGAAACAAATGGTATAGTTATATTAATTTTTTATAGGTATAAAAGTGGTTCGTAGTAAGTAGAGGTCAGTGCAGTCGAATTCTGAAACAGGGGTAACTTTAACTAATAAACTGTACTAATTGGCTAAGTCAAAAATTCTAGAAAAAATTTAGTAGATAGATATATGAGTCTAGTTTCAGGAAATATTTACGGATCTTAATTTCAAGTTTTGAAACTCGAGAAATGAATTTTTAAGCAGCTATGACGCAGAAAAATAGTTTATTCCGAAAATTAAAATAAGTGGTTTAGAGTTGTTTAAAAGGTAAGATAAGTTTAGTAACACCTCAAGCTTGACTCCGGTGACGGTTTCGGGCGTGGGGGCGTTACAGTACGTGAGAGGCAAATCTCTTGAAAGGGATGAAAATTTCACTCATAGGATAAGGATTCTATCTGGGGGACAAAATATCTGTCAAGACTATTCCTTTTTAAGGAAAGTCTAATGCAGATACACAACCGCAATGATAGCCCTGTAATGAGGAAATGAGCAAGTGGGATGGAAAGCTCATATAGTTGCATGAACGATAACCTGTTGGTCCGGCGAGTAAGACTGACCTTCATTTATGCTATAGGTGAGTCCCAAGGAGGGGTCTTGGTTATGGGTGGATTACTAGTAGTAATCTCACCACTGTTTCCAGTAGGGTGGAATGAGTATGGGTTCGCCCAAATGACGAGGTCCACTGTATGTTAGCCTAATATGGAATTGTCAATGAGTCCTTTGGGACTATGGTATAGAAAGTGTAGAGTCTGAACAAAGGAAGGTCTTATAGTAATTCGAGTAGCTCAAAAGATCCGGTGGAGTCCGCCACCCTGATAAAGAACAACTACCTTGAACTAGCAGGGAGTTAATTTATGTTTAGTATATTTTACATTCATTACCCTCGTGTGACATGGTTAAATTATGGAGCAGAAAAAGAAATCACTAAGTTCATTTGAACTTACAAGAGTTTGTCTCATGTTCATAGGATTTGCGGGATTGATCGAGGACTCAAATGAGAGACCCAGCCAAATAGTGATTGTAACGCCCCTTACACGTGTTCTACGCTGGAATAGGGTACGAGACATTCCCGAAACATAACACATGCAATCGTACGAAATGATGACATAGATTTTTCTTTATCCAAGTTAAAACAATTCAATTTTCATACTTAATCATGCATCATCATACCTTATAGCCTGAACAATATTAATTAATAACAATGGTCATATACAAAATGAGCTATCAAATATTGAAGGCCAACATTTTAGGCCAAATTAATTATGACATAAAACATATCTTTTCCTTTCCCCGATCAAGGTCGATTCCACGTCATTCTTGATCTATAATAACACATTTGACTTATTAATGGCTCACATTATTCAAATTAGCCCAAAAAAATCCTATGGAAAAATTTACAATTTTACCCCTAAAGTTTCACAAAATTATGATTTTGCCCCTAGGCTCAGATAATAATTTTTATTCAATTTCCTTGTATTTTAGGCCTAGCCGAACCATTTTCATAGCTATGGAAGTCTCCAATTCGCACTAAATCACACATTTATACACATTTTACAACTTTTACTAACTAGTCCTTTTATGCAATTTCATCAAAAATCACTTATTAAAAGTTGTTTATCACATCCAAACATTCATATTCATCCATAAAACATCAAAATACATGCATGTCATCCATGGGTAAATTTTTTAAAAATAAACGCTAGCTCAAAATATTGGTAGGAACAAGTAAACCGAGCTATGAGAATCTCAAAAATGTAAAGAACATTAAAAATTGGGCTAAAACGGACTTACAATCGAGCTTGGAAGATTGAAAACCCCTAGCTATGTCTTCCTCATGTGAAATTCGGCCAAGGGGTTAAAGATGGACAAAGATTGGCTATAAATTTGGTTTTTAATTCATTTTAATAACTAAATGACCAAAATGCCCTTAATGAAAAACTTTGGAAACATGCCTTACCATATCCATTTTTGTCCACCAACTTAACCAATGGTCTAATTACCATATAATGGCCTCCAATTTAAAATTTCATAACAATTGGACACCTCTAGCATGTAGAACTCAACTTTTGCACTTTTTACAATTTAGTCCTTTTTACTAAATTGAGTGCCCAAACGTCAAAATTTTCAAACAAAATTTTCACGAAATCATTCTCTGAAATTGTTAACCATAAAAATATAATAAAAATAAAAAATTTTCTCATCGGATTTGTGGTCCCGAAACCACTATTTTGACTAGGCCCAAAATCGGGCTGTTACAACTCTCCTCCCTTCAGGGATTTTCGTCCCTGAAAATCTTACTGGTAAAGAGGTTTGGGTATTGTTTCCTCATGGCTTCCTCCAGTTCCCAGGTAGCCTCTTCTACTCCATGCCTTTGCCACAATACTTTTACTAAGGCTATACTTTTATTTCTCAACTGTTTAACTTCCCGATCCAAAATCTTAATCGGTTCTTCATCGTAGGTCATATCCGGTCAAATCTCAATCTCTGTCAGAGGAATCACATGTGAAGGATCAGAACAATAACGTCACAACATTGACACATGAAGCACATTATGGATCTTTTCCAACTCTGTTGGCAAAGCTAACCAATATGCCACTGGCCCTATTCTTTCAATAACCTCATACGGCCCAATAAAACGTGGACTCAACTTGCCTTTACGGCCAAATCTGAGAACTTTCTTCCATGGAGACACTTTCAAAAATACTTTATCATCGACCTGAAACTCAATCTCTTTTCTTTTCAAATCTGCATATGATTTCTGTCTATCAGAAGCTGCTTTCAAACAATCTCGAATCACTCTTACTTTCTTTTCAGTTTCCTTAACCAAATCAACTCCGCGAATCTATTTCTCGCTAAGCTCGATCCAATACAAAGGTATTCGGCACTTACGGCCATACAATGTCTCATAAGGTACCATTTTTATACTCGACTAAAAACTGTTCCTGTAAGCAAATTCAACTAGTGTTAGGTATTTCTCCCAACTACCTTCAAATTCTAATAAACAACATCGGAGCATATCTTCAAGTATCTGGATTACCCTTTCGGATTGACCGTCAGTTTGCGAATGAAAAGTGGTGCTAAAATTCAATTTTGTACCCAAAGCTTCTTACAAGTTTTTCCAAAATCTCGAAGTAAATCTCAGATCTTTATTCGAAATAATAGGCATAGGCACACCATGTAAGCTCAAAATTTCTGTAATATATAATTCAGCCAACTTATCAAGTGAGTAGTCAGTACGTACTGGTATAAAGTGAGCCAATTTCGTCGATCTATCAACCACAACCCAAACTGTATCTTTCTTTTTCGGAGTCAGAGGCAAACTTGTCACAAAATCCATCGTGATTCTGTCCCATTTCCACTCAGGAACCATCACTGGCTGAAGTAAACCTGAAGGCACCTTGTGTTCAGCTTTCACTTGCTGACAAATCAAGCATCTCGATACAGACTCAGAGATATCTCTTTTCATACCATTCCACCAATATACTTTCTTCAAGTCGTTATGCATTTTTGTACTACCCGGATGAGCTGACAAACAACCACTGTGTGCCTCATGTAAAATCTTCTGAATCAACTCAGCATCTTTCGGTACACATATTCGATCATGGAACATTAAGCAATCATCTGGTCTGATTTGAAAATCTGAGTTACAACCTGATTCACACTGAGCTCGCTTGGCTTGCAATTCACTGTCATTCTTCTGGGTTTTACAAATTTGCTGAAGAAATAACGGCCTAGCCCTTAACTCGGCCAAAATCGAACCATCATCAGACATAGCCAAATTTGTACTCATAGCTCTAAAAGCAACCAAGGATTTTCTGCTCAAGGCATCTGCGACTACATTTGCTTTCCTCAGATGGTAGTCAATCATTAGCTCATAATCTTTCAATAATTCTAGCCATCTCCGTTGTCGTAAATTCAAATCCTTTTGATTCATTAGATACTTCAAACTTTTTTGATCAGTAAAGATTCGACATTTCTCACCATACAAATAATGACGCCAAATTTCAAAGCAAAAACAAAGGCGGCCAATTCCAAATCGTGCGTCGGGTAATTCTTCTCGTATGGTTTCAACTGTCCCGAGGCATAAGCTACCACTTTACCTTCTTGCATCAACACACAACCAAGACCAGTTAATGACGCATCACTATAGATCACAAACTCTTTTCTCGACTCGGGTTGCACTAACACTGGTGCTTCTGTCAATCGCGCTTTCAACTTTTAAAAGCTTTGCTGACACTTTCATTCCAATCAAACTTAGCACTCTTTTGCAACAACCTAGTCATAGGAGAGGCAATCATTGAGAATCCCTCGAAAAAATATCGATAATATCCGGCTAAGCCCAAAAATCTTCTAACCTCAGATACATTCTTTGGCGGTTTCCAATCAACAATTGCTGAAACTTTGCTTGAATCAGCCCGAATACCATCACCCCAAACTATATGTTTCAAAAATCTGACTTAATGAAGCCAAAATTCACTTTTACCGAATTTAGCAAACAATTTCTTTTCTCTTAAAAGCTATAATACCATTCTCAAGTGTTCGACACCTCGGACTCATCTCGAGAATAAATCAAAATATCATCTATGAACACAACCACAAACTTATCCAAATATGGCTGAAAGATTCAGTTTATCAAATCCATAAAAATAGCTGGAGCATTAGTTAAACCGAAAGGCATCAATTCTTGACAACATCTGACTCTTTTTTGACATACCTCGTTCTGAAAGCGATTTTTGACACATCCGACTCTTTAACTCTCAACTGATAGTAACCAGATCTCAAATTGATCTTTGAAAATATTGTCGCCCCTTTCAAATGGTCGAACAAATCATCAATTCTTGACAACATATACTTGTTCTTTATAGTCACCTTGTTGAGCTGTCGATAGTCAATACAAAGTCTCATAGATCCGTCCTTTTTCTTTACAAATAATATGGGAGCACCCTAAGGAGAGAAACTCGGTCTCACAAACCCCTTATCTGTTAACTCTTGCAACTGAGCCTTTAGTTCTTTCAATTCAGTCGAAGCTATTCTATACGGAGCAATCGAGATCGGTGCAGTCCCAGGCAACAAATCAATGGCAAACTCAACAAATCAATGGCAAACTCTATCTCTCTAATCGAAGGCAACCCAAGCAATTCTTCTGGAAATACATCCGGGAATTCACAAACTACCAGCATTGATTCAAGCTTCGACTCAAACATCTCGGTATTCAATACATATGCAAGATAAGCTTTACACCCTTTTCCCATGTATCTCTGAACAGACATGTGCGAAATCACCATAGGCAATTTATTTGATTATCTGTTTCAACCCAAAGAATCTCACCATTTTCACATTTCAACTCAAGGTTTTTATGTCTACAATTTACCTTGGCATCATGTAATGTTAACCAATCTATACCCAGAATGACATCAAACTCATCGAATGGTAACAACATTAGATTAGCCAGAAAACACTGACCTTGAATCATCAAAGGACAATTCTTGCAAACTTTATCTACTAATACATATTTGCCTAAAGGGTTTGACACTTTAATCACAAATTCAGTAAGTTCAACAGGCAAGCTCTTACTAGATACTAAATTCACACAAACATAGGAATGAGTAGATCTGGGATCAATCAATGCAATAACAGCAGTATCATAAAGGGAAAATGTACCAGTAATCACATCGAGGGATGACACCTCCTCACGAGCACGTATGGCATAAGCTTTAGCAGGTGCTTTAGCTTCTGGTCTCCTAGTTGAATCCTTTATCAAACTTTTACTGCTAGCTCCACTTTCAGTATTTCTCGAGGGTTTACCCCTATTAACAGTGCTAGTCTGTCTGACACTCTAAAAATTTTCTTCTTCAACCCTTTTTGGACAGTCCTTAGTATAATGTTCTCAAGAACCACACTTAAAACAAGCTCGGCTAATTTCCCAACACTCACCGTAATGTTGCTTACCACAATGCTGACACTCGGGTCTATTAGACTTCACATTACCCACACTTGTCATTGAAGCAGCTTGAGCTTTAAAACCTGAATATGATCTCCCACGGTCTCAATGTGAATCTCCAGCTGAAACAGTCAGTCGAGGATTCATCTCTTTGGACTTCTTTGACTGGGATTGGAACGACTTACTCATTGGCCTCTTTCTTGCATCTCTGGCTTCACTCATAGCTTTTCTCTTTTCTTTGTTCAACTCTTCGGCTTTACAAGCTCGATCGACTAATACTACAAACTCTTTCAACTCTAAGATCTCAACTAACAGTCTCACAAATTCTTCATTTAACCCATCCTCGAACCTCTCGCACATAATAGCTTCGGTAAACACACATTCTTGGGCATACTTGCTGAGTCTAACAAATTCACGTTCATATTCTACCATAGACATTTTACCTTGTTTTAGCTCGAGAAACTCTTTCCGTTTTTTATCAATGAACCGCTGGCTTATGTACTTCTTTCTAAACTCCTCTTGTAAGAAATCCCATGTAACCTTTTCTTTCGGGACCACGGATACCAATGTCTTCCACCAATGATATGTTGAATCCCTCAGTAAAGATATAACACATTTTAAACATTCCTCGAGAGTGCAAGAGAGCTCATCAAATACCCTGATAGAATTCTCAAGCCAAAACTCTGCTTTCTTGGGATCATCATCTATATTAGCCCTGAATTCTTTAGCCCTTTGTTTTCAAATTTTATCAACTAGAGGCTTGCTCAATCTTGCCTTTTCGGCACCTTGAGGAACTACGAGAACCGGTTGGGGAATAGGACGGGGTGGAGGAGGTTGAGCATTCGGATTTGCTCGAACAAATTCTGTATACCAATTATTCATCATACGGAGAAAGGCTTCCCGAGCCTCATCTCCCTGATCAACTATCTTGGGTCTACTCTCAGCTGGCGTAGTCCTTTGCGTGGGAGCCGACGCATTACTTTCTACCTCATCAGCTACAACTCCATCAGGATCTATTTACTATATCAAAACACAATTTAAATTGTCAGGAGTCATTGCACTATAACAGTATATTTACGGCATGTATAGATAGACTTCCACACACAGTACGTAAATTCGAGAACCGCCTAAACCATAGCTCTGATACCACTAAAATGTAATGCCCCTTACCCATGTTCTATGCCAGAACAGGGTACGAGACATTACCGGAACATAACACATGCAATCATACGAAACCATGACATAGATTTTTTTTTAATCCAAGTTAAAACAATTCAATTTTCATACTTAATCATGCATCATCATACCTTATAGCCTAAACAATATTAATTAATATCAATGGTCATATACAAAATGAGCTATCAAATATTGAAGGTCAACATTTTAGGCCAAATTAATTATGACATGAAACAAAATAACCAAGTCCTCTATACATGCCATAATCCAAAATATTGTTTTCAAAATACCAAGAAGTATTGATAGTGTGGTTGAATCTCCGACGATCTCTGAATCCCAAGCTGGCTTGGTGATACTATAAGAAAAAGGAAAGTAAAGAGAGTAAGCATAAAGCTTAGTAAGTAAGTACGTAAATAATAAATTATTTATCAACATATTTCTCAAGATAAAACAATCATAATAATATATATACGCAAGTTTAGGTTAAGCTATTTTCTTGAGTCCCAGTCACTAAATTATTTATATCTAGAGCTACGGATCTCCAAATTAAGATCTGCTAATTTTCTCAGAAACTAGACTCACATATCTTCTTACCATTGAAATTTTAGAATTTTTTTTCTAGCCAATAAGTACAGTTTATTCTTTAAATTCACCCCTATTTTGTTGTCTGACAGTTCCAACCCCTCTTCACTAAAAATTAATTATCTCCTCTTACAAGATTCAGCTGATGTTCCCATTTCTTTCTTTTGAAACTATACTCATTAAGAATTTTAA
This sequence comes from Gossypium anomalum, assembly GCA_025698475.1. Classification (NCBI taxonomy): domain Eukaryota; kingdom Viridiplantae; phylum Streptophyta; class Magnoliopsida; order Malvales; family Malvaceae; genus Gossypium; species Gossypium anomalum. Next base: position 34,214,905 of record CM046958.1, on the reverse strand, counting down.
TCATATAAATTATAAACCATAATTATTTTTGTAAAATTTTTAATGATTTTCCAAAATCAAGATAGGGGATTCTGAAATCATTCTGACCCTGTCTCACAAAAATCAAAATATCTCATATTATAGAATTCTTTTGCTTACAAAGTTTCCTTTATATGAAAGTAAACTCATTAAGATTTAATTTTATATCTTATTCAACCTCTAATTTGATTTCCACGATTTTCAATGATTTTTCAAAGTTACACAACTGCTGATGTCCAAAACTGTTTTATTACAAATTTCACTTACTCCATTTCATCTTACCGAAAGTTCGCTCAACTATCGAGCACATTAATCATAAATTTCCACAAACATATACCTGAACTTATTCATCACATGGTCATGTTCACATGTATTTTCACTTAGTCGATTTCCCATTGAACTCATCGGAATAATAACAGATACACGGTTGCCTACACATATTACCACCTTGTAACCGAAGCTATCTGGTACGCATAGTAGCCTGCACTTAGTACTACACATACGACCAACAATTCGGTACACGTAGTAGCCTATACTTAGTTCTACACACGTGACCTAACCATCTGATACACGTAGTAGCCTGCACTTAGTACTACACATGTGATCAAAGTTGTCGGGTACGCATAGTAGCCTGCACTTAGTACTACACACGTGACCTAAAACCATCTTAAACACATAGTAGCCTGCATATAGTACTACAAATGTGTTCTCACAATGGACCGTTCATATCATTTCTATTCCGAAAGTTCAACCGGGAAATTCTTCACTTTCTAACATCTAACAAATTTATGCATAGTCTATTTCGATTCGTAATTTACATCAAATGACCATTCTATAGGCAGCCACATCTCATATAATAACTAAAATATAATAACATAAAAAGAATCAATATATTATTTATATACCAACTTCCCTCGGTGCAAAATATAGTAATTTTGCAATTTAGTCTGATATCTTTTCCTTTCCCCGATCAAGGTCGATTCCACGTCATTCTTGATCTATAATAACTCATTTGACTTATTAATGGCTCACATTATTCAAATTAGCCCAAAAAATCCTATGGCAAAATTTACGATTTTACCCCAAATTTTCACAAAATTATGATTTTGCCCCTAAGCTCAGAAAATAATTTTTATACAATTTCCTTGTATTTTAGGCCTAGCCGAACCATTTTCATAACTATGGTAGTCTCCAACTTGCATTAAATCACAAACTTATACACATTTTACAACTTTTACTAACTAGTCCTTTTACGCAATTTCATCAAAAATCACTTAGTAAACGTTGTTTATCACACTCCAAACATTCATATTCATCCATAAAACATTAAAATACATGCATGTCATCCATGGGTAAATTTTTAAATATAAAACCTAGCTCAAAATATTGGTAGAAATAGGTAAACCGAGCTACGAGGATCTCAAAAATGTAAAGAACATTAAAAATGGGGCTAAAACAGACTCACAATCGAGCTTGGAAGCTTGAAAAACCCTAGCTATGTATTCCTCATGTGAAATTCGGCCAAGGGGTTGAAAATGGACAAAATTTGGCTTTTAATTTTGTTTTTAATTCATTTTAATAACTAAATGACCAAAATACCCTTAATGAAAAACTTTGGAAACATGCCTAAGCATGTCCCTTTTTGTCCACCAACTTAACCAATGGTCTAATTACCATATAAGGACCTCCAATTTAAAATTTCATAACAATTGGGCACCTCTAGCATGTAGAACTCAACTTTTGCACTTTTTAAAATTTAGTCCTTTTGACTAAATTGAGTGCCCAAACATCAAAATTTTTGAACGAAATTTTCACGAAATCATTCTGTGAAATCGTAGACCATAAAAATATAATAAAAATAAAAGTTTTTCTCATCGGATTTGTGGTCTCAAAATCACTGTTCCGAATAGGCCCAAAATCGGGCTGTTATAGTGATGAGATCGGGGATTGTTGGTAGTTAGAGTCATGCACATCAAGAAGGGGGTACCATTGGAGGCTTTGCTTTAAAATCAATCATGGTGTAACCAGACGATGTCCTTGGAGTCTAGATTCTAAAATAGTTAACCCTAAGTTAAAAACTTTAAGGGTCTCATTGTAAATAAATAGTCTAGTTAGAGACAGAAATTTAAGGGACTAAACATTCAGTGGCTTAAGGCCTTTGTTGTAAGAATTATCATTTGTTTTATTTTAGTCTATTTTATATCAGTTAATTCGGCAAAAAAAATTAAGGATAAGTGAACCCGATCCATTTGTTACGCTTCATATGCAAATCCGGCGTATGGGTCGAGTTAAGGGTGTTACAGTATCGATACCCAATTTAGTTATGATACTTGTGTATTTTAATTGATTTTAGAAACATCGAAGCTAAAGATGGTATCGATACCTATGCTCATACTTTAAAAAGTTTGCAGTTTGGTCCTTATTCATGCTTAGGCCTATTTAAAAAGCTTTTGTGAGCTCGATTGAGTTTTGATTTTGCTTGTATACTATGTTTTGCATGCATCTATGATAAAAATTAATGATTGAATGAATTATTGTTGAATTTTGAAAGTGAATTGCTTCGTAACTATGGTAGCATCTCGCAGCTAAGGTCTGACGATCGGACCAATCTAGGGGTGTTACATATACACAACCTATCTATGAGGCCATCGCGTATTATTGAACCTTATCAGAAGTTGCAGGATTCTTGAACATGTCCTGTATACTCGGGGGTGTAAATTGGATCCCACACTTATTAGCTCATTGGTGAAAAGATGGAGACCCAAGACACACATTTCATCTTTCATGCAATGAGTGTACAATCACACTCAATGATGTTCAACTATAGCTCGATTTATAGGTGGATAGGCCAGTCGTTACAGGATTAGTGGTCATTGGAGATTGGACCGACATTTGCGAGGAATTGTTAGGTAAGGTGCTAAAAAAATTTTGTTGGTGACTGGATATAGTTGAAATGGTTCAAAGACAATTTCAAAGATTTTGACGGGAGTTTGAGTCCTCTTGAAAAAGAACAGTTCGCTTAAATGTACATCCTGAGGTTAATTGGAGGTGTTCTAATGGCTGATAAATCTCAAACTCTTGTACATTTAAGCTCAAAGATATTTGATTACTGTTAGATCAACAATCAGGAGCAAAGGTTAGTATTATAAAATTTTTTATTATGTAATATTTATGTAAGGATTTCAAAATTAATATGAATTAGACTATATTAATTTGTATTGTAGTTTGAATGGACAGCATACTCTGATCTGAAGATTCGAGAATGCATCCCGTTCGAGTTCTTGGTTAATCCCAATATCTGGCACGTGAAGGTACTATTGATAGTTTTCGCCACAATAGAGATGGACGAATCTAATCGAGTGATGTGACAGTTCGAGTTTAGGCAAACCATTCTATCATCACCCCAACACATTGGAACATTACACAAGGTCGACTTACGGGGGAGAACCGAAGAAGATTAGCCTAAATTCCACGAGCAATATATCAACATTTGGGAGAATAGGTACGATTTCGTACCTACTCACAAACCAATTGTCACTTGGGAATTGGTGACTGATCCAGAGTACATGCCATGGTTTAGATACCACGACAAGCCATATCTACTATATGAGAAGGAGAGGATAGGCAACATCGTCCGAGGAAACCACGATGATCACATTGGAATCCAAGGTCTGGAGAGGTGTCGAGATAGATTCATCATCGTCTCCAACCCAAAAAGAGGCACTGATTGCTACACCACCTCTCGATCAGTATGACTCAAATTTTTTTGGTGCTTTCACTAACCCTATAATTTTTACACAAGCACCACACTATGCACCACCGTACCCTACTTCAACACCTTCTGTAGGTATGTTTTTTACACCATCTCCAACCCCAGCATATTACACGCCAACGTTGACGACAACACCAATGTATCCGCCACTGACGTATCCGCTACCGACGTATTTGCCACCTTGGACAGTTCTACCATATTATCCACCACCGGTCTATGCATCGCCATACACTTATACACCGATAGTGTTGCAAACACGTTCGGCATCATTGTTCTACCAAGGTAGCTCATCTTTGCAACCTCCTGTTCGTACAATGAAGGACACATGATGACAACCTAGGATGACACCACACTTAACCACAAAGGAAGGAGATAAAGATTATAATGCCCCAAAAATCCCAAACTTTTTTTCTTTTTTAGTTTTGATAAAATGTGTGCTTAATATTCCTAGTCAAGTATTATTTATGTGATAATAGGCCTGGTTAAGTTATGAGTTCGAACTTTGGGGTGAAGGAAATTATAGTTTGATAATTAAAAGAACCTTGATGACAAGTAGTTTGGGTTTTAAATAAATGAAGGAGGAATTGGACACAAGGAGCCATGTGTTGGAGTGGCAAGTAGCGTCACATGTGGGGCTTAGAGGTGGCGTCACATGCATGGCAAGGAGGTTTGGGGTTCGAAACCCTTCTTTCTCAAAAGAAGGATTTATTTTTGCTCAATAAATGGCCAGTAGTGGCGTTGGATGTGAACTCTGAAGGGAGTGATCAGAGGAAAAATTTAAGGAAGGGATTAAGGAGTTATCAGGGAGAAAAGTTAGGAGATGAGGGGTGTAAAAAAGTGAAGCCGAATAGGGAATTTGGGGATAGGTAAATTCGACTATAGTATATATAGGTGTCGATTTTGGGGATTCTAGGATATTGTCGAAATTGCTTCTCTTCCTTTAGCCGAATTCCTCATTTTTGTGTTGCCAAAACACTTTTCTCTCTAAGTGCTCAAAAGCCGAATTCCTTGTTCCTTACTTACTAATTTTCTATTCTTTCTCTTCTTAAATTCTCTTTTGATTCACCTTTGGTTTTAGCCGATTCCTTCTTCTCTTCTTCTTATTTGTGCTGAATAACCCCTTTCACCATACAAATCTCAAAATCTGAATACCTCTTTGGCTGAAGACCCTCTGTGCCGCCGCTACTCCCTCTACTTCGGTCGATTCTTGTGGGATTAGTATCAAATATCAGATTTTAGATCTGTGCCGAATTTCTCCTAAGGCATTTTAGGGTTTTGGATTTAAGGAATACTCGTGATTGGTGATCAAGGAAGGGCTGTTAAGGCTTGTCATTCAAGGTAAGGCAAAGGTGAGATTTTGACTTTTGGTGATAGTATTTGATAAGTGTGTGATTAATCATTGAGTGACATCGTTTGTAGGTTCGCGGCTGAGGAGATCGCAAAATGTTTTAGTATCAGGCGTGTACATACACTGCACACACACAATAGATCGGCAAATCTCGAAATGTCGAAAAGCTGAAATATCGAAAAGCCAGAGGTTTAGCTACAATAGACTTGTGAGTGCGTGAACACTAGTAAGGGGAAACCGATAGGTTACCAGAGGCCCAAGAGCGATTCCATGGACTTAGGTCGTGTATTGGCCAACCAGGCCAGTATGGGCTAAATAGGCCCGATGGGCTGTAGGGCCCATAATAGGCAAAATTGGCAATTTGATACTAAGTGATGAAAAAATCACATGATTGCATGACTATGAATGTGATTGGGCCTGACAGGCCTTATGAATGTGATTTGGGCCTAATGGGCCATACAAATGTGATTTGGGCCTAATGGGCCATATGAATTAGATTAGGCCTAGTGGGCCATATGCATGTATGTAGACTCGTTTGGGCTTTGTAAGGGGTTTTGGGCCTAGTATCTGATAACTGCTTAAACAGACATAAAACTTAATTAATTAATTAATTGTGACCGTGGACAAGCCATAAGGTTAAGGTGTGGCAATGGGTATATGCATGTCTAGGATTGGATCTAGGGAGAGTTTGGTACTTAAGCAGTCTTATTGACCCACCTCTTCTTCTCTGGATTCTTACCTGGTGCATAGTATCTGTTCGCTTTAACCAACGAGGGCTTGCTAACTAGCCAAGGTAAGTAATAACCAATAATAAAGAAAAATTACTGAAAAGCCCCTAAGGGCGAAAATGACTAAAATACCCTTATGTGTTGAATGTGAAGTTTATGGATGTTACATGTATACCTACTGCATTCATACGATATTCTGTTTAGGTTGCATATGGGTTAGGAATTATGGAACGAAGGAAGTATATGAGGATCGCATGGTTGCTTGACGACTGTGGATCCACCGATGGCTTTTTAAGCCCAATATATGATTAGTAGCGTTGCTGCAACGTTAGGTAATACCGTAACCGAGCTACCATTGGAGTGCATCAGATGGGTAGGTCGATATTTATATCCCCACATGGTGTGTATCGGGGGATAGAGATGGTGTGTAGCGGTTGGATGGGTGGGATCCGTGAATATCTGATTGCTTTACATCTGTTCTGATATTGAATTGGGCTCAGGCCCGAAAAGACTTACTATTGCATGCTTTTCTATTTTCCGATGGTTGTACACACTGAGTTTTCAAAAACTCACCCCTCCTTTTAAATTTTTCAGGTAATCCTCAGTAGGCGGTTCGACAGATGGAGGGACTCGGAGGTGGCCAACTAGCAAAAAGTTTAGACTTAGTCTTTTATTTAATTTTTAATATTTTAATTTTTTTATTTGGGTTGTAATAAGGCCTTCCCTCTGGTTATTATTTCAAATTAGGATTATTATTATTCTTATGTTTTATATTTATTAGAAATAGAACATGGTGTTCCTTAACCATAATTGTTTTCAAATACTACGTTTCCGCAACTCAATTTTTAAATTACAAGTCTTCGTAGATCATTTGTTTTAAATAAAGCTTCCGCAACTGAAAAGAGATTTTACAAAGTAATTATTATCATACAAGAAGGAATAGTTTTTATTTAAAGAAGCGTTTTCAATGAAAACAAGGTTTTCGATAAAACACTTCAATGTGACACGCTGGATCTGACCAGAACGTCCAGGCCGGGTTTGGGTTGTTACAAAGATGAACACAACGGTTGAGGTGAAGATAGAGACAAAAAAGAGGAAAAGGCAGAACCCCAACTTGTACGAAGAAGAAATCCATCTCATAATCGATCCCATCGAGTTGTGACACACATTCGGCCCGACGGCAACATGTATAATTTGATACTTAAGACTAGTATTATGAATGTAATGGTTTTAAATAAATATTATTTTTGAAACAAAATTGATAAATTTTAAGTGGCAAATTGCCTGAAATAGTTGTAAGAGATAAACTTTTAAAGGTATCATCCAAGCACTTTGAAAATATTATGTACTGGACCCAAGTATCGATACCCCCGCAATGGTATGGATAACACTTTAAGCTTCGAAGATAAAAAAATTTGAAAATAAAAAAAATGTATTTAAATTTTTTTTTATATTGTATCATTCTGTTTTGCATATGAATAATATACCGATATTTACAATTTACCAAAAAATCTATATTAATGAAAAAATTAACAAATCATTATATGAAAAAATGGATAAATTTGTTAATAAGGTCTTGTCCTCAATGTATCCTCCGAGTGTGGACATTTTGGCCTAGTATGCTTTGGGTTCCTATAATAATTGCATAACCTGGGTTGGTTTGTCCTCTCCCAAATATCCATATTGTCGCATATCCGAGTAGAAGTTAACCAACCTTTTGGGTTTCGACGCAATGAAATATTCAGTACCAACTAGAATGTAGCGCTCGATACAGGCGACCATATACGTTCATCTGGGACTAGTGGAAATTTAGATTTCCACACGTTATAGATGTGGTCTTGTTTGTACACTTCGTCCACAAAGCTCATGCAATCCAGACATGTCTATGCACATGCAACAATTGTGTAACATCTTGCCCAATGTAGCCCTATTATTAGAATACTATTTATCGAAGTATGGTGTTTAGAGTAAGTTCTGAGTGGGTAAGATATTAATTGTGACTAAGTATGTAAGTCTGTGAGTACGCCTTTGGGCGAAGCCTGTAATAGGCAAGCTTGATGGTTTGACGGACTCTTTTGAAGAGTATAAGCCACCTCAGCTGTTAAACGAATATGTTAAGTCTTCAGTTTGATAGAACCATTTATTATATTATTATTTTATTATTCTAGTTGAAAATTTTAGTTAGAAAGGTTAGAATAGTAAATTACCATAGCCGTTAAGACAAGCATTTATGATGAGAGAGAAAGTTCTTAATCACAGGAATCAGGGATGTTAGTGGGATAATTAGATTTATCCACTAAACCTATCTTCCGTGTCTATCTGTATAAAGTTGGTACTAGCTTCTTGAGCAAGTTTTTACATTTTCCCTTGCCTTCACATTTTCTTTTCAAACTTTCTCTGCATTTTTCTCTCGAAAAGCCTAAGACTAGAGACTTGCTTGAAAATTTGGGTTCGTTGTACTTAACCAACTCTTTCGTTGTTTTAGCACATGGTAAATATCAATGAATCTTAGGTTATTTTCATGGTTATTTACGTGACTTTAGGGTTGCACGCTTAAGAATTAGTTGAGTGTAAGGAAGGAAACTTCTTGAATCTAGGTTTTCTTATGATGTTACTTGCAAGTTTGTTTAGTTTTCTAATATATAGTCTGATAAGCTTAACTATTTATATTATTGTAACAACCCATTTTCGATAAAATCGAAATAGTGGTTTCAGGACCACAGATCCGAATTCGGAAAGAAAAATTATTTTAATACTATTTTATGATCTATAGTATGATAATACTATTGTGTGAAAATTTCGTAAAGATATTTTATTAATTACATGTTTATTTTGATAAAGGACCAAATTGCACAAAGTGTAAAAGTTGAGTTCTAATAGCTAAAGAGATTAAATAGCTATAGAAATTTAAATTGGAGGTCCTTATATGATAATTAGACCATTAAAAATACTTAGTTGTTAAGGATCATGATTCATCCATGGAAAATAAAATTAAAGAAAATGACAAAATTGGAAAGATGAAAAATAAATATGATAAATAATAAAAAGATCAAAATATCATCTTTTATCATCATCTTCCCCAAATATTTTGTATGGAAACCCTAGGAAAGAGAAAGCAAGCTTTCTTGGGCAAATTAGGTAAGTATTCAAGTCCCGTTTTTAGTAATTTTTATATTTTTGAGATTGGGACAAATTAATCTAGCTATTTTGGGGATTAATTTGTAAAGTTATCAAAGTATGAAAATTTTTCCATGGATGAATATGTTGAAATTTTGAAATTTATGGTAGAATATGAAAGGTTGTTTATAGATAAACAACTTTTACAGAGTGAATTTTGATGAAAACATGATTTAGGGGCTAAATTGAAAAGTTGCAAAAAATCACGGAAAAATTTTGAATTTTATGAAAGACATGGGCTGTAAATGTTACATGTAAAAATCAACGAGGCTTGGAACAAGGATTAAATTGCATGAATTTCATTTTCCGAGCCTAGGGACAAAATGTCATTAATTAAAAGTTTAAAGGCAAAATGGTAATTTTGCCTAAGATGTGAATTGGATTGAATTGAGTTTGAATTGTATTAAATTGATGTTAAATTTACTAGTATAGATCCGGATAGAGCAAATTCGGAGCTAGAATGAGGAAAAGAGAAAAATGTCAGATTAGTAGATTTTTCGTACAGGAACATTTGTCGAGTTAAGTTCGTGTAACTAAATTGTATATTTATATGCTTGAATCAGATTTTGTGTATGTGAATTATATAAATATCTTATATGTATGACATTGAAAACATATCCGACAAACCCGATAAAAGATAATGCTCGATAATTGATCAATGATAAAAATGTTACTTTTACACTTGAAATAAATGTGGAATGTGTTTATTTGAATTATATGAATATTATAAATGTATGAAATAATTACATGCCTGATAATACTTAAAAAATGTTGAATTCTGTTTGAATAAATGAAAGTCTATGCATACGTGATTTCCCATAATGAATATAGTCCTATATATGTTGCAGACAGGATTTAGCTCATACGAGTAATCCTGATATAGCCCTCTTGAGAATCCTATTATATTGTTCCTGTGAGCATCTTGATCGGTAGTGATTCTACATGTGTTGTGCACTACTGTAGCTCTTTGTGAGTGTCCTGTTACATGATTCGATAGGTTGTGATCCAGTATACATTGCGGACACAAACGCAGTTCTTCGTGAGTGTCCTAATATAAGCTCTTATGAGCTTCCTGGCATGGCTCACTTCAACTCCCTATTTCCTTATCTGGTGCTTCCTGATAGTATCTCTTCAAAGATATCTGATAAGCTCTATGAGCTTCCTGATTAAAACTCTTATGAGTTTCCTGATTAGCCCGGATAAGTGTCCTGTTACATGGTTACATGGCTCATCTGAGCATCCTAATATTTGGCTTAAGAATATGCTCCCTGCTTATGTGCCCTAACGGGTACCCCTGAATATGAATTGACGGATCCTGATTTGTACACCTCGAGTGTACTACCTGTGTATCCATCGATATTTCAAATAAATTCAACGGGTAAAAAAAATCCTGACATGAGAAGATATGAATAGGAAATGAATTATTACACGTATTTGCCTAAAATACATTAAAGTGATGATACATGATATATGGAAATATGAGATGATGATATCTGTACATGGAATTTATTTGATGGATACGTTCATCCATGACTATAGATTTGTACACATTGAGTGTACTAGTTGTGTGACATTGATATTTCGAATGATTTAATGAATAAAATTTTGACATGAAACAATCTGAGCTCGAGATTAATTATTATGAAATTGAAATTGAAATAAAGGGATATGATTTGTACATGTTACATGAATACATGATGTGAAAAGCATATGAATATGGAAATCTGATTATTGTTGAGCCTATATATGTTTCTTGATGTTATAGTGGAATGTATAACTAACACGGGTAATGAGGATATGTGTTAGGACTCGTGATTCAGTTGACTGAATATGCCTTGTATGTTTATATTGAATTTAAATGAATGGTAAGTTTATTACCATGTTATACAAACTTACTAAGCATAATATGCTTACTCTGCTTTATTTTCTCATGTTCTATAGTAATTCGGAAGCTCGTTGGATTGGAAGCATTGGCGGAGATCACTAACTGTAACAGCCCGATTTAGACCCTATTCGGAATGGTAGTTTTGGGACCACGAATTCGAGTCAGAAAAATATTTAAAAATTATTTTCTGTGTTTATTATGTGTGAATTTATATGTGTGAAATTTTCGTGATTTAATTTTGTCATTTGAGTGTCCGATTAAATAAAAGGGCTTAATCGCGTAAAATGAAAACTTGATAGCTTAATGTGTAAGGGTGGAATTGTTGTTGTCTTTTTAAATGGAGGCATTTAGGTTTCAATTAAACCATAATATTAGTTGTTGGATGGTTGTAGACAACCATTATAAAGAATTCATATTATATAATAAAGGTTAAATATGTAATTAAATAATATGTTAATATATGTTATAATATAACATAATTAAAATAACATTTGTTCATACTTTGTTTTTTTCAAATAATAAAAAGAAAGAAAAGAATAAAAGCTTAAGGTATTCGGCCATTCTCAAGCTTGATTCAAGGTGAGTTCTAGCTCGATTTTTTATAATTTTTACATTTTTGAGATCGTTGCTATGTTATCTGCAAAGCCCATGCTTGAATTTTTGATTTTGATGAATATTTTGAGTTATGCCATTGATGAATATTTGAGCTTTGTGATGTTAGTTGATGAAATATGAAAGATATGTTTTGGATTGATATGTGTTGTATTGGAATTTTTAATGAATTTGTGTAATTAGGGCTAAATTGCAAAAATAATAAATTGAGGGGCTAAAATGTGAAATAAATAAAATTTATGGATTTGTATAAACACATGGAACATTCGGCCTAAGCATAGTATGTGCAAATGTAGCATTTTTTGTTTTTTGTGCAATTTGGACTAAATTGTAAAAAGTGTAAATGTCACGGGTAAAATGGTAATTTGCCCATTTATGTGTTTTTGGACTAAAATGAGTGAAAATATGTTTGAATGAGTTTAATTTGAATATGTTTAGATCAAGAACCAAAGAAATCAGATTTGGATCGGGGGAAAACTAAAGTTGTCGATTAGCCGTCCCGTTCCTATTTTCATCGTCCGAGGTAAGTTTATAAGAAATTAAGTGTTAATAATAATTTTGAATATACATATATATATAAGTTTTAAATGCTGAATCGAATTTTATGATTATATATACTTAATGACCAAATGTGTATATGCTTGAGAATTAAGTTTACGAGTTCGATTCGATCGAGTTATGACGTCCGAAAGCCCCGTATAAACCTTAGGAATAGCTAGGATACATATTTCATGACATAGTATTCCGATATGTGATGTGCGAGTTAGACCATGGCATCGATATATGTGTGCGAGTAAGACCACGTTTGATACGTTGGCATCGATATGTGACTCTGATATATGTATGCGAGTAAGACCCTGTCTGGGACAGTGGCATCGATATGTAATTACATGTAAAACCACGTCTGGGAAGTTGGCATTGTACGATATATGTGATTTTTCGAGTGTCCTATCCAGTTTTGAATGGTTCATCGGGCAACGATAAGTTGTGATTGAATGTGTAAAACGAGTTAAAATGACCAGATATGAGTTAGCTTATTACCTACTTGAAATAAGGTAAGTAAGTTACTTGATATTTGTTACAAATCATGTATGACGTGAATGAAGAATGTATGTGATTATGGAAAGTGTATTCGGCCTTTTGAATAAATAATGTGAGTATTTTGAAATGATTCTTGAATATGTGTATATAAGATTATGTATATTCGGCCAATGTGAAATTGTATATGGAAGTATATGTTATATATGAAATTATGATCTTGAAAATAAATGAGAATATGATAGCATAAATTAGTTTGGTTAAGTTGAGTTGATATTAACATTGAGTTATTTATTTGCTTATGACTTACTAAGCTATGAGAGCTTACTGTATGTGTTTGTTTGCATTGTTTTATAGATTTTGTCGTCAAAGTCTATCACACTATCGACTGTCTTCGGTATTTTTATAAGTAAACTTTTCAAATTTATGGCATGTATAGGCTAGATTATATTTTGAAATGTTGAATTTTGGTTTATGTATAATTTAAGCCATGCAAAAATGGCTTAACTTCTATGTTTGATTTTGGTTATGTTTGAATATGTTTTAAGTTCATTTTGGTTATAATACTATTTGCTATGAATGAATGGTATTTATGATAAGTGTTATATGTTTTGGAAATGGCTTGATAATGATATTAGTTATGATGTGTAACCGGTCATGTATTTAGTTCATTTGGAAAGTATGCTCATGGTATATGTGCGTAGTGTACTTGGTTATATGAATCGGCTTGAGTAAAGATTTAGTTGATGGATGTGTTTTTGCCATAGTATATATATGCCTTTATAAGCTATGTTATGTATATGTGATTGTTCGTGAAGTTGGTCATTTGAGTAAGAAAAATGTAATTATTTAATAATGTTAATTAGCTGATCATGTTTAAAGATAATGTATGTCTTAATGATATAAAAAAATGTGTGTGGTATGCATGTTATTAAGAATGGATGTATTCGGCAATTACATTTGAAAATGGATTAATACGTTATATGTATTACATGTTTTGATAAACTATGAAATGAATTTGCTATATTATGAATTTGATTATTTGGAGTATTTTATTATTGATGTAAAATTTGATATATAATTTGTTGTATAAACTTTGCTTAGAACTAGTAAATGATAAATATGCATATTCAGCTATTGATAGATACATTAGATATGTATGCATATGACATATATATAATAGTTGGATATTTATGTGACAAGTTGATACATGTATTTGAATATTATATGGTTAGTTTAACTTAAAATTAATGGTGGAATTGGTATGATTAAATTGGTTGATTTTGATAGTCAAATAGATGTATAGGTGAATAGGTTGTGTATTTGTAATCTGGTCATTATGCTAGTATATACATTTGGTATGTTTTGATTTTGTAATTATGTTTAAAAATGGTTAAAAGATTATTTGAATAAATAATGGTTATATATGTTATTATCTTGCGAATTTAGGTGTTATTATCATGTTTAAATTCGGATTTTATATCTTATATTATTAGGTAAGTGTTTGTTATGTTACATTTATATATCAATGCAAATTTGTGATGTGTTTAATATGAAATGCGAATGAAGATTGACATATTGGTTCGGTTATGCGAATTTAATAAATTATTTATGTCATGTGTATTAATAATTCCAAAACTGTTAAACTAAAGTTACAAATGTAAGCCTTTGATTATAATATGAGTGATTGTATGAATGAATGAAAGTTGTATCTTTTCCGGTAATGCCTCGTAACCTCAGTCCGGCGATGGATACGGGTTAGGGGTGTTACCTCACACTATCCATTGGCCCATTTTGGTATATATGGTAAATTAATTATGCTTATAATGACATGTATAGGTTAATTAGCCAATGTTGGCATGTAAATATTTGGGTTATAACTAGCCATTGGAATGGCTAGTGATGGATATATATGGTATAAGCTTGAAATGGTTGATTGATAAAAATTATATTGGCATATTGATGATCAAATTAAGTTAGCATATTTGATAAAATATGTATATAAGAGAACATGGTAATTTAAGTAAATTTGTATACTTGATTATATGAGGTATAATATCATGTATATGACTTGGATTTTAAGTTGGTTTAAATGTCCTATATTGACTTGTGAATATGTTAAAGTGTTAGTATAGGTGGATGACAATTTGGGGTGAGAAATGTAGCTTGGAAAATAGCCTATTTTTGTAATCATGGGCAGAGACATGAGCGTGTGTCTCAGCCGTGCGTGACACACGACCTGGCAAATAGACGTGTGGCTTGGTCGTGTGACCCCTGCACCTATACATGGCTTAGCACACGGGCATGTGGCTTGGTGGCATGACTCAAGTCAGAGAGTTATATGGCCTAAGACACAGGCGTGTCCCTAGCCGTGTGGCACAGGCGTGTGACCCCTGCACTTAGGAAAATTTTTGAAATTTCAGGAAAAATTTTCTGAGTACTCGGTTTAGTCTCGACCTAATTCTAATGCACGATTTGGGCCTCGAGGGCTCATATAAGGGACTATATGATGAAATTTGGTGGTCTGATATGAATACTAAAGAATTATGAAATTCTGTTATTTGTTCTGTAAATTTCGGTAATGCTCTGTAACCCTATTCCGGTGACGGATTCGGGTTAGGGGTGTTACAGTTATAGCTCAAGACATTCCTAAAGGTTCTCGTGATAAGGGCAAGAGTCCTGTTGTTTGAACTTGCTACATTTTCTGGTGAGTTCTTTCTTACTCCATGTACGTGTGATGCCTTTGTTTATGTTTGGCTTAAGGTAAGTATACATTTTCTGTGAAGATGAAATGTTTGTACAAGAGTGATGAATGCTTATTGTTATCAGTCTGTTTTGGCCTGTTCGTGTTAAGATGTAAGAACCTTGTTTTGTGTTTAAGCGACTACCCCTTTCTTTTTAAATAAATAGCATGATCTGATACATGGAAATGAATTCATGGCATTGCCTTCAATGAAATGAGCATTGAACTGGTAGATCACGATACATGAAAATGGTTGTGTAGCCTCTTGTAAGGCAAGTGTTATTGCAAACTAGACTGGCAAATCATGACAAAGGTAAATGAATGAAGAATGATATGGCTCTGTATATGGACAAGGGTTTGAGGCTAACACAAAAAATGTAGTCTGTATAGTTCCATGGGCATAGTGTACACGCCAAAGGAATAGTGTCTGGCGTATAGCCTATTTGTGTTTGGTACTCGCCAACAGGCAAACTATGTGACTTTGCTGAGTTGGAAAGGCTTACTTGAATTATATGTACCTATTGCAATGTTTTCTTCCGAAACTTACTAAGTTCTTTGAACTTACTTAGTTACCTTTCCTTCTCAGGCCTGTTGACGAAGTAAAGGAATCTCTGAAGACTACACCAGAGGACAATTGTTTCCGTAAGACTTCTTATATTTTGTATTATGCATGACATGAGGGTGGTGTTATATGTCCACAGTTGAAGAACAGATTTTGCATTTAAACTTGTTCTTATGAAACTATAATTTCAATAAATAAAGTTTCGGTAAAGTATTTATGGTTTTCAAAATGTATCATATTATTTATCTTAAATTAACAAATAGTTTATATTTCATACTAACTTAAACTGTAGTATAAATTGGTATATGCTAGATATGGTTTTCAAGAAAATAATTTTAAGACTATAACATGCCATTCATGGATCCTCGTTAGGATCAAGTTTGGAGTGTTACAAATTGTGTGTGCACATGGATAATGAAGTGCTCAAATCTCCTATAGTCATAGGTCCGTAGTCTCAGGTTTACACGATAAGCTCCCCCGAAAATACCTTGGCTGGGTCTATCAAACTCCATAACCCGAAATGATAGGTTTGGACATGAATGACACATTGTAGACATCAGTTCACTCATTCTACATTGTCTCTAATTTCTTTGATCACATCCTTACACCAAATGCGATCGCCCTTTATCTTTCCATCATATTTTTCCGCTTGCTTTGGAAATATTGCTGCCAAGCAGAAGTATGGTTCTTTGACCACCGATGTTATTAGCAAATGATGTTTCCCCGTAAATATGGAATTAATACATTTCGTTAGGTTCATTGTCATGTGCCTGCATCGTAGACCTCCATTGTACGATTGATTCCTCTTCTCGAAGGGTATGTTAGTAAGGTAAGCCGCGCCAACCTCGTTAATGGAGCGTAAGTTCGCCAACATTTGATGAAAATGAAGTTGGACGAATTCGTACCCTGTTGCAGAAAATAAACATTTACTCCATGAATGCAAACACTACATATGTGTAAGCATGATAGTTGGAAATTCTTACCCCATGTTAATTAGTTATGCCCGATGAGTGTCCAAATGGTGTTGTCTGCTGGGCGCGCTTTCAGTGTATCTTTCTACCACATCAAAAGCACACCCTAGGTAGAACATTTTCACTCTACCATTTTCAACTCACTTGAAAAGTTTTACTTAACCCAGGGAATCCCGATCCTTTTTTTAGATATCTCAAGAATCCAAGATATTTGTAGACATTTATAACCATGTTTTAAAGTTTTCTCCTTCACTCGTTGCCATCCGCTTCCTTATATAAGGGGGTTTCCTCCCCTTAATGCATCAACTCTCTCGGTCACCTCCCCTCACCCCTAAAAACTTCTTTACATCATTATTTATATTTTGCTTTCAATTTTTTTAAACTTTTTTTTGTAACGCCCCAATTTTCAGGAATTATGTGAATCTTGGTGAAATTTAAATTTTTGTGTTCTGTCTGCTTGGCGTAGGTTTAAGTATGTTAGTGGGCCTCTAGAAGGCCCAAGCATAGGTTAAAACCCGGTAATTTTAATTAATTTTAAAACCATAAGAAAGTGGGGTTCTGGTTAACTGGGCTTTTAAGTATTAATTGTGTAAAATAAAACACAAGGAAGCCGGTGGTGAGTTGGCTAAGTGACACCACTAAGGAGCTTTAGAAGTGGTGTGTGGATGTTAGGGAGGACCCAGGTTCAAGTCACAATAACAGCAAATTAAAGGAATTAATTTTTATGTACAGAAAAGGGAAGTGTTGGAACTCAAGTAAAAGTCTGTCAGGAGGAGTTTGAGTTGCTCAAGAGATTGAGTAAGGAGGGAATAAGGGAGAGAATTTAGGAGCTGATTAGAGAGAGCAGACTTGGCCGAATGGTGGACTCTTGAGGAGCAAGAGTTGGCCGGCAAAGGGAAGCTTTAGGAGGGGCAAAATTCGGCTAGGTTAGTGCCAGTATAAATTCGGCATTAAGGGAAATTTGTGCCGTTTCCTGACTATTCTCCTCTTCTTTTCTTTTCTCCTCTCTTCATCAACCTTTTCCTTTTCTTATTTTTCTCTATAGTTGAATCTTTCCATCCTCCTGCTCATCTCTATCTTTTTCTTCAGACGTTTCTAAACCTTCATAGCCATTTGCCATAAAAAGCTGAAATCCCGAAAGCTATACTCTCTTCTGGGCCGATTTCTCCTAGTCAATCCTCTTACTTCTTTTCATCATCTTTGGCCGATTTTTTAGTCCTCTAAACCCTAAGTTCCTATCTACAAAGCCAATACAAATCTTCATCTTTTCTCTACACAGTTGCAAAAGAGCCAAAAACCCCACACTCATAGGGACTTTAGCCGAATATTGAGAACACTGAAGACTCAACTTTGGTAATCATTTGAGGGCTTAGAGCGGCATCAGATTTAAATATAAAATTAATTGGAATCATTGATCGAAGGAATCGGTGGTAAGTCCTTTCAAACTTAGTCTTTCCTTCGTATTTTAGAAAAGCCGAAACCCCTAAAGATTAGGGAGGCTGTCGATTTGGACTTGTAGCCCTAAGGGGTTGTGGTAATTGTTTTACTTTGATAATGGTGTGATTTAGAGGCTGCTGATCAAGGGCTTGGACAAGTGGAACGATCAGATCTTGAGCTAGTCGCTACTTTCGACAAAAGTAGGATCGCTAGTGCCTAAGGAATGGTTGGCCGAATATGGTAAGTGGTTAATTTGTATTTCATGTCGTTAGTTAGAATTAACATAATAGTAATATAATTGTAGGCAGTTCGTGCGTGGATCTCGTCAGTGAATCGTCATTAAACAGGTGTGTAACTGACACCCTCTCGTAGACTAGATCGGCAAAAGCCGAAAAGCCGAAATGCCGAAAAGCTGGTCTTTTGGGAACTTGCGAGTGTGTGAATGCTCGTAAGATAGATGGGATAATAATTCTGGTAATCTGAAGTGATAAAACTGCAGTACGCACAATTTCGTGCATTATTGATATTTTGGGCTTTATAGGCCAAAATCGAGAAAATGGGCCAACGGGCCCAATTCGGTAAGAACGCTTGGTAAGTGTTTCTGTTATTACGTAAATGTCTATAGTATGCATGGAAACCCTAAAGGTAGTTAAATTACTTGAATACCCCTATGTATGGAAAAATTACCATTATACCCCTAGGTGTAAAATGACCTTTATACCCCTAGGGTTAATTTTGTCTGAAAAGCATGATGATTTAAATCTGTATGATGTATGCCATGAATGAATATCTGTTGCATGGGGACATGGGTTATATTATGGAGGAAGCGTCCTGGTGGCTATGCCACAAATTATCTGTTCTAGTGGCTCTGCCACAAATATCTGTTCTTGTGGCTCTGCCAAGATTATCTGTTTCTGGTGACTCTGTCACACTATTTGTTCTGGCAGCCATGCTGCATATTTCTGTGGTGTGTAGCGGTTGGGTGGGTCGAGTAATCTCCCCACATGGTGAAAGGTTGGTATGGGGGTGCATATGGTTGGATATGGGTTGGGTTCTGCATAAACATGAAATATCTGTTCTGATCTGCTATTGGCCTATGGGCTTTATTCAGACTCGCATTCGGCCGAGGCCAATTTATTCATTTCGTGGTTTGAGTGATATAGGCTATGGTTGGGTTTATTTACACACCGCGCTTTCCCAAACTCACCCTTTATTTTCATCCACACAGGTGATCCCCAACCATAGTGGGCTTGGAGCCGTGAGGATCTGAGTGGCCACATGTTTCGCAAATTCGCTTTCTTTTCGATTTAACTGGACGTCCTTTTATTTTTGTTTACGGTTTTGGGTTTTAAAATGTAATAAGGCCGCTTAATTATTTTTATGGTTTTATTTTATTTTATGTTATGATGGAAATGTTTATTTTAACTATCGAAGTTGATTAGCTTTAGAGCACGTTTTCCAAAACAATAATTGATTTCAAAATAACACGACTACAAGCAAGGCTTCCGTTATGAAAATGCTTTCCAAAATTAATTACTTTTCTTAAACGGACTTAATCAAATTGTTTTCCTAAAATTTACACAACGTTAAAGTGTGGCAATGGCGGTGTGCATGTCCAGGATTGGATCCGAAGAGAGCTTGGTACTTAAGCAGTCCGACGGACTCACCTCCTCTTCTCCGGTTTCCTACCTGGTGTACAGCTTCCATTCGCTTTAATCTATTTAAAAGGTATCTTTTTAAACACCAACTAAGTTTTCTAAACTAAGTAATACGGAATGTTTTGAACGCTTCGATGTGGCACGCCGGATCCGGTCATAACGTCTAGGTCGGGTTTAGGGTGTTACATTTTTTACTGACAAATTTATTTCTGTTTGGGGGAGCCAGTGTGCTAGTTTTAAGGTATGCTTGAGTTGACGATGCTTATACAATCACAAGTTGTAATTTAACTACAGGTCCTAGTTAACGAGCGTTGATATGCGGCCACAGCTTAGAGTATGACTCAGGATCCTACTTGATGGTGGTTATACGGTCACAGGTTCAAGTTCTGGCTCACCAGAAGAGAATGCTTTGTAAAATCAATACGTAAGTTTGACATGATAATCGTAGGGAAAAACTCAAGGGCTTTCTGGTATAACCCATTTATTCTTTTTCTCTATCACCACCAAAGGTAGTATTGTCAACCTCCCTCTTGTCTAAAACTAGTGACGAAGTTGGGGGAAAAGTGCATTGTCAAGGGGCGAATGACTATCGCGTTGGACAAAAGTTGGATGTTATTTCGGCTCGACAGTAGTTGTTGTGATTAAATCATTGACTAATAACTACAACCACTGTTTCCTTGACTTGACCTCCAACTATCACTGTTGCCCCGACTTGACCTCCATCTTCTCTCCGCAGCCACCCTCTCTCCCCCTTGACAGTACTATTCTATCCAACCCTGTCATCGTTCCGGATAATAGGAAGGATACTGATCCTACTTTTGGTGGATATGGGAAAAAAATAAGTTGGTTTTACTAGAAAGCCTCTAGCTTTTTCCCCACAATTACCATATTAAACTTTAGCAAGTATTCGCTTCTAGTGAGGTGAAACTTGAACTTGTAACCATATAACCATTGTCAAGTTGGCTCCCAAGTTATACTCTAAATCGTGACCCCGCATTAACATCTGTCAACTAGGAACCCTACTTATACTTGTGCTCATGACAGTATATGCAACGTGAACTTGGGGCCTAAGTTACATTGTGATGGGTTTTTAAGGCAATAGTTCCATCCCAACGCGACAGATGAAATGTATGTGTAACATCCCGAATTAGGGCCTAGTCAGAACAGTGGTTTCGAGACCACAAATTTGACGTAAGAAAATTTATTTTTATTGTATTTTTATGGTCAACAATTTCACGGGATGATTTCGTGAAAATTTCGTTCGAAAATTTCGACGTTTGGGCACTCAATTTGGTCAAAAGGGTCAAATTGTAAAAAGTGCAAAAGTTAAGTTCTACATGCTAAAGGTGTCCAATTGTTATGAGTTTTTAAATTGGAGGTCCCTAAATGGTAATTAGACCATTGGTTAATTTTTGGACAAAAATAGACATGAAATGGGTGAAATAGAATATTTTTAAGTTAGGGGCATTTTGGTCTTTTGATAATTAAAATAATAAAAAGGGAAAATAAGCCAAATTCATGCCAATCTTCTTCATCTAGCCGAAAATACCATGGAAGTCATGGCTAGGGTTTGGTTCAAGCTTCCAAGCTCATTTGTAAGTGATCCCGAGCCCCGTTTTTAATGTTCTTTACGTTTTTAAAGTCCTGCTAACTTGATTTACCTATTTCTACCATTATTTTGAGCTAGGGTTTATGTTTAAAAATTTACCCATGAGTGACATGCTGGTATTTTGAGGTTTAAGGGTAGATTATGTATGTTTATGGTTAGAGGAACGACTTTTACTAAGTGATTTTCGATGAAAACGTTAAAAAGGACCGTTTTGTAAAAGTTATAAAAGTGGTCATAAAAGGGTGATTTAGTGGAAATTAGGGGCTGCTATAGCTATGAAAATGATTCAGCTATGCTTAAAATTCAAGGAAATTGAATAAAAATCATTTTACGAGCCTAGGGGCAAAAGTGTAAATATGACAAAGTTTAGGGGCAAAAATGTAATTTTATCATAATATGATTTTTGGGTCACAATGAATAATGTGACTAATAGTTAAGCTAAATGTGATATTTTAGATCAAGGAAAATGAGATTCGGGCTTAAAACGGGAAGGTACGAGATTATGGACTAAAATGGAATAATTAGTCGTGCTCGGATTCGAGGTAAGTTCATATGATAATAATGGTAATAATGCAATGACATACTTGAATTGTAATCATATTATTGTCTCATAAATTGAATGATTTGTAGTACAGATGTATACGACGAGATTTCGACAAGAAAGTTGTGTGTAAGTAATTCAATAATACTGTGATCATTATGTGTTTAATGTTTGACATTGTATGATACATGTATGTATGACCTAATGAAATTGGCTTGTGTTGATTCAATGAAAGTTTGGCGATAGCCTCGTATCTCGAAAGCCCCGGGTGACCAAAGGAATACTTAGGACTTGGATATCATGACAATGTGATTAATGATATATGTTTCTATGTAAGACCATGTCTAGGACATGGCATCAGCGATGATATATGTGCCTTTGTAATATCCTGATTTTGGGCCTAGTCGAAATAGTGGTTTCGTGACCACAAAATCCAAGATAGAAATAATTATTTTATGATTATTTTCAGGTCTATGATATGATTTCATGATTGTGTGAAAATTTCGTGAAGAAATTTTATGCATAAAGTGCTTAAATTGAAATTAGGGACTAAATCGAATAATTTGCAAAACTTGCATTCTAGAAGTTTCTAGTATGAAATTGTTTTGAAATATTAATTAGGAGGTCTAAAATAGCAATTTTACCAATTTCTAAGTCTATGGGCAAAAATTGGACATCGATGGAATTTTGGTAAAGTTTAGTAGTAAGGGCATTTTGGTCATTTAGGGGTAAAATGAATTAAAATACAAAATTAAAAGCCAATTTTGCTCATATTCAACCCCATGGCCAAATATAGCAAGGAGAAACCATGGCTAGGGTTTTTCAAGCTTCCAAGCTCGATTGTAAGTCCGTTTCTAGCCCCGCTTTTTCAAGTTCTTTACGTTTTTGGAATCCCTTGAACTTGATTAAGCTTATTCTAGCAATAATTTAAGCTAGGGTTCATATTTGGAAAAATTCCCATAGGTGAAATGTGTTTATTTTGATGTTTTATGGTAGAATATGAAGGCTGAAATTATGTTAAACAACTTTTGCTAAGCGATTTTAAGCAAAAATGAGTAAAACGGCTTAATCGGTAAAAATTGTTATTGTTCATAACTATGTGTTAGAGTGAGAATTTGATGTTGTCATAGAAGGGAAAAATGTTCAGCATGTCATAAAACATAAGAAAATATACTGAAGTTTAATTTACGAGCTTTGGGGAAAAAGTGTAAATATGCGAAAGTTTAGGGGCAAAACTGTAATTTTGCCAAAATATGATTTTGGGTTAATTTGAATAATGTGAGCCCTAATTAGACTATATTTTAAATGATAGAGCAGGGAAAACTAAAATTCGGGCTAAAATGGGGAAAATACCAAGTTGTGGACGAAATGGTAAAAGTAGCCATTTTCACATACGAGGTAAGTTCATATGTAAATGTTGGTAACATAGTTATTATTTTAAATGTTTTTATGCTATTTAAATGATATGATAATTATTATGAAATATTATACTCGTGATAATTGTTTGATAATATGTCAAATTATGTGATATACTTGGAAAATGTGAAATACTATCGAGTATTGGTATCGGCATTCCGTAGAAGATGGTTGAGACACATGATTGGGAAAAAGGTCCCGTTGAACCTTAGGAATGGATTAGGATACAAGTGACATGTCACTTGGATATTTGGGCATACGAACTCGTTGAGTTGAGTCCGAGTTCACTAATGGATGCGAATGTCCGAACTCGTTGAGTTGAGTCCGAGTTCGAGAGATGTAACTAGGCATCCGAGCTCGTTGAGTTCAGTCCGAGTTCACTTATGGATGCGAATGTCTGAACTCGTTGAGTTGAGTCTGAGTTCAAGATATGTAACTAGGCATCCGAGCTCGTTGAGTTGAGTCCGAGTTCAGTTATGGATGCAAACGCCCGAGCTCGTTGAGTTGAGTCCGAGTTCACTTATGGGCGGGTTACATGATAGCTTGGCTACATATGTGGCACTTATGTGCAAACTTTCCATGTATCCGAATTATATTCCGATGTGTTCAACTGGTAAAATTCTACTCAAATGGAGGAATACTCGAGATGAAAGGGATGTATTGGTAAGTGTTGTGAAATGGATACTTTGAATGTGTATGTACTTAACCTCGGGTTGAAAACTCGATATAACAACAATATGGTAAGATGATAAATGAAAATGTGATATGAATGTCTCGGTGATGATCATGCAAATGATGTTTATGTTTGCTTATATAGTTGTGTTACTTGCTATTTGCATGTGAACTTACTAAGCATTTGTGCTTACTCCCTCCTTTTCATTCCTTGTAGTGTTGACATGCCAGCTCGGAAAGCGGAAACTACGAGGCACGCTCACACTATCCAGTATACCATCTTGGCATAATGGCTTGTATATTTTGAGTATGGCATGTATAGCATTATAATCATTTTGTATATATGGTCTTATGATATGGTTATTGAGTGGTATGGAAATGCTTGGTAATGATTAGCCTTTGGAATGGCTAATCATGATCATATTTGGTTTATGTATACTAAATTGCTAGCTAATCCATGGGAACCATGAAATGGGTAAAATTTACCATAAAATAGATTCAGATAGCAGTAGTGACGTGAATTTGAAAAATCACTAAAAATAGTATAAATGGAATTAAATAATGAATAAGTTATGGAATTGAAGCTTGATGAGTCTATTTTCATATGGAGGAACAAAATTGGTATATGAGTTATATTTTATGAGATGTTTAATTTTTTGTGAAACAGGGCCAGAGCAATTTCTAGATCCCCTGTTCTGACTTTGGAAATTCACCATAAATTTTTCAAAGATAATTAGAAGTCATGATTTATATGTACAGATTCCTTATTGAGTCTAGTTTTATTAGAAATAAACGGCATAGTCATTGAAACTCTGTACAGGGAGATATCTGATTCGTAATACACAGAGGTCAGACCAGTCAAACCCTAAAATAGGGGAGACTTTAACTAAAAAACTGTATTAATTTGCTTGACGAAAAATTCTATAAAAAAATTATTAAATAGATATATGAGTCTAGTTTCAGGGAAAATTTACAGAATTGGATTTTGAGTTTCAGAACTCGAGATATGAATTTTTAAGCGACTGTGACGCAGATTGCTAGCTTGACTGAAAATTTTAAAAATAAATTGTTTGAGCTGTTTAAAGTAATGAATTAAGTCTGTTAACACCTCGTGTTTGACTCCGGCGACGGTCTCAGGTATGGGGCATTATATTTGGTGGTATCAGAGTAGGTTTAGTCAGTTCTCGGACTAACTTAGCATGCGTAAAAATTTAGCTATACATGCCACTGATCTGTGATAGTGTGATGTCTTCCGACGCATATGAGTACCGTCTTATTTAGACAGGGTACTCTCCAACCGAGCTGCGCCGACCATGTTCAATTTATGTGAAGGTATTTGAGTAAAATTATGATTATGATAAGTCTCGGTTCAGAAAAGTATGAATAAAAGTTTATGATACATAGGTGATAAATATCCATATTTGCTTAATGCTCATATGATGTAGTGTATATGGCTTACTTGATAAGATGAATGGAATAAATAGAAAATAGTAGAGGTATGAATAAAAGTCATAATATTATGATATGAATGAAAATGTCCTTGTCTTGATTTGGACGTCGAATGTTGATGAATGCTAATGATATATAATTTTTATGAGATAAAGGATTATAATGAAATGAACTTATCTATGTTAAATTGTTGGACTGAATTATATGATTGTAATGACATGTACATGATGCACGAAATGAAAGTTGTGATTATGATGCAAATATCTATGTTTGTTTGGCCCTATATGATGTCATGAGCATGAATTAATTTAATTAAATGAATGGATAAGTAAAGCTATCTAGAAAACATAGAATGTATACATAAGTATATTGTCTAAATAGGACAAAGAGGGAAAATTTGTGTAAGCGAACATGAATGTTGCATTGCTGAATGAATGACATGATTTTGATGATGTTGCTATGATGATGGAAGTTGTGTCATATGTGTATGTATAAGAAAGTCGAGTCAGAGGTCCTACAACCCCTCCCCCTTACCGAAGTGGTACTTATAATGAAATGTCATGAGATTTGTATTGAATAAGTTTTAGGTTGAGAACCCAAAGAGTTCAAATGATAGAATAATTATAAGTATGATCAGAGATTGAAAATGAGCTGATAAGTAAAGTTAGAGCCAAGAAAGTATCGGATTGACGTAAAGATTATTGGAGTTATGCACTGTCCCAATTAGAGAAGGAATTCTCTTTGGTAAATCGAATTACTTAGGTGCAAGGTCGAGAAAAGTGTAAATCGAAATTTATTCAGAACTGGCCTTCTTTAGTGAATGGTTTAATATGAAATTTGTGACGGCAAAACTAGTTGGGAAATGATATTTGAAATGTGAACTATCCGAGTGTGTGATTATGATCGGACAGATTTAATGATCTCTTTTGAGATGTTCTATGTGTTTACCCGTTCTCAGAAATATTTCTATGGCTATTGATCTTCTGAAGAAATTCTTGTTATATGGGAATGTCTTCTAATTTTGGTGTTGGATGAAAGCATTGGTAGTCTGACTGGTTTATAATTTATATTGCTCTATTTCATCGGGTATTCTATTTCATTTCGTCTGATAAGAATTGATGAGAGAATACATACTGTTTCTTCTACTTGATGCTTCATCTGATATATATGTATGGAAAGATATATTAATCTTGTTATATTTGATTTCAGTGGGATTAAATGATGTTTTCTTTTGGACTTTCTTTCTTTGAAGAATTATCGGGGTATTCTATATTTTCTCTATGAGTTTGGTTTTTGATTCTCAGGCATAGTATCGTATCTTGGGTTTCTTTATCCCGGATCTTTTTTTATTCGGATTTCTTTATTCCGGTTTCTCTATCTTGGATTTCTTTATTCGGTTTTCTTGTTATCTTTGTTCCATAATTTGTCAATTACGACTCATGTTCGAAGTGCGTTCTTCAACTCGTGATAATCATGTCAAATATGACTATACTTCTAATTTGATCTTGGTAATGTGGTGATTTTAGTATTGAGATTTTTTCTAATTTTCGTGTAAGGATTTGACATCGTAAAGGCATAGGTGATAAAAGCGCGAGTTTCAATTTTCGGTATGGTGAATTATTTATTTGAAAGATTTCATGTGACAATTATGTCGTGGATTATTTTCTCAAGTCCGATAATAGAATTTCATTTTTTTACTTGATAAAAGAGTAAATAGTCCGAACGAGAAGTGTATATTTATTAGAAAGAGTTGGATATTAGTTAAAGTCACTACGAATGATAAGGTTTTCATCTTATGAAAGCTGAAAAGTTTATTACATGTTGTGAGTTCGGATAGATGAGAATATTGGTAGTGGCAAGGCCCGAACTAGACTAGTCTACATTGAGCAAAGACTTCTCGACTTTTCAAGAATGCATTGTTGCATGAATTGTGATGTGTTTCAAGACACGGTGAGGTAATGTGATAGTTTAGAGCATCTGATGTTACATAAAACTGAGTTCTTAAAGAGGTTAAAGTCGAGCATTGGGATCTATCAAAATTATCCTTGTCAATGTTGATATTGGGATGGAAATGAGAAGGATTATTCTTGAGGCCATATCAGTATTATTTCTATGGCAGAAAGAGGAAAATGTGATGTATCCTATTCTTAAATGTTTGGAGAAATCTATAAATCATATCGGTATTGAATGAATTCCTACTCATCAGATTCATGGAATTTCAGGTCTCTTTGATTGTTGGATTTCTTGGAATTCCGGCCTCCATTAATCAAGTTAAGATCCTAGTTTTATGTCATGATATCATGGGAAATTGAGAAGGGTTGAAAATTTAAGAACAGTTGAGAGTTGAGACTATAAGCTTTTAGACCATTTGAGAAATTAAAGAGATGTATTGGAGGTACAGCCTAAGTGAAAGTTCTTCAGCACCAAATATGAGATTAAAAGTGAAGACCACTTTTCCGGTAAGATTTTCAGGGACGAAAATCCCTAAAAGGGGGGGAGAGTTGTAATATCCTGATTTTGGGCCTAGTCGAAATAGTGGTTTTGTGACCACCAATTCCAAGATAGAAATAATTATTTTATGATTATTTTGAGGTCTATGATATGATTGTATGATTGTGTGAAAATTTCGTGAAGAAATTTTATGCATAAAGTGCTTAAATTGAAATTAGGGACTAAATCGGATAATTTGCAAAACTTGCATTCTAGAAGTTTCTAGTATGAAATTGTTTTGAAATATTAATTAGGAGGTCTAAAATAGCAATTTTACCAATTTCTAAGTCTATGGACAAAAATTGGACATGGATGGAATTTTGGGAAAGTTTAGTAGTAAGGGCATTTTGGTCATTTAGGGGTAAAATGAATTAAAATACAAAATTAAAAGCCAATTTTGCTCATATTCAACCCCATGGCCGAATATAGCAAGGAGAAACCATGGATAGGGTTTTTCAAGCTTCCAAGCTCGATTGTAAGTCTGTTTCTAGCCCGCTTTTTCAAGTTCTTTACGTTTTTGGAATCCCGGTAACTTGATTAAGCTTATTCTAGCAATAATTTAAGCTAGGGTTCATATCTGGAAAAATACCCATAGGTGAAATGTGTTTATTTTGATGTTTTATGGTAGAATATGAAGGCTGAAATTATGTTAAACAACTTTTGCTAAGCGATTTTAAGCAAAAATGAAAAAACGGCTTAATCGGTAAAAATTGTTATTGTTCATAACTATGTGTTAGAGTGAGAATTTGATGTTTTCATAGAAGGGAAAAATGTTCAGCATGTCATAAAACATAAGAAAATATGCTGAAGTTTAATTTACGAGCTTTGGGGAAAAAGTGTAAATATGCGAAAGTTTAGGGGCAAAATTGTAATTTTGCCAAAATATGATTTTGGGTTAATTTGAATAATGTGAGCCCTAATTAGACTATATTTTAAATGATAGAGCAAGGAAAACTAAAATTCAGGCTAAAATGGGGAAAATACCAAGTTGTAGACGAAATGGTAAAAGTAGCCATTTTCACATACGAGGTAAGTTCATATGTAAATGTTGGAAACATAGTTATTATTTTAAATGTTTTTATGTTATTTAAATGATATGATAATTATTATGAAATATTATACTCGTGATAATTGTTTGATAATATGTCAAATTATGTGATATACTTGGAAAATGTGAAATACTATCGAGTATCGGTATCGGCATTCCGTAAAAGATGGTTGAGACACATGATTGGGAAAAAGGTCCCGTTGAACCTTAGGAATGGATTAGGATACAAGTGACATGTCACTGGGATATTTGGGCATCCGAACTCGTTGAGCTGAGTCCGAGTTCACTAATGGATGCGAATGTCCGAACTCGTTGAGTTGAGTCCGAGTTCACTTATGGATGCGAATGTCCGAACTCGTTGAGTTGAGTCTGAGTTCAAGAGATGTAACTAGGCATCCGAGCTTGTTGAGTTGAGTCCGAGTTCAGTTATGGATACGAACGCCCGAGCTCATTGAGTTGAGTCCGAGTTCACTTATGGGCGGGTTACAT